>WUAM01000359.1:34583591-34598063 GCA_024336885.1 Actenoides hombroni
ACAGAGCACTGGAACAGGCTGCCCAGAGGGGTTGTGGAGTCTTCTTCTCTGGAGACATTCAAAATCCTCCTGGATGTGTCCCTTTGTGACCTGCTCTAGGTGATCCTGCTCTGGCAGGGGGGTTGGACTAGATGATCTTTCAAGGTCCCTTCCAACCCTAATGTTCTGTGATTCTGAATTTATAATTATATCTTTATCCTTAACATGAGTAGGAAAATAAATTGTGTCCTGTCTCACAAAGTTTCTGATAAATATCTGCAAAACCTGAAATTATTCGAGTTTTAAAGAAATGTATGTGCTAGAGGAAGGTGGACAGAAGAGAATACAGTAAGGACAAAAGAAAGAAATTGATCCGTACAGATGCAGACTTTGCTATAATAAGACTCTACACTGTGATATATTGGACTCTCTTTGGTTTGTATCTGCAGTGGACAGCTGCAGAAACTGAATTCCGCTATCCTGCTTTTAAGCAGCCTGGATGAAAGACATCTACAGTCTCAAAGACACTTACATTGCTATGTTTGAAGCAATAGCTTCATAATAAAAAGTACTGCAAAATATAGAGCTCATGCCTGAGGTCTGTAGAGCTGTTCCCAGTCTTTGCAAATAATGTACCTTGACTGTAAGCAGTATCCCCTTTAGTATTTGAGACTGTCCATTTCACAATATAAGTAGGCCTGTGTAAAACTCTCATTACTTTTTTTGTGCATGTATGTTTTCAATTTCCTTTTTTAATTCCTCAGAGCTTGTGTAAGACAGTGCATGTTTATTGAGTTACCACGTAGATACATCTAATACTGAAAGTGCTTTGTGTTCTACAACAGGGTACATTTTCTTCAAATTGTTTTCAGATATACACTGTCAAGGAATGGTCATTCTTTTTTAATCAATAAGTAGTTTTAAAATATTCTGATTCTGATAAATTTTACAAGTGAATTATTACCTTTTGCCCTTTCTGTAATAAGATCCACGGGTTGAAATTCTTTCTTGTCAATCATCTCCCATTATTATAGCTGTGAATTTTACTTCTTTAGCCAAACATGTGGCTCTGAGTGTGTTTCATGGGCCTTGATTATTACCTGTGGTTACCAAATCCAAAATCCTACAACTTCCATTGTATGGAATGGTCACTCTATGTGACCAAACATGGGTCTATGGTGACTTAAGTTGTAACAGTGAAGGATTAATATAAGGAATCAAAAAGCAAGAGTATCTGATGTAGATATGAATTTTTGCAGTAAAGAAGGATTAAGTATGTTCCAGTGATATAATATGCACTTTAAACTGAATATTTGAAAATCTAATTTTACTTTTGGTTTTCATTTTGTCAATTTTATTTTTATTTATTACTGTCAGTTATTTCTAATTGAATTTTTTAAATTCTATTTAACTGCAATTCAAGAATTGGTTCTAAGTACCTAATATGTTAATTACCAAAACTGGTAAACATTAATATGAGGGTGTGATATATTTATACTATGAGTTCTTTGAGTAGCATGCATGTTTTGTGCTTGATTGCTTAATACAGTCCTGATATAACTACTCTAGCACCAGGGAAATATATACCCAAATAAAATAAATGGAGACACACTACAGTGAGGATAAATGACTTAAAATTATCTAGGGTGGACATGACAAATATAGTTCTTCCCTGTTTCTTGTCTCAGTAAAAGTCCATTCTTTCCCTCCAAACATTTTTAAATAAAACTCGCAGTGAAATCTCTATCACCATATGAAATGTCCTATTGTTTGGCTTAGTTGCCTTTTTCAGCGTCTTATGTGTAAACAATATGCAGGAAAATGAAGACTGGGACCCCTGGACAGACTTTCTACCAGAGTTGGTGAAGGAGATACACCTGCTGGCTTCACTTGCATTCCTAAGGGAATCTTGTATTTGAGCTGCATGCTATAGCCTTGAAGCCAGAGGGCTAAGTTCCTTGCCAAAATGAGACAATATTTTGAGATAGTTATGATGAAACTAAATAATCTCCCTTGATCTTGCTAAAGGGTGTCATCCTAAATCAAAAAGATAAATCTGGCCATTTCCTATAATTGTAGTTTTTAGCTCTGATACTTTTCTTGGCCTCAGATAGAAGGAACATTTTCATTTCTTTAAAAAAAAAGCTTGACAGTGGGCTGCCGGTGCCCTTCTCTGACTGACAAAACGAACTGTCCTTGGAAGTGTTTTCATTAGTGCTCTTCCTTCTTTCTACTTAATGCATTTAAACAAGCTGACACCTTACCAAATTCTGCTCTCAACAGGGAATAGAATAGCTCCTAGATTCCACCTTTTCACTGCAATCCTCCTGCAGCTGAAATGTTTGCTGCACCTCTACCAGACAAAGAGCCACAGTCCATCATCAACTTTCAATGACACAGGAAAGTGGAGACTGAGCCTTATTCTGAGATTATTAACTTTTTACTGCACTCAGCTTCCATCAGATGCTTTTAGAGCAGGTTTTGTAACAGGGGGCATCAGATGCTGGGGCTTCCCTTTCCAACTCCTTATTCTTTCTGAGTAGCTGTGGACAAATAATCACCATTTGCAGAGAAATGACATACTGAAATTTTGTCTCTGAAACCTTGTCTCGTCTTGAAATTTTGACTCACGACATAACCATTCTTCTTGTGTCTCCCATGAACTTGACGTATCCACTGTTGTTATTTTGTAAGCTGCACAGTTTAGCGTAGAAATAGAAAATAATTTTTCAATATACCATTGCTCATTAATGAGCGAATTAATTATTAAACAGCTTTCCTCACCTTAGTAAAATACAGGAGCATTGAGATATCTACCTCTGGATTTGCTGGGAGCTTCCGCAGATGAGTTAATAATGTTTTATTTACAACGTACTTTACAGCTGATAATGCAATAAGACATTGCTACAGTTTGCTTTATTAGTCCACTAACCTGGCAATTCTTAAGCTTGATTCACACCACTTCTTTGCAGTCGTGTAGAAGATGCGTATATCAGCAAGGCTTCATTTGCTTTTCTCAATCTACTGCAGTGCATGTATTATGTACTATCGAGTATTACAGATAACAGAGCTCTCCAGCTACCTCAGGTTTCATGCCTCACATAGCTGTTCATCCCTCTGAATTTTTATTAAATTTTGGAGTTTTGCTGTAGGCTTCCCTGGGTTTAATTGCATGTTTCACAATCTGTGTCATAAACAAGATTCACAGACTATCTTTACGGTAATGAAATGACCCACATGGGAGGGATCCCACTGAAGGTGGGTTGGTTCTGGTAGTCTGCCTCTGGGCCAACAGCACACAAAACTATGATATTCTTCTGACTCTGTTAAAAAGGGTCCTGACCTCCTGACGTATCCTCTCTGTTTGTTGCTCTTGAGAGGTAATATGATCTTTTTCTAACCTAGTTAATTGAAGACAAAAGGCAATTGAGATGAAAGCTTCAGGTGGCCAAGACACATGCATTAGAGCTTATAGGGATTTGCTTCAAAGAAATACAAACCTGGCAATAACTTTAAACCTTTCTCCTCACATTTCCTTGCTTTCCATACTACCATTTCCTGAATTGCAGGAGGACTGAGATGGCAACAGAAGGTTCCATCACATCCCTGATTTGCTGAAGCTTCATGGTGGGGGAGCAGTGGAGAGGGAGGAGGCAGCGAGATGGGTTGCAGGGGCTGCGGGAGCTACGCAGAGGCAGTTAGGAGGGCTGGGTCCTCAGGCAGGAGGGCAGAAGCCCAAGCAGATGGGCTCTTGGCAGGCATGTGGGGATGCTTGTGCAGTGTGATGGAAGAGAGAGGTTTCAGTGGGATCCCAGCAGATCCTGTGCAGTTGCAGAAGCCTCCTTGAGCCTGGGCTGGGGGATGGCCTGACCAGCAGGCAGGGGTCAGTGAGCGCCTCTCCTGAAACCTTTTATTTTTCTGGGCTCACAAGTTGCATCTGGTGGATCTTATTCTAATCTGGTGGTTTATGTTCTGATAAAACATTGCTTTAGTGGTATAGAACCTATGGGTGTTTTTGGCTTGTGGTTAGAAGTTGTTCCTTAAGGAGGTGGGCATGGATACCGAGTGCCTGGCGATCATGTCATGAAGAGAGAGTCCCAAAATAAATGTTCTTTCTTCCTTCTCTATAATAATGTTGATAACAGAGCTTCTTTCTTCTATGATTTTAGGTCTCTTATCTAAGAAACCTATCTGTGAAGTAGTCAGTCCGTTACCAGACAGAAATCTCTTTTGATCAATTTATTTTTTTATCAGAAGATAGTTATTCCAGGACAGGCTGTCTATCTTTTAATTAGCAGAAAAAAAACATCAAAGCTTTTGGACTCCATCCAGCAGAGAATAAGGGCATTCTGAAACCTCAGAGAATTTATCAAGAAGACTACCTCAGTCTAAAGGGAAATTCGTGGCTGAATGAATGTGCTGACTGAGGAACAGCACAGACTCCCTGGGAGGGGTTCAGGGGGAGAGGAAGACTTTTGAGGAAGAAGGATGATTTGAGTCAGAGCATATATCCCTCCCACAACAGAAGTCTTGCCTGAGGAGCTGAACTTCAAAGACATTTCCTGCAGATAGGCCTCCATGTCACACAGTGGCTGAGGAGAAATCCTGAGAGGAAGTTGAAAGAAAGTAATCTTTTTCAGGGGTAGGGGAGTCAATGGCAGCTCTGACTCAACTAAG
The DNA here is from genome assembly GCA_024336885.1 of Actenoides hombroni. Lineage (NCBI taxonomy): Eukaryota > Metazoa > Chordata > Aves > Coraciiformes > Alcedinidae > Actenoides > Actenoides hombroni. The sequence goes on from WUAM01000359.1 coordinate 34,588,248, forward strand.
TCTGTGTTTTTATTTGTTTATAAAGAATAGTTCAGATAATGATGAAATTGATTTTGTGTCACTTTTTTTTTGTCTTCTGGCACTTTGGGCAGTATGTCTTCAGACTGTAACAGAATCACATGTACTTTTCCAGGAATTAGTAACTAGAGCTGCCCAGATGATGGTGAGGATAGAAGTTGTTTTGGAACATCTTAATTATTCTAAGAAAAAAGGCAAGTTGATAATTGAAATTATTTGAAAAAAAATAAATAAAAATCCTGTTAATGTCCCAGGGAATATTGATTTAGTATCACATTTTAATTATAAAGAATGATTTAGGCAAAAGTTTGAAAGCTGACCAGCAGTTGCTAATGGAATCAGTAAGCTGAGAGAATGAAACAAGGAGTTTGTGGGAAATATATACAATTTTCATTCAATTTGTTTAAAGAAAGTGTCTGGCCTGGAAATGTGATATGTACTGATTTAGCAATGATGGTGATCAGAGACTGATTGAAGCAACAAAGATGAGCTATTACTCAAATCTCAGGAAACATGATGTTATTTAGAAGTGAAAGTACATCTGTAAGAATCACTGAATATAAACAGTTTATCTAAGATTCTTCAGTACATTTAGAATTCATGAGTTCAGATAGGGGCTTGAAGACATGCCTGTGTAGACATCATTTACGACTCACACCAGAGAAGTTTGGGTTTTTTGTTTTAATAATTTTGTCACACAAAAGGAACAAGTAAAAAGTTGAGTTATAAGAGAAAGGGGATTGTTTTGTTAGGGAATAAAAAGATTCAAAGGGGCACAAAAAGGAAATTAAGAGAAAAAGCTAACCTCTCGAACAAGGGGGTTACTTCCTCATAGGAAGCAAATATGAGAATTAAAGTATGTCAGGTGTGTACAGGAAGAGTGAGAGCCTGTGGAAATACAAGGACTCTTAAAGTTTGGGTATTCCATGAAACTTTGCCTTAAAGATATATACAAGGTTGATAATAAAAAACTCTATACATTTTTCTACATAGATCACTAAGTTCCTCAGCTGCAGTCTGATTTGGTGTCCATATCCTGTCTGATGACAGAGCAGAAATCCAGTCTGATTTGCTCTGGTTCATGCTTAAAATCAGTTTGTGGAATATAAGGCTTTGAAGTCTGAAACCCAAACCCTTCAGAATAAGCAGGAATTAATGAGGTGTTTCAATACATACTCACCCTTCTGCACTAACATGTGCTGTGGAACAAAGTACATTTACTAAGAGTGATTTCTCTGTTTAGCATATATTACTCTAAACAGTCACAAAAGAATATCAATACCAGTATCCTAAGGAGGAGAATTCAGTAGCCTTTTTATTTGTTTATGGAAGATCTGGCATTCAATGACTTGGAACATTCTTACTAGAAGTAGAACATATTTCATAACACACCACCCCAAGCGTGCAGTTATGGCAAGTACTGATGCACAGGAGGTTTTAGTGACCTGCAGTTGCAGTGCGTATTCTGCTGCTTCCAGTTGCTGGGAACTATTAAAAAAAATGATTAAACTTAAACTGTTCTTAAACTATTACAAGTTTAAGAAAAGTAATTTCAGTTATCTTTTATTGCATCAAAAAATATAATCAGTCATGGCATTGCACAAAGAAGGCTGATAAGAAATGACAAAACAGTCTGTCATGTTAGGAATTTAAAAGGAAACTACTTTCTATCCTCCCTAACTCCACTCCTGTTAAATATATATATTTCATTTTAAAGACATCTTTAATCAATCATGCTTTTTTAAAATGTACAAGAGTGTGCAATATCATGGTGTTACCTTGATATGCATATTACAATAACGATCATAGTCAGACATGTACACGGAATATTTGTTGCAAAGGAAATTACTGTGCTATGCCTTGTCTTGCTATATATGTTTTTCATTTGTTTTCCTTTAAGAAGCTAAAATAAAGATAAAAGTTTGATTGAGTTTTACTGCTTTCTATCACTTTAATACAATTCATTAGCCAGAAGGAAAGGAAGAAGGTATAAAGCAGCCTTTGATATTTGGAAAATCTGGTATCACTTAGTATGTTTGTATGAAGAAAATCTGTATTGGCAGGTACAAGAACCTTTTGGTTCTATTTTTACTTTTAACAGACTACTCTGCATTTCCTCATACTTTCATTTTTGGTGGATTTTTTGATATTTTTTTTTCCTCCACAAACTTGTTAGTTTTTTGCTCTTGTCTCATCATTTTACTTGAGTACCACTTAAATGTAGCCTTCAGCCATTATAAAGGCATGACTTGTATGTACTTTCAGACTGACTTTTACTATTTAGAAGCACTGGGTTTCTGGAGCTAAGGAAACAATGAGATTTGCAAAGTCCATATCCACCAATCTATGAGGGAAACCTCTTAAGCCAAGCAATTCAAAACAGCTTTTGAAATTAATTTGTCAAGCCAGCGTTTATTAGTCAAAATTTCCTGTATAGAACTATCAACAAGCTTTGTAAAACCAAATGCAAGGCTGCTTGTGGTGTGATTTGTTTTGTGTAACTGCATGTGGCTAGAATGTGCACTAAAAGCTAGGTGTCAGGACTTGATGCATAATGGGCAAAGAAGCAGGGATTTCTCTCATGCAAGTCATCTCAGTTGGATACGCACATTGAAAAAATGCCAGCTGACTCTTTTTGTAGTATTGCCTGTTTCCCTGTGTTGACCATGAAGTCTAGATTCTTGGGTCAGGTGTAGATTGCACTATAGATGTCCTAAGCTAGATGAGGTGAAAATCACTCTCCATATCTGCAGGAAAAATAGAAACAGTAGATTGGGCTTGCCCTGACACCATCTTCATTGTGTCGTTATGGAAATGTTTTTGCTGGTATTTAGAGTTGACCTTGTTCATCTAGAACTACAAAAAAAAAACCAACCCTGTTCATGAACATTGTTGTGGTCATTTGCCAAGCAGAGCCCTGCCGAGAGTCAGGCTATTATTTAAATTTTTAGTGCCGGTAAGTACAGAAAGGGAGAATTGACAGCTGAAGAACAGGAGTGGGACTGTAGTCAGCAGAGTTCTTATTCTGTAGACATTTGCATAAGAAAACATGGATTTTATACTCAGAAGTCTGCTAGGAGACCAAGGTAACATGGTAGCTGGTTAAGGGTGTAAGGACAGCCTGAAGATCAGTTCCAATTATCAAACATAATTCTAGTTTCTGTGTCACTTCAGCCCTGCTCTTAAGCTGTAAAACAGTATCTTGTAGAACATACCCTTGCCTTTTTATGTGTGGACTTTTGATGCAAACTGTTAACATCCTTTATTTAGTTGATTGAATTTGATTGTCTAAAATCTACTATTGTTTTCTTAGGAGGACGTTTCTTCTAGCTGATTATATTCCTACTTTGTGAGAGATCACATGGGTAAGACCAGAGCATTACTACTGCATACAAGGTAAGACATCTTTACACAGTGGTGACATATTTTGTTGAAAGTAGTATGATTAGAAAACTGAAAGTGTGTGTTGCAGTATAAAAGGTAGCTGATACTAGTTAGATAATGAGCTACAGTTCATTGAAGCAAAATTCAAATGATTCAGGACCAATGAGGAAGTAAGATGACTTTCTGTGAGTACCCACAAAGCAATGGGAAGAGAGATGTCAGCAAAAGCCATCAGACAGCTGCTGGAAATGGCAAAATAGAAATCAAGCCCTACTGGCTTGTCGGACCACCCCTTCTGTCCCCAGGTCTCAGAGATTTACCTGTCTAGAGAACACTAAAAGCTAGTACACAGATGCATGACTGAGGTCTACTCAGACAAGCAGGCTGATTTAGCCTGAATCCTTGAAAATCACAGATGGGAGAGAAAGTTAGGTTAAATATTTAAGTTGGGCCACAAAATGGTTACAAATATTATCTACAGGAAGACGTAGATCATATCATACCTGTCAACTCAGGACTGTAATGGAGATGAAAATAAGGACAGCTGTGAAGTACTGTTGGACAGCTGATACACCCAAACAGGTAAGACTGATGCCAGGCTCAGAAGCAAAACTGGTTGATTGGAAGCAAGACTTACATAAGTAGCAGTGATGGAAACTAGAAATCAATTCTAAAACACTGTGTTCTAGAGACTGTGATGCTTATCAAGCCATATTAAGGACCATGTAGTTCAAATATGCATTGTAATAATAATCTCTGTCAAACAAGCAAATCAGCTTTTTAAGTAGCTGCCATTTACATTGTTGGAAGATGAATAGACCTTAAATGTCAGAAAAAGGAAGAGTATGGAGGAACAATCAGGAATTCTGTTGGTATGTGCCAGTAGCTACACTTTTTTTTTTTATTAGTTGATTCTCTAATATGCAGGTAGTTAACTTTTGTAAGCGAGGGATTCTTATTGTAACTAGAAGCATAGGTCGCAAAGTCTTACTTTGAGTTGAATTTTGGGAGGAGTTTCAGTAACTCAGCCTATAGCTGTTTTTTAAAAAAAATTGGTTTTTTGCCTCTGTCCTATATGTGTGCATTTTTGAGAGAAAAGACTTAGCCATGCTTCATGTGTTTGTAGGGGAGAAATATCTTTGCCTGATAGTACTCTGAATTATTCATTTGTACTTCATAGAGAATACAGTGTTTATTTAAATGTACACATAATGTAATTTGCAAATTGCAATCAGAAGTGTAAATTCTAGGTAAGTGTTCAAGTCAGATGTCATCTGACTGTTTAATGGGATTCCTATTTATGACAGTATAATATTGAGCTTAAAATAATAAAGTTGAAGAGAACAATTATTGTTTTAGTAAACAGAAGAAAATTGTCAACAGTTATGCAAAGATGAAGAAGACATTATATGTGTACATGCACTTCTATATGTCTGTCTGTCACATACATTTAATTGCTCTGGAAATATTGCCACAGAATTAAAAAGTAAAGGTCTTACAGTGCCAATACAATTCAGGTAACACCGCTAACAGATTGTGATATTGAAAATCTATTATTGGATAAGAATATAAGATGGTGGTCGCTTTTTCTTCACATGAATTGCTGTGTAAACATATATAGGAAAAAGATTATTAGTGATTTTAGAATTGATTTCTGGTCTCATATCAGTAAAAAGCAACAGTTGACCTATGGCAGTTTTTGACTAACGTAAATGAGAATATAATCTAACGCAACTGTGCTTTTGTTCATTCTGCTTTTGACTGTCACTCTGAATCTGTAGTTTTGAAAAAATTTAACAGGTTCATATGCAACCTTATTTTAATAAAAGACATTATTTTTTCTTCATTTGGTAATACAGTTTACATAGTGGAAATGTAACCACTTGCCAATAGTCTGTTCTTCCAATATTAAGTCTAGAATAAAGATAATTGTAATAAATAGGTTCCAAAGTGACTGTTCAATTCTCCCTTTCCAGGCCAGATGTTAAGTACTGTTTCCAAATTTAAAACAAAGACACAGTTTCTTCTGCAGTACTGTTAGATTCAATTCATTAATAAATAGATTTCAAAATGATTTACATGTGTCATAAGGCTCTTCAATGCTACAAACATTTTAGCCTGGTGAGAGGAGTAAAAGATATAAAAAAAAAATTAGTAAAAGAAAGTCATGTGTACCTTACTGTGTCTATTTGCATGAACATGCGTGTTTCCCAAATGATTAGCAAAAGCTGAAAACTGTTTCTAACTAATAGTGCTGACGAAAGCTTTAAAAAACAAAATGTCATTGTATATTTTGAAGATATATTTAAAGAGGAGCTGTGAATTATGCTTTGCTTGGTTTTTTTAATCTCTTCATAACTTCATAATGTGAGTCAACAATAGTTTGTATTTTGCAACAGCTTTCAGATATTTCTGTATAAAATAATAGATTTGTGTTCATGTAAAGTATCAGATATTATTATAAACTGAAACTGAACAGGATCTTGTTCTTTAGATCGTCTGCTTACATCATCAGATCTATTTTTAAAAGAAAATCCTGAACTGACTCATTTGGTGCCTCTTAAGCGCAATATGGGGTTTAATTTTTAATTCTGTTCTATTACGAGAGAAAAATAATGAGATAAAGAGACTTATTTTCCAACTGTTAGGCAGATCATTCTTGAAATCGCATGTTTGGGAGACAAGTCAGTGCTGATTCTGTAAGTGCTTGTCTTGTGTGATTTATAGTAGAAGGACATAATGGATCTGAAGTTAAGGGAAATCACGGACAGGCTCTTCCATCTGTCATGCAGGTTAAACCCTAAATAAGTATGGTTTGATTTTTTGAAAGCATAAGTGATTCCAGAGTATGTGTTTGTTCCTCCATCCTATAGCTGCATATGAATGTATTTGCCTCAGTGCCACTTACTAAAATCAAGACACTCTAGTTTTTCCATTTCTAAAATAAAGTAAGAGTTGTTAATTGTTGCTGTAACAGGCAGTTAAATGTTTTTAGCTTAACCAGGTAACGTCCTACATACCAAACTCCCATTATTTTATCATAAAGGCTTTGTATTTTTTCAATCCTTGTCTGCAACACTGATAGGTAACCTCATTTTACTGAAAGGAATAATTGATCTTTTAGAGTAAATGAAAAAGCTAGCCTCAAGTATAATGTTAAAATCCATCAGGAAGACTCAGGTGAATACACACACAAAAGAGAAGGTATTTGCTGCTAACCACTAAAGTGTATCAGAAATTTAAAGAAAAATACAGAGCTAAAAATCTGACAGGTTGTGTCATGGTTCTGTGTTACTTCTCTTCACACTTGGTCTTCTGTGGTCAACAGAGTTCATAACAACCTCAGATTTCACTTTCAGTGAAATTGTCTCTGACCATTGTTTGGAGAAAGCTGTGAAAACATGAAGCAAGGACACCTAATAGCCTTGGAAAAGTAGGAGGGAGGGAAGAAACTTTACAGTTTTCCTTCAATCAAATTGTTGTGGCTTTTAATGCAATATTAGGATTTTTGCAATATTTAGGATTTTTTTTTTTTTTTTAACATTTGTCCTTAGCAGTGCTACAAAATACACCAGTGACATATTTAAGCACATTCTGGGATAAAAACCGTGAGGGGATTTTGAAGACACAACAACCAGTGTGCAACTCTATTTGGCTTTTTGTGACCTGCCTGTGAGAATGTCACCTTTTGAAAAGCAACAGTGTTTTTGCATATAATGCAAAAATACAGCCATGGTTTTAAAAGTAATTGGGTGTGCATACAGAATTCTTCTGCTGTTTAGTATCAGTGCACTTGTCATATAGATCTAGTGGATATCAATGTTAATCTTTTTCTATACGAACAGTATGACCTTGCAATTTAAGTGCCTCAAAGTCACCAAGTTTTCAGCAGCCAAACTTTGGTCTTGGGTCGATTGCGTTGTTTGGTTTATCGTTTTTAGTACTTGAAGGAACTATTATGGTCCTTGTCATGTGTTTGCATTGGCAATTGTTAGGGCAATTATTTAGGCTGTCAGGATCTATCTCACTAGAAACCTATATACTTGTACTAGCTGTAATAGAAACAGATGGAAACCCCCATTGTGGTGTTTGTATTTCATTACACTTTAGCTTTGTGTGAACTTTTAGTTGGAACTGCTTTATATCATTAATAAATCACTTCTTCCCAGCTGTACATTTGCTAACTAGTTATTGCAAAGACAAACATGCGGCACGAAGAACATCTGCATAGCTTGAGATATCCTTTCAACTGAGGGATAAGTTAGCTGTAAACAATGCAAATTTTCTGCAGATTTCAAGCATTCCATTCACAGAAGTTAAGAGTTATTTGGTGTCAAATAATAATATTTTCAAGTATGAGACTGCAGGGAAGGAAAAGGGGAGAGGGGAAGAAACTGTATGCTCTTGCTGTTTTACAGTTATATGCTTGGATCTCCTGTGCAGCACTTCTCTATAACTGGGATCAGGCGAATCTTAACTATATTTCTAAATGATTCTGCAGTAATACAGAAAAAAGGCTTGAAATCTTTAGGATCAGCGTGGAGTTATTGAATAGTTGTTATGACACTTGACTAGTGAGAGCTTTATCCCAAGGCATAAAATAAAATGTTTTCCAGTGTTTGCAAGCTGAATAATCACATTGAAACAGCTTCAAAAAAGTATTTTTAATGACAGAGGAAAGTTATCCATTGTGGATAAGAACAGGAAAGCTGCATAATGTAATTCTAAACTAAGTTGAATTTGTAGCAGGATAAAGGTAGTTGATTTCGAGCACGGTCCTGCCTATGTTTTTTCTGAGTCGACTGGATGGATTATTCTAAATGAATAGGCATCTGTTGGCAGGAGGTATCAGAATAAAATGGAATAATGTTTGTGTAGGTTCTCACTCCAGTAATCATCTGAGACAAATTATTTTAGAGAAAATAAACTGAGTTCTTTTACAAACTTAGCATCTGTTGTAAGCCTGGAAAGTTCCTCAGCCACCATATCCCATATGTCTTCCTTTCCATTTCCCCCCCCGTCTAAACTCTTTTCTCATATGATTTCTTTATGAATATGTGACATTCTTCCCTAAGAATCTGTATGAGTTTGCAAAGTTTTTTGTGACAACTGCTGATAAAGTGGAGGCCTATCTGCTTAGGACAGATAAGTAGCACAAATCTATCTATCTATCTATCTATCTATCTATCTATCTATCTATCTATCTATCTATCTATCTATCTTTCTTCTGCACCTTATAGATAGCACAGAAAGTCTACAAGTGCCTAGAGAGTAAGGCCTCACAGCTTCCTAGTTATTTTATGAGCTTAGTCCCAAGAACTTTTCTCATTCAATTCAAGCCTACTCCAACTCAAATGCTTTCATGCATACAGTAGTAATTACACTGCTTAAAAGCTGTGTTGCAATAACATTATGATCTGTCATCTGGGTACTACTACTGTTGTTGTCATGGAAAATTTATATAAGCAACATTGTTAAGTAGGATGTTTACAGATTTCTTAGTGAACTGCAACAAACAATGCCACTGTACCTTGTATACTTCTTAATGGAGAACATAATCTTCGTTGGGAGTTACATTGTATCAAAATGCATTATCACCATGAAAAAGGACACCACTCACGCTTATATCTCTTACAACTTTCAGTCATCTTCTTTGATATTCTAGGTACATGAATTTACATTGGCTAAGGATCTGTCAAAATACAATTTTAGAGCTGTTCAAATCATAACTGTACTATGTGTATTGATATTAACTTTATATCAACCTTTCTGAAGTCACCAGAAAATCTTGTGTTTAGAAGATGTGTGTCAGGTGCTTCATTTCACTGTTGAGAAGTGTAAAGCTGTGGTTCAGATCTACATACTCAGACATGCTAAGAAGTAGATATATCAGGCTAAATTAGGGGACTTATGGAAGCTGTAGAATATTTTGCTTAAAGAAAATGGACTTTTCAAAGCTGAGGGATAGCTCCTATTAAATTAATGGAGTAGGTCAAATCATTGAGAGATGGTATATGGTGGAAACATGTCTTTTAAAGGAAAAAGAGCCACCATTTCATATTTTAAATGTGCAGAGAAATATGTCCAGAAATATCTGCTCTAGCAATAGAAATATCTGCCCTTATAGGGAAGTCTGCTGCCTCCTTGGGGCCTAGGTTAAGATCATCACTAGGAGACTTCTGTGGATGCTGAAAAGCTGCTAGCAGAGGGATTTTCTCAGGTTCTCACAGTATTCGGTGAGAGTTCTGCCTTTCTCACACAAGTTATGAAAAACAGTAGGATGGTTTTTATAAGCTGGACCAACACCTGGTGTTTTGCTAAGTTCTGTTTATGGTAGGTTGGAAAAATGTTTTGAAATGGGTGTTGTAGGACTTTAGCCAATCACCCTAGGAGATGGGTGATCACTGACCAATT
>WUAM01000359.1:34598163-34622530 GCA_024336885.1 Actenoides hombroni
TTGTAGGACTTTAGCCAATCACCCTAGGAGATGGGTGATCACTGACCAATTGCCCTATGGGGCTAGGGTATATAAAACGGGGTAATAAAGTTGCTTCTTTTGCCCTTTCTTGCTGAATTTATGTATTGCTGCATCTCTCTGCTCCCAGTATAAACAGCGACAGACTTCCTAGCTTAGTATGGCCCTCTGACTACTACTTGTTACTGATCTTCCATATGGGAGGACATAAGATTGCAACCTGTAGTCCAAGAGTGATCAAAAGACCACCTCACCTACGAGGACATACTGAGAAGGTGGAGGTTGTTCAGCCTGGAGAAGAGAAGGCTCCAGGGATACCTTATTGTGGCCTTTCAGTACTTGATGGGGGCCTATAAGAAAGATGGAGACAGTCTCTTTAGCAGGGGCTGTTGCAACAGGACAAGGGATAATGGTTTTAAACTAAAGGAGAGTAGATTATACTAGATACAAAGAAGAAATTTTTTACAATGAAGGTAGAACAACACTGGAACAGGTTGCCCAGACAGGTGGTAAATGTCCCATTCCTGGAAACAATCCAAGTCAGATTGGATGGGGCTCTGAGCAACATCATCTAGATGAAGATATCCCTGCTTACTGCAGGGGAGTTGGACTAGATGACCTTTAAACGTAGGTCCCTTCCAACTCAAACCATTCTGTGGTCTAGGGAGAAGATTTTGAGTGCTTGTACAGTTGGTGTCAGGAAATGAGGAAAGACTTGCAAAGAAATTAGGAACCAAAATGGAAGAAAAACTGTATACAGAGGAATTGTGAATCCAGTCCTAAAAAGAAAACAAAAGCAGCCCATACACAGGGACACACCTGACACTGGAGAATGCAGTAGTGTTTGTATAATGGCTGAATACTTATAGAAAAGGAAAGGAGTTGGCATGGAAATTGTTCTTCCTGAGTTAAGGTTTTTTTAGTTGCTGATAATGAATGTGATTATTAAATTTACTGTCAATGGCAAAGACTTTAGGAGCAGACGATCTAAATATATTTGTGTATTATTTTGTTTCTAGATTTTTTCCTAAAAGCTGTTTTGATCCTAGGAACCTCAGTCTGTCACAACTCACTATATTCTCTAACTTATAAAGTTAGCTTAATGAGATTTTTAAAAGCAATGAAAATTTATTGCTTTTTATTCACCTTTGAGTTTTTGCAAGATGTTGAGAAATATATTCATTAAATAAAAGCTGGGAAAAAAATCTTTCTTAAGGATTATGAATTCAGGAACCTGAGAGGTAGCTGTGTGACTTTGATTATGTCATCATTTAACATAATGATTTGCTGAAATTGATCACTTGCATATACTTCCATTGAATTTTGAAGAGCTATGTTTCTTAGTTTTGATTTGTATTATATGTCTACTGTTCAATATAGAAAGTTTAACACTTTCTCAAAACTGTGCTGTTCTAAGAGTCCTCTGTGGTCATTCTTGGCTAACTAGAACCATTAGTCTAAAAAAATAGTCCATTTTAGTTCAAAAGATGAGACGTTTTTGAAAATTGCCCTTTAACTGAAACTCTAGCTGTGATGTTAAGTGTTATGATGATCTGTCATATTATCCTTTTGTTGCAAGGAGTCTGCATTATTACAAGTCTAGTGAAAGATCTTTTTCTTATTTCAGTAAAATCAAGAATTCCTTTCAAAGTTGCTGAACTCCTTTGAATATGATCAGTGTATTCCCTCAACTCAGGACTAGTTGACCAGATTGCTCACTCCTTTACTCTTCTTGTCCTATGTTATTTTACATCTGATGTGTGACAAATGTTTGCTGAAAGTCTGACTGATGATGAAGTATGCCACCAACTCCTCATACAGGAAACAGTCAAGCAGAAATGAAGAATAAGTGTATTATTGCAGGAGCTCTGACAAAATCTTCATTGCTAGTCTCTTCTTCAGTCTCTACAACCTAATATTAAATACCAGTTGTATCCAAATGTTATGCTTGTAACCAGCATCCTGGTTTGAGTTGGAACAGAACTAATTCTGTTCGGTGATTTCACTTTTCAACTAAGCCTCTTCTAAGGAACTGCACTTTCTGAAATTAGGAGCATGCTTTTGCAGGCAGTGTCTGCTTCTAGCAATCATAACACCTGATGTTTGGAGATACTACTAAGGATTTGTGTGCAGACAAGGTCACATCTTGCGTGCAACACTGTGGGGTGCAGAAAATAGAAGGCCTCACCTGTGGGGAGGAACGGAGAGGACAGGTGACCCTGAACTGACCAGTGAGGTTTTTCATCCAATATACATTATATTCTGGATAAAGCGGAGGGATCAAAAGGGTCAAACTCTCTTCTTCAATGGCCGTTATCTGAGGAATACTCTGTCCATTCTACCTTCAATCCCAATCCATGTGTTCCTGAATTCAGTTCCCATCTGTCACTGAGTGCAGCCTGGGACTTCCCCAGTGCCTGTTCCAAAATCAGTGGTGAAGGTGATGTAATTGGCACAGGGGAGGCTGGGTTTGGTACTGGCTTTGTATATATTCCATTTTTATTATTATTATTCTCATTAAATCTGTTCTGTCTTTCCTTTCTAAGTGATACATCTGTCTTCCTTATTCCCTTCCCTTTCCTCTTTGGGGAGGGAGAGGGGATAACAGAGCGTGACAAGAAGCAAAAATCTCTGTGTTACTTCCTTTATTTTGTGTTTGGAGAAACTTAGAATGTGGTTGGTAAGGAAGTGTTTGCGTGCACTAGTCAGCTGAAATATTAGACAGAAGAAACTTACTGTTATTGGAGTACAGAAGAAAGTATTTATGAAGCTTTGAGACAAACCTGTTAAATATGCTAATTTATGAAAATACCATGATTCTTGGATGTCACTTCTTAGTGTTTGATACCTGCCTGGTAGTGATTAGGCTGTGCTATCACTAACTATGGGTCCAAGCAAGGAATGGCAAATTGTTGAAGAAATATTTGAAGACACGCTGGTTATCACAGGTTAAATTCTGTCTCAAGGTATGCAAGATCAGCTTAGGGCTCATTCATTCATTTGACAATCTAATCTTCTATAAGTGTTCTGTCTCTTCAGGGAGGATGTTTTTGAGTTAGTAAATATTTATCAATGCTAACGTCTTTTTAAAACTGCATCCTTATCTTTACTGTTTAGTGATAACATTTACTTGTCTGGGGGAGAGAGACATGAGGGAAGAGATTGTGTTCTTTTATTTCTCCCAGGACTCAACCAGAAATTATTTATAATGTATTCATAGTTCTTGCTGTTACTGAGAGAACTTTTGGCCTCTTAAAAATGATATTTAGATGTGTAATTAAATTTGGTATAGCTACAATGTTCTCCCAAAGTTTGCAAAATAGTCCTTCCAGCACCTTGATGCAGATTGTATAATATAGCTATTAAACATGGATTATCTTTTGAAAGAAACGCAAAGATTAAGGAATCAAACTAAAATGACAAAATTAGATGTGTGTGATGAGATGTAGTCTTGCAGTGATATAGTAATGGAACCAGAGAACGCAAAAACATTAAAATGAGATTAATAGAGCCACATGCTTAAGTAAAAAAATTTAGCTACCCAATCTGTATGGGGAAAGAAAAAAATGTTCATCTTGCACATACTAAATAGGCATATAATGACTTTTTAAAACATTCTGGCTGGCAATTGTAGTCTTACTTATTTTACAGTAAGCTTGTCTGCAACTTTGACAAAACAAAGTCTTCCTGGGAAGAGAATCTGCAAAGTTGGTTTTGTAGAGCATTCCTGAGAACTTTTACAAGTAAGTGTAGGTACAAATAAATTTTATTGGTAAAGCTTATCTATAGAGAGCTAAATCAGTTACCAGATGTGGTACGTGGAAGGAATTTCTCCCCAGTCAGTTTGGTAATGACTTGTAGGCTTTTATTTTGCTTTCTTATATAGAATAAGTTTCAGTCCACTTCCTGTGATCACCTGGGCATTTTGTTCAACAGATGTCTGTCCGTATGTGTGATGCAGGTAGGATGATCCCACTGTGGTGGCTGTGAGAGCTAGAGCCCATTTGAGGGCTCTGCATTGCAGCTTGTGGTATTACAGGAGCAATGGAAGCTGCTCTCAGTTGCTTGTATCAGACAGCAGCTCAGGAGACAGGGCCCTGCTTCATTTTGTATGACCAGAAACACATCCTGGGTTTCAAACATCAGATGACAGGTGGTGGGAGAAGTTTCTGCTTCTGTGTTGGCTCTGCTGTATGAGCAGCTGTTTCCGGTCTCTTCGTACGAAGGGGCGGCAGACCATCCCCTTGGCCTGTTGACTGAAATGCTGGCAGTGCATGATGCAGAGTGACATATTTTCAGAAGTGGTTAGAATCTGATATACCCACAGACTAACATAAATCTGAACTCGTACTGGTGTTCCTACTAAGTTATTCTTTTCTAAAGACCTGTGCTGTTTCCTCTCTTTGTAAGCAATATATTTCTACCAATCCTTGTATAAACCACCCCTACAGAAGGTACTCTGTCTTAAATATGGTGTGTACAGTTGCCTGGTTGCATGATATGCTCATATGAAAGGGTAGTGTTTCTTCGTTTTGTTTTGTTTTTTTAAGGAAGAGTTACAAGAAGACAAGAAGTCCTTTTACCTTTGCTCTTATGTATAACTGATCTTTCTGGCAGGCCTATTTTGAATGGAAACATCTGCATTTATTGTTAAGTTGGCTGAAAATGAGACCAATTAATGTAGTGTAAATTCATACTGTAGATACAAATTAACATGTTTAAATCCTTAGATAAATCAGGTTGTAGACAGGGCTTCTGTGCTTATCTGTGTCGCACAAAGAAGTTACCATGATCGATATCTGTCATCAACCTTTGCATGTTTGCTAAGAGAGCTGCTCACATGAATAATCTCTAAAATTTCCTTTAAATATGTAGGTTTAAGCTGTTGAGCTTGGTGGGCTGATTTAGCTCATTAGTTTCTTTACTGAATTAGGTGAATCTGGGAACACTTGCACAAGCAGTATCTGCTAGCAGATTGTCCTGCCTACTGGAAAATTCTGCTAAGCAGTCCACTGAACTAGCTAGATCTGGAGGAGGGGGTAACTGTGTGCGACTTTTTTTCTCTTTCCACTTCTGTCAGTAATTTTGATGCTTTAGATATATATTGTCTTTTTTTTTTTTTCTTCAAAATGGAGCCATGTGTATGAGCATTTCCTTAAGTTATCTTGAACTTGGTTACCTACGGTGGGCCTAATTCACAAACAGGGTATGCATAATGAGGTATAAGTGGTATGACTAAGGAAGCACAGAAAGGCAGGTTTAAATACATTAGGTTTGTTTAAGTCTGTGGTTAATGCTGGGAAATCTAGCAGATGTAAATAAAAATAATTTAACTTTCTCTGAGGCAAGATTCCCAAGCCAATAGAAGATATCAAGCTAAAAAGTTCATCCATCCCCATAGTTTGCTGATTCACATTGAGTATGTTTGATTGGAGAATACTCTATACACTATACAGTGATTCAGTGACTAATTACTACTCATTCCTTTCTTGCTAATTGTTTCATATTCATTTTCTGAATGTATTCCTAAAATCATAGTAATTGATTTCCAGTATATGTCATTCAGTTTAGTTCCTTTTTCACTGTGTGTAGCATAAATATCATGAGGAAAGTTCGATTAGATGGCTGACTGCCTAGCATCTCTCTGGGTAACTGTAGATTTAAAATGACATTAAAGAACATTCCAAATTGTTCCTGTTTTAATGACCACTCCTTTGACTTTCTACTGAACGTGGGGAAAAAATTTTTTCCCAACTACTTCCCGGCTCTCTGAGGCAGAGAGGCTGAATGAATTAAGAAGTACTGTACCTATCCATTGTGCTTAATATCTCTGCCTCCCCACGTTTTTCAGTGACTTCTCCTTCTGTGAGCACAAAGTAATTTGCTTACTTTGATTGCTCCAGAGAAGGAACCTTTGCCTGCTTTTCCACTCCGTGTTCCACCCACCTGCACATATAAACAGACCATACATATATTGTAGTCTGGAGTAAACCAGAACTTAACATTGCCTGAACACATCTGAAGGGGAAATTCTAAATGATATTTGGGACTAATAATATTTTGCTAGTATAGATACATTTTTGGATGGCTCTAACAGCATTATCAAGCTTTGTGTATTTCAGGAACTAGAGGTTACTGGTCTAATTTAGAGGCAAAGTAGACATGTCATGGTATTTTATAAAAAATGATGGGGATTTTTTGCATCAGTGTAATAGTGTTTGAACATTAGTGGTGGGCCTACTAATCAAATAGGCTCTTCCTGCTCAAATGCTTCCTCCTTGCACTACCTCCATGTCCTATGCATAGTGGTTGCATTACCATATATTTCAGTCCTGCATATGTAAAAGCTGCAATCATAGTTTAACTTGTTGACATAGAGGTAAGTGGTGTGGGATAGTACTGGGATGTTTGGAAACTGCATTGTTTATTCAATCAGTATTTTTTTCAACTGAGGATTGAGACCTATTTAAGGGTTGCAAAAGGATCAGCATTAAGATCCATTAAGATGTGGGAGTAACTATTTGCAGACAGTAATGACAGCCTGGTTTTGGTCCCCTGTTGAGGAGAAATGGAGGTGCTGATGCCTGGGGGAGAGGAGGGCTGAAGAGAATGGAAGGGTGGCAGAAAGACAGATGAGGCAAAAGAGCTTGGATTTTAATAATGTTTGAAAAAAACTGTCATAAGTGGTTAGATGAAGTTTAACCTTAGATTCTGTTGTGGTTTAAGGGTGAACAGACTGAGTAGGGGGCACAGATGGTGACCCTGAGGTGTCCGAGGGCAGCTGCCACTCCCCACCTTCCCCTGCCCTGCCACACTCTGTAGAACGAGGGGACCAGAAGTTCGGGGCGGGCTTTTCCTTCCCAGGCTCTGGGAGCTGCCCAGGGCTGGGCCTGGCCTGCTGTGCGATCCATCGCCACCCGGGAGCAGGTGTGATGTACACTTCTGTATCCTTCTGCCCTTAATATTCCTTTTTATGGTTTTTTCATGTTATTAATGAAATTTGTTATAGTCTTAACTTCCAGTCTTGGGTGAGGCATTTTCTTTCTTCTTCCTTATTCCCCTTTTTATCCACCCTTGGGAGGGAGGGGGGAAGGGAGCTAACAGAAATCCTGCTCTGTGTTTCATGTGGGATTGCCCTAAGCCTTAAATGAAGACAGATTGCAATAGAGGAAAAACAGCACAGAATAGCTCAGTGATTGATGACCCACTCAAGATTCAGTTAGAAAAAATATAATCTTTAAATAAACTGTATAGCACTGGAGATGCTCTGATACTGAACTACTTCAGGTACAGAAAAAATACTGTGTAGGATTCCGCTTTGGGATGAGATTGCACTAAAAAATACTTGGTCACTGCTAGGAGTTTGTATCTGGCCAAGCCAACTGGTCCAATTTATCATGTTGTTCATATATTTGCATTCCAGAACTTTGTATGTAGCCAGAAGGGTGCTTAGCTTTTCTGTATGAGAATAATGCATTGGCCATCTGCACTCTCTGCTCCTGCAGACTGAATAACGCTTTTGCCTAATGGTTTCCTCTCAAGAAGAACTTAATAAAATCTGCAATAGATGAAGCAGTGACTCACAGTTGCACAGTTTAGCACATACTGTGCTTATCTCACGAACAATAGGATGCCTTGGTCTGATTTAGGGATTGGCTCAATATGACTATCATCTGTTATTTTTAATACAGAGCTCCTGTTGCTTGCAGTGGGACTTCTCCTTACAGGATGATAGCAGAACATGTATAATACACCAAAACATCCTTAAAAATACCTACACACCAAATGCTTTGTTCCATATTAAGTGCTCACTTCTAAGGAGGGCACTAGACCTACTCCAGCAAAGCAGTGAAACAGGGACTTAATTGTAGGCTCACAAACAGCTTTTGTTCCTGCTGTAGGGCTTGGCACAAATCAAAAAATAAAGTACCTGCCCACAGAGGGACTAGGTTGGGACTGCTGAGGGCTACTGAAATCGATAGGACTATGTTAGTATGCTTAATGGTAAACAAATGGACGTGCTGGTTTAGCCCACAGTGTTTGACATCTTCAGAACAGATTTTTCTGTTGCTCACTGAACCCTCTCTCCTTTGACCCAAGACAATGACTGTCGAGTTTTTCATCACCTGTATGAAAGTTCAGTATGGTGTGCTCACATGGCCATTGTGTTGAAGCTGTAAGGACACCTTCAACTGTAGCAGCATTGCCTTCCTAATCATCTGGATTATAATTGCTGGTTATTGGGGTTTTTTTCAGTTTTAGCACTTAACTTCAACCTCCTTAGCGGGGAGATGGCTTGTAATAAAAATACTTATGTGGGCATGTGTGTATTTGGATGACCAGTGGATCAAGACAGGGTTTAAATATCCCAGTTCTATTGTTGGTTTACCTTCTGACTTTGTATCTATGAACTTAAGACAATCTACGTCAGCTTCTTTGTGGATCAGTGCTTCTTGTGGTACAATGAGGAATATGAAACATAACTTCTGAGTAGTATAGTCCTGTTTACCCAGCTGCCTCTGCTGGTAAACTGTAATACCTTTGTTGGACAATGACGTCAAGCCCAACTGTCTTATGGATGGGACTGAATGGGGTGACTTTACATGTCTGTCTATTTGGAGTGTTCTAAAGTCACAGAAAAACACAAAGTCTTCATGTCTTTCAGGAGGAAGAAAAGGGAATTTTACCAGGCTTATGTGAATTCTGAAGATTCTGAATGGCTGCTTATAGGTTCTGTTCAAAAACAAACCAGTCCACTGGGAGCACTGATGTAATTTCACCAGTCTGCCAGACTTTCAGGGGTAGTTTTGTGAAGAAAATCTCTTGTAGCGACAAGTAGAGCTGATAAATTGGCATCTTGGTATATTGGGGTTTTTGTTGGTTTTGTTGCTGATCTGTGCTTTACAGACAAGTTCTGAGCTATACTGTGTTGTAGACAAAGAATAAGAGAAAATTCCCATTAAAGAGGATTACAAACAGTAGAAACAATAGATAAAGTGATAGGTAAAATGTGGGAAAATCAAAGTATCTCCATTTTACAGGTGAAGTCATGAACCTTGGAAAGCTTTAGAAATAGTCAGAATGCCAGTGGTCCTACTGAGAACTGAATCAAGCTTGAGATCCACCTTTCTTTGTCCTACATGTTGTGGAACCAGATCATGATACATTTCCAGATCCCTTCAGAAAGACAAACTAAGCTTTTTGCTACAAGATATAATCTGCTTCCTATCTGATGTCATTGTGGTATTAAATCTTAATGGAATTAATTATCAGTTTAAATTGCAGACCACTTAATCTCAGAGTGTCACCTCGGTGAGGCATGCTTTTGAATCTTGTGTTTTCTTGCTGTGACTTTCAGAGAGTTCTCAGCAAGGTTTATTTCAGAAAGGCTAAATGATTCCTATGATACATCATGAAATCAAATGTACACTATTGCTAAACTTTGTGAGAATGCTCTTTTCATAAACTCTTCACAAAACCTCAAAGGTCTTACAGCTTTAGGAGTGTGTAACAGAGAAGGAGCAGGTGGCAGCTTGCTATCATAGTTTTGTGACATGCCTGGTTCTGAAGGATGGAGGACTCTGTTGAGGAGGAGGCTGAATTATAAGCTGTTGGTGTAACCAAAAAATGTGAAACCCTGCTGCACAGTTTTGCTGTTTGAGATGTTTCTGGCTCTGCTGAATTCTGTCATGGGTTGATGCTGACTCAGGACTTGTAGTGGAGCTGGCTTTTACCTGTCTTGCAGAAAACTGGAGTATACTCTTCCTGAATAAATTACTTATGTTTATTTTTAATAGGTTTTCCTGTTTGCTTTGTTTTAAAATTTAAAAAAGGTAAAACAATCACAGTGTAGTTGCTGTAACATGCAAATGCTGACCTATATCTCATTAATGTTTGTGTGTAACTCCTGCAGGTACAGTTCTCACAGTATCAGAATTAGTACAAGACTGGAATTGCAGTCTGGAATTGATCTGAAACTTTTCTGAATTTTTTGATATGGAACTTCACAGAGTTTCTGTTTCAAGATTACTAATACAAATAATATATGAATTAATTGCTTGGAGAGAGGTAATGATCCTGAAGATGCAGCGTATATCTCGACAGGGATCAATTTTCCATGGACACTGCTTATTAGTCCCACAGTTCATTATGTTCCATATTACTGCTTCCCTTCATTTACAGCAGAAACAGATCACAGAAGTGGTCAATGACTGAAAGAGTGATTACCATAGCAGTTACAATTTTTTATGAAGAATGTATTAGTATATACCTCTTTTGAGGCATGTTGTGCCTTTTTATAACCAGAGTGAAACTGTAAGTCTCATGACATCAGTGGAATTTGCCTCTAATCTGCCTATTTTGTGTTTGTGCTAATCTCAAAATAGAACTGCGGTTAGTTGGCTGTCCACAGAAACATTTTATTTTAAAACTGGTTGTTTGTTTGGGTTTTTTGTTTGTTTGGATTTTTCTTTGTTTTAATAAGAAAAATATATTTATACCAGTATTTCAAAATAAAGGTCAGATTTCTACAGTATCATAAAGGGAATACTTTGGTTCAGGCTCAGTGTTAAAGTTTACTAGAAGGTAGATTTGTTTTGTAATCCCTGTTTATCACATGCCAGAAGGTCCCATAGTTACTGTCAGTGAAGTGTTTGTGTTTCTGCTCCATCAGCCAGTCTAGTAAATGATTAGGGGTGCATAAAGAAAAGTGTATCCTGTATCCAGCAGGTCAAGGGAGGTTCTCCTCCATGTCTGCTCTGCCCTAGTCAGACCACATTTGGAGTATTGTGTTCAATTCTGGTCTCCCCAGTTCAAGAGGGACATGGAAATACTAGAGGGAGTCCAACAGAGAGGTACAAAGATGATTAAAGGGACTGGAACATCCCTTTTATGAGGAAAGGCTAAGAGCCCTGGGACTGTTTAGCCTGGAGAAGAGAAGACTGAGAGGGGGATGTTATTAATGTTTACAAGTATCTGAAGGGTGGGTATCAAGTAGAAGGGGCCAGTCTCTTTTCAGTTGTGCCCTGTGATAGGATGAGAGGTAATGGTAGCAAGGTGAAACACAGGAAGTTCCACCTCAATATGAGGAAAAACTTCTTTATTGTGAGGATGACGGAGTCTGGAACAGGCTGCCCAGAGAGGTTGTTAAGTCTCCTCCTCTGGAGTCTTTCAAGACCCACCAGGATCTGTTCCTGTGTGGCTTGCCCTGGGTGTTCCTGCACTGGCAGGGGGTTTGGATTCAATGATCTCCAGATGATCTCCAACCCCTACTATTCTATGGTTCTATGATTCTGTAGAGTTTTAAGATTGGAATAATTAACAGGTCCAGGTGGAAAAACAGCCTTATGTAACTAAGAGCATAGTAACTCATGTCAAGTCAAGGAACCTGAAGAATAAGCAACAAGTGTCTATGGGTGATAGCACCTCTTAAACTGGAGGTACTGCTGAAGGGATTCTACTATGGCAACATCAGCTATGATAGGCTGACTGCCTGTTGGCATACTCTTACCTTGCAGTAAATGCAGGCATTTTGCTAAAGAGAAGTAGGTTGACTTGTAAGTGCATATTCTCATTTGGACTAGTTTTAATCTGATTTAAGCTTCCAGACCTACAAGTGTAGCTGTCTCTTGAGTTTAAATGCTCTAGGAGTTCAACTGATTTGTTCAAGACCACATCTGTGAGTACAAACTTGGATCATAGGTATATTTCTCATTTCAGGTTCAATAAAGACTTTATACACAGTTGATAAGTGGTGGGATAATTCACTGTGTCATGCTGTGTTTTGTACTCTGTCACAGGAAATCTAAAATTCTGAATCTCTTCCTTCCATGGCTTATGTTACATGTTAATATAACTGAATATATGCCAGTTTGTTTAAAGGAGTAACATATGAATCAAAAGTAAAAAACTATGAAGTCATTTTCACAGCTACAGGAAGTAGAGATGAGAACAATGTCTTGCTGCCTATATTCTCTTCCAATGTATTTTTTTTTAATTATGAGTATATTCTAGAAGTAAAATACATAATTTTGCAGCACAGTAAACAACCCAGGTATGTTTCTTCATATAAATAACATGGGAGTTTTTCTTACACTGGCTAAATTTCCCAATAACAACAGCAGACATTATGATAGAATGGATTTCTTAAACTGAATGATTGTTGTCACTTGGTTTTAAAGCAAGTTTCTGTTGTGTACATGCACCCATCTCTAAAACCATGAAGTTGCATCAGGGTCATGAAAGATGTTGGAAATGTTGTGATAGGTAAAACCTCCTCAACACACTATCAATTCAGATAAAGCAGTTCTAGATACTGTAATATCACACTAAGATTAATGAAAACTTACATTTTGGACCATGATGTATTTGTGGTTGTCATAGTTTAGGCCCAACAGGTAACTAAATGCCACATGGCTGCTCTCTCACTTCTCCCCACCCCAGTGGAATGGGGAGAAGAAAATATAACAAAAGGCTTGTGGGTCGAAACAAGGACAGAGAGGGCTCACTCACCAGTTACGGTTATGGGCACAAAGCACACTCAACTTGCAAAGAAAAAAAATCAGTTGAATTTGTTACCAGTCATATCAAAGTAGGATAATGAGAAATAGAACAATATCTTAAAAAAACCCCAAACAACACCTTCCCCCTACCCATCCCTTCTTCCTGGGCTCAGCTTGGCTCCAGATTTCCCTACCTCCTACCCCACATCAGTGCAGGGGGATAAGGAATGGGGATTTCAGTCAGTCTGTCAGATGATTCTTCCACTTCTTCCTTTTCAGAAGGACTCCTCGCACTCTTCCTATGCTCTAGTGTCGGGTTCCTCCCATGGGAGATAGTCCTCCATAAACTTCTTCAATGTGAGTCCTTGCCATGGGGCTTCAGCTCTTCACAAACTTCTCCACTATGGGTCCCTTCCACAGGGTGTCATTCTCTGAAAAACAAACTGCTCCAGCACAGGCTTCCATTGTGGGGTCCTTCATGGTCTGCAGGTGTGCATCTCCTCCACCATTAACATCCATGTACTTCAGGGAGACAACCTGCCATCTCACCATAGGCTGCCAGGGTATCTCTCCTCTGGCACACCTCCCATGCTCTTTCCTTGATGATCTTTGTGTCTGCGGAGCTGTTTCTCTCACATCCTACTCCTCTCCTCCACTTCAGTTTGCCCAGCAGGACTTTCCCCTATTAAATGTGTTATCACAGAGGGTCTACTGCTATCATTGATTGGCTCAGCCTTAGCCAGAGGTGGATCTGACTCAGAGCCGGAAAAGCTTTTAGTAGCTTCTCACAGGAGCCACACCTATAGCCTCTCCCCATCTACCAAAACCCCACCATACAAACCCAATATAGTGTTTCAGATTGAAGACTCTTTACTGTATAAAGCAGCTATCCTTAAATCTTGTTAGCTTCCTAATGGCTGAATAATTTGCCATATATTCGTGTGTGCACCAGTCCAGAAAAGCACTTAAACTGTTTTATAACTTCAAGCAATCAAGTAGTCTGGTGAGGTTTGTCATGCTTTTGTTTCATGCTTAATTAAGATGAAATGAGCCCTAGGCTGGATTCTTTGAAAATATCCTTTAAAAAGAACAATAATCTGAGTTAAGAGCAAAATAATCAATGTTGTTATGATAATAGTTCAGCAATGTACCTGCAAAAAATAGCTGTGAAGCATTGTGGAGTGCTGTGTCTTGCATCTGGCGTTTTAAAAGCAAGAGACAAATACTGAAAATCTTTCACTGTGGGTAGAATGGAAGTGAAAGAAAATACTGTAGATTTTTTCCAGTGATTTTGCAGTTTGGTATCTGTTGAAACTGGGGGATGAGGTGGTGGAGGAGTGTTATTTAAAGCCATTCAACTTTGGTTTTTCTTGACAGTAACTGGAATGAGACACCTTAGACAGTGTTTCTGCATGCCACTTAAAATCTGAAATGCCCAAAAGACTTCTTTTCCCCACCTTTAAATTCAAACTCTGACCTATGTGTTTCATTCACATGGACAGTCAAAAATTGCTAAAGGGTAGTGAGCTTGCCTTGGGTGATATACAGGGAAGCCTACTGTCAATAATTATTACTGCAAATAATAATAAAAAATGTAAAGCTGTTTAACTGGCTAAGAACAAGTACTGAATATTTACATCTGCTGTCTAAATCTAGTTGGAACTGTGGGCCTCTGCCCATGAATAGGAACAATACTTGCTTGAAACAGTAACCAATCTGTCATTGACTTCATTATATAGGGTGCAAGTGTAAAATGACAAGTAGCCATGCCTGTATGTAGGTATTGAAGAGAGAGATAAAATAAGAATGTAGTTAAATTGAAATAAAGCAATTGAGGAGGTTGTCTTGATGTCCTTTCTGGCCCCTATTAGATATCTTTGTGCAAAACCCACAAAAATAGTAATGCATATGGGAAGACTGCATTCTTTGAGTGTTCCTCAGCTGTCTCCTCCTCTGGTTTTGTGTGAATAGGGAAAAACAAAGTGTTTGCCTATGAAGTGTTTAGTGAGCTGTTTCTGATTCATCTGGTAATGGTGGTGGGGTTTTTTCTCTTCTTTGAAGTGGTAGTGCTCTTTGTGCTTGACAAACAGCAATTGAATTATCCTGCTCTGTGTTTGTAAAATGGTTTAGTGTCTATAAAAAAGAATGTTGCTCTGCTTTTCCAGCATGTTGTATCTGCACAAAGTTTATCTTGGAGCCCAAGATAAATAGATAGGTTGTGGCAAAGAACTGAGGGAGATAATTTGTAAAGGGATCTGCTCTTGCCATCTTGGATTTGGTCAATATATTGTTCAGTTATGAAACCTGAATGAGACTTCCTGCAACTTTAAATAAAAGTTTTATTTTAAATTTATAAATCTAATTATTTTGTTCAGAGCTAATGGTTTTTATCCAACAAAGTTTGGGTGGTCTTTTAAATAAAAATAAAACACATGCTTTTAAATGGTCTTGTTAAGGCACAAATCGTTTGCTTCCGTTCAGCAGATGAATTGAAGTAAAAAATTATTTCAATCTGAGAGTCAAGCTCAGTATCAGGTTTTCAAAAAACATGAAAAACTAAAGGAAAGAAAAATAAAGTGGTGAGTATTGCAAGGAAGCAGTAGGTTTTCTGGGTCTGCGTATAGACCAATTAGTGTGATATTATGCATGTAGACTCCATGTTGGTTAATGATCAAGTCCCCTCACTGAAATAGTCTGGGATATTATAACTTATTAGTGCTTCTCCACCTGTATTTTGGATGTATCAAAAATCACACAGGCTAGCCAGAGAAAAGGCTGTGTTTTTCAAAACATCTGTGCAGTGGGGGGAGGAAGGATATTCTTTGCCTTTATAATTTTCCTACAGTCACACCCCCACCACCTTTAATTTGCAGCACCATTCAATAGTAACAGCTTTTCTCATTAAAAAAAAAATAAAATTACTTAAAATCAATGATCTCCCCAATGAAATTGTCAGATTACTTGTAAAAAGTATCTCAGAGTAAAAGAGAGGTTGCTTTGTATTGTTCTATTAATTAATACAATAAATTGTTTTAATTGCTCTCAGACAGATCACCACATTGTTACCATTATGACTAAGATGTGAATTACTGGAAAACCATTGTTTGAAACCTATAAAGCTTGCTAAATGAGCTCACTAAGGGACTTTGTACTGTACCCATAACTGAAAATTCATACTGTATATTATAGGGAGGAGTGGTTTCCTGTGGGAGTGTGAGAAGCCCATCCTCTCACGCAGTGCCTCCTATTGGAAATTTTCAATGGTTTTAACCTGAGATGCATTTTGCACATGAGGAAGCTACATTTACACACATCTGTGCATACAAATTATCAAGACAATGTGTCTGCAGTCCTATGTATTGTTTGCACTGTCAGAAATAGATGTGTGCAAACACTTAACTGTGCTGAACTAGAAAACACCCTTTATTTTTCTACTTTTGATCTCCTGCCTGGCTTGACAAACTTGCCTCAGCCAGTCAAAATTTTTGTAATAGGTAAGAACATCCTGGATGCTAAATGTAACAGATTTTTGCCTTCAGGGCATGTAACATTAACCTTCCTCTGCCTTTCAGATTAGTTAGGACACTGTCCTGCTTTAATTGGGACAGATGTTTCAAAGTAGCAATAGAGATTCTGCCTAAACAGCATGATTTAGATGACAAAGCAGTCCTAGCTTCTGTACGTCTGTACTGCCAAGTCAATTAAGAAGATGCTGCTCTTCCATCATGGCATTCTGTAGTCTGTCAGCCAAGTTAAAAATGACTACAAATAGGAAAGATAAAAGTTTGTGAGTTTTGAGCTTCAGGGTTTTCTTTGAGGGGAGAAGGGTCTGGGAGGTTGTTTGTATACATGTCTAGACCATGTATCAAACTTCAAAATCTCTTAACAATACAGTGCTAAGGTATTTTAAGATATTTTGGTCCAACTATTACTTGGAATTATTTATCTACTTCAGATCTTGTAAACCAGGAAAAGGACATTTATATTAGTCATGTACAATTTAGGAACATTCTTAAATTTATGTACAAATTTCTGTTGATTTTAGTAAGATAACATTATTTCTGTAATACATTCATGATAAATATATATATTTTTTTTCCTGAGTAAGCCTTCTGCTCTGTCCAGATAATATCTATGCTTTTTGCACAGCATTTCATTCAGGTTCTACTACTGCATGCTTGTCCCAGGTGTTGGAAGAGCTTCATCATCCCGTCTTGATGAAAGAAACACTTAAGTGAATATTCTCTACAAACTGACGACAACATGATGATGAATTTCTCCCAATCTCTTGATGAACATTTGGTGTTCTGCCTGGATTCCTTTTTTATTTTGTGATATAAAGTTACCTGGAAGTTTGAAAAGTTGTGGATGTTTCAAGTTCTCTAAAGAAAGGGTAAAGATCTTTGCATAACTATATGTAGTATAAATATATAAGTAGAATCCCCTAAACACCTGGGGTTTAAAAACAAGTCTGGGGAAGAACACTAAATCCAGGTACAAATGTAGACTTTTTTTCTGTGTGCAAGGCAATTTCACTGAATTCTTTGGAGGTAGGGAAGGTACTGTGCATAGCTGCCCTATCAGTGCTGCATTCAGGTTCTGATCTGAGACTTCTTCACTTCCTTTCCCTTATATTTTTTGTGGAATTATAATATAAATTAAAAATGGAATTTGCTAACTCCATCCAAAATGCCTTGTTTCGTCTGGCCAGGAGGAAAGAGAACAGAGCATATCCCTATTTTGTCTTCTGATACATTAGTTGCTCCATTTCTATAGTGATTACCAAGATGGATCTACACAAATTGGTAAGGTTTTTTTGATATCTAAAGCATCCAGTAAAAAGTGAAATGATGCAGCAACAGTATCATCCGTACACAGCAACTGTCCATCCTATCATCGTGCTTCCCTTGGTAGGACTACGCTGACCTATGGCCACTGTGTTCTGTACCTTCTCTGGTGGCAGAGAAAAATGCACCTTCAAAAGCTAGGAATGCCAG
The DNA here is from genome assembly GCA_024336885.1 of Actenoides hombroni. Lineage (NCBI taxonomy): Eukaryota > Metazoa > Chordata > Aves > Coraciiformes > Alcedinidae > Actenoides > Actenoides hombroni. The sequence goes on from WUAM01000359.1 coordinate 34,615,679, forward strand.
TGTGAGAGGTGTACAGTCTGCTCTTTATATAAAATTGAAAAGTCATATTTGTATAGTTTTTTTAAAATGATTTTTATTTTTTTTAAATATCCATATAACTATATCCTGCCTTTCAAAGTAGCTGAATGTATGTTAATTATTAGAGGGAACTTGGGAATCAAATCAGATACTCCATCATGCTATAGCAGTGTGTCAGTGGTAATGTCAACTCATCATTTATTGTAGTTTAGCCTTACTGATGGAATGAAATTGTGCATATGATTCAAAGGCAGCTATTATGGATAATTTTATCATTTGCTTATTTTAGCAGCTTCTCTTTCAAAATTTGCAGCACAACAGCAAAGTTTCAGTCATGCTAACTTTATTGCACAAAAAAAATAACAATTATGTTATTAACTAAGCACAGGTATAATCTTGATGATTCATACCACTAATCTAAGCTGTATCACACATTTTGTATCACTGAAATACTTAGAGGGTGCTCATTCTGATTCCACCAAACAACTCAGTGGGTTTCAGACTTGGGTTTCTAATTTTCCTAGGTAACAGATTTGGCTGGTGAAATGGACAAAGGCCATAGCTGCATGACTAAAGGAAGAGGCAGAATTATTCTTTGACATTTCTGGTCAAGTAATTGAGAAAGAAGGACAGCATGTGGTGTTTTGGACAACTGCCACAAGCTAGAACCTCTGTTAGAAATGCTTTTCAAGTGCTATGATATAGGAGCAATACCTTCATTAATGATTTAGCTAGAATACTTGAAGACTCCATCTGTAACTATTGGTTGCATAAAATGGAATATTAGAAACTGAACTTGAAAAAAAATGATCCTGAAAATATCCTGCCTGGCTTTTGAACTTGAAAGGTGATTAACACGAGTTTACTGCCTTAACTTTCTAAGTGATGTCATCATGATAGTGAGGTACCTTAGAGGGAAGCAAAATCTTAGCTGGCCAAATTCACTGAAGCGTTATAATTTTTTTGAAAGTTTGTGTAAGCTTCAACTAATAATTTAAGTTTTGGTACTATTTGGTACTATTTTGTGATAAATTTGACCTGAGATTAAAAACTGCTTTAGGCTGGTGTTACCATGCTATCTCTCAGACCAACACATATCATTTTGTTTCCTGTGTACTAAATGTAATACTTTCTTAACTGAGGTTTCAGTAACAATAATTGCGGCATTTGTTAATAAATATGGGTATTTAAAATGTTTGGGTTATATTTAAGAATCAGGTGAAAAAAAAAAAAAGGCTGTGAAATGAATGCTTTAATCTTCTAAACAATGCTAATGCTGCTCAGCATCTAATTTAAGATCCAAAGGTAATCTAAAGCACATATTTGGGGCTTATTTTATCTTTCCATTTTGGTCTGTGTTTTGTGGATGCTAAGCACATTAGTCTTACATGCACAGATGACCTTCATCTCATAACATTGCATTTTTGGGGATAGTCCTTTTAGATACCACCAACGTACTTCCTGATGGACTGTTGTATTGTCATAAAATTTACATTTTCAGTTTTGTTTTGTCTGCGACGTACAGATATATGCATGCGGATTAGTAATTTGGTACAGAATCAAAATATCCAGGAGTGCCTGCTTAGCAATATCAATGCTCAGCTTCCAAGATTATTTCCCTCCAAACACTCTATTTTTAATGAATATTGATTTATTGAACTTTCATCTGTTTGGTCTAAACTTGAATTTGCTTCCTAAAGTTTGTTTTAATAAACATTGAGCTAGATCCATGACTTACAGTATAAGAATGTGGGGAAAAGTATTTTCTGATATTCAGAAAATGTTGGCACTTTTTTGTGTTACATAAGTCTAAAAGCCTCTCTTTTAAAGCATCAAGCTCAGCAGGAGGCATGAGTATGAGTAATCTGCACTTTGCCTTGTTTGAAGCAGTTGGTTTTGAAATAACAAAGGTATGCAAACTTGAAAATACCTGTTTGTCAGAGCCTGGCAATATGTTCATTTCCTTGACATCAGAGAGAGAAACAAAAACAGAAATGCTGTTATCTTTTCTTAAGTGCTGAGTTGGTGGTGAAGAATTGAAGTATTTTTCTTTACGGAGTTATTGATCATTTTAAGTTATACAAACTCTTCCATACTGTGTGTTTACAATAATATGATCATTGATGGAAAATAGAATATTTAATTAATTTATTATGATATTTCCCAAGGCACCAATTGATGCACAGGTTCTGCATCATTTGTTCTGGAACATACTGTAAGATTCCTTATGGACATCACTTCAGGTACTTTCTTAAAGAGCAGATTGACTCCTATTAGAAAAATTGTCATGTATATTTAGAAGTTCGACCAACCTATTTGATTTTTCTATTCATAATTTTGCTAAAATGCAAAACCTGATTGTCTTGTTTAAACAAACCTGTTCTTCAGGGCATTTTCCCAATATAAATTTATACATGAGACAAATTGCTTCAAAGCTAGGGAATGACGTGATTATGTAACAAGTACTACAGGCGGTGCGTTTCTCAGCATGAGATTGAGATGGCTTCACAAGTGGGTATGCTGAAATCATGTTAATGTGATTAGAAGTTCAGTATCTGTTAAGCACCTTGATTCATGTAATAATTCTTTCATTGTAAACTGCTGTGAATTCAGTGAAGCAAGACCTTGTACAGAGAGGTAATATCTTTCTTGTTCAGTAAGAGATGAAAGATGTCCCTCTAAGTATTACCAAATGTTGTTAGAAAAGAATAAAGTAGGTCACTGGGTAAGTCTATAGGATCTTGTCACATATAATTGCCTTTTATTAATTTTGCTGAGAACATGAAAAATCAGCTGAGCCATCATATGAACTGGAAGATAAGCACAAAAGATTGGCATATCATTGTGGACATGAAGATATTTCCTTTTCACTGAGCTGCATTCAGTCATGGTATAACTCTAGAAAATCTTGCTGGACATTGACCAGCCGTCCTTATGGAATATATTTTCATTGCTGAACGTTAAATGATAATTATCATTTAATACCTACCAATGCAGTCCTATACAAGTAGATTTTTTTTTCCTGTTTGTTTTCATTTAAAGGTTTTTACCTGGATCTCTTAGGTATGATAAACTCATTTTTTTAAGTTGTAATGAGATGCTGAGGATCTTTATATTATTGTCAATATGTTGTAATGCATAGAATGAGATTTCTGTTTATGATAGCTAAAACTGCATCTGTCAGACCACAGGACAAGAGGCAAAAACATTAATGCTGAGAGATAAACAGTTGCATAATATTGTTTGTCTAATCTCTGGCCCATTGTATCTTCAACAAGATACAGAATCATAGATCTTTTCAGGTTTTGTTGTTATCATTCATAACAGTGTTTGTTCTGCTAGAAGTTTGTAAGATGGATACTCTGCTGCTATTAACAGTGCCATATTGATTGGCCACTGCCTGGGTGTTGTTCTTTCAAGTGCCTTCTAGGGCTTGCTTTTCTAGAATTTAAAACCTGTGCAGCTGGATCAGTGAGAATAGTTGTGGAATACACAAAATGAGAACTTCAATATCATAAAAGACAAATAGAAAATAAGATTCACTGCAAACTACTCTCTTTCTTCAGTGAAACCAGAGGAGAAGCTCCTTATAGTTTTTATAAGACTTGATTCTATTTTTTTTTTTACTTCTGTCTTTCTGAATATAGAGAAATCTAGGTTCTTATTATAGAGGCATAAAAATGTATCCTTGGTTAAAGATACATGCAGTCTAGTATTCTTTTTCAAGCAATGTGCAGAACCAAATCTATTGAAGATTAGTAGAGGAAGTCTAGGAACTAATTTTTTATGGAAACAGGAAGAAAGGCATAAAAAATACCACTGAGAAAGAATGGAATTTGCAATAGCATTTAGGAGATTCAGCCAACATTGCTACAGCAACAGTGTTAAGCAACTTCATATAATTACTGCTTGCTGTACTGTGCTTCTACCATGATCTACAGAAATTGAATCAGGACAAAAGCACTCAACTAACAGCATGTCTGCACTGTGAACAATTGCCTATCTAGGCAAATCTGACTGCAAAGGAAGATGAATGATGCCCAGGAAAATGGAAAACTCAGTAATTTGCAAAATAACCCAGTCAGAATAGCTATAAAGCAGAAAACCCTGAGGCAAAGCAAAGCATAAAAGGTGAGCAACAAATACATTTTAGGTAGAAACCATGAAAAGTATTGCTGTAATTAGGGGTAGAACTGTAGGTTAGGGGTATACCTGCTGGAAAGCAGCTCCACAGAGAAGGACCTTGGAGTCCTGGTGCACAGTAAGTTATCCATGAGACGACAACGTGCCTTTATGGCCAAGGCCACCAATGGTATCCTGGGGTGTGTAAAGAAGAGTGTGGCCAGCAGGTCAAGGGAGGTTTCCATGTCTACTCTGCCCTAGTGAGACTACATCTGGAGTATTGTGTCCAGTACTGGAGTATTACTGGAGTATTGTCTCCCCAGTTCAAAAGAGACAGGGACATACTAGTGAGTCCAATGGAGAGATCTCCATTGGATGATGAAGGGACTGGAACATCTCTTATGAGGAAAGGCTGAGAGAACTGGGGCTATTTAGCCTGGAGAAGACTGAGGGGGGGTGGGGATCTTATTATTGTTTGCATTAAGGGTGGATGTCAAGTAGAAGGGGCCAGTCTCTTTTCTGTTTCACCCTGTAATAGGATGAGAGGTAATGGTTGCAAGCTGAAACACAGGAAATTCCACCTCAACATGAGGAAAAACTTCTTCACTGTGAAGGGGATGGTGCCTGGAACAGGATGCCCAGAGAGGTTGTGGAGTGTCCTCTGGAGACTTTCAAAACCCGCCCGGACCTGTTCCGCTGTAGCCTGCCCTGGGTGATTCTACTCTGGTAGTGGGGTTGGACTCAGTGATCTGTAGAGGTCCCTTCCAAGCTCTACCATTCTATGATTCTATGATTCTAATTTCAATGATTCATACCACACTTTAGTACCAGATATGATTTATTAATGTCTATTGTACTAGATGCAGGTTAAAGCCAATAGGGAAGAAAATACCACAGGATAACGACTCTATCATGTTTTCAAGGTAACCTGAAGCATCATAGCAAAACCAGCAAGTCCTCTAGTTGTAGCATGTAGTGCAACTAGGTCAAAAGATGAAACTTAAACATTTGAGTGCCAAGCAAAAGAAACACACTTCCTGGATGGTACTTACTTCAAAGACCTCTGAGGTTTGTGATGGTGTGTATGCTGTCTCTTCTATTCACAATAAAGGGAATTATTTTTTTCTACTAGTGATTATTTAATTAACATTTTGCAGTTGTTTCTGCCGTGGCTGTGCTAGAATGATGAAATATCCATCAGTTATTTACACAGAAATAAAATCACAGTACCAACATGCCACTATTTTTTCACTGTTTGGAAATCACAAGGAGGGGTTATAAAGAAAATAATTAGAGTTCTATTTTTGGAAGCTATATGTAAGTGCTATCCTATGGGTGGCAATATAATGTAATATGAATTAAACCTCTTACTGCAAGAGATTGAGTGGGTGTTAAAAAGAAATGCATTTTCCTTTTCACATGATGTCCTTACATATTCCATTTGAACATAGCTGATTTTGTGAAGCAGTGTGGACTTGATGCATTCCAATGCAATTCCATAGATTTGTCAACTCCAACAATATTTAAAAAAAAAATATATATTTCGGCCGCCGGCCGCCCCCGAGCGCACCTCGGAGCGGGAGACGCAGACGGCCGAGCTGTCCCTGACGGTGGTGGCGGCCGTGCAGGCGGTGGAGAGGAAGGTGGACTCCCATTCCACCCGCCTGCTCGACCTCGAGGGGCGGACGGGGATGGCCGAGAAGAAGCTGATCGACTGCGAGAAGACGGCGGCCGAGCTGGGGAACCAGCTGGAGAGCAAGTGCGCGGCGCTGGGCACCCTCATCCAGGAGTACGGGCTGCTCCAGCGGCGCCTGGAGAACATGGAGAACCTGCTGAAGAACAGGAACTTCTGGATCCTGCGCCTGCCCCCGGGCAGGAAGGGGGAAGTCCCCAAGGTAACGGTGTCAGAGCCCAAAACGCTCCCCAGACGCTCCTGGAGGGCAGGACAGGGGGGAGACGTGGTAGGTGAGTGGGGACGGCCCCGGCGCAGGTGAGTCGCTCACCATCAGGACCTGGAGCTGCCCCTCCGCAGCTTCCCAGCATCTCCCAGGACGCCAGGACCTGGCTGCGGTGGGAGATGGCCTGGAGGGGAGCATCCCCCATCCCGGGCCAGAGGTTTCAGTTCTGCTTCACTGCGCCGTGCAGCCCGAGACCAACTTACTCTTTTTTACCATTGTTTTGAGAGAACCTGCAAATTTGGTGGTGTTTTGTTGTTTGTTTTTTTTTTTAACCACTATTTCTTTTACCTCCTGAGTGCTGCTGCCAGGGTCTCCCGGGCCGGGGAAGGAGCAAGTGGGAGCTGCTGCTGCTGCGGGGAAGGGGGACCCTGTGGGATTCGGGGGAAGGCAGCTGAGCTCCCTGTGCTCGTGCTTGGGCTTAGCTGGCTGTCAGGAAGAGCCCACTGACAATTACTCGGTTCCTGTTTGCATTTCACGACCCTCTCTCCAAAAGAAAGTTTGCAGACGGGACCGTGCGGGCCACGGCACAGCGGGTGTCGCTGGGGAGCGTGGAGGGGGTCTGGAAAAGGGGGGGTTCCCACCCCGACACCCCGTTAGCACAGCCGAGCGCTGGGTCTCCCTCGGAGGAGCTCCACTGGGACGCAGCCAGGCTCCCCGCGGCCGGAATCGACCCCCAGAGCAATAGTTCAGATAACACAGCATCAAAATAGTAATGTTGAATTCACCTATTTGGGACATTTTATGAACAACAATA
>WUAM01000359.1:34684068-34697840 GCA_024336885.1 Actenoides hombroni
GGTTTAAAAAGAAACAAAGGGAAAGTTAGGTTCACCAACCCCCGGCAGTGTCCCAGGGCAGGGCAGATGCTGGGTAAACAGCCTCAGCCCGTGCTCTGCTCCGCAGCCATCTCCTGCAGGGTGTAATTCAAGAGCTTATCTGCGTCGAATGCGGCGTCTCGTGTCTCGGGTCTTGAAGCAATTTGTTCATCTGCTCTGGTTTAAGGCAGCTGTCTGCACCTTGTTGGAACCTGTCGTCGTCCGGTGCTGGCGGCGAGGACTCCGTCCCGCTTGTTCACGCCGGATGGAACGGCTCTGGGTTTGGAGGCAGTTGCGTGATGGGGAAATCAGCGGTGTTCGTCCGTTCCAGTTAATCTTCTGTTAGCTTTAGGAAGTTTTTCCCTTAGGAACCTTAATTGCTCTTCTGCAGTTGTAAATAAACATCAGAAGGATTTTTCAGGTGATTTAGGGCCAGCTACTTCTGTCTGGAATTTCTTCAGCGCTGACACAGTGCTTTAAAACCCAGAAAAGCCATGGGTTTGGTGCAGGATATGTGAACAGCTCAACCCAGATGTTTAACCTATTTGCAGACTGGTGTCCAATCTTATTCTGGTTGCTTGGGTTTGCAACTCAGGTGTGAATGAAGGGAAACTCACTTCTTACAGACTGACTTGGTTTGTTTTTTCCCAACCTGAGTGCCAAGGACTGCTCTTCTGGGGGAGAGACAGAAATTGCCTTTGTCAGGACTTCTTTTTGTTCACCTCGCCTCAGAGCGTGGGAGAACTTAGGAGCCCCCCAAGAACCTGGGTAAGACGGGCTGCTTTGTGCCTTGGAAAGGTGATCTGCAGGCTAGAAGGCCAATAACTAAACGTTAATGATCTGCTAACCCTATCTGGCTACACCATGCTGCCCTTTATCTCCCCTTCTTCCCTTTCACCAGGTAGGGCTATCGCTTTCTGCCTGCGCCTGACAGAACAAACCCGCTCTTAGGTGCTCTGATTTTAGCTGCAACCCTTAAACGTTGGTGCCGTAGGATAAACATGGGGGGAATGTTTTTCTTCTGTTCCCCTGAGCGCTTGCTTCTGGGGGTGGTGGAGAGCGGGGTCTGTGTGGTGGAGATCACTCAGAGCTGCCCTGACTTCTTTGCCCCATCTAACCCGAGGTGCCAGCTCTAGGTCAGCTGGGTCAGTCGTGTTGTCGCTGTTCCCGCGGAGGGGAGGTGAAATGGCTTTGAACTGGAAGAGGGCAGATTAGAAATGGGGAAGCTCTCCACTGCGAGGGTGGTGAGACCCTGGCACAGGTTGCCCAGGGAAGTTGCGAACGTTCCAGCACTGGATGTGTTCAGGGTGAGGACAGGGGCGTGATCACTTCCATCCACCCTTTCTAAGGCCGGGGCTCTCTCAGAGCACAGAGGACGTGCCGTTTTCCTTCTCGCACGCTCGCTCTCAAAGCCGAGGAGCGCGACGTGCCCTGGGGATGCTGTTGCTCACCTCTGCCTAGTGAGCAGTGTTAGGTGTTTCTAATCGGGTCTTATCTGGCTGTTGTGCCACAGCCCTGCTGCTCGTGCCCTCCAGAGCCGCTCCGCTCGGCCGCCTCTCTGATTGCGGGAAGGGAGACGCGCGGCGCGGGAAGCCGACCTGTGAGGCTCGCGAGCGCCCAGGTAACGCACACCAGAGTCGGGAAGAGTTTCCTCTACAGCCGCCTCTGCGCCCAGCAGCGGGTTCCCCCCGCAGCGGGCAGGGCGGCAGCTGCGTTTCTAGCGCTTCCATCTCGCTGTTACGTGTCGGGGGGGTTGGTTATTCCCTTGGTTCCCCGCCTTGCTCCTTGCTGCCATTCCGCCCCTTGAGAGACACCGGGGAAATCTCTTTTGATGGCTCATTATATCTGCAAGGGACAAACATCTCTGCCTGTCAGTGATGCTGCTGCCTGGTGTGGCTGGGGGCACGAAGGCGGTGAAGAGAATGCAGAGCTGCCATGGAAACGTGTGGCCTTGTCCCAGGACTGCTCCCTGAGTCGGGGCTGTGGAGAGCAACTGGTTCATACCAGCATCCCTCTGTAAACAAAGGAGATGCTGAATTGGCTGTCGAGTGGACTCCCTTCAGGCTTTCTTGCCTTCTGAGGTGGTGGGTGGCTGGTTTTTGAGGACGTTTTCTGTGCCCAGTTCAGTTCCTCTTACAGAATTTCATCTTACCTTTTTTTACCTAAAATCAGGTCATTAAACCTGTCAGATTTGCTCAGATACCAGTGCTTATGTAGAGCACATCTGGGCATGAAATTTGGTCTGTGTGAGTGACCTTTTGCATGGAGGTACCTTATGGGTTTTATGTTTTCAGCTACGTAACGTGTACTGCAGAGCTTTTCACCCGGGTGCTGCCCAGGCTGCCAGGGGCTATTCGGCTTCATTTTGGTACCTGACGGGTTTGGGGGTGTGTGTGTTTGTTCTCCAGTTTACATTCCATGTAAAATCTGCCTTCATAAATAAATTTCCAAACTGAAAATCCAGGGATTAAATAAATCCTAAACCTCTCTGTCTTAAAGGTGCTTCCAGGTCAAGATTGGGGCAGTTGCAGGTCAGGGCGAAGCTGCCCAGGCCAACGGTCCTGCCACGTTTTGAGCCTGCGAGTCCCTCTGGAACGAGCCCTTCCCAAGCGCCGAGTGAACCCCCATGGGAAGAGCCCCCCTTGCTCTCTGCGTGGGTCCCTTACCCCCAAACTGCCAGGGGCTTGGTGAAGGCTTTGGTGAGATGCACCGAGTGCTTAAGTGCTCGGCGAAGTCAGTTAAGGGTGTCCCTGAAAAGCGAGCTGCGGCTGCGCAGCTGCTGGCTGCCGGCCGGGTAATCCCCTCCGTACCGGGCTGGGGACTGCAGGGCTGTGACCTCTGCGCAGGCTTGGGCCCCAGGAGATGGTAACGGGCAGCTCTGGCACTGAAGTGGCAAAAGTTGGCAGGCGTCAACCTTGCGAAGGTGAGTAGATGGAAGTCCCGTGAGTTTCCGCGCTTTCTTACCGTAGTCGAAGGTGCGAGACGGCTCAGAATTGCCGTTTGCCGTGGGAACGTGTCGCTGGGGCGGGCTGCCAGGGCCCAAAGAGATGGGATATCCAAACCCATCTCTCCTCTGCCCGCTCTAGTCCCGTGACTGGTGCTGCAGGGGACGTTCTTTCCTCTGCTCTCGTTCTGTAGCCTTTCCTCTTTGGCCTCGCCGAGCGGCCGCTTGGGTTCAGCCCCAGCCCCAGCAGGACGGCCGCAGCGGGAGCCCCGGTCGCTGTCGTTGGGCTGAAGAGGGTTCTGATTTCAGGCATAGTTCAGGACTTGCCTCGGGTTCCTGCTGCTCCCTCTCCTGATGTGCGTGCAACCGAGTCTGGAGCTTTGTGAGTCTCGGCAACACCTCGAATCCTGAGAAATGCCCGTTTCTGGTTGATATGATCCAGAAAAGGTGGCAGGTTGTTGGCTAAGTGGCTGAAGCGTGGGTGTGGGTGCGTGCTTTGACAAATAAAGCCTGTGACAGGAGTCCTGGTGGCTCTGTATTGATTAGATGTAACAGTGGGAAGAATTCCTGAATTCTTAATACCCTTTATCTTTAGCTGGGCTGAAGGCTCACTGTTCAGTGAATTGTTCCCAAAATAAATATTTCAGCAGAGGATGACACCTGAATGTGCAAGCCAGCTCTTCCTCCCGCATCAGCGTTGCCGGGACTGGTCAGGAACTGCCACTCTCCCGCGGCGTGCATGGGCTGACCCAAATGAGAGCCAACTTCACCAGAACTACTCGGCCCCGCAGGGAGCTGGAGGTGCTGGTGGGAATGCAACTGGGAGAGCTAATTTCAGCTAATTTAGTCCTGCTAGCAGTGGAGTTCTTCAACTGTGAAAAGAGATACTGGGGGCTTGCTTAAAACTGTGGGCTTGCTTAAATCACTTCCTTTCTTATTGAGCTTTTACTGAAAAGGAACGTGCTTTGTTGTTTCCCACCGAAGACGTTTTCCGCCTTTGTTTGTGGTGGCTTTTCTTGTTTCTTTTTTGTGGATCTGAATGTTTGTGCGTTAAGTCTTTCTTTCCTTCTGCTGTTTAGACACCTCTGAAAGGTCTACAGAAACATTCAGAGATCCCTTCTGTCAGAGCATTTAATCTCAGCCTCCTCGGGGTGCCTGCAGCCTCTGGCCACGTAAGGCAGCCGAGCGCTCGCTCCCTGCCTCCCCACGCTCCGTGGTTGTACCCTGCTAGCCAAAGGCTGGTGGCCTGCTGGAGTTTGCCTCTTGATTAGAGGTTTGCTGCCCTGTCCAGCCGTTCCGGGCTGTGGAAGGTCCTTGGTTGGTCCTTGAGGCTGGCGGTTTGGCGGTCTCTGAGTCACTCTCGCAGCGTTCTCGAGTCTCTCCAGCTGGTTTCTGTAGGCAGATCGCTCCTGACAGCCGAAAACCTACCGTGCGATAAAAACAGCCACGCTTGTGCAGCTGCTTATTTACTGTCTGCTGGACGAGCCTCGCTGGGCTCTACCTTTGTCAACCTGCATTGCTACACAAGGCTTGGGTTTTTTTAAAGCCTGTCCTCCTTAATAAGGTTTAAATGTGGATGTTGCTGTGGATCTGCTCTTGCTTTACAGTCAAAGACCTTTATTCTTCCGCCTGCTACCTTCCGTTGGAAGCAGGATCTCTTCCTATGAGTAGTAAGAGTTGTGCGACTGCCGTGCAAGTCTGACTTGCTGTTCATGAGTAATGGTTTGAAACTGGAAGAGAGGAGATTTAGACGGGGAATAAGAAGGAAACTTCACTCTCAGGGTGGTGAGACCCTGGCACAGGTCACCCAGGGAAGCTGGGGATGCTCTGGCACTGGGTGTGTTCAAATCCAGGCTGGATGGGGCTCTGAGCAACCTGCTCTAGTGGGAGGGGTCCCTGCCCATGGCAGGGGGTTGGAACCAGATGAGCTTTAAGGTCCCTTCCAGCCCAAACTATTCTAGGATTCCCTGGAAGACGATTCAGTCTTGGAGTTCAGGGAGCTACATCTCGTGTTTCGAAGACTCTTTAAATTAGTCTAACTTCAGCACTTTCCTTCTCTTTTAGGAGAGCTTCTGCAGACAAGCCTAGAACCAGATTTAAAAGCAAATCTCTTTCAAGTCCCATCAGCTTTATCTGAGATGCCTGGTGCAAGTGTGGGAACAGGAATTGGATGTTTAACAAAAATTAATTGAATATTTGGCAATGGTACCCACAGAGACAAAAAGTCCATCATACATTCTTGAATAAACTCTTGCTTTAGGGTCTTGGTGAGCTCAGGAAGAGGCAAGAAGCCGGGACAGGGGCTGTGAGGGCAGTTTCCCTCGCATCAGGGTGTTGTGGTTAGTTTGCCGCTAGCGTTGCTCCCGTAGGAGAGGCCTGGGCTGCACATTTGAGATGCCTTCATCTCCGGGTTTGATGGCCACCAGGTATATGTAGCTCAGGGTCCACGAGCCGCCGCGTTCGAAGCCGTGGTGTTCCCCAACGTGATCCTGCTCTGCTCGAGCAGTGCTGGAGCTGCAGTCCCTTCCTGCCCAGGCGTCTGCGGGTACCGCGCGGCTCTGAGGCAGGCAGCTGTTTGGCTCGAGACCGGCAGCCCCAGTGTGACGGGCGAGAGGCAACGGGAATCTAAAAGGTCGAGGGGCTTTCTCTCCCAGGATATGGGGAATGGGCTGAGGGGTTTGGGGATGAGAGCAGAAAGTGCTGCTTGTTTAGAGAAACCGAGGGAGCCTCCGAGGACGCCTGGTACGAGCGGCACGCGCTGCCCGTTGGAAACTTCATTGCGCTGAAGCGCGCTCCCTGTAGCTGGGGGAAGAGCGATAGTCCTGAAGGTAGCAGGAGCTTTGCTCTTCTACCTCTCTTTGGCAGCACAGCAACAGAAACGCAGATGGAGACAAGCCCTGCTCGTCCAGGAAGTGCTAAATAATTGGAACTAGAGACTGTAATCCCCATAACCTTGTGAGGTGGACGTAGGGGAATCGCTGCCTTGCCTCTGTCACACGTCCTCTCCGGGTGGTTTACCAAGGTTAAGTTGTCTGCTTTTTCTCCTGGCCCAAGGAGAGGTGGTTCTTCACTCCATCCTCAAAAGGGCTGCTGCTGGGAGCTGGCAGAGACAAGCAGCTGCTGCTTAAACCTCAGCAAGAGTTATAAAACCTTCAGAATTATAAAAAGCAGAAACAAAAGGTTCGTGTTTGCCCTGCAATACGTAGGTACTTTTGGGGCTCCTCCGAATAACTGTTGTGTTAGGGATGGGGTGGATTTGCTGGACTCTCACCTGAGAGGGTACCCAAAGGTGGGCAGAAAGTGGTGTAACCTGTTAATGGGATGCAGGCAGTTCAGCTGGTGTGTGTGTGGGGAAAGCCTGGGTAGAAACCCGGATGAAATTAGAGGAGTTGGAATGTTAAGGAATAAAAGCGCAGGGAGCTTGGGAGGCAGAAGGGCCGTGGAACAGGAGGAGCTGGTGCAGGGCGTGCAGGTGGCTGTTATGGGGCTAGCAACCACGACGGGCCAGGCTGCGTGGCAGGCGTTGCCCGTTCTCCGGTAGCCCGGGCGAGAGGAAACCCAGCAGCGGGTGCGGTGCGGGTGGGAATGAAGGCAGAGCCTGCTGCCCCTCTGCTGGGCTGCCCTCCGCCTCGAAACCCTGCTGGGGAGGAACGGAGGTGCCCGCTTGGCCTCGTCCTCGTGGTGTTACAGGCAGTGTGTCTGAACGTTGAAATAGTTCTCGGGAAGATGTCTCCCAGCTGGGCGGCTGTAACGGAACAGGAGTCAGTAGTGACAGAAGACTTTAGTCCCTGCTGTTCACCAACGCTTGGCTAGGCGGTCAGCGCTTCCTCAGTTTGGTACGTGAGGGGCCAGGATGAAGTCTGTCTGTGACTACTCAAGAGCCTGTCTGTCAGTCTGGGGTAAGGAGACAGAGTATTTGGCAGTTTCCCTTCTCAGTCCAGAACTCCCTGTACTTAAGGAGAAAAAGCAATTTTTCTGACTGTGGGTAGGTAACATCACCTGGTAGTACAGGAATTCTTTCCTTCTGGGCTTACTCAAAGAGCAGCTGGAGATGCAGGGGCACCAAAGGAAGCAGCAGCTTTGCCTGGACCAAGAACATGGTTTATTTTTTGTCACCGTTACCAGAACCATGGTTGATAAAGTGCCGTGGGTGGAGGTGGAGTAACAATGCCCAGCACTAAAAAAAAGGAGCTGACACTTCCATTTTCTTTAACACTCTGCCATTGGGTGGGTTTTCCTCTTTCATTTTCAATACATAAGTTTAGCGTTGTCAGCGCACCGAGGTGCGAGGTGTAGGACCCTGGTGGGTCACAGCAGCAGGCGCGGGCAGAGTGTCGCGTTGCCTTTGGGGGGGTTGGGCTCCATGAGCTGACAGGGCTCTGCCAACCCAAATGATTCTGTGACTTCCCTGTACCATGAAACGTGCATCTGCAGGGAGAGGAGCAGGAGTGTTTCCGTGAGACTCTTGTATTACGAAGCAGGTACCGAGAGGCTGCTTTGCTGTGGGGCAGGGCAAGCTGGGTGCTTCTCCAGGTGGGCTGGAGCCCTCGGCTGACACTGCACGGCTTGGTTTATGTTCTGTTCGGTGGAGTGCTGCCTGGAGGGCAGAAGGAGTATTATTTTGATAGAAATACTGTATTTTTGTTCGATGTGCTTGTTCCACAGTGAAGAAACATTGTGAACAAAGTGTGAGACATTGTATAGGAAAATTTGAGATAACAGCCAGTAGCTGAGGAGGTGGTTCCCTGGTAAATGGCTTCGCTGAAATCAGGGGAAGCGTGCAGAAAACAGCCTGGTGTGTGCAGCTGAGATGCAGCTCCCAAAGTCATGACTCACGTGGTCGTTGTGCTGCCTGGAAGCCCTTGGAGCGCCTTGCACCGCGGCGCTAGGCGCTGATAGCTGGTAAAGCGGGCCCCGGGTGGTCGGTGGCTCTTGAGCTCTGTCCCTCTCCAGCACGATGTGTGCGGGGTGGTGGCTCTGCCCTGGGTGCCACAGGTGACTCTGCCCTGGGTGGCTCTGCCCTGGGTGCCCAGGAGGGACCGCGAGAGCTCTGAAAGCGCTGCACCAAGGCCTGGAAGGCAGCTTAGCGGAGGGGTGGCCTCACCAGCCCGCATTGCTGCAGTGCTTCTAAACACCTAGGGAGATGTGAAGCGAGGGAAAAGTTGCTCCTGAATTTCGTGGTACATCCTTAATAGCTTGAGCGAGGGGTGGTGGGGAATGGTAACAGCCAGAGAGCGTTGCTGTCGAGGAGCGCAGGTTCAGGCCGGCTGCCTGGGTCGCTCCTGGGGTCGCAGCAACGCTTCTCCGGCTCTAGTTAACTTGGTGTAGCGCAAACCGTCCGACAGCCATCCCTCACTCGCTGCTCTCTGGTCGTGTGCCTCCCTCTGACCCCTGCCTCTGCTGTGTTTTGCAGGTCGGCAGTTTCTGAGGACTGACGGACCCGCTAAGGACAACTCCTGCTTTTGAGGTACGGGTGGTTTTATTCAAGGACACGACACTACATCTTCTAACTCGAGCGAAGGTTTGATACAACCCTGTGCACACACTAAAGCTTCATCTGTTGTGGGAAATCCAGCAACTGTCTGGGGTTGGGCAGAGTCTCCTCTCCAGCAGCAGCCCAGTGGCAAAGGCTGGCCGAGAGGCATGGTGCCTGCCCGCTTGGTACGGAGAGGGCTGCTGCTGACACTTCTGCGCACTAAATGCATCTGAAAAGCTCTTACCTCTCCGTTCTTTTCTGTTCAGCACTTTATTTACTGCTCTCTTTGCATCCTTCCTTTGGGGTATTTAGGGAAGTTTCTAACATTCCCCTGCTTCTGTTGAGCAGGGGCTGGTGTGGGACTCCAGGGAGCTCCTTTCTGGCCAGCTGGACCTTCTTTTCTTGTTTTTTATGCTGCGAAGGGCAAACATCTTGTTTAACTTGGTCATTCAAATCTTTTCATCAGAGTAAGAGGACTACAAAAGATCAAAATGGACAATCTAGGCTAAGAAAAAAGCCTAAACAAATCTGGTTTGATTTGTTCAGAATTTGGAGCAGCAGATCATCCACTTTTCTCATCCCAGGCTTCCTTTGTGGGAGGCTCCAGAAGGTGCCCTTGCACTGGAGTCTCTCCTCAGGTCTGCAGCCTGAGGGTGTTTGAGGTGCAGGTGCTGACAGAAGGTGCTCTAGTGAAGGAATTACAATTTCTTCCTGGAATTTGTATGGGCTGAGGGACCAAGGTATCTTCCACACTGCAGTTTGATGAGCATGCTGGTGATGTTCTGAAATGCTGCCTATTTCTTCAAGCCCTGGGAGCAGTTTCACCCTGTTTACTAATTAATATTCCCTTCTGCCTTAACCTTAAGGTAGTCTAGAATTAAACTAAGGAAGCACAGAACACAGACTCGTGCAAGGATGTCAGTCTGGCAGCACCATCCAGAGATGCTTGGCTCTAAGAATTTGGAGGAGTCAGATGGATGCTGTTCAGTTTCAGCTCGTTTCAGCATCTCCGGCTGTGTCTGCTATGATGTACTGAAATTGTCTCAAAGTGACAGTAGCCTCACACGTCTCCTGGAACTCTGTTATGGGATAAAATTGTTCCTGAAATGCTTTTTTTTTTAGTCTTGCTTCAAGTCAGGTGCAGAGACAACATCATAGGTGCGAAGCCCTGTCCCTTCAGTGGGGCTGAGGCTCTCGTGCATCCTCTCGCCACGGGACTGGAACCAGGCTGGCTTCGGGGCAGCCACACCACCAGTTGTTTATGCAGTGTCCTGTGGCTCCCTGCCAACCCATCTTAAGTCGCTCTCTAAAAGCCCTCTGACTAAAAGCCAAATAAGATGGCTTATCTCCCTCTGGGTGGGATGGAGGGAGGGGGTGCTTTTCACTCTGGCCTCGATCGAGCTCAAGAGTTCATGGGAGGTGGACTGTCACCTTCTCCTGCAGGGCGTGCGCAGCTGAGCGGAGAAGATGCCATAGGAGTGGACGTGCCCTTCCTGCCTCTTCTGGCCTTGAACTTCTTTTTTTTTTTTTTTCCTTCTTTTGTCCCTTCCCACTTCACTCAGCTTTGACTAGCGTGGCCTTCACATCTGCCAGACTCCCCGCGTGTCTGGGATCAATCTCAGACTCCAGTTTACCTGGTCACGGTGCTAACTCCCGAGTTGCTGGGGGCGGGGGTGGGCAGCGTGCTTTGCTATCATTTTCCTCCTTTCTCGTCTCGGCCGTGCGCGCCGGCGCGGTTGCGGTGCGAGCTGCCCGCTGGAGTGCCAGGGACACTCGTGGCCGCCCCTCTCGGCGCTGGCTGTTGCGTGGTTTCAGGAGGCGGAAGCCGAGCGGGTGTTTCCCCCAGACTGCATTCAGCAGCTGGAAACGCTTCCTGCAGCGGTTTATCCGGGACCGCGGGATCCCCGCTCGCTGGCTGCTGGCTGAGCACAGGCAGCTTCCTCCCCAGCACCCTCCCCAGGAGCCCGGGGGGGGAAGGCAGGAGCGTCTGTGCCGGTGTGGTGCTGGCTGCTGTCCCTGCTGGGTGACCCGCTGGAGGTGGCCTGGGTGCTTTACAGCGCAGGAACTGCCTCCTCTCGCCTGGTCACTCGCAGGTGAGTGGGTGGGTTCTTCCTGCCTGTGCTGCCGTGAGCTCTCTCAGCCCAGCACAGCTGCACGTTCAGCTGCTCAGGCGCTGAATACCGACTCTGACTTGTGGCACCTGGAGCTTCATTTGGTGGTTGCGTTGGCTACGTGTGTGTGTAAGCGCGGAGAAAGCGCCTCTGAAAACGACCTGCTGGAGCGATGGATAATTTCTCGTCCAAGTGCTCTAGCTGGGAAGAAACGCCCACAAACCCCCGTCTTTAGGATCAGTTCAGCTGATGAAAAGTGAACTAGACTGGGGCCGCTGCTGTCGGCAGGGTGCTGGGAACAGGTAGCTGCTGCTTGCTGTGGCAGCCTGCTCCCCTCCTGCAGCCCAGCTCTGCCTGCAGAGAGCTCTCCGCAGATAAGGCGAGCAGATAAGGAGCATCCTCTGTGCTTCAGCAGGCCCACTGGGATCGCTCGTCCTCGGAGAGGGTTCTGCAGTGTGCTGGAGGAGGGGCTGGTGCGTTAGCACCCACCCTTGGAGAAGGGGTTGAGGAAGTACGAGCTGACCTTCTAGGCTGAGAACGCTGGGGACAGAACCTGAGATTTAACCCCTGAAGGAAGAGAGTCCTTGGGAAGAAGGCGAGGCTACCGTGGCACCTCACCATGTATGGCTTTCCTTCCTTGAGGTGATGTGGGCACAACCCTTTGTTTTAATTAAAATAAAATTAAAATGAGGTTAAGTTAGGTTTTTTTTTTTCAATACTACCCTGAACAATTATTTATTTGTGCCCTTGTCTCTCCCTTTTTGGAGGGGAAATTGCCTGTGTCAAAGGGCACGATGCTGTAATCCTGGGTTCTGCAGCCAGGCAATAGGGAAGTGAATCGTCCTCGGAAGAAACTAATAGACTGTACCTGATAACCTGGCAGGGAGACCTGACATTTCTTTTATTGCTCTTTCTTTCGTGAAGGCTCAGCATCTGTTTTCCAACCAAAGCCTTGTTTCTCAGCCACGGGTGAAGGTATTTGTTGTCGAGAGTGCGGAAATGTAAATACAATAGTGGTAGAGCTGCTGCAGTAGCTACTCCCTTCCTCCTCCGCTGGCTTCCTGCAGACGTTTGGGAGGATGAAACTATTCTTATGCATTAATTAATTTCAGAAATGAGTGTTCTTCCCTCCTGTTGCCACCCGATCAGATCTCGAGAACCAAAGGGCGTGGGCAGAGAGGAAGGAGGATTCTGACAGCATCAGGCCTCGTGCTGCGGCTCCTCTGGGGGTTTTCCTGTGCTCCAGCCTAGCAGGACATCCCACTGTCTCTGCCTTCCCTCAACCCCTAACCAGATAAGCCACCCAGGCACCGTTCTAGTTGAACTAAGTCCACATTTGTCTGCTTGTGGCATTTGGGCACCTTCCTTTGATGAAAACTAAAAGCTAGGAGCACTGCCTTCACTGACTTCAGCTCACAGTTATTTTCAGAGCTGTTTTCTGCTTGGTTTGGTTGGTCACCAGCAAGTTAGTGGTTCTGATTGTTCTGCTTGGGTCACTGGTAGCTAACGTTGGTCGGTTCCTTTGTCAGGCAGGAGTTTTGTCATGAAAACCAGCTCAAGGTTCACGGAAAGGTTCCCATGGTCAGATTTGTTCTGTTGACCAGCTGAGGAGGAGCTGGGTTCGGCTGTGGGACGGGTGTAAGCAGGTGAGCTGACCTCGGGCTGGGGCTGATGTGTTTGGGTTTGCTGTTTTTGTTTGCTTTTTTTACCAAGTCTGTCATGAACTTCACGTGGCTGTGACAACTTTCTGGGCAGAGTTCTTGATCTCCCTTCAGTCACCCAGGTCTTCCTTGCATAACCTGTCACTGGTAATGCCATTAATGTGCCCGTACCGCACTAATGCCGCTCCCCTCTCGGAACCCAGCGGGTCTGTGATGCTCTTATGGCACTTGGCCAGCTGCATGACTGAACTTAGAGAGGATCCCAGGGATTTTTATTTAGCTAAGAATAAACATCACGTGAGAGCAGGAGTGTTTCCCTGCTTTGAGAGCATTAAAATGGCGTGCTGGGAGGGAATGGCCGCAGCGGCTTAAGGGCTAGGCTGGCATCCCTCTGCCTAAAAGGGATAAGCTGCAAGCCGGGAGGCAGCAGAAGGGCCTGGCGTGTAACCTTTAGCTTGGTCGAGTTTCTCGGCCTGGGATGACATCGTGCTTTCAGAATGTGCTGGTTTTGTAAGTCAAGAGTCTGGTGAATACTGGTACGAAGGAGACGTGACCGCGTTTGCTGAACTTCTAGTCTAGAAGAGCTTCATATTTGGCCTCGGCCTGCAGCTTCAGTACCTGTTAACGTGCCACTGAGCAAATTCCTGAGCGCTTCTCTGTACCCGTAGTTTGCTTTTGTCCCCCCTGGTAGCACGGGAGGTGCTGGCACTGGTGTGGGTGGCGGGTAGCGTTGGCTCGGGTGGGCTGGCGTGTGGCTGGTGTTCTGGTGGAAGCAGCTCTGGGTGCTGGGGTGATGTGATCCGGGGAGCAGCTCCCTGGCTGAGGCAGAAGGGCTGAGCTGCCCCCGGGACCGGAGGAGCTCCCTCGGAGACGCTGCGCTCGGGGCTGACTCACCCGAGCATTCTGGGGAGAAATGATTGTTCTGCCTGCCGTTGTCTGGGAGCTGTTCCATGACCAACTAGGAGCGCCCCTCTCTCCTGGATCGCAGGAAGGGATTGTCTCACAGGCTTCTGGCAAATCCTTTCGTGAGCTGTTACTGCAGCCGGAGCCTTCACCTCTGATTGCAGAGCTGCCCAAGTGCGTTCAGCACTTCCAGAGCTACCCGCTTCTGCCTGGCTATAGAGGGGCTTCTTGTCTTTCCCACTTGTATCCCTACTTAGTGGTAATTCCTCGTAACGTGGAATGTGTTTCAGTGCCATGATCTCTATCGTGGAGTTGCCACAAGATGAGCAAAATCCTTGCAAAAGGTAGTGCAGAGCCGGGGTCTTCCTAAGCGCGTTCTCATCTGGGGATGCCTTTGGCATCGCACCGCGTGCCTCCCCAGCCCCCCTGCGAGGCCATCGTGCTGTGTTCTTGCTCCTACCCCCAGAGCGGCACAGCCAGGGGAGACACCAGCGAATTCTCATCTCCCTGCTGTCACCGAGGCTCCTAAAAGCCTCCTGCACCAAAGGATAAGTCACCAAGGCCGGTTCCTCTTGTCCCATCGCTTGTTCCTTGGGAGCAGAGCCCGACCCCCCTGGCTCCACCCTCCTGTCAGGAGCTGTCAGAGCCAGAAGGTCTCC
>WUAM01000359.1:34731050-34741534 GCA_024336885.1 Actenoides hombroni
CATCCCTGGCACCATTGCAGGGGAGGTTGGCCGGGGCTCTGAGCACCCTGCTCTAGGTGCAGATGGCCCTGCTTCCTGCAGGGGGCTTGGACCAGATGACCTTGAAAGGTCCCTGCCCACCCAAACCATTCCATGGTTCCATACAATCAAGTGGGTGCACAACGTGTAGCAGTTCCCTGCCAGGAAACGCTGTTCAGCGTGCGTCTACATCTGGTGGCAAGGTTGGAGTTGCCTCCTGATGTGCACCCACCAATACTGTAGGGAAGGGGAGTGTAAATAAGTTAACCTTAGGCTGGCTGAACCAAAATGCTGATTAAATCCAGAAGTTCAGTCTGCTCTGGCATAAATCAGTCTCCTTTTTTACATACATCAAATGACATGCTCAAGAAGCTTTTCTTCCCGGGCCGTAGTCTTGTTTGCTGCTTCTATCAAATCAGCTTAAGTAGTTGTGTAACGAGCTCTGTTATTCACAAGAAAGTAGAGCATGGCAGGGCCGCTGGAACTGCTCCACGCGATGCTCCGCTGCCCCGGGGACAGAGGGACCGTGTCCCCGTGCCGCTCCCCGCGAGGCTGAGGACACCGGGGTGTTTCTGGGCGACGTGGGGAGACAAAGCTCCGGGATGAGGAAGGGAAGAGGTGGGAGTTTAGCTCTGGGTTCCTGAACGGCTGCTTGCTGACGTGTGAAGGACAGGAAGGGTTGGAACTGGTACAGCTACTGGGAATCTGGTGAGAGCTCCAGTGATGGCTACGGGTAAACGGATGGACCTTTCTTTGCCTTTTGTTTAACAAACGCCGTTGCCGTGGCCCTGTCTCTCCTAAAGGGTATTTTCCCAGCAACCCCCTACTTCTGCTTTTCACTTTTTGCTTCCGACCTTTGATTCAAAGGTGGAACGTATCCTGACTTGACTCGTTGGATAGCAAATCAAAAAGCTCCTAATGAAGCCGTGCATATGTCGAGAAGTCTATTAAAAGCTTTGTGGCGAGGCTTAGCGAGATTAAACAACGGCAAGAGGAACCCTGTAGTTTTTTGTAGTAAGTTTAAGAGTCAATTCTGGCAACCATCTGACAGCTGGATGAATTCGTGTGGGTTTTAGAAAGCTTGAATTTCCTCAGCAAGTAGCTGTTACTTAAAATACTCAAGCCACGAGCTTTCCAGTTTATATCTTGAGTTTAATATCTTATTAGTGCGTTTAGCCCCCCTGGTTGGCGGGGGTGTGCTCCAGAGGGATGGGAGAAGTGTGCAGATGGATATCGAAGAGAAAACGTGAACCTTTTATTCCTCTCTGTCCATACCCCAAGTTCCTCAGCCTCTACATGCGGTCAGCTCCGCTGCCGTTTCTCGGAGCTTTGTTTCCACGGCCCCAGAATATTTTCTTGCACACGATCCTGTAAAGGGCTGGCCACTGAGGCAGCCTTGTTCAGCCAGGGGGGTATGTTTGGGAGTTTCTGAGGCAGGAGGAAGAGAGGCTGAGGCTCGCAGCTGCAGACAGGTAGGACCACTTGCCCTGCCTGCTTTGGCATCAGAAGCTGGGCCGTCACCCTACATGAACACCCCTCTTCCCTTTAAATAGCCTGTCTGTCTGGAGCTCAGCTGCAGGTTGAAAAGGCACCTCCTTTGGTTTTTTCCCCTCCTTACCACCTCAGACAACGTCCAGTTTCTTTGCTCATTCCGATAGCTTGTGCTCTGGGTTTTGCAGTGCCCCTTTAGATGGCTGGAATTTATATGCCCTGTGTGCTTGAGAGACTGAGCACAGGACAATGAACCAAGCAACGGCACCGTAAAGCACGCCGCAACGGGAAGCTTAGTCTCAGCGCTTCATCCTCACCTGTTTTCTGCCAGATCTGGTTAATTATTTAGCTGAATAATAAGAATTTATCTTTCCTCTTGGCCCCGTTAGCTAAGTATTTGCCGAGCCCCAGGGATAAGCTCCGGAGCCAACGGCAGAAGGCGCTGAGGACGAGAGGAGCGTGAGCGCGCGGCGCTTTGTTCTCCGTGCATCTGCAGGAAGAGCGTTGGGCGGCCGGGAGCTGCCGGACACAGCCCCGCACGGCCACGGCCACGGCGAGGTGGGTTCGTGTCAGGCACGCTGCCCTGCCCCTGCCTGCCGGGCCACAGCCTCCCTTCTGTCAAACTCTGCCTTTTTGGGTTTTTTTCCACCTCTTCTTGCCATTGGAAAGCTGAGGGTTCTGCTTGTGAGAACAAGTGATTTAATAGAGCTCTGCCCTGCTTACAGAAACTCGGCGAGAACTCTGCGGGGGGACGGCAGAGTGGCTTTCCGAGGCCGTGTGACACGGGCTATATATGAACCTGGGGGTTAGGAAACTTCCCTAATCCTGGCTCTAGTCCTAGCTCACTCGAGGCCTTAGCTCTTTAATCTTCTTCCATTTCAGTCCCATCACTGAAAATAGGGTAAGGCTGATTATATTGTACATTTT
The DNA here is from genome assembly GCA_024336885.1 of Actenoides hombroni. Lineage (NCBI taxonomy): Eukaryota > Metazoa > Chordata > Aves > Coraciiformes > Alcedinidae > Actenoides > Actenoides hombroni. The sequence goes on from WUAM01000359.1 coordinate 34,733,487, forward strand.
ATCTTTCATAGCTATGCCGCATCTGTTATTATCACAGCGTTCTCATTTCGCTGGCGTTGCCCGGTACCAGGGGTAATCTTGGATTAATCTGACCTTTTCTGGAAAAGGAAAATCTTGTCGTTACGAAACGTTTCTGGATATGGTGAGGCCGAGCGAGGGGAGATCGTTGGGTGGTGGTGGTGGTGGCGGCGAGGGCAAACCCACAGCTAGAGCAAGTGTGTCTTTTAGATGACCCAGGAAATGGAAACTCAACCTGGACTCTTCATTCAGCAAGCTGGCTGCCCGGGAGTCCTCGATAACCCCAGAAAATGACCCTCTATGCAAATGCTTTTGAACATCTTCAGCTTACTTAGTCTTGTGTGAGTAATTTGCTGAAACGTAAAGAAATAATAAAGAGACTCATCAGTAATCCCCCTTTTTGCTGCGATTCTGGTGCAGTTTGTGCAGCTAACTGCCAGCTCCAGCCCACAAAATACCAAGTGTGCCTTTGGTAAAGTTTGTGTTTCTAAACTACTCGGCCTTTTGTCCGGTCTAGCACAAAAGTTCCCTCTCTGAAAACTTTCTGGAGTTAGGAAACTCTGAAACGAGGCGTGTGAGATGCTCAGGATCCTCTTGTCCTCTCCTGGCCGGGGAGCTCTGCCTGGTGCTCGCCGGGTGGGTCTCTTCTCTTCTCGGATAAGGCTGCAGGTGAGGCTCACCCTGTTCTCGGCCGTGCTGCAACCTGCAGTGTTTGGTTATTTTTTTCAAGCCCGTGCTTTTCCTTTTTCCATTTCTGTTGACGGACACCCTGCGCTGTCTCTCCCCCTTCAGCTGACGGGGTGAAAACTCACCTCAGCATGTCCGAGCTGGTCCCTCCTCCCTTGAAGCTGCTCTTCCCTGCTGTAAGGATCGCGGTTTCTGTGACGTGGAGCTGCTGCAGGGTTTGAAGAGGAGGCTGTTCCCATAAATCTGGCAGTTCGTTTTAGCAGCCGTGAATGGCAAAATAAGCTGCTTCCTGGAGATGACTGGGTAGGAACTGAAATTTCTGAACAGGCATCTGGCTGTTTGCATTGAATCAGTGCGAGATTAACAGCTCCCTTGGGAGCGTTCCTGTAGCTGTGGGGCTGCAGATATTTCTGTAGACAATTGATGCTGTAGGCAGCCCTGAAATTAGAAGTGGCTTAGCGAGGCACAAGTGAGCAAAACACGATTCATCCCCCCAGAAAGAAATTATCTGGAAAGGGATGCTTGATTTTGTTTCCTCATGTCACTTGTTCCGTTATTTAGTCTTCTTCCTTTTAACTAGAGCACAGGGCATTGGACCTGTCTAGTCTGAGAAAGCGTTTTCCGTCGCGCTCTGTGACAGGTTGGTTTTGCCATGCCCTCAGGTCAGTCTGGCTTCCTGAAAACCACCAAAGAGCCCGGCTGAACTTGCTGTCTTTCTCTGCTCTGCCTGAACTGCTGGGGATTTAGCAGCCACTTGCATTGAAGAGGGTTGGTGGTTCCCTCAGAGGTGACTGTAGGACTAAACAACGGCATTTCATTCTTCCAGAGTCCTTTTTTTTTTCCTTTCTGTGCGGATTTAAACTGATAAATGTTCAATGGCTCTTCACCAGATACAAGAGGAGAATGCCCTGGTAGTTAATGATGCTACATGGGTGGGTTGGGAGGAGAACTCAGGTTTCCTGAGCCAACCATTAGAGTTGTTGCTTCCCAAGCAGAAGCTGGCAGGCAGAGCGTCGGGAGCGGAGACGCGACAGCGCGTGCCGGCAGAATGCGGCCCTGGGTCCCGCCGGCAGCGCGAGCGGCTCCGTCTGGATGGGCCTTGGCAGAGGAGGGGGTGAGAGGGGCCCGCCTGCTTCAGAGGCAGCCACCTCTTCTGCCCGAGTTGGTGCACAGCTTTTTGTGCTTTAAAAGCTTCTCTCCTCCTGCTGCCGGTTCACGACGTGCTGCTGCAGAATGAAATTGCTCAACAGGGTGAGAGTCCGAGGGTGTTTGTGGTAGCGGCGATGCCTCCTCCAGCACGCACCAGTAATACAAATGGGGCTGTTCCGCCTGGTGCAGTGGGCCTGAGATGGGAAGTAAGAACGTTTTCTCTTAAGTCTGAGGGAAGATATTTCTTCTGCTTCCTTAATGTTGCAGTGTGGCTATAAAACAGGAGCCTTGTTGTGTTGCCACTCTGGTGCCGCTTTGCCAGCGGTCCCGGTCCGGGTGGACCGCGCCGTAGCTGCATCCCACTCAGCGCCGCTGCTCTGGCTGCCCTTAGTGCTCGCAGCACCGCGACAAACCAAGCGCGAACCTGCCTGATCCTGAATTGCATCCTTGGGCAGGTACTGTGGAAAGGGGCAGCAGACCTGGGGGACCAGAGTGACTTGTTGAAAAGATCAACCGGGGAACGTTGTTGATGGGATCCACCTTTCTTAGGTTAACTAAGGAGGGAGTCTTTGGAGCCCAGCCGCGGGGGATAGATACGGGCACTGGTTCCCAGTTGTAGGACTGGCCTCTTGAGACCACTGTGGCACTCTTGCTCTGTCACGTGATTTCCTTGAGACTACCCTGGGTCATTAGAGTTAATCCCTTGTTTATGCTCTTTGGAAGACGTATGTATTCTGTGGACCATGGACTTGGTATATGTATATCTAGATCTATATATAAATGATATTGTGGGGGTTTTTTCAACCAGTTGAGTACACAAATCTGGAACGTAATGGTGAAGAACCGAAGAGCTTGATTTCAGTGTGTTTTTCTGAGGGTTCAAACAGTCTGTGTTTTAAAGGGAGCGAGTGCACGGGTGCACCTGACACCCAGGCAAGCACCGAGCTCATTTCCATAGGATGCTTTTGTTTGCAGTGTGTTTAGTGTCAGACACGGCGGCAAGAGACGACAGATTTTCAAGCAGAATTAAGTTAATACAGAATTACTCTGTGCGCTGGTTATAGCCCCAAACCACACAGCTAAATCCTAATCACTTAACCCATTCCTCTCGTCCCAGTCCTGCTGTACGAGAGTCCTCAACCCCGCTCAGAAAGCGATGTTGGGAAGAGGCTGGCTGTGATTTCCCCCGCTTTATGGGGATGGCTTCTCAAGCCGAACTTCGGGCTCAAGCTCTGGGATTATTCAGCGGTCTGGGGTCGTTCGGTCAGCCCAGTGCAGTGTCTTTGCTCCCCCTGAGCTGCAGACTGGTGTGTCTCGGAGCTGTCCTGGGCCACCTTTCCTGCTGGCTGCGGCTCCGAGCGTGGTTGTTAATACACTGGAAGTGTCTCTGGTTTAATTGCACTACAAAGCGAGCGTGAACCTGGAGGGTGTTCTTGGGTAATCAAACCCAGATTCTAACTACCATGGGAGTGATTTTTTTTCTTAATAAACACCTTGAAAAATACGTGTTTTCCAGCCACAGCTTGTGAGCTGTTGCACTGCCTCCGCTCCCTGAAGGCTACTTAGGATTTTTCTCCTAACTTAAAGTCATGAAGTGGTTTGAGTTGGAAGGAACCTTTCAAGGTCACCTCATCCAGCCCCCCTGCAGGGAGCAGGGACATCTGCAGCTAGAGCAGGGTGCTCAGAGCCCCACCTTGACCTTGAGTGTCTCCAGGGATGGGGCCTCCACCTCCTCCCTGGCCAAGCCGTTCCAGTGTCCCACCACCCTCAGAGTAAAGAACTTCTTCTAATGTCCTCTCTAAACCTACCCTGCTCTAGTTTCAAACCACTGGCCCTCGTCCCGTTGCTCCGAGCCCTTGCCAACAGCCCCTCCCCAGCCTTCTCGTAGGCCCAGTTAGTGATGGGGTGGCAGTGACACAGGCAGTTGTTCCGTGCAAATACCGGCTTTAACGTGAGGAAGCACTTCCCCCTCCCTAGCAGCTGCCCCAGTACACTCTGGGAGAAGAATCTCTTCCCTTCTTCTTTATTTCCTGAGTGAAACCCCTTGAACTCTTTTCTTCATGATATGATATTCCAGAAAGATTGGATATCGTTGTCCATCTTCCAGTCCCAAGTCATGGTTCTTTATCCCGGGATGCTGGGGAGAGCTGCGTGCCGTGTTTTGCTGGGGAAATCTCACTGTGGTCTTAGGGTTGTTAGTGCCTCCCGGTCTCTCACAGACATCCTGACCTTCTCTCCTCTCCTCATCACCCAGCTCAGGCTCTGTGTGTTTGTGGACTAAGCTCAGCCCTTGCTCATCTCCGAGCTCCCTGTCGACGGCATCAATCCCGTTCCTTCGTTCTTCTGGTCCCTTGCCTGGCTTTGAACTTCACCGGCTCGGGCTGACTGTGTCTCCCCTTCTGCCAGTCCAAGTCGCGGCGGTTTGCCTGGATGGCACCGTTGGCTGGCTTGGTCTTTTAGCTTGGTTTCGTCAGAGCCCTTTCTGATTTCTGAGATTACAAATATGAATGCTAAGCCTCAGTTGTTCCGAATTGTTGATCTTCCAACTCTAATAACTGGTTCTGTTCCTCCAGCAAGATAATTCCCCTCTTGACATTGCCTTGCCACTTGTCACTTAGCCAATTCTTTATTTACCTTTCTGTCATTTCCTTCTGTCTCCAGTTTCTCTAACGTTTCCCCTGGCTACAGATAAAAATAATTTGCTTTCAGTTAAGTCAAGCCTTCCATGCTCTGTCTAGAAAATCTGTTATGTTGCATCTCTGAGGTTAACACTCTCCTGGTTCTCAGTGAGGCACACAGCTTCTCTTCCAAAACGTCACTCACGCGAGAACAGTTCAGGAAGGCTTTAGGGATCGTGTCTCAGCCTTACAACCAGAGTGACTGGCTTGGCTTGAAACGAACAAAGAATAATCTGTGTTTATATGTCTGTTACTTGAAGTTTCAGACAGTTTAATGCAGTTCTTACTGTTGTAGGCACGGGCTCGGATTCAGCCCGAACGGGAATCGGTCACAGACAGCTCCTGGTGGGAGTTGCCCGGGGCAGTAGCCGAGAGCAGAGGGAGATCAGATTTACCTGGCCAGGCCTGCGGCTGGAATGAAACAGAGCTGAACTGGTTGTCTTCAGCTGCCAGCTGGGGGGTTTGTGCTGACTACCAACGAGCTGCTTTTAGGGGTCGTGTCCACTTCTGTACCTCTTATTCTTTGGGCTGCTGGTTGAAGCCGTTTCCTCGGCAGCTCTCCTGGAAGGCAGCGCTGCCTGCTGAATGAATACCTGCTGGAGTAGTTGGGTTGCTGGTTCCTCTTCAGGATTATGGTTGGTTAGCTGGAGGTGAGGGGAGCCGCGTCCGGGGAGCCATCGTTGCTATGCCTTGGGCTGTTTCCAGTCTCACCAGTGTCTGTGGTCCTGCTGCGGTGGCTTCGCAGAAGCGTTGCGGCACTAAATCCCGGTGAAGCCCGCAGGCAGAACCGGAGCAGGACATCTCAGCTCCCAACTCCGTGGTTTGAATTAAGTGTTTTCAGAAGTTTCAGAATTTAAAATCATGGACTTAATTTTGCCTTTCAAGCCGCAGCTCCAAAGCGGTTGCAAGTGAGGGATTTAAGGGCTTTTTCTTTTAGCCTGGGTGACGTACTTGGGAGTAGCCAAGCACCTAACTACCTGCAGCACCTTTCTGCAGCCTTCCGCCGGGCTTTCCCGCGGGCGCCGTGAGCCCGGGGGTCGGCAGAGGACAAGGGACACGCGTCACGCTTCGCGTCCCCGCGCGGGCCGTGGGCCGGCTCCCGCCCGCCCGCCTTCCAGGGCTGCTGTGTTTTTCCTAAAAGGAAAACAGACCGGGAGCTGTGTCTGGCCCTGGCTGCAGAAATGCCCCGCAGTGCGTTGGCTGCGGCTCTCGGGCTGGCTGGAGCGTCGCCGGCCGGCAGAGTCTCCTGATAACCCTGGAAATGTCCGCTCCGCTCACTGTCAAACAGCGGGAGCCTCGCTGGCTCTGCTGCAGCTGGGTGCTTGAATCTCAGCCCTGTCAGATACATCTAGGTGAGACAATTCAGTGTTGGGCCAGAGCTCTGAGGGGTAGTTGTTATTTTTTTCTCCACGGGTTGGGTCTGAGGGGTGTAGGTAGGTGGGAGCTCCCGTGCGAACCCCAGCTCCAGCAGCAGCTTTCTTTTAGGTGAACTGCTTCCCTCCCGCGGCCCCTCAGTCTCCACTGGCTTGTCCACGTGAATAAAGGTACTTTATTGATGAGTTTTGCAGAGAGAAAATAGCATCGGCGAGGTTTATTTAGCACCGCAAACCACCCAAACCTCCTTCCTGAGGAGTTAAAAAATTCCTCGAAAACTGGCTGAGTCTTCACGAGACTGGGAACGGAGATTTCAGAAGAGCAGGGACAGCACATCCTTTCTCTCCTTCTCTAAGCAGAACCTTCCTGCATAAACAGTCACAGAATTGCAGATTCTCCCCGTATTATGCAAATGGCTTCGTGCTTTGATGTCCCTCGTCGTCATTAGTTTGACACTAGCTGGAATTAATGGCCATAAAAGTATATTGCAAATGTGGCAGATAGATCTCTCCTGACTGCCTGCGCTGCCTCATGTGAGCTCGCCGCCTTTGCCGTGGGATTTGGAAAGCGGAAAGTAGGTCACCGCTGCGTGTGTGTGAACGCGGGCTGAGAAACGGGCCCTAATCGCGGCATTAAACAAACATGACTGCAGAGCTGAGGGGAAACTGTCTATTTTAAGCCCTTATTTCCATTATCGCTCTCTCGTTCTGCAGAACGAGCATATGGGGACTTCTCGGTGCGTGCACCCGCGGATGGGGCTGGGGGAGCGGTGGAAGAGACCCCTCTGTCGACGCACGTGCGCGTGTGCGTACCTCCCTGTTTATAGGTGTGTCTGCGTACGTGTCGGGGGTGACAGTGTCACTTCTGGGTGGCTCCCCTGCGCCGCATGGGAAGCAGGCGGGGCAAGAGCCAAAGTGCCAAAATATGTAGGTCAAAAGAAATGGAGCGTTTTGATTCTGCTGCCCCCTTTGCCTTCTGAGAGCTGAGTGAAGGTAAGGGTGGAAGGCAAGTGCACAGCAAGTGAATAAGATAGAACTGGCTGGTTTTAGGCGGGTAAAGGTATGAGCAGCAGGGAGGGGAGGATGGTGAATTTGAATTCATCTTGGCAGTCAGGGATCTCATGAGTTAAGTCCGTTGGGAGGATGGAATGCTATAAAAACCTAATGAAGGCAAATGGTTCGTGTGTGTAGGCAAGGCATTTGTGGAGTGTCACTAAGATGGCTGTGCTTTAAAGGGTCTGGAGAAAGGGAGGAAACTAATCAAAACAGAAGCTAGGACTTAGAGCTCGGGAGATTAAAGGACACCGATTATGGTCTGTAATGATTTACAGCTCCTGAGGTACAGGAGTCAAGAAGAAGGGGCTTTCTGATTTATTAGCCATAAGAGAAGGTTGAAAGAAAACTATTTGTTTAACAGTTTTCTATTAAACTATAGAGATGGAGGAGAAAATGATGCGAAAAAGGCATCAATATTCAGCCTCTCCCTCTGTCCTGTTGTCTGTTGCTCGCCCGGATGAGTTATGCTGTGTAAGGGGGTGGTAGCAGAGGCCTCGGTGCCAAGTCCTGACACATGACAGGGGACAAGCACGAGCGGCTCCGACCCATCGGCAGCTGCCTTGAGCTCGTGGGGAAGGGGTGGAAGGTCCCAGGTAACGGAGGAGAACGAGGACATACCCGGGTTTGAGATCTGAAGCATTACTAATCTGCAAGCTCTTTTAAATGAATGAAAAGGGAGGAGAACAAGCGATGAAACAACCAGCTGGAGAATAGCAGGGGCATAAACGGGACGCGCTGCGCTTGGGAAACAGTCCCTCAAGCTGCTCTTGTTTGGCAAGCTAGCAGGCAAGGTGTAGGTAACATGGGCTGCAGTGAGTAAGGATGTTTCTTTGATGTGACCCCAGTCTCCTGATTTGCTTGTTAAAGGTTTTGAGAAGAGACAGACAGTTTTGTGACCACCTCGGCTGGAGAAATAGCTCTTGAAGGTACTTGTGAGTGGATCACTTCCAGTCTGTTGGCTGACACTTCACATATGGTGGTGTGTGGACCCTAGGTGTATAGAATCATGGATGGTTTGGGTGGGCAGGGACCTTTCAAGGTCATCTGGTCCAACCCCCCTGCAGGGAGCAGGGCCATCTGCACCTAG
>WUAM01000359.1:34741560-34752436 GCA_024336885.1 Actenoides hombroni
CTCCCCTGCAATGGTGCCAGGGATGGGGCAGCCACCACCTCTCTGGGCAACCTGGCACAGGCTCTCACCACCCTCAGCATCAAAACTTCTTTCCTCCTCTCTGGTCATTCCATAGGGACTGCAAGTGCTCATACTTTCTTCTGTGGCCTTAATGATATTTGAAGAAAGAACTCAGCAGAAAAGCACTTGGAGGCTGTCAGGAGAAGGCTTGGGAATTGTTGCCCATCACGGCTGAAACGTGGCTCAGCAGAGGAAGGAAAGCAGCTCTGTGCCCTTGCAGGAGCGCTGTGTGCGAGGAGGGAGAGATGGTTATTCCGCTCCAGTTGCTTTCGATGATGACTTGGCTGGGTAGCTCTGCCCAGCGTCTGTCGAGCAGGCAAATGGAAGAAGTCTGGGGACGTGAGGAATGTGGGATGTTTAGCTGACCCGTGAAGAGACATCTCAAATCTGAAACATCTTTCACGAAGAGAACAGTAATGGGTCAGTCTGTCTGGTGTGGGTGTGGGATGAGAAGAAACCCTGTGCTCTCTTGCGATCTTGATAAAGAAGCACTTTGTGCCTCGCTGAGGAGGAGTTTGCAGGTTTCTCTTTCATGCTGGCTGGGGTAAACGTGATCTGGTCTCGGTACAGAAGGATAAAGCTTAGAGAAGGTTGGAGTTACTCAACACAAGTTACCAAATCAGCAGCAGATGGTAGCTAGGGGATATTTCCTTTAGGATGTTTCCTTTAAGCATTTTTTTCTTTTATAATCCACTCTCTGGATCTTGGATTTCCCAGGAGCAGGGGGCACTGTGCTTTGAAAGCCTCAGTCCTACTTGCAGAGTGGCAGAAGCTTGGGCACCAGCTGCTTTTCAGAGTTCATGGTGGCCTGGACCCTCTGCAGCTCTTAGCCTCAACCCAGCCTGCAGCTTCGGGTTCCCTAGAAGGTCCCCGTCCCAGGGACTGACCCGTCATCTTGGCTGCACTGCAGGTTGTTCCTGGGCCTCTTCTGCTGAGCAGTCCTCTCCTCCACCAAGTCACCGAGCACCTGAGAGGTACCTTGCAGCACACGTCTCAAGGTCAGGGCTTGGATGTTACCACCATCTGTAGGTCCTGCTCATTTTCCAAACTTCTGGCTTGGGTGTGTGGGGATCGAGTGTGTCACTGTGGTACTGTGGGGAGGGAAGGATGAGAAAACATCTCTGGAGGCTTAGGGGAGAACCATGTCCCTGTTGCAGAGACTATTTCAGTTTCCCTCGAGGAAAAGGACTCCCAGACTGCTCTTCTTGAAAACACTGCACCTCCCCAGGGTAGCGGTTCGCACCCCTCTCTATCCACGTTGGGAAGGCTCGAGAGCTAAGTTCAGTGCTGACCTTTGCTGAACGAATCCTTGAGCTGCTGCTGTGCTGCTGCCTCTGCTCTTCTCAAAGAGTTCTGAAGCGCCGTGCAGCTTTTTCCCCCTGGACTAACCTGCAGCACGGGCGGTCTTCTCAAACGTGCGGCTGCCACGGCCGAGATGCTGCCCCAGCCTCTGCCCTGCCCCGCTGGAAGAAGCTCTAATCCTGGATTTGAACTGGAGCGTCGCCCGAGCCGGTCCAAAGCTGTTTAAATTTGGTAACAGCCCTTTCGGGGGAAATCGCTTGTTCCGGCTCACGATGCGGGCTGACAGCGCCCGGGTCACGGCTCCCCGCTGGAAACTGCAGTGTCACTGCGCTGTCACTGCGGTGTCACTGCGGCGTGGTGGTGGCGGGAGGGATGCGCTCCACCTGCTCGGGGTGGCACCGAGCGCGGAGGGGCCGTCTGCCCGACCAAAAACCTCCCCACAGAACTCTTCTCCCTCGTGGCCGTTCTCTCCTCGCCCGCAGCCCCGTGTGTTCGGGAGGTCTCTGTGCTCCGGAGCTGGGGCCAGGCTGGCAGCGTGGAAGGTGAGGCTCCATCACGTGTGGTCCTCACATCTCCGGGGCTCTCCTCCGGTGCCAGCAAAAGGGGTTGTGGATGCTCCTCATTCACCCACCACAGGGACCCAGCAGTTCCCACGCTGGGACTCTCTTCCCTCAGTATTCTGCTTTTTTTCAGCTTTTTCAGGCAAGGCTGGCTGCTCGGGATGGTCAGAAACCTTCCTGCACGTTCTCCTCCTCAGTTAGGAGCCTGCATCCAAGGCCGGGGAAGAGAGGAATGATTTAGCTGACTCAACCTTGGTGTTGCTCTGGGGTTTCTACATGTAGAGATGTTCTTTTATGCTGTCTGCATCTCGTGTTGGGCCCGTTGAACAGGTTGGAGGGGTTTTTGCCTGGCTTTGGGTTGCAGTATTGGCTACCAGGTATCTGCAGAACACCCTCCGCTTCAGGAAGGAACCACAAGCGAAGCAGTAACGCTGACTGAGTGGTGTTGCTTGGCTCTCCAAATCTCAGTTAGGAAAAACCAAACAAACAGCCCAAGAATAGCAAAAAGGAAAAACATTCAGCTGTGCTTCAAGTGTCTGAAGCTTTAAAGGGCCTGGGAAGACGGGCAGTAGTCCCGTGGAGCCTGCCTGCAGACAGCACAAGCGTCGGTCTCTTAATTCACTGAACAGAGACCTTCTCAGAGCAACGTTGGATGGGTGGAAGAAGCCTGATGGGTGGAAGAAGTCTCCTCGGTAGAGCTGTTTCGTTCCTGTCTGCCTATGACAGCCCTTTGGAAACAAGTCTTTAGAGAGACTTTTGTTTCCAAATAGTTCTTCAAGTGCCTTTGTTCTGAAAGCATCTAGAGTCTGTCGAGCGCGGTCCTGCGCGGAGGGCTCGACCGAGAGGACCTGGTGGAAGCCATCCGGACCGTTGTCAGCGGTCTGCCAGGCTTCTCCACTAGCGCCTGGGATGTGATAACAGCTTACTCACTTCCTGAGCATCTGACGTTCCCAGGGGGAAGTGGAAGCCCGAGAACAAGCACCGCTTGTCGAGCGATTAGAGCCGAGGGTGGGAGGGGAAGCGTTCCGTGCATCTCTGGTTCTTGCTTGCAGTTGGTCGTGACGCAGTCTCCGCTGAAGAAACCTCTCTTTGGGGAGAATAAGTGAGGAAAAAAAGCTAAACAAGAAACTGCAACAATTGCATTTTAGGGTTTTTTTCCCCTCCCTTTCTTTTTAAAAAGGCAGAATGTGACCCTTGAGTTGAACTTTAAAAGTTACTGACTTTGCATCTTTGCAGTTGGGAGGGGCTGGTTCTGACAGTCGTACGCACCGAGCTGCTTCAGCCTTCCGGATTATATAACGGCGTGGAGGGAAGCAGTGAAATGTTTCTGGGCTTGTCAGCACCACAGGAAATGCCCTGTGGTTTCTTGAGGGCCTGTAATGTATTCCTGATCTTCTTTTGCCAATCCAGCTTGATGGTGGATTGTAATTTGCTCCTTATTGCAGCAAATTAAAGTATTTAGAGTAATCTGAGCCAGATTTGGTTTCAGCGCTGGCTCCTGGTAGTTAAGCCTTTATCTTCTGCAAGGACAGAATTACTTTTCTCCAAAGGCAGCATCTGAAGTGCCTGGAAGGGACCTCTGACATCTCGGATCCAACACCCTCGCTCAGAGGAGGGAAACCAGAGCAGGCTGCTGAGGCTCTGCCCAGCTGGGTTTTGAGTTACCTCCAAGGACAGAGGCTCCACAGCCTCTCAGGGTGACCTGTCAGTGTTCCATTTCCCACAGATTTTTTTTGGGGGGGGGAAGTTTAGATGCAGTTTCCTGTATTTCAGTTGGACAAGAAGAAGGTCACTGGGCAGAAGGTAACCCGTTTGATAGCTGTGCTTTGGATAAGTTCTCCTCCACCAAGGCTGCCAGCTTCATGCCTCTTTGTATTTATTGAATGCAAAACCTTCTCATCTTGAGCTCTTACCCTCTTGGATCAAAACGTACAGAGCTCCTTTGGTAGGCTGCTCCGGGTACTTTTCCATGTTGTTGTTTGTCTGTTTATCCCTTCGATGTTGGGGATTAGCGCAGCTTCTCTGTTACACTCATTTACAGTGACTTTAAGACCCTTTGCTCTGCACTCGATGGTATTCTCTCTTGCAAACTCCCAAAGCTGGTGTCAAGTGTTGTGGAGGTGCCGGTGCGAGGTGCTTCCCGCGGCCTGTGAAGCCGGCGTGCGCAGCGAGAGCACTCAGCGCCTTGGAGGAGGTGCTGAGTCACCCTGGGGGGAAGCTTCTCTATCGCTTCCCCTCAGCCACGTCCCGAGCCAGGGAAGGAGGAGAACCCCGATGTCTCGGCTGCCTGGAGGGTCTTTTACCGGCTGTCCCCCACGTCATCCCGTCCGACATCGTGCCGTGGGGTGGCTCGTGAAGGCAGGGCTGACGATATCAGAGAGGAGATACCAGCAAGTGTCTCCTGCATCCAGACTCTGGGAAGCAGAGCTTGCTGCCCATAGCAGAGCCTCGCACAGGAACCAAGTGCCACCTCCCTGGCTCAGAACCTCAGGCAGAACATAAAAACCTGCCTGTTCCTGCCCCCCTGCCTTCTCCCCACGCTTCCTAAAGCTCCTCTGCAGGCAGCAGCGTACCCAGCCCCGCAGAGGGGCTGGGGGCTCTCGGGTCCCTGGAGATGGCAGAGCATTTCTTGCAGGGCTTGGCTTGCTCTGCCCGCCGGTGAAGCTGCCGGTCCGAGGTGGGGATTTCAGCAAGGCCAACTTGGTGTCCGTTTAAGATCCTGGAGCAGTGCTGTGATTGGGGCAAATTAGCTTTAAGATCGACTATAGGAACGAAGCTCTTAAGCTTCTCTTTTTCTGTGTGCTTGGCTTGGTGCTGCCAGGGACATCTCCTGGCTGCAGACTCATTTATTTTGAAGATACTTAACCTCTAGCTAGAGAGCTGCTCAGTGACCTATCCAGATTAGCATCTCCTGCAGCGAAAAGGCTTTATCATGGTAATCCTCTCCCAAGAGTCCTCCTTGCTGGAAGTTCACCCTGCGATGTCCTGCACCTTGGAGGGTCCACAGTTTGTTGTTGTCTTCTGGAGGTCTGAGCCCCGCAGGCTGCCTGTGCCGTAGGTTGCCAGAAGTGCTCTTTTGTATGGATTAGCTTCTGAACTGGCTTGCGTGCCCGTGCTGATGATCAAACAAACCAACCAGCACCGTCAGCAGCCCTACTAAATGTTCTGCGCTCGTGCTTTGGAACCTGCTGTGGGATCGGGTCAGGGAAGGAGCTACTTGCATGGGATCCCTATTTTTTCTTTCAGAAGCCAGTTTGCTTTGTAAGTATGTTGTCAATGGTATTTTTTTTCGGTGTTCTTTAAGCAAGACTTTGTGAGCTGTAATCCTCCGTTGGTTTATATTATCAACAGTCATGACTGGATTTGCAACTGTCAGCCAGTTTAACACTTGCTGAATTTCCTGTCCAGGTTTGTGGGCTCTGTCCAATTTACCTTTTGGGTTGGGTACGTTATTTACTGCTACATATTAATGGGCACGTTCAGGATTGATAGGCGTAAGAGCTTGGCTGGTCATTTTTGTTTGCTTTTATGTCCTTTATTTGTGGATCATGTGCAGACCGTGTGTTTACGACTCCTCTTTCGTGGGGTTTTGGGGCTTTGGCTGGAACTGAGGGTTTGCAAATTTCAGTAGAGTTTTGCTCAACAGGGCTTTGATTTCTTCTGATGTCACATGTAAACCTTTCCCTTTATACTTCTTTTTGTTGGCTGCCTACTGCCCTGCCCGTTCCTTTTCCAGCCAGGCATGTGGCTGAGGGATGTTCCCCTCCTCTTTATTTAAGGGCATGAATACAACCTGTCTACTTTAAAAAAAAAGGTTTTCCCTCTGCTTTACCCGTTGTGACCCTAATTTTGTGTTCCTCCCCTGCGAGACAGATTAATAATAGCAATTTGCCAATATGTATTTTTGGTCTAGTACTGACAGATTGAGTTAAAATAGTTAAAAGTTCGATCGATGTGTTCTCTAGATCTGGCCTCGCGTGGGGCCGATCCAAAAATCAGTCAAAGTTGTCTTTGAGAAGGTTCATGTCAAATTTTCTTCACTGCTCCCGGGCCTCTTCCTCACCCTGACAAGGACATTTCCAGTCGCTGTTATTTTTTCCTTTAAATGGAGTCTTATAGACAAACGAATGACAGGCTCCTGTCCAGAAGAATTTACGATAGAATATAATTAAATCCCTTGCTACTCCGTGCCACGAATAATCGTAAATAATAATGTCTCTTGACACATGTAGTGCCAGTTCATCTTCCCAGTACTTTGCAAAGCTAAACGATCGTTGTCTGTCTTAATAAAAATATTTCCTGCTTCAGTTGTCAGCCTTTAAGCTGCCTCTGGCCTCCGAGATCAGCCGGCTTTGCCTAGGCTGATTTTGCTGCCGCACCCGAGGGGGTTATTCCTTCGTGTGTCACCTTCCCCGCTTCCTCCTTGCGCACCGTTCTCCAGAGCTGCCGGAAAGCTCGGCAGGGGAAGGTTCTGTATCCTCTTTGTTGAAGTCATCCATGTCAAATGTAGTCGTTTAGCAGAATAATAGCTAAAAGCCACTGGCAGCAAAGCAGCGTCCGCTTGCCAAGGCGGCACCGCTCGAGGACGCTTGTAGCATCTGTGGGGTTGGAGCCCGAGAGGTAGGAATAGCTCTGCTGATGGTCAGATGTTGAATTTATTCAACAGCAGCTCTCCAGTGCTTTCTTTTGGTGCTGTTTACACGGAAATGACCTAGTAGAAGATCTCGTGTTTACTCGAATTATACTTTGAAGTCCCATTCTCTGGCTCGCAGAGTGCATATAAGGGTAAAAACCAAATGTGTTTGGTTTCTCTTTAGCTGGGTCAGGATCTGACCAGGATCTCTTCTACGGTCATGAATTTCAGTTCGAGCATCACGTGGCTGCCCAGAATTAGTGCAGGTCTCGTTGCGGTGCGTCAGTACCCAGCCTGGAGCTGGTGCGCGGCGTTCCCCGAATTTCACTGGGGAAAGGCGTCTTTCCAGCGCCGTCCTTCTTCGCTTCTCTCTCGTGGGACACCCAAGTTCAAACACTGGTGCCGCAAGCAGTCTTGTTTCCCTTGGAAGATCCAGTTCCCTTTTGCTCACTGCATCCCCAGCATGGCTGGTACCACATTTCTGAGCAACTCTGGAAGCGGAGTGCAGCTGGGAAGTCCCCGTTCGGGTCACCTTGGGAGCTGGGAGCTCCTCTGCTTGAGCAGGGCTGGGGATGGAGCAGGAGGACAGGCTGATGGCCGTGGGGCTCCGAGAGCCCATGTCCTGCCTCCCGCCGAGGGAGCCGAGCTGCTGTCACTGCAGCCTGCTGACAGCATCGCTGCCTTCCTCTCCCATTGGGGAGAGAAGCACTCTCCCGGTCCCTGCCCCTCCTCGAAGGGACCCAAAGCTCATTAACTCTCCTTCCTTCCTGGGGATTATCCGTGAGGTCCCCGCTGAAGTGTGCTGCGGTTAACGGCCCGAAATAGGAACGTGCGGGCGGCCGCATGGCCCTGACCTGACAGGGCTTAGACCCCGGGGTCACCGCGTGGCACTGAGCTGCGGAGTTGGATGCTGAGAAGCAGCGTTTCCGTGCAGGCCAGGGCTGGCCGGGCCTTCTGCCTTCACCGAGTCCTCTGCCTTCACCAAGTCCTCTGCCTTCACCGAGTCCTCTGCCTTCTCCGGGCCTTCTGCCTTCACCGAGTCCTCTGCCTTCTCGGGGCCTTCTGCCTTCACCGAGTCCTCTGCCTTCTCGGGGCCTTCTGCCTTCACCAAGTCCTCTGCCTTCTCGGGGCCTTCTGCCTTCACCGAGTCCTCTGCCTTCACCGGGCCTTCTGCCTTCACCGGGCCTTCTGCCTTCACCAAGTCCTCTGCCTTCACCAAGTCCTCTGCCTTCACCAAGTCCTCTGCCTTCACCGGGCCTTCTACCTCCACCAAGTCCTCTGCCTCCACCGGGCCTTCCGCCTTCACCGAGTCCTCTGCCCCCACCAAGTCCAGTGCCCCCACCGAGCCCCCTCCTGCCCGCGGAAGAGGAAACCCTCTGATGGAATTGCTGTGGGTGCTGGTTGATCGGTGCGCGTGTTGTTTCACTGCTTTGTGATGGGAAACAAAGACCCCCTTTCATCTTCGTCTTTCTCAAGCATTTGTTATTTAGAGTTATCACAAGCTCTCTGTGGATCTCTCTTCCACCCTGCTAGGAACTCTGCTTGACACGACCCCATCCCGCAGCCTCCTAGAAGAGGCAGCGCTCGTTGCTTTTGTATGCCATTGTTGGGCTTTTCATTGTTTAATTATTTCTTTCATTCTTTTCCTTTTATATGTTAAAATTGATTTTACTTTTTGCTGGTTGTTTTTTCCTTTTCTTTTATTAACTGCCTTTTTGCACCGAATTAAGGGTCGTCTTCAGGGACATCTCTCGAGGCACACTTAGCAATTTTCTTTCCTGAGCCCCAGGCTTGCAAGTAGTATCATGTTAGCCAAAGTGGAGGTAGAAATAGTAAAAGCATGAAGAGGTGTATCGCCAGGAGAGTGCAGAATATCGCATTAGGGGCTGAGAGAAGGCGTTTGCGTGGGTATTTTTTTGGCGGTTCTTTCCAGAAGGAACTGGAAATCAGTTAGAAGGTCCAATGTTGTTGATGGATCAGTTGACAAATCCAGGTCTCCACAAAATGAAGCTGAAAAGTTGTGAGTTTGGGTATTTGCTTTGAGCCTTTCCACTGCCTTGGTCATACTTGAAAATTTCAGGACTCCTGTTTTTGTTTCTTTTGTACAACGGCAGAATCTGGAAGTGTCTTTGAAAGCCTCCCAGGGCAGAGGTGAGATCCCCTTGTTTGGGAAGGTGTTGGTGCAGCCAGGACTGTTACCAGCGTTTCGTGGCGAGGGTGCTACAGGCTCTTGCTTATGCACCAATTTGTTCCAAGGTGCTACACTGGGAGAAGAGAATAGGCTGGAGCGAAGCGGAGATGTAGTTACAAATGAAAACCGAGCGTGGAAGATGAGGAAGAGGAGAGCCCATAGTGTGTCCTAGTGCTGCTGCTGGAGGGCGGCTCAGCTCACCGCTGAGCTTTCTTGCTTTGCTTTGCTGAACATCTTCCAACTGGAAGGACTTGAGGAAAAGGCTGAGCTGAATATATTTTCAGTATTCCTTGTGACAAACCTTAGTCAGGTAGTTTTATGGAGTCTTAACTTCTTTATTTCCGTGCTATTTTCTGGAGGGCTGTGAAAGGTGCCTGCCAAGGCTTCGGTGATAAAATACTTGACTCTACCATCTGAAATTGCTGGAGGCCTTTGGTCTCGGTGCAGTTGTTTTTAACAGAGGCCAGAAAAGAAAGATGAACTTTTTCCTTGGTCAGATATAAACCGTCAGGCTCCAATGTGCTGATGTGTTGCGAGAACTGGCTTTATGGTAAACTGGGGGAAGATCAGGCTTGAGTAGGAAATATAAAGATACATGAAAAAAGGCCTTTGAGGTATTTAGGGAAAAATTATAAACTGAAATGATTTGGAGTTTCTCTTCCTAGTAAAATGGAGAGTGAGCCCATCCTATGGGGACTGTGTGTCGGTGGAGGTACGAACAGCTCTGTAGATATGCTCAGAATCGATGCCTGGGTAGGAGAGGAAGGGGCTTTCGTTTCCCTCCTCCCTGCTGTGACCCGGTGAGCAAATCGTGTTCAGTATTTCTGTGCTGACAGACTTGGAAGCTTTAGTTCAGGGTCCAGGGGTTGTTCCAGCTCATACATGAATGAGAAATCCCCCTGAAGAGGAGCGTGAGGAGCTAGTGTGAGCTGTCCAGCACTTCAAGACAGGGCAGCACTGATGTGTGAGTCCATCCTTGATCATACATGTGTATCAAGATGCAGAAATTCCCATTTTTCTCCTTCTAGTCAAGGAGCTGGATCAAAGCAGTAAAATCTGAGTATTCCTAGTCTCAGGGTTGGCCAACAGCTCGTGCTATCTGTTGGCCTCTGGATGTCACACCACGCAGTAATCTGTTTTAAGTATCCTAGCTGAACGTTTCACTTCTGACCGTGTCATTTTCTTCTATTTCAGTATTCCCAGGAGAAATCATGGATGAAAAGCTGTCTTACAAAGAATTTCTTGATCGCAACGACTCCTGGCCGATGGACGACAGAGACCTGCGCTTTGAGTCACAGCCTGTCTTCAAGCCCATGGAGATGGCCGGTACGACGGGATTACCTTAAAACTGTAACACCCATTATTTTACCAGTTGTGTGCCACCATAGAGTCCTACCCTCCCTCCCTAAGGGTGGGTTTGTCCTCTCGCCTCGTGCTCGTGCCCGTGCTCTTCAGAACGTGTTGCTGTTTTCTTAAACTACATAACATCTTGAGACCAGAGTTGACTTGGCCCATGGAGCCCTTGTGTGCCCAGAGCGCAGCCGAGCTGGTTGAGGTGCCGGCCCGGCGCGCTAGAGCCCACGGCGCGTGGGCAGGCACCTCTCCCCCTGCCTTGGCTCATGCGGCGCTAGCGGTTTCTGGTGGGCTCCCACAGTTCATCCTCTCCCGGGGACCATGGCTTTTGGTGCAGACCTCACCAGAACTGGTGCCAGCTGAAAGCCGCTTTTCCCCGGCTCTCCGCAACGCCGACTTCAGCTGTCACGTAGCCCTGTCTGCAATGCGGGTCGCTCTGTTCCAGAGGCAGCCTCTCTAGCTGCTGACTCTCCTGAAAATTAGATGAACCTTGTATAACCTGCCCCTGCAGAAAGATACCCTTCCACCCAACAGCTTTCACCCAATTTTCTCTCCTTCTTGAGAAAGCTTATGGGAAATTACTTGCTGGCTCTTGGAGGGCACAAGAAATTGCCACATTTCCTTCCCCTCATGGTGTCTTGCCCTTGACTGTGTTACAGCAGAATCACAGAATCGTTCTGGTTGGAGGATACCTGTCAGCTCATGGAGTCCAACCACCCCCCAGCACTGCCAGGGCACCACTGACCCATGGCCCTCAGCACCACAGCTCCACGGGGG
>WUAM01000359.1:34752810-34768125 GCA_024336885.1 Actenoides hombroni
TCCTGCTGGGAGTGAGGGGCCCAGAACTGACCCCAGGATTCCAGGGGCAGCCTCCCCAGTGCCCAGTGCAGGGGGACGATCCCTGCCCTGCTCCTTCTGGCCACACTGTTTCTAATAGTGCAGTGATTAACTTGTGGAAGGGTCATGTTTTCTTAGTTTTATGCTGTCAGTGAGATCATCTGTCTATACTCAGGGCATTTCAGTTGAGTAATCCATCCTACAAAACCCAGCATGGTGGTTCCTTCTGTCCTACCTACTCTGAACACCCATACTGGTTACCTGAGAGGTGAGGAGACCAGCTTGTAACTGGCTTGTACCTTGGTGAAATTACTGGCCCATCAATCAGTTTGTACTGGTTTATTGTTCTTGTGTGTGTCCATCAGGTCAGAAACAGATGCTTCCTCCTTGGCAGGAGGAGACAGGTTCTCCACACAACAGTCATATTCGAAACACGGGTTGGTATTCTCCAAGACACACTCAGAGCAACTGGGTTTTGCTGTTGGGCATAAATTTGAATGATAATGGTTTTTTGTCCCTGGTAAATGATCTTGAAAGCAGCTTTCCCTCGGAAGCCCAGCGGTGGTGTCAGGTTCATCTTCATCTTGATTTTTAAATAACCTTACTCTGCGCTGTGTCTTCCCCTGTGTGGTGACACTGGCCTTGTTCCTGTCTCCTGCCAGACCCCTTCAGCATGCACAGGGGGGAGAATCTGCCTGACTTATCCTTTCCTACTGACATGAAGAATGTGCCGCTGTTCCCGGGTCACGTTGATTCTTCCAGAGACATCCACGGTGAGTTCCTCCTCAGCGTTTGTCCCTGGTGGTCAGGTTTGGGGTTTGCTCTGTTGACTTTCAGGTACTGAAGGTTATTAAGCTGGTAAGCTCCCAGACTGCCTTTTTGGTGCCTAAAAGCCATTCCAGTAGCTACTTCCAGGAAGGTTTTTTTGAAGTGTATTTAGGCAGAAGGAGGTGGGACATGTAGATGAGTTGAAGCAGGAGTTACCGGTGGCTCTTGTCTTCATCACTAAACCCACACGGACCAAACCCAACCAAACCCACACGCACTTTTTCCACAAAGTGAACTGCAGTGTTTGCACTGTTGGAGTCTGAGTGGTTCTTAACAAGAATTCCTGGGAACAGGAGCAGAAAGCACAAGGGCAGCAGTTTACCTGTGCTTACCATCTTCTATGAGCATATGTAATGTACAGTGCAGATTGTAAAGGTGAGCTCTCTGAGGCGATGACAGACTTGGTGTAAACTGCCTGTCAGCAGGACAGAGAATTTATGTTCCAAGTGTTGCACAGACTCTACATTTTGACCGTGGGAGTGATTAACAAATGGCCTTTTGTTTCTTTAGCACCACATGGGTCTGTGATGGTACCTGAACAACCTTTCTTGGGACCCCTGTATTCTCCTGCAGAGGCTCTAGACCCATCAGCCTTCATTGGCCTGGATTCAACCACAGAATTTCTGCAAGACAGAGCTGGTAAGGAGCCAATGTTCTGCTGTTACTGTCTGGGGGGATGCAGCAGGGAAGTCTTGCTTTGCTAGTCCTGCAGAACCTTGGTGGGGGAGTTGCTGCATAAAATGACTTGGGATTAGAAAACATCTTATCAGCAATGCCACTTCTGGGTTCAGTGTGAATGTCCTGAAGATGTTAGGAGATGAAGGAGGCCTCTGGAGATTGTCTTATCCAACTGCCCTACTCAAGCAAGGCCACCTAGAGCCAGCTGTCCAGGATAATTGAGGAAAGAACCTGCTTTGCTGGGTCCTGGGGTCAGTGCTGGTTGTAACTCTTCTCTATGACAGCTTTCACTAGCAACAATCGCAGCAGAACACGACGTTCTGGTATCATTCCTAAAGGCAACCAAAAAGTTACCTGAGAACGAACTCACAAAACAGCAGAGTCAGCACCTTCAGCTGAAAAATTAAAGCTGTGGCCGTGGCAGGACTAAGTGTGTTTGTTTCCCACAGTGCCAGAAGAACACTGGATGGGAGCTCAGCATGATGTGAAGGGACCAGACGCCTCTTTCTTTGTTGAGCCACCAGGTAAAACCAGTTTTGATCCGCAGGAACTGTCCATAGAGAGTTTCTGATCAGCAGAAGCAGAGCTTCTCTCCTGGTCTGCCTTTTCAAGACACATGAGACTGTAGTGGAGTCCAGGGGTTCCTGACCTAGAGAATCACTGGTTCTGGTTCTCAAAGCGATTTAAAATAGAAATGTGTGCTTCAGAGAGATGTTACTTAACAGGCATTTCAGGGCTCAGTGCTGTAAGGGGTGGAGAGAACTCTGCATTTTATGGGCTGTACACTTCTAATGAAGGTTAATGAATCTAATATATGCACTCCCAAGCCCAGCCACCAGTAGACATTGGTGATAGGCCCTTTTTGAGGGCATATATCATGTAGTGGAGCTTTACCCCTTTTCTTTACCCTGTTCTTTTCTTGGGCTTTGGGGAGTTAAGTTTAGCAGATGTAGATGTGTGGAAAAAAAGTAAGTTCAGCAGCAAGCTGTGCAGATTCCAGGCTGTGTCTCCATTCTGTGCATCTCCCTTATGGTGAAGGTGCCTTAATTTCCAGCTGAGATGCGTGTTCGAGCATCACTTGACACTCAGCTAATAAATAGGGTGAATAAAGTTCACTCTTGAAGAGAAACTCTAAAACTGGAACTTTACTGGTGTTGAGGATTTGTCTCTTTGTATACACTGAGAGTCAGATCTGCTCACTTGAGTGACAGATCAGAGCACTATTGTTCACCACTCCTAAGGGACAGTGCGGCCGAGGGCACCAACAAATGTAATTTTGACTGACATGTAATCAAAGGGATTTTAAACTAAACTCTAATTGCAAACCTCTCCAATCACAGAATGGGATGGAAGGGACCTTAAAGATCATCTTGTTCCAAGCCCTCTGCCATGGGCAGGGACATCTTATCTTTCTATGCTGGTGACAGTTAAATCTTTGAAGGTCCACTGGGACATAATTCCGTTGTGTTACCTGTATGTTATATTTGATCCATGATGATCTTTATTGCTGGTGAACAACCCAAGAACAGAGTTAACACTGGTCCTGGGTAGAAAGTGTTTCTGGAGCTGGTGGCTCTACCCAAGGCTCAGGAAGGAACTGGGGTGCTTTGTCACTGCATGTTCTTCAGCTCTGCCGCAGCGCTTGCTTCTCTTGGCCCCTGAATGTTTTCCTGGGGGTTGCACAGGTTCAGTCTCTGAAAACTGACAATAAAAAGCAGTTCTGGTTTGGATTGGTCCGACTGGGATGGTGAAGTGGGGGAGCTTATTCAGCAGGGTTGCTGCTGCAGGCAGCACCTTCAGAGGGTGATTCACACCCTGGCAACTCCAGAGGAGAAGACTGTTTGCCAAGATCTCTCCGAGCACTTACTCAGACTTGGTGTTGGTTTTGTGTGCCCAGTGCCCCCCGCAGCGACTGAAGCAAGCAAGCCGAATTTCCCGGAAAGCCCTGGAGCAGTGGCTCCTGCTTTCCTTCCTCCGGCAGTAGCGGCGTCCCCAGGAGAGCCTGAAGCTACTGATGGACCAAAAGGTGAGGCATCGGGTAGAGTCACCCCAGTTTAAAGATGGGTGCTGGATTTAGTCCCTTCGTGAGCGAGCTGTATCGGCGGAGAGACCTGGGGCTGCCTCTTCCGAAGGCGGCACCGCAAGGGGTCAACAAATTCCCTTGGTACTAAAGGTTTGTGCTGCCCAAGTTGTGTCGGTGAGAAATGACAAGTCTGCTGCTGCTCAACTCTCGTGTCACCGACCAGTAAAATCATTTAATGATTCTCTACCACCTCGACATTTTAGCTCCAGAGAGATGCTCAGGTGTGTGGAGAACGTGCTTGTACCCTGAGGCTGAGCCTACATAGAAACAGTTCAAAAAAAGGCCGTTTTCAAGCCCCTCTTTAAAGCAGAGATTTTAAGCTGTTTATAAACAGCATCGGGCTCCTGGTACATGTTGCACCAGTCTTTGTCCAGCTTCATTATGCTTTATTCCAGTACTTTCCATCATTCACCAGGGAGCATCCATGCTGCTTTTAGTATCAATTTCTTCACTGTCAACTTCTTCTGTAAAATCACAACCTTTAAATTTTATTTTGGAGAGATTCATGATATCCCTTCAAAAAAGAAAAAGGCCAAAGCAAATGAGGGCTGGTGCATAATGGACCTTTCTGGTTTGGTTCGCTGGGATAGTGGTTTTCTCTAAATGGATCCTGAAGTGCTGTTTAAAAAAGGACTTGCTCCATTTCTCTGATTTCTTTCCTTTTTCAGATTGTCTAATGTAAGACTTAGTATCTTTTCCATTGTTTGGGGAGGATATTTTGAGATGGGACTCAAAACAATCACTAGAAATGTTTGTTTTCTTTTTGTAACGTCAACTCGGCAACGTATCTGAGACATTCAGCTCACCGAGCTGCGTTAGCCGGAGATGGGCAGTGCTTGGGGCTGCTGAAATAAACAGCTGCAGAAGAGAAATCCAGTGCTGCTGGCTTGTGATAATTTGTAAGAAAAAAAGCTGAAACGTTCGACTAAAACTGCCTGGAAAAGCTCCTTTAAGGGGATTTTCTGGAAACGTGAATTTAAATGGAGAGGTTTGATTGTGCTGTGAACTGACAAATGATATTTTGGAACTAACAGCTCCGTGTTTAGTAGATATTATGTAAAAAATGAATGAGGTCAGGCTGGGCACGAAAGAATAAAGGGCAGTTGGTGATTCACTGGGTGACAATGTCCTTTGTGTCAGGGGTGCTGGTGCTTCTGCTCAAGGTGCAGCATCGTACCACCCGGGAGCAGCAGAAAGAATAAGTAACTGAAGTGCGTATGGCTCTGGAATGTTTCAGGACTTCTGCTGTTGCAATACACAGCTGGGCTCACAGAGGTGACACCCAAGGTTTCTGTGTCCTATTATACAGGAAAAGCCCTTGTGATTTCTGTACACATTCTGCTAGAACACGTTGCTCGTGGTGGATCCATGAGCTTCTGGTCCCCTGCCAGCTGCATAAGAAGCTCTCCCCTCAGCCTCCTTCTCTCCAGGCTCAACAAGCCCAGGGCCCTCAGCTGCTCCTCACCCCTCTTGTGCTCCAGCCCCTTCCCCAGCTCCGTTGCCCTTCTCTGGCCACGCTCCAGCAATGCTGAAAAACAAGAAGAAAGACATGGAGCTAAAGCCCTGTCTTCTCCTGTCTTAAACCCACACTGTCAGGCGTTTAAATTCTGTAGTTTTTGGTTGATTTCTGTGGTCTGTGTTTCTGTGGCAGATGCAGCATGTGTTCCTGCCTCGGATGTCCTGTCCATTTCTGCAGAAAAAGATGGGTCTGTCCTTGTAGGAGACACCAAACTTCCTCAAGCTCTGGATGCTGGATTCACACCTGCAGCAGGAGCCAACCCTTTTCAGGCGATGGATGTTGGGTTTGTTCCTACACCAGAAGCCAAGTCCCCTAGTGCTGTCAGTGCTGCGTTCACCCCAGCAGCAGATGCTACATCCCATTATGCTATGGAGTTGGAGTTTGCCCCAGCAGAAGATGCAGGCTTTGCCCCAGCAGCAGATGCAGGATCTTACCATGTGATGGATTTGGGGTTTGCCCCAGCAGCAGATGCGGGATCTCACCATGCCATGGATTTGGGGTTTGCCCCAGCAGCAGATGTGGGATCTCACCATGCCATGGACTTGGCGTTTGCCCCAGCAGCAGACACTCAGTCTCACCATGCTATGGATTCTGATTTTGCCCCAGCAGCAGGTACTAAACCTCACCATGTTATGGATTCTGAGTTTGCCCCATCACCAGATGCAGAGTTTGCCCCTGCAGCAGAAGTCAACCACCACCATGCTATGGATTCTGGGTTCACTCCTGTAGCAGAAGCCAAGCCTCTTCCTGACGTGGATTCTGGGTTTGCCTCTGCAGAAGCCAAGCTTGTCCCTGCGGCTGCCACCAAGGTTGCTGCACCTGAAAAGCTGATGACACCCGAGTCTTCTCCTGAGCAGGAGAAGCCCCCCTTCGAGAAGACTCCTGCAGGTGAGCCCGTGGGTCTGAGAGCTTCGCT
Source organism: Actenoides hombroni (assembly GCA_024336885.1). Lineage (NCBI taxonomy): Eukaryota > Metazoa > Chordata > Aves > Coraciiformes > Alcedinidae > Actenoides > Actenoides hombroni. Next base: position 34,758,853 of record WUAM01000359.1, read on the forward strand.
CAGGCTCCAAGTGCCATCACGAGTGGTGCGAGGAGGCTGCTGTAGTTGGCACAGCACCAGCACTCCCAGTAGCACGTGCTGGTGGCCACACAGATGCACAGTTGTCGTGAGACTGTCGAATAAAACGGGTGTTTTTGCAGTAGCTCAGATGGTGATGCATCTTGCACAGAACACCTGAAGCAGAGCTCAGTCCTGCTGTCGAGGTACGGACAGAGGAAGCGCTTCACGAGGATTTTTTGCTTGTGAAGTATAAAACTAGAATATCTTCATGACTTTTATTAGTTGGGTTTTTTTTCCTTGTCACTCTTAGCAGAGAGGTATATTTTTTAGGCCAGCCACAGAGACGTTTTAGCTCGTCCCTGTTAGTACTGGTGTCACTGTCACCCTCAGCAGCAGGTGTCCTGCAGTAGAGCACTCAGGCTTTCAGGAGGGGAAAGTTGGTACAAAGTGGTCCTAAAAAGCGGATTACCACGGTTTTGAAAGGGAGGAAAACCTTTGGTTTCTTATGGAAAATAAGAATTAGGTGAGGGGGTGACTTTTACCTTGCTTAATCTGATCTAAATTAAAAACAATAATGAAATTTTATCCGCATTCCGTTTGCAGAAACAACTGCAAATCTAGAACAAGAATCCAAAGCCCCAGAAGCTTGTGTTGGTCTGTTAGAGAAAGCTAAAGACAGCAAACCCCCTCCCAACCACCACGAAGAGCATCCTCCAGAACAGATGAACCATCTTGCAGAACCAGCAGGTGAGAAATGCAAACCACAGCAAAAAACTGGAGCCAGCACTTCCCTAATTCCACTTTCCTAATTCCCAGCTAATTCTAACACTCCTCCCGCCAGTTCTTTCTCATAGACACTGTTCTCCTGTCCTGAGAAAGGACAAAGTGACAAAGGTTTCAGTTCAAGAAGGTCCCTCGTGTGTGCTGACGTGATGGGGGCTGTTAGAAATAGATGGTGGCATTTGAAACTACCATCAGAGAAACTGTCTTTTTCTTCCTCATCCACAGTTGTTGTACCAATGTCTGTCATTGGTTTTGTTTCTATTTAAAAGAAAAAAATAATTAATCACATATAGAACTGGGTTTTTTTCTATTTAAATTTCTTTCTATTTGAAAAGAATTAAGTAATTACACCTAGAACTGTTCTCCAATGTGATTATGTCTTCCAAATTAAAAGTTGTTCTGATTATGCGGAGCTAGGAATGTTGTGGTGTCTGCATGAGTATATCCTGAGGTGTATATGAATTCTAGATGATTAGCAGTAGATGGGGACTCCAGACTGAAAAGGGAATATATTCTGGATTTGAATCCCAGGGGGAACCTGGTGTAGTCTGAATTCGGCTGGTTGCAAAGAGAAAAGACCAAACCCAAACCCTCACCCTGAGCCCCAGCCCCAGAAGAGTCTTTGCTTCGTGTTTTCCCTCCACCTTGACATGTCTGCCAAAATAGAGCAGTGCTGCTTAATTTGGGGTTGTGAGGAGATGGCACGTAGTAGGCTTTGTGTCTTATAAACGTCATTTCTGTGACAAATAAAAGTAGAACTTCAGCCCTTTCCAAGGGCTTGCCTTTAGACTGCAGGTTGCCTGATTTCACAAGAGCTGCAGCGTTCTGCTCATGTGTTTTGCTGTTTCAGTTCCAGTAGAAGCGAAAGAAGCCGTTGCACTAGAAAACAAAAACCACCTTCCAGAAAAAGCTGTTACTCCCGTGGATGCGACCGAGAAGCAAAAGGAGGAGGCTGAACACAACCACATCCAACACGCGGAACCTCAGCAAGGAAAAACCCTGCCAGAGCCCACAGGTAGAATAGACATAACCATTCCATTCTCCAATGGCCCCGTCCTCTGCCAGCTCTTCACCTTCTCCTGCTGCCTGCGTTGCCCCTTGAGCAAGCAGGAGGGTTTCTAGCAGCGGGCGCTGGGCGGTTTGCCTTCACTGGTGACTCCGCTTGCGCTGTGCCTCTAATCCCTGCCTCCTGAAATACTCTTCTCCCCTCCGTGTTCACCGGACTAAAAACCCCAGTGCGGGTGCTACTAGTGCTTTATCCCCGGGACTGGCTTCTCTCTTTGCTGCTGTAGAATTGGAAAGCTCACCATCGTTCTGCCGTTACCACTGGCTTTTCTATTTGGGTATTAAAAAGCACCATTAACTCTTATTACAATATTCCTACTGAAGACCTCCTTCCAGATTGAGTTTTGTAATTACCAAAGGCAAACGTAATCTGTTTGGTTTTTTTTTTTTCCTGCTCTGCTAACCCAGCCTCTCGGGTGAGCTGTTACTGCTGACACTTGTGACTGGGGGCTGGTTTGTGGGCCAGGGCTAGCTGACAAACGACTGATGCTCTCTGGAAAATCGGTGGCTTGTAGCTAAGGAAACGGAGCGCTGCCTGTAGCGGAGAACAGCAGATAGCGTCTGTTACGGAGGGTCTGCCTCCCGCAGCTTCCACCGTGGGTGCTGGGGGAAACTTGGCTCTTCTGCTCCCCCTTCCCTCTGATGTCCCTTCTCTCTTCCCCACTCTCATCTTTCCGCTAAACTTCTGGTTTTCGCATTTTTGGAAATACGCCAGCTGGAGATATAAAAAGCTAGAGATAGATCTGCTATCTTGTCTGGCTGAGACAAAATGGATCCTTAATGCATTTTTAAAATGCGATAGCATGTCCTTACAAGAACTGTTGCTTTTTGGTGGGGTAAGAGCATGTAGCAGGGACGATGTATTTTTAAATAGCATTGACTTATTTATCGGTAGTCGCTTAAATGGGTTTTGCGTTTCGATGTCTAGCCCAGCCCTTCCGAGGTGGCTCTAGAGTTAGCGCTGGAAAAGTCTGCATGTGTGGCTGTGTGGACTGGGTTAGATGGCTAAAATCACATACGTAGCACATTTATATATTTTATTTATTTATAAAGCAAATAGTCGCTTCGATGTTTGAGCAGGCTTCCTGTATTCCAGGTCTACCTACTGCACAAGTCAGGCAAGCTAACAAATCAAGCGAACGCAGGTTTGGCAGAGCGAAACCTGCACCGGTGCCTATTGCAGATGTACCAGAGGAACGTCTCGTAGGTCTCCCACCAGAGAAGAGCACTGACCCCAAAGTAGACCCCTGTGCTGTAGGAGACCTTGGATGCGTTGCTGGAACATCCCCTCGCAGCAGGGTTGCACGTAAAAAGGCAGCTGAGCAGCCAGCCGGCGTGCTGTCGGAGTTTGCGGAGAGCTGCGGAGATCTACCAAGGGAGAGCTGGGATTTGGAAGGTTCTCTGGCCATTGTGAAGAAGAAGAAAAAGAAACCAAAACAAAAGCGAAACCAGCTGCCAAGAACAATGGAGTTCTGGGATGAAAACGTAACGGGCTGGAGAGCTCCGAGACATTCTGCCTTTGCCGCCGAGCCGCGCAAGCCAGGCGCCTGTCCCGTAGTGCCCGCCGAAGCTGGCGGAGAGCAGGCGCTCGCCTCGGGAAGCAGAGCTTTGGGTGTGCCAAAGGACCCTAAAATAACAGCTGGGGGTCCCGTCCTGGAGGAGCAAAATGCCTTCTCTGGGCCAGCCCCAGCACAGCAGGCCCCACAACCCAGCGTGCCCTTAGAATCTGCGCTGGGTGCGGAAAACGGGGATGTCCTGAAAAGGGGAGGAGTGAGAGCTGACGGTTTGATCTTGCAGTCTGAAGGCAAGAGAAAAGAGGTTCTCTTGGAGCAGGTAGGCGAGACTAAGGCAGGGAAACCTGCTACAGCAAAGGGGCCAACCGAGCCTCGGGGAAGAGATTCTCTCGATCAGGACGAGAAGAGGGAGTGTAAGGAGTCCAAACGTGCTGACCTGACGGCACCTCCTTCAGAAGCGATCGGTCTGAGCAAAGCAGAAACTCCTTTAGAGACCAAACCTTCCAAACTGCTCCTCCCCGATAAAGATCAGGAGGCCAAACGGCGCGAGGCGTCCGGCGACGACGTCCCTCGCCAGCACCAGCCTGCTGGCGGGGAGCTGGAAGCAGCCACGAAGAAAAGAGGTAGCTGTGGAAAAAGCGAAGGGCTTGAGAATGAATCCTTCAAACAGCCCAAGGAGCTTCCTGCCCAGGCGAAGGCAGCTGATGGAACTAACCCAGCGCCCTCTGATCAGCGCCCGGCCGTTGGCTTTGGCACCGCAGAGGGGGTGGTGAAGCCCCCGGCAGACACGGCTGCAGCCGCCCCGTCAGCTGTACCAGACCCCCAGGAAGTTCCCCCCTGGCAAACCAGGAAGGCCGACGGGTTCCCAGAGCGGCCGTTTCTCCTGCCGGCCGAGTCCGGTGCGGCCAAACATCCCACCTCTGCCGGGGCAGGGGACGGGGTGATGGCAGCAGATTCCCCCGATAAAAACAAAGGGAGAGGATTTGCTGCGTTAGAGCAGCAGACTGGAAGAGATCCCACTATTGCACATGGGGTGGACAGACCTAAAAAAAAGCGTGGTGAAGGGAAAGTGAAAAAAATCAAAAGCTTCTCTGAGCAGACGATGCTTTGGGAGGATGTGAGCAAACTTACTGATGGAGTGAGGACGGATGAGGCTGTAAAAGAGACGAGTTCCCCTGAAAAAGGCAGAGGTTTTCCTGCTAGAGGACACCCGTCAGTAAGCGTTGCTCATCCCTATCCTGCAGACAAGCCAAAAAAAAGAGGCAGTGACGGAAGAAGTAAAAAAGGTGAAAGGAGTTTTTCCCAGCAGCCTTTTCTTGAGAGTAAGGTGGACCCAGGTAGTTTTCCTGACAGAGCTGATAAAATGAAGGAGGTTGGTGTTAGTGATAGAGGCAGAGAGAGGGGCTGTGTTGCTGCCGAGTGTTGGCAGGAGAACGCGTCAGGTGTAAGTAAAACGCAGAGGCCGGTTGGACTGGTAACGGGGGAGCCTAGAGAAACCCTTGGGAAAACCAGGATAGCTGAATTGGGTGCTTCAGACCAACCCTTCCTGCTGGAGGGAGGGAGAGAGGAAGCAAAACATCTTGCTCTGGCTGATGCCATCGACAGAACAAAAGAGGTAAATTCGATGAATAAAGGCAAAGAGGCTGGAGTGGCTTCTGCAAGCGTGGTAAACTCTGACACAACGCCGGTGGCAGACAAACCGAGAAAGAGGGGTAGTGATGGGAAAAGAAAAAAGCTTGAAAGGAGTCCTTTGGGGCAGGCAGCTGTCCTGGATGCTGGGGTGGAAACCAGCAGTCTTCCAAGCAAAGAGAAGGTGGCTGAAAGCACAAAGGACGTGACTTTTGATAAAGATAAGGTAGCTGGTTTTGAAAGAGAGCCTTTGCCGGACAACGTGGCTGGTGTAACCAAAGAGGTGCTGGGAAAGCCTGAAACAGAGGGTGGCACTAAAAGAAGTTTCTCTAATCAGCCCCATCTCCCAGGTCATAAAACAGAGCCATCAGAGCCAGAACTAGCCAAGTCTAAAGAAACTTGGCCCATGACTAACTGTAAGGAGCTCGATACATCTGAACCTCCCCCAGAGCACGGGACAGACTCACACGGTCCTACCAGGGACAAGACGAAACAAAAAAGTAGAGGTGTGAAAGGGAAAAAGGCTGAAGATAGTCTTGAGCACTCTCTTGTGCTGGGTCCGGGTGACATCCCTGCAGCAGGTGAAGAGGTGGGAAGTAGTAAACAAACTCAGGGGTTTGGTCAAGGCAAAGAGCCCGATTCCAGTACTCCGGGGAGCCTGCGAGGTGACCTAACCCAGGGTGCTGCTGAAGTACAAGCTCCTGCTGCACCTCTGGAGCCAGAAAAATCACACGCAAGTAGCAAAGAGAAATGCACAAAGGTGGAGGAGAACTTGCCACAGCCATTTCTTCTGGAGCATAAAGCAGGTGCAGAGAGGTTTCCTCCTCCTGACCTGGGGGTACCGGGCAGACCTGAAGCAGAAAGTCCTGCTCCTTGCAGAAGCGGGGGTGGAATTCCTGTCCTAGAGCAGCCAGCAGTGGGGGGACACACTTGGGCCATGGTTACTGACCGATCTAAGAAGAGGGGTTATGATGGAAGTAGTAAAAAGGGCAAAAGTGCCTCTGAGCAGCCTGGCTTTCTAGATCCAAAAGCAAACAGGAGGGACGCGCAGCCTCCCGTGGGATTTGAGATGAAATACGGGACGGAAGACATGGAGCTGGTAGATGAAAACAGAAATATTAAAAACTTTCCCGCTGGCCCACAAGTGCTTTGGAGTAACAGAGGAAGTGACTGCGATCCCTTGGCTCAGGCTGCAGTGACTGGCCCTGATAACACCAGCACTGTTCCTTCAGGCTTCCCGAAGCAGGCGGCTGAGGGTGCAGGAGGTGAGGGGCTTCCTCTTCCTCCTCCTCCTCCTCCTCCTCCTGAAGTAGCAGCAGAGAAAAGCAGCAAAGAGCCCAAATCTGGTGCTGAGAAGGAGATACAGGCAGTGAAATCTTGTGAGCAACCAATCAACCTGGGACACAAAGAGCCTGCAGAAGAGGTTGTCAAGAAAGATGCTCAAACCGAGGAGGCTGGTTCCCAGGTTGGTGGCGAGGCAAGAAAACCTCTTTCTTTGGCTCATTCTGTTAAACGGGAGATTAAACCAAAGAAGGATGAAGTTCACCTTTCTCCCGTGGCAAAGGTGGGTGATAAAGAAATAACTGCTGTGAAAAAGCACCACGCTGACAGCACTTCCTCAGCCCTTCCTCAGAAGGTGACAGATTCCAAAACCAGAGCAGCGCCTGTCAGTGCCAAAGGGCCAGAGGAACCGGACAGAACCGTCTCTTCAGGGGAGAAGGCCCCTGGCCCTGTTTCCCCAGGCCATGCAGCGATAGCAGAGGAGGCAGCCGTGTCAAGGGTGGTGGAGAACACAGCTGGAGAGGCTCAGCTGGATGGAGGCGAGAAGAGGGAGCACAGCCCACTGAAGCACCCGGGTGGTTTGGACCATAAAGTGGCAGAAGCAGAGGCTGCTGGTTTAAAGCTGGGAGCTGCCCAATCAACCAAAATAAGTCCTCCAGGTAGCAATGAAGGCCACGTTCAGCCTGCAGAAGAGGTTGCTGCTCACGGGGGAGAAGCTCACCTGAAGGATGCCCTGGCACTCAAGTCTGAAATAGATAAACCTCGGGACACATCTAAAGAAAAAGAAGAACAAAAAGCTGTGAAGGAGGCAAAGAGAGAGCGAGTGAAAGCAGCAGAACAGCTCAAAGGCTACATGAGACCCACGAAGTCAAGAGGAGTGCCAGCTCTGGCAGCCAGGTCGGCTGCTCCAGAGAGAGAGAAAGAAAAGCAGCCGAAACCCACTGGTGTGAGCCGGCCGAGGCACGACAAAGGTGTGTGTGTGCGGTGTGAGCTGGCAGCGGTAACCCCAACAGCTTGCTGCAGGACCTTGCTCTTTGTCAGCGCGTTGGCATGAATACGTAACGGCTAATCCGCCGTGGCACGAGCGAGTGTGGCATGACTGGGGTTTGGGCTGGTCTGAAAGGGCTGTTCCTTCTGCTTGCCTGTCTCACCGTGCTGATGCCCAGAGCTGGAGCGCTGACAGCTCGGCTGAAGTTCCTGAACTCTGGATTGTTTTACGTAGACATATGTACCCCTAGGTGAATATTTAAGTAAACCTGCCCTTTTTGGTGTGGTTACGTGAACATCTTGTCCCGTGAGGCTGCGGGTGCCCTCCCGAGTGCACGGTGGGGGTTCACCGGCAATGGCTCGGCAGAGCTGTGCGCTGCTGCGAGCGGCAGCGGAGCCGCTGCCCGGGAGGGAACGGTCTCGGTTGCAGGGTTTGGGTTTAATCCCACCCCAGGCCAACTGCAACCGTCGGCTTGTCCTCCTGCCGCTGGTTAATGCCTTTTGTCTTAAGCTTCCTTCTTCTACAAACAGTGCTTCCTTTGGAAGAATAACCTTTACTGAGGCAGAGCTGTGACAAAACTGCAGCGGAACCCATACAGGTTTTAAGGCTTTGTCTCTCTGTTGAGACTCTGGATGGCCTGGTAAATGTTCTGGACTGTTAACCCTGGCTTTTGTCCAGGGAGTAAGATCCCTGCACTCCTAGGAAATGAGATGGAATTAACTTCGTAGAACTTCATGAAGTTCACAGGAGTTGTGAAACGGAGACTACAGTGCGGCTAGGGTTGAAAATAAAATCCTCTTGAACTCCTGCTCATTCTAATCCTCCCCCAGAAAGACCTGGCATCTTCCCCGCGAGTTGCAGTCTGCTGAGATGGGCCGGGGAAGTTTATCCCTGCCCTTAGGTGCTCTGAGATTTTTGCCTTGTCATGAGGCATGAAAGTTTGTTGCTGTTTCTGCGGAGTTCCTGGCTGCCAGTTTGCATGATGTAGCCACTAACTTAACAAACATAGAGCTCCAGTGTGCCTTAACATGCCGGGCAGGTTTCCGAGAGGTTTTGTAATTTTAATGAGTGTTGCATAACCTGAAGTAGTTCTATTTTAGTGAAAGTGGTGTTCTCTGCATGAACTTGTGCCTGCAGAAGTGATGTTCTTTGGTGCATGATGCTACAAAATAAAGGGGAAGCTAAAGGCAGCATCTGGTTTTTGGGGGTTGTTTTGAAAAAAAACCAACCCATTTCTTTAAAGCCTTTCCATTTTCTGCTGGAACTTGATTTCTTTTCCTTTGCTAACTGCTGTGTTCAAGGCAGCGGAACTGTAGTAGCAGATCCGTGCAAAAAAAGGAAAGCTCTTCTGGAGCTTCTATTTCTTCTATTTCGTTGAAGCTCTGAATGACCAGAGCTCGTTCCGCAGCCGTGGGCTGGCACCTTCCCCCGCCGGTCACCATCCGAGGAGCACCGGCGGCAGCCCCGGCCCCCACCGCGGCTTCGGGCGGCCCGATGGGGCAGCGCCTGGGCCGGGGGACACGGCCGGAGCTGCGGCCGAGCTCGGGGCGGGGTGACGGGTTTGCTTGGCCGCGCAGGTCGGTGAGCGAGGCTCCTCTCGCGTTCCCTCCGTGCCCGGCTCATAGCGAAGCAGCCGCTCGGTCAGCTGCGGAACGCCGGCGAAGCCCCTGCTCGGGCCCTAAGCTGGCACAACTGGTGTGGAAGTGCCTCAGGCTGGAGGGTGAAACGGGGAATTCATGCGTTGGCTGAACGCAAGCTAAAACCAGAAATCAGTGAAGGGGAAGGTGCGGAGGGTAAAGACCATGAACGTGACTGTGCTTGTTTACTGGACAGAGAAGGAGCTAGAGGGATCCAGGAGATCATAGAATCACAGACTGGTTTGGGTGGGAAGGGACCTTCCAAGGTCACCTGGTCCAACCCCCCTGCAGGGAGCAGAGCCATCTGCACCTAGAGCAGGGTGCTCAGAGCCCCGGCCAACCTCCCCTGCAATGGTGCCAGGGATGGGGCAGCCAC
>WUAM01000359.1:34791292-34829792 GCA_024336885.1 Actenoides hombroni
CAGCAAAACCAGAAGAGACCAAACCAGCTGAAGCTGTGACAGGGAACGACATCACAGCACCTCCCAACAAAGAGCTTCCTCCCAGCCCCGAGAAGAAGACCAAGGTAGGTGTCGTTTCACCCCGTTCAGCCTCTTCGCTGCCACCGTTTTTCTTTGCCGGCTTTTCCGCTTCCCAAGCTGCGGCAGCCCCAGTTCTGTTTTCTGAGCGGCCAAGCGAACTGTCGCGCCGGGACGGAGACGGCTGAAGGTGCAAAGAACTTGGTCTGTGGCAAACGGCACTGCAAGTGGATTTAATAAATGTGTGGTGAGCTTTGTTTACATGAACCTCTCCGGCTGGGGTCGGTGGTGCAGGAGGAGCAAACGCCTCTGGTAAGGCTGCTGCTCCACCGCGGCTCTCCTGGCCGCTCACGACCCATCCGTTTGCCTTGCCACGAGCACGCGGAGCTCCTGCTCGGGACCCGATGCTCTCTCCTGTTCTGAGCCAGCTTTCAGAATCCTGCAGCTTTCGGCCAAACCCAAGCCCCCGTTCCTCGCGCAGGGGCGGGGGGTTCTCGGTCCCCTGGAAGGCAGCGGCCGTGTGACCGCTGCAGTCGATCGGATGAGGATTTAGAGCTCGCAATCCGTTGTGCGCTTGTAATTGGAAAGCCGTGTCCTGTGCGTGGCACGCAGGACGAGATGCCAGGACCACCCAATGCCTAATCCCGGCTTTACCGGCGGTTCCTTCTGTCGCTTTTGATGCCGCTGGAATAAGTCCCGTTCGCTTTGAATTGGATGGCGAAATTCCAGCGGGCTCCGAAGGCCGCCCTCTTCGGCCGCTTCGTTTCGGCCTTGGTTACGCTCAGAAAACAGAAAGCTAATTATTATTTTCTTTTCGTTTCATTTAAAATACCATCTTTTATGTTCTCGCAGCTCGATGTTTTGGTTTACGATGCGCTGTTTGTTTTTGTTGTGTTTTTGTTTTGTTTTGTTTATTTCGCTTTGTTTTTATACCGGACTTTGCTTTCTGACAAACCATAAAGCCCGCCGCGTCCACCACCTCCTCCGCCAAGCCTGCCGCGCCGAAAGCCAGGCCCCTGGCCGCTACCAGCCCCAAGCGGCCAGCCTCTGCCGCGCCTGGCCCAAACAAAAAACCCACGAGCCCTACGGCAGGTCCTCCTTCAGCCACTACTGCTAAACGCCCAGCCACCAGCACTACACGTCCCTCCACCTTAACTCCAAAAGAGACTAAACCAAAGGTAAGAAACTACTTGCTTTGTGGGGGGAGCTCCCCGAGCTGGCTGACAGGGCGACTCGGCGGCTGTCAGCCCAGAGCCAGCGCGCAGTGCTCACGCTGATCACGGGAGGGGGAGATGAGCAGTGAGGTTGGCTCTGCCGGGAGAGCCACACGGTTCTTGGTGTCAGCTCCCATTAACCCACCTACAGCACTGGGTCCCGAGCATTTGGTTGGGTCATCGCAGAGGAGAAAATCGAGCTTCATAGGATCACAGAATCACAGAACAGTTTGGGTTGGAAGGGACCTTAAAGCTCATCTGGTTCCAACGCCCCTGCCGCGGGCAGGGACCCCTCCCACTAGAGCAGGTTGCTCAGAGCCCTGACCAACCTCACCCTGAACACACCCAGTGCTGGAGCATCCCCAGCTTCCCTGGGCAACCTGTGCCAGGGTCTCACCACGCTCAGAGTGAAGAGTTTCCTTCCTCACTCTTTCACTCATTTTCCTTCTTCCTAAACTTGACAGCACTACTATGATTTTCCAGCAAACGGTCACGAAGTGCAAAGATAATCCTCGATTTCTTCCCTCTACCAATGGAGGAGGGTTTTCTAAATACAGCAATGCTACAAACACAGGATAACTCTTACTTGTGGCCAAGAGTGTGGGAAAGCTGAGCAGAGAGCTTCCATGTTAGTAGTGAGGGGAAAAAAACCAGTTTGAACATTTCAGTATTGCCCACGGACTGTCCCTTCGTGTGTGTGGCCACTCTAAAAGCTGTACGAAGATCGCTGGGTGTACACGAATGTGCTTGGGAAATGCTGGAGATGGGTCATTCTTCCAGAAGAGAAGATCTGGGAGCAGTGCTTGGTGGTGCCTCTCAAAGCTGCAGTAGGGTGTCCACGTGCAATGTGGAGAACAGGAAATGTGCCTTGAGCCTTCCCTACCTTCACTTGTGATAGTCTATAGCCGGAGAATTCGGATCGGAAAGGGAATGTTAACATCTCTTTCAGCTGATGTTTTAAGTGCTAATGATTCTGCTACACACTTAAGCTTAAATCCCTGCATTTGAGTGTCTTTCTAAACTAACTAACGAAAACAACCACACGAGTATGAAGGCACAGGAGTGACTCCGTGCTGCCCTGTCAACCACTGTCTTTGGGCTTAAGTTTTCCCATGACTCTGAATCCCTTTTTGATGAAATCAAAATCTCATCTCATTTATTTCCCTGCATTAGCTCAGTATTTTAATGCTGAAGAGATCAGTCGGGTTACGAACAAGCGACGTACAAAGGCCAGGCAGGAAACGATTCTATGATTCTCTGATTAAATATTTTTCCAAGTGAGGAAGGAACCACGGACACCTAATTCTTGTGCCCACAGTGTTTTAACAAACGCCGCCTTTGCTTAGGAAGCATTTCTGCTCCTGGAGGGAAGAAGTCTCTCCCACAGAGCATCGCTGGCAGGCTGATGTTGTCCCTTTTGTTCAGCAACTGAAACCTCGTTTGCATCTGTAACATCTGTAACATCTGTAACAAGATCTGTAAGATCTCCAGGCGTTAACCCCGAAGCAGACGCGGAGGAGTTGTAACGCTGGGCAGGGGCCACACCGAGTGTAGTCGGTCGCGTCCGCGCGTCTTCATTCCGATTCCAGTCCCCTGCGCTGTGCCAGCGGTGCCCAGCTTCCTTGGGTAGGGACTGAAACGAATTCCCTTCGCTTCAGGCTTCTTAGAGTCATAGAATCACTAAGGTTGGAAACAACCTTCAAGATCATCAGGTCCAACCATCTGCTACATACTATCATGACCACTAAAGCATGTCCTGAAGTGCCACGTCCAGATGTTTGAACCCCTCCAGGGATGGTGACTCTACCCCCTCCCTGGGCAGCCTGTTCCAAGGCCTCACAACTCTCTCAGGAAAGACATTTTTCCTCATGTCCAACCTAAACCTCCCCTGGTGCATCTTCAGCCCATTTCTTCCTGTCCTGTCACCAGTTACCTGGGAGAAGAGACCATCACCCACCTCACGCCAACCTCCCTTCAGGCAGCTGCAGAGAGCAAGGTCTCCCCTCAGCCTCCTCTTCTCCACACTAAACAACCCCAGCTCCCTCAGCTGCTCCTCACAAGACATTTTCTCCAGACCTTATGTGACAAAGCATGAAAGAAAAATGCTTTTATTGCTTGCGGGGACCCTCTTTGGAGGGTGATGACTCTGCTGGTGAGTCCTGCCCCAGGCCTCCAAACCCCAAGCTGGGGAGTCCCCGGCAGCAGAACAGATGCACCATGTGCAGGGGTGACTTAAATTGCCATTAAATCTGTTAAAGCTTGTGAATTTGCTGTTAAATGCTTCTTGTTAAATTTTAAGTGCCTTATCAGTGAGTTGAAACAGCTTAATTACTTTTTTGTTGGCAAACACTTGGAAGAGACCGCCGGGGAGGCTCTGGCTCTAACGTAGCCTCTTGGTCCCCAGGTTGCAGATGGGAAGGCCCCCGAGAAGCGCAGCTCGCTCTCGAAGCCTCCGTCGTCCACCACTCCTCGGTCCGCTGCCAAGAGCACCCCTGCTACCCCTCGGACGACGGCGGCATCGCCGGTCACCGCGGCTGCCGGCGCCAAAACCACTGCCGCTTCTCCACCCAAGAGGCCGACCTGTGAGTATCCCTCGGGCTGTCCTCGGGAGACAGCTCCTCGGGAGACAGCTCCTCGGGAGACAGCTCCTTCCCCCCAGCTGCCGGTCCCCCCTGAGCAGCACGGCCGGTTCGCGCCGCGGGGCCTTTCTCACCCACTCCGGGATGCTTTTCCCTGGCTGTAGGTGATCCCGTGGCCCCGTCGGTTTAGTAGAACTGGTCTGCTGGTAAACAAGGTTCAAAAGAAGGAGGAAACCCCAAGCCTTGAAAGCAGCCAGCTGGGAGAAGCCGTAGCTGCTGTTAGCAATGCTTGTGGGAGGTGTCAGCTGGCCCGGCCATCGTTCTGAAGGGGACTGGGAGCTTAGTGGTGGCTGAAGTCTCACCCCTTTTAATTCAACACAAGACAAGAACCTGTGCCAAGGCACACAGACCGTTTTTCTCTCCAGGGCTTCCTCTTCCAAAACCGAATCTGAATGACCTTTGAGGCCAGCTTGGACCAGCTCTGTGTGGTTCAGGGTTAATGCAATTACTGAACGTGTTTGATTTAAGAAAAAGGATGTTACTACCTCCACGTTCTGCCATAGTGACAGTCAGAGGAAACACTAAACCAATTGAAAAGCAAATCTCCAGAGGAGGACTTGAGGCACTCGCACTGGTGCATCTGAAGAACAGAACGGCTTGAGCAGAAGTGCAGGTTTCTCACTAGTGCAGGGAGAGTTTGGAGCTGAAATCACCTCAGCTCCATCAGGCAGCTGCATCCCGCTCCTGCTGCTGCCAAAGGGGGAACTTCCCAGGAGTTTAGCACAGCACCACGCACACACGAGCAGCGTGTTAGCATCTTGGGAACGCCGCTTTCGCCCATTTTAATGGAGCTTGAGACATTTACTGCCAGATAAAAACACAGTTAAATTGTTGTCGAGTCTTTTCAAATGACTAGACCAGTCCATGGTCTAGTATGACTGGCCAGTAAAGATGCAAAACTAATACCACGTATTGGTCGTGTTGTTCTGGGAGCCCCCAGACCTGAATTTAGAACCCGTCTTTCCCCCAAGAGCAGTAAGGTTGGAACTGTGTAGAAATCTGTTGGGCTGGATCTGCGTTCCGCGCTCTAGAGGAAAACATAATTAAACAAGTGTGGAGGAAGTGCTGCACTTCCCAGGGGCCCTGTATCTTAACAGATCCTGTGGACATCCGTGGAAAATTCATTTTGTGTGGTCTTTTATGCAAACTTTAGCCCAGAATGCTTAACGTGTTTTAATGAGTTCAGTTAATTTCTCCTTCCAAAATTGAGACACAAACAAAGAAGCGTTTTCTGATGACATTTGAAAAGAGACGGAGTCAACGATGCAGAGATGCAGGAAGGTTGTTCCAAGTGGCAAGATGTACAGAGGAAGAGGCTTCTGCACCAGCGAGGGTGGTGGGACATTGCCAGAGTACAGTGAGAACTGGGTGGGCGAGGGAGAGATGAGGTCAGCTGGAGAAGCTCCATCAGGAGTTGAAGCTGTTTTGTCTGGATCTGGAAGTGCACCCAGAAGTCAGGAATGGTAGAAGCAGGGAGTCCTGTTTTGGGCGAGGGGAAAGCAAGGGTGTGACAGAGGGTGAACAGTGTGGTGGGACGTGGGGAATTGCAGTGAGCCAAGCTCTAGCAGTGCACTTCAGCTCGAGCACATGCAACTTCAGCTGGATCCATAGGTGCAGGTGATGGAGACCTGGATCTCTTCCCGTCACAATTTAGTTTCTCATTACCTCACACTGAGGCAGATAATAAGTTTCTAGCTAAGGATGCTATTTCAGAAGGACATCTGCTCTGCTTTTCAGGTTCAGAAGACAAGCAAAGACTGTCTGTTAGAATCCTTGAATGGTTTGGGTTGGAAGGGACCTTAAAGCTCACCTGGTTCCAACCCCCTGCCGTGGGCAGGGACACCTCCCACTAGAGCAGGTTGCTTAGAGCCCCAACCAACCTCACCCTGAACACACCCAGTGCTGGAGCATCCCCAGCTTCCCTGGGCAACCTGTGCCAGGGACTCAGCACCCTCAGAGTGCAGAAACCTTGTGGTTTGCTCGAGGGTTGAGTCATTCTTGCTGTTTAAAAGTGTGTGCTCAGTGAATGGCATGGTGTCACTTTTTGAGGTGTGCACTGGCAGTCAGTTTCTCAACTAAATGAGAGCCTTGGGTTATGTGGGGCTTAATTATTAATTTTTAATTATTTTTTTTTTCCCAGTTCCCCCCCCGCCCCTGTAAAAATGACTTTCATTGTTTGTCATAAAGACAAGAGCACCTCTCTGTCTTTCAGATGAGGAGAAGATGAAAGTCTTGGGCTGTCATTACAAACCATTTCCCCGGTAGCTTTATCATTCCGGTTTTCAGCATCGCCCGCTAATAACACAGACAAAAGTGTTCCAGCCGCGGGCTCCCCGCTGAGACGAGCAGAAATAACATCTCTTTATGGATTAAAGTGACACGTTAGTCCTCTTGCCTTTACATAAAACTAAGTCTGCTCTGTCCATACAGTTTTCCCAATTAAAGTCGTGGCCTCAAAGAACGAGATGAGGCTGGTTTGGCACGGCCTTTTTTGAAGTGTTTTGTATTAATTATATATCTGTCCTTTAGGCCTTATTAAATGATTCATCTCATTAGCTCCTGTCTTATCTGTGGTGGTTAATTGAATGCTTTTAGCAAAGTCAGGATGGAACGATCCAGACTAACTTGGCCTCTAGTTACCGGCCTCTTTCGTGTGCTCTTTTCCACCCTGCTATTCCCTAAAGTGCCCTGCCCGCTCCTTGAGCTTATCTGAAACCCTGAGACTGTTTGTCCAAATTAAATATTAGAAGAGGGGGAAGCAGTTAGTCATTTCTAACTTAGATTTTTTCCATGTGGTGTTTGGTTTTAATGTTGCCCTCCTCATGAAGCAGATTTTAGCCACAGTTGTCCATCGTTGGTGCTGGAAAGGCTGGGATCTCATCACCACAGCTCTTCAAGTTGCAGTTCCTATTTTTCAGTCTGGTTTTTTTTTTTCTTGGTCAGCTTTGTGTCTGGTTTTATTCTGACATATAGATGAGTTCCTGGTTTAGTCTGTCCTCTGTCTGCATGGAATGTAATCAGGTCATGATCACTGGTGTTTGGCCCAAGGCGTAACGCGGTGTCAGGATTGATTTTTGGGTTTATGCAATCATCATGGGGACCCAAATCTGTGCACTGATGTCTGTGAGAGAAGATTGGCCTGGGTTAGGACTGATCTAGCAGCGAGACCAAGGTTATAGACGGGACAAATGCGGGTTTGCTTTTGCTGATTAGTTAAGAAAGGAGCTCTGGGGGGTTGTTTGGTTTTGTTTGGGTTTAAGAAATAAGTCTGGGCTGGGATTGGGATGGTGTTCCTGAGTGTTGTCAGATTCAGTGAGTTACTTTAAGGAAAAACAAAACGCAAACCATACCCCAGATGTGTTGGATCACTGGCTGTGAGTTGGTCCGTGTGCTGGAAGGCACGAGGGGGCTTTGCTGTCACGAGGGACCACCTCAGCCAGGTCTTCAAACAGAGCAGTTTGTTCTCGAGCTGCTTTCTTTCGAGCAGCGTGTTAGGAGTTGGGATGGTGGGTACAGAGGCCCATCGGTATGCGAGGAACTGCGGAGAGCCCCTGAGCTCTGGGGCAGGCTGTGCTGGGATCCCAGGCTCCTAACCAGTGTGCTTTGTGTCGGGCAGCCATCAAGACTGACGCGAAGCCTGCCGATGCCAAGAAGACCTCTGCGAAGTCACCATCAGGTAACTTTGTTCAGTTCCCATCGAAACCAGATCCTCCTTTCTCGGGACTGTGCTTGTCGAGCGGGTCACCCTACGTCTTTAGGACTCGGAGGGGGTTTGTTTAAATGGCCTCTGACCCATCTCTTTCCCCCTTCCCTCCCAACCATCGCCGTGAAAATCGTAGCAGACTTGAGCCGCCCTAAGAGTGCTACTGGAAATGCAGTAAAAAGCAGTGCCACCACTCCTTCCACCACCACCTCCAGCGCACCTCCTTTACCGGGAGCGGCCGCCAGCCGTCCCAAACCCAAGCCTGCTGCGACCAAACCCACCACAACCTCCACAGCAGACGCTAAAAAGACAACTGCTAAGGCTCCGACTAAACCCAGCACTGCTTCCAAACCACCTCGCCCGACCAGCAGCGTTTCTGCTCCCGATCTGAAAAATGTACGTTCCAAAATCGGATCAACAGATAACATTAAACACCAGCCCGGCGGAGGCAAGGTGAGTTTCCTGGTAGCAACACACGCCTTGGAACAGTAGCTCTTACGTGTTAGGGGTGCTCTTTGCTACTTTTTGGTGGCTGTGTCCTCACTGCTCTTCTCGGTTACGCTCTGCAGAGCTGCTCCTTGGGTTCTGGGTTTATGCACGAGGCGTTAACGAGGCAGCGGTAGCGGCCTGCAGAAGGGATCTGCCTTAATGCCTGCACGGTGTTCACTGGTGTCCCTGCAGGAATCCAAACCCCCGTGGGTCTGCTCTTCTGTCCTGCGGCCCGACAGAGGACACCAGTTGGTGTTGAGAACTCAAACCCTTGTCTCTATTCCAAAACTTTGCCTTTGAATAGAGGAACGGAGCCTGCTGGGCGGTGCGGGAGGGGGACTAACGCACTGCCCCGCGGGAAACCTGGATTCAGGAGCAAGTTCCACAGCACCTTTCCCAGCTCTAGGAACGAGGACTCTCTTCTGAAAGGAATTGGGTCCTCAGAGGCTGCTCTTTGGGTAACTGTGGTGGCCACAAGAAAAGGAGAGGGTGGTGTTGGATGAGCTGCGGGGAAAGCGTGCGCAGAGTTGTAACTCCAGGCTCTCGATCAGTAAGGGGCTTAAGTTGCACTTGCCCTGAGGAATACCTGTGAGGAAATGGTAAAGCTGTAGGGCTGTAGCTGTAGCCCTCTTCTGAGGGCTTCAGGAATTCTGTGGGTATGCAGAGCCACAAGCCCTTTATCAGAGGAGATCCACCCTGCGTGTCGCTGCCCGTAGCCGGAGGCCCGTGACTGCCGCCGAGCGGGACGGGTCGGCCCGCTTCTCTTTGCTGCGGCTCTGCGGCCAGGAGCAGCTCTGCAGAGGCCTTCAGCCTGATGCCAAGAGAGGACGTTTCACGCTGGGAGCTTTAATCTCCTCTCGGGCACGTTACAGTCAAGGGCGTTCCGGGGCCGGTGTGCTGCATGGCACAGGCAGCGTCGCTGCAGCGTGGGCCGAGGCCTCGGGCTGCAGAGTGTCTTGGCTGTGCCGTTTCGTCGGCAGTCCCCACAGCTTCCCGGTCCAGAGCACAGAAGCTTCCACTCCCCAGAACAGAGTTTCTGGAGATGATAACCCCAGTCTGCTGAAACATTTGGAGGCGAGCAGGAGAGCGGCCCTGTCACGTGCTGTGTGTTGTCGCTTGAAACCAAAGAGGAGTTCAGAAAACCTCCCGCCAGCCGGGCCAGGAGAACCCGTCAGGGTGTTCGGGCATTTTAACCTCTGCTGGGGTGCTGAGGGTCACGGGGCTGTGTTCCTTGCAGGGTGGTTGTGTCAGTCTGAGGGAATTGATTTTCCCATTTAATTGTGCTGGTCTTTGTTTCCTGAATATTTTCATAGAATTGCTGAATCCTAACAATTGAATTTTGATGAAAATCATCCTTTTTGCAGTGTTATTGGTGTCGAGACGTGCTTAGACTCTGCCACTGCTGTAGGAGTGCTGGGGTTTGTGTTTTACTGTTCTGTTGCTGGTAGGTTAGTGAAATGCAGGGTTTATGCTGAGCCCCTGTCTCTAAACCTTGGCAGCCCCCCCCAGAATGCAGGTTCTGCTGCACTTCTCTGGATCTAGACGAGCAGAAGAACAGATATTTATTGTCAGGTATCTCCTGAATTTTTCTAAAACCTGTGAATTTTCTGCTTAGCTGGATTAGGTGGGGCCACCTGCATTCGGTTGGTTAAAAACCAAACCCTCAACAAACAAACAACTGAAAAAATCAGCTGTTGATCTCAAAGCCCGAGTCAGGTGAGACTTGTCCGGGTGAGCCATCAGAAGCAGCAGCCCAGTGTTTCTGTATCAGGGCTCCTAGGGCTCAGCAACAAAGAAAATCAGCCCGGGGATGTGTTTGCCTCCAGGGTCTGTGTAACATCCTCCGTGTGAAGGACCTGGTCCTGCCCTGCTCTTGGGTTCCAAAAAGCTGGGGTTTGATGTGTTGGCAGAATTGAATGCACCGGGGTCACTTGGAGACCTGCCAAAGTGACTGCTGGGGAAGCGATGAGTTACCAAGGCAGTTCTTTGAGATGTGGGGAACTGTAATTGCTGCTTTATGAGCCCGGGGTGCCTGTTCCAGCCCGTGCTGGAGTGATGTCGCTTCCCCTCCGCCCCCGTGGTTGTACTGGTCCTGGGCACGGGGTGATGCTTCACCTGGGAATTGCAGCCCCGGAGCAGCTCTCCCAGGTTCCCCACTCCGCTAAGTTTAGCTTGTGTCGCCCTGCTCTCCTGCCCACACTTTTGCTTTTGCTGGTTGAAATCATCCATTTGTCTCCATCTAGGGGAAAGTAGAGAAAAAGCCAGAATCAGCCGCTGCTGCACGAAAGTCTGAACCCAGTGCGCTCTCTAAAATGGCTCCTACTAAAACAACCGTATCAAAAGAGGGTGCCCCAAAGCAGCCCAATGGGAAAGTGAGTTTATTTCAGACTTTTCTCGGTGGGAGATGAAAGGAAAACGTTTCCATTTTGAGTCACTTTCCCTTCTCTTCAACTCTTCTGCTCTCTCCTGTCGGTGTCACTGTCCCTTGCACAGACACTCTTCTGATTCTCTCTCGTAACCCCTGAGATGTCCCGGGTTGAACACGGCCAGGGACCGCTGTGCTAGGGACCTTTTCCAAGGCTGCTGGAAACCTTTTCAGAGAAGAGTCCTCCACCTTCACTTCTAGGTAGATAACTTGGAGGCAGAGGTTTCATTTCAGACCAGTTCTTCACGCACAGCAGTAGTTTGTAGGGAGCTGCTTGTTTGAAGGTTGCAGAAGGCCGAGGGTGTCGTGTCAGTCGTGCCCAGACCCTTTCACTCCCTGCAGCAGGCGGTCACCGTGCCACGGGTTACCCCAAAGCAGCTATTTCAGCACCAGTGGGTGGGCTGGGGAGTTAGGTGGGAGCACCCACGGGGCTGGCTTCACTTAGATATGGTCAGACAGAGCCTGGTAACGGGATCGGTACCTCTGGTGACCCATGGTAGCCCTCCATGGCACGAGGACGCTTTCAGAGCTGCTGTTGCACTGAATCCAGTCTTTCTGAGCGGGCTAAAGGAGCTTTTGGCATCCTGCTCAAGTGAGAATGTTCTGGTGATTCCTTTTGTGCTTCAGATGTGTCACCTCCTTCTAGAAAGCAGGATACAGCTTCTGCCACGCTTTGCACTCTGTTCAGTACCTCCCAGCCTGAGCATATGTGGTAACTAACCCCTGTGAGCATGGGCCCGGGGCTCTAACTCCCTTACTGCTCCGGTGAGTAGAGGCTCACTTGGCACTCCCCTGCTGGGTTTTGAAGAGGTCCGAGTTGGTTTAGTTTAAAGGAGAAACAATTTAATCAGAAGGATTAAGGCAGAACAGTTTAGTCAATAGGGATTTCCAAGCCCCCCGTGGAGCTGTGGTGCTGAGGGCCATGGGTCAGTGGTGCCCTGGCAGTGCTGGGGGGTGGTTGGACTCCATGATCTTAAAGATCTCTGCCAACCAAAACAATTCTCTGCTTCTAATTAACATAAGACTTGTCATAAAATTCCACTGAAGGTTTGACAGCCTCCATCAGAAGACTGGGCTTTGTTGCCCCGAGGTTTTTCAGGGCATGACTCGGGACCGAGCCAAAGTGCAGGCACTGAGCAGCTCGTAGCGTTGTTGGAAGACGTGGCCCCATGGCTCCAATCCGCGGAGGAAGGAGGCAGCTGAGCTGGCTCTCCCTGCTCTGGGGAAGCTCCACGGGGGCTGTAGAGGAACCCAACCCTTCTGGCAGGCAGGTGCCCACACAGTGATGCCAACCCATAGAGCATATGGAGAAGAGGTCGTCCCGGTAGCGCTTACGCTGTCGCACTAACACTGTCTGTGCAGCCTCTTTGTTCCGTTCACTTTTTTTTTTCTCACTCTCCTCCTCAGTTGCTTTCACACCTAATACTAAAGTTGGATTGAGTTTAACACGACTCCTTGTTTACCCACCGTGTTAGAGCATCCACTCCAGCCTGCCGTATGACAACTCTAACCAGTCCTCTTCCCTTGTGTTGTTTTCCATTCTGTAACATTCCAGGTCCAGATAGTCTCCAAAAAAGCGAACTACAGCCATGTTCAGTCCAAGTGTGGTTCCAAGGACAATATTAAGCATGTCCCTGGAGGTGGGAATGTAAGTATGGGCTCTGGGCAAGCTGTCTTTCTACTAACTCCTTCTCTCGTGCTGTGTTTTTTATATGTCAGTCATAAGAACGCTGGATTTCAGGCAGAGAGGTGTGGCAGAGTTGCAGGGCTTCTGGAAAGAACGTAGGCTGGCGAGTTTGCTCTTCCCCCCTCCCTGGGCTGCGAGGTTGAACACGCGTGGTTTGTTCCGTAGTACTCCAAAGCCCCCCGCCCCACTGCTCCTTGGCGCTCCCCTGACCTGCTTGAGATGCCTGGTGCTTCAGATGAGATGAGTTGTGGCCCCTTGCTCTGCACTGGCTCATCCAGTGAGCCCAGCTCAGGTGAATTTTGCTTCTTGTTTCACAAGAAGGGAAAACTCTGGAAAAAAAAAAAGGAGGAAAAGACTCTGGGACTTCATCTTTGAGCTGCGGTTCATTTCTGAATTGGAAGGCTGCTGGTGTCTCTGGCAGCAGAGTGGAGCTTATTAAAATAGAAGGTGAATCTTGTAATGTTGTGTGTGCTTGGTTTGGAGTGCTATACCCTAAAAGTGGCTGGCATGAAACCCAGGTTAACCATCTAGATACTAAAGCTTTTGGGTTCCTGAGGAGAGCTGTCCAGCTCTCACATCCCCTGGTGCTTCCTCTGCGCCCTGAGAGCCGACCTCGGGGAAACTCCCCACAGATACTCCCTTTCTGGGGCCTGTTCAGTCATCGTGTTCCCTTAGGTGTGTAGTTCAGGGGCACAGATGCTAGGTGGGACCTCGCCATGGTCCAAACTGCCTTGGCCACTTCTGCTGGGAAGTACACACTGTGTATTTGGCTGGCTGGCTGAACCTCTACGTGACCAGTTCTTCCTTAAATCTTTGCAAGAGGCCACCAAGTCTGCGTTCCTAAACTCGTTCCCTACGGGCTGGTTGCCGAGATGGTAAGAGACTGATGCTGAAGTCACATGTGCAGGGTTCACATAACTTAAGTTTGACTTAAGGAGAATTCTCCTTAATGAGAAAGCAAAAACTGATGACAAGACCATGTCAGTTAGGTGCCCTCATGCTGCTTTTTTCACTGTGCTCTTTTCTGTTCCTACTGCACCTTTCATCTGGCTTTGTCAGCCAGGTTTGGGGCAGACCGTCGGTACATGGTCAGCGTTTTGGGGCAGAAGTCACTTGGGCTGTGCTGCTGAAGAGCAGCTGTTGTACAGGAGCGGTTCGTGCGCTCCACGGAGCCGTATTTTACACGCCACGCGACCTTTGCCACCCTTGCCTCGCGTAGCCTTTGAGCGGACAGCGAGTCTCACACGTGCTTTGCCTTTTTTTGAGGCCAACAGAAACGTGATTCAGATGTGGGGGCTGGGTTTTTTTTTTTGGCTTGATTAACTACCCTGGTGAGCTGTGCTTTCTTTTAGCGAGTCACCAAACTCGTCCTTTCCTCTTTCCTGTCCTGTCCTGGGGATGTTCCCAACCTTAGGGACGAGCGTGCCCCTGATTTCTTTCTCTCTTCTCCCACGCCCTGCTTTTACCACACCACTTTTCCTCCTTGCTCAACCACTTAAGCTTTTTGCTTTGAGAATAAAGTGCTTATTATTCCCAGATTCCACATGGCCCCAGTCCATCCAGCTTCGGGCCGTGTTTCCCTGTCCCCCAGCTGCCCCAAGCCCAGCACAGGCAGCGCCAGTGGGAGCAGAGGAGACGCAGTGGCCGAGCTGGCTGCCTGCAAAAGCCTTTCCTTTTGTTCCTTTCCATACCTGCTCACTCCCCGTGGGACACTGAGGGATTACTGTCCCCTTCCAAGGTGTTTTCTTGTTCTAATAACGTGCGATGATCCTTTCTGATAGAAGAGTTCCCGCGGTTCATTCCTGAGCCCTGCTGCTGCAGGGGGTGTCTGGGGAGCCTGTTGTTCTGAGGCTGTGGCTTCAGCTGGAGCTTTCAGGAAGCCTACGGACAAGAGCTGTGGTTAGGAGCAAATGATGCCTGAGCTTTAGGGTTGCTCTGGTACAAGTGATGGACATCCCACTGAAGTGAAGCGGTTCCTCACTGGTGTGCTCTGTGGGAACCCGTTTTGCCTTCTGTACACGCAGATAATTTCTTCTCCTCTCCAAGAAACCTAAAGAAAACACGTTCAACACCAGCTGATACTGTTCCTACTCATGTTATGCTGGGCAGAAATATCTTGGCACAGAGCTGGGTTTCCCGGGTAGAAGCCTTTGTCGTGCTTTAGGATTCCCCCCCTCTTTGTGAAGGAAGCCCCAGTGCAGAGGCAGACCTTGCCAGGCGCAGCAGCCTACGCGCTGCCCGAGGTGGAACCGGGTGATTCGGAACGCGCGTCTGTTCCGCTGCCCTTTGGCTTGGCCCCTTCAGAGGGACCGGGGAAGTGGCAGGGACAGAAGATCTGAAGAGAGGTGAGAATCACTCTTCCCACCCGAGCCCCCGTGACAGGCTGTCAGAGCTGAGGTTGTGCTGCTGGCGTCAGAGTATTTGGCTCTATGGATGCAAACCGAAGACTTGAAATGAGTCTCCCATTGCTACCTCAAAACTGCCGTTAGAAATCCTACAAGGAAGACACTTCCACTGTTTGGCTCTCTGGGGGAAATTGCCAGGGGTCGTATGGGGCTGTGTCTGCCCTGGCTGGTAACAAACATTACTGCTTTAAAATAGTTTCCCTGAAATGAACTTGGTTTTATTCCAGTTCCAGGCAGAGAGGTACTCATTGTAAAAGCTGTAGCAACTTTACTAGTGACCGCCAGGAAAATCCAGATGAGCAGAAGTTCCTTCTGGTGTAAATTATCCTATGTTTGTGTTGAATTAAAGATCTTCAAGTAGTTAGACGAGAAGTCCATTGCAGGATAGAGGAATTTTTCGTCCACCTGGAGCTGCAGAAGGAATTTTAAAGATGTCAGAAATGGGGCTTTGCAAAATTAACTTGACCCAGGTGTCAGAGATGAAATATTTTTTGAGCAAAAAAGGCATAAAAACCCGTGACGTTTCAACTCCAATTTGTCCTACCCTAGAGGAGACACTTCTCTCCAAGTTCAAAGTGGTGTTCACAAACACCATGCTGGAACATTTGGCCCATTGACTTGGAGGAAGTTCATTTACTGAGTTGTGATTGTCTCATGATTTGGAGTCAGAATCACAGACTGGTTTGGGTGGGAAGGGACCTTTCGAGGTCACCTGGTCCAACCCCCTGCAGGGAGCAGGGCCATCTGCACCTAGAGCAGGGTGCTCAGAGCCCCGGCCAACCTCCTATCTCTAGTTTTAATCCATTCCCTCCAGTTCTATCACTGCCTGACAGCCTAAAAAGTCCCTCCCCAGCTTTCTTGTAGGCCCCTTCAGATACTGGAAGGCCACGAGAAGGTCTCCCCGGAGCCTTCTCTTCTCCAGCCTGAACAACCCCAGCTCTCTCGGTCTGTCCCCATAGAAGAGGTGCTCCAGCCCTCTGATCACCCTCATGGGCCTTCTCTGGACACGTTCCAGCACATCCATATCCTTCCTGTAGCGGGGGCTCCAGAACTGAACGCAGGACTCCAGGTGAGGTCTCACGAGAGTGGAGTAGAGGGGCAGAATCCCCTCCCTCGACCTGCTGGCCACACTTCTCTTGATGCAGCCCAGGATACAATTGGCTTTCTGGGCTGCAAGAGCAACTGATGGCTCATGTTGAGCTTCTTACCCACCAGCACTCCCAAGTCCTTTTCTTCAGAGCTGCTCTCCAGCCAGTTACTTCCCAGCCTATATTGGTGCTTGGGATTGCCCCGACCCAGATGGAGGACCTTGCATTTGGCCTTGTTGAACTTCATGACTCTGGCATGGGCCCAGCTCTCCAGCCTGTCAAGGTCCCTCTGGATTGCATCCCTTCCCTTCATCATGTCAGCCACCCCACACAGCTTGGTATCGTCAGCAAACTCTGAGGGTGCACTCAATGCCACTGTCCATCTTATTAACAATGTTAAACAAGACTGGTCCCAGTACTGATCCTTGAGGGACTCCACTTGTCACTTGTCTCCACTTGGATACCGAGCCATTGACAACCACTCTTTGGGAGTGGCCATCAAGCCAGTTCTTTATCCACTGAATTGTCCATCCATCAAATCCGTATTTCACCAGCTTGGAGACCAGAATGTCATGTGGGACAGTGTCAAAGGCTTTGCTCAGGTCCAGGTAAATGATGTCGGTTGCTCTTCCCCCATCTATTGATGTTGTGACCTTCTCATAGAAGGCCACCAGGTTAGTCAGGCATGATTTGCCCTTGGTGAAGCCATGTTGGTTGTAGCCAATCACTTCATCGTTATTCATCTGCCTCAGTAGTGCCTCCAGGAGGATCCGCTCCATGATCTTACCAGGCACAGAAGTGAGACTGACTGGCCTATAGTTCCCAGGTTCATCCACCTTTCCCTTTTTGAATATGGGGGTTGTATTTCCCCTTTTCCAGGCAGTGGGGACTTCACTGGACTGCCACAACTTTTGGAGTATAATAGATAGTGGTTTAGCAACCTCATCCGCCAGTTCCCTCAGCACCCGTGGGTGTGTCCTGTCCGGTCCCATGGACTTGTGCACTTTTAGGTTCATCAGATGGTCATGAACCTGATCTTCACTTGCAATGGGCAGTTCCTTATCCTTGAAAGACTCATGCATTACTGACATGTGCCCCATGTCAGTTTTAGGAACAAGGATTGTTACTCTGTGTACAGTACCCAGCATGTCATGGTCTTAGCTAGATCTGGAGGTTCATTTGTAGTAATAATAATGAGGTGTTCAGCAGCTTCTTACTGAATGCCAAGGAAGAAGTGACCTACAGGAGAACTCTGAAGGGGATCCCTAGAAAGCAAGGAGATGATCTGCTGGAGCTGAACTCTTTCATCCCATCTACAGGCACATCTGTGAACTCTGCTGAGGGAAGGGAGGCTGTATAAACAGCCAAGAGGGGGAGTCATTTAAGTCAAAATAAATGCCATGAAATTCTTTCCATTGTGTCTCACTGGATACAGAAGCTTGGAGGATGAAGCCATGAATTCCAGAGCAGGAGCACCTGGAATAGGGCCTGTGAGGAAGGGGAAAAAATATTGTAAAACATAAAGATCAAACAGTAGGGGAGAGAAAGGACCATGAAAACATCAAAAGTCATGGCAATTGTTTTGGATGAGAATGTTTTTAAGAGTCCCTGTTTATGTTGGACAGGAGAGGAGTTTGCTTTGAACAATGGATGAACTTTTGCAGGCCAAATCCACTCTACTCACTACAGGGAGTTTCTTTTTCTTTTCTTGAAGGAAAAAAAAATAAATATATAAATTATATAAAAACAGTGAAAAACAAAAAGGTATCTCATTGTTTTTCTGTCTTCCCCAGGTCTTCCTGCTGCACTGTCAGGGATAGGACTGGATGATGTATTGGGGTAATTTACCTGGAAATACTTGTGTGTTAGTTGTGTGAACGAATTCATTGGGCTCACGTATCTCCACATTCAGGCACAGAAACAAATATATGTGACTTGGGTCCAGACACCTGGGCTTTCTGCCTGAGCCACTGAGTTTGCCTAAGGCACGTTTGGGTTACCCCATCCATGTTTATTTTTAATAGTATGAGGGTGTCTGGGGTACTTCAGACTTGTGTTTGTGTATTACATTTTGATACAAGACATTGGCACATGGAGATTCAGTCTTGTGGGTCAGGAATGTAGATAGTGTAGGCTGAAACAGGCTAAAAGAGGCAACAAGTTACACCAAGGTTATGGCTTTAGAATCATAGATTGGTTTGGGTTGGAATGGATCTTAAAGAATATCTAGTTCTAATTGCCCTGTCATGGGCAGGAACACCTCCCACGAGACCAGGTTGCTCAAAGCCCCATCCAACCTGATCTTTTACACATCCAATGATAGAGCGTCCACAGCTTCTGTGGGCAACCTGTTCCAGTGTCCCACCACCCTCAGAGTGAAGAATTTCCTCCTAATTTATAATCTGAATCTCCCCTCTTCCAGTTTGAAACCATTACCCCTCCTCCTATCACTACAAGACTTTGTAAAAGTCCCTCCCCAGCTTTCTTGTAGGCCCACTTTAGATAGTTAAAGGCCACAATAAGGTCTCCCCTGAGCCTTCTCTTCTCCAGGTTGAACAACCCCAACTCTCAACCTGTCCTCACAGAAGAGGTATTCCACCCCTCAGATCATCTTCATGGACCTGACAGGCTCTTGCTCCAAACAGGTTCCTGGCCATTTCTCTGGGCATCTGATGAAGTCATCTGCAGTCCCCGCTCCATAAGGCTGGGTTCTCATGACATGTAGTGGGCAATGCTCTCACCTCAAGTCTTGACTTTCACCTCTTTGCATGCACTAGGCTTTGTGATGGTCTCATCCATCCTGCTTCACAGAGAATGGCCATTGCTACTGTGCTGTTGAAGCCCAGTTGTCTTTGTCCTAGACAGAAGTGCATAGACAGCCACTGATACAACATGACGGGAGAGGAGATCTTGCTTCTCCCCCTTCCAGATTAATTCATACAGCACTGGGCAGCATGAGTTACATCTATTTTTAGCAGATCCGTGACTTGAATCTGGATGGTCAGGGTGGCATCTCTATCACAGTCAAACTTTAGCAACAGCAATTGATAGGACAGGCTCCGAGGATCCCCACTCTGAGCTTCTGATTTTAGTTTTAATGGATGTTTGACTCAGGTGCCAGGAGCTGGAGAGTGGCCAGAGGTCTTAGAACAAGCGGGACCAGTCCAGTGATTTCACAAAAGTGCCATGACCAGCCCAACAGCAGGATTATTGCAGACAGGGAAGTCTGGGAAGGTCTCTGTGAACTCAGAGCTTGGTCAGCTTCCATGGGAGCTGCCCCCATGTGCTTCCCTTCATAGCAAGGCTCTCATGGTACACGCTTGAGACACTTGGTCCTGACTGTACAGCAAGACCATGCATGGCATCTTTTACTTTTTCCTATGAAAGAAAGAAGCCATGAGATACTCCATCAGCTAGAAAACATCCTCTAGGTGCTCATAAATGTGGAATGTTTGCAGCAGCAACCAGCAATGATGAAGTTTCCAGAACAGACCATGCTGAAATTTGTGGCTATTCTCTTGCACACATCAAACAGAAACTGTGCTGCAGCATGCACAGCTCCTGAACTGTGCCTGGCCATGACACCCTTCATAAAATAACACTCTCCTCCTCACCTCTGGAAGGACCTCCTTACCTCCCTGCCCCAGTACAAGCACTGTGAGTGACTGGGGCAGCTTGGTGGCCTTGCAGGATATGGCCTGCTTAATAGGGCTTTTCTCTGTGGCCCCTGGACAATGGATAGCTGTTCCTGGAGTGCCCCATACATTCCCGGATACATTGGGCCTCACAAGTTAAATATTTAGTCTTTCCTGAATCTGAATACTTCCCGAACTTCTGGTTTTGTTGTTTTCATCCCTTTGGCTTTGTTTTGCTTGATTAGAGTGGTGTGGTTTGTAGATAGGGGCACTATTCTTGGCAGAAAGTGGAATATTATTAACATTCCTTATCGCGGGAGTGTATATTATTGTGTGACATTGCACAGCACAACCTTAAAATAAAAGCCCTCTTCTGCCATTCTGGGCATTGTTTTGACTGCCAGACACCTCCACAGTGCTCTGAGCAGAGACACCTCTCCCTGGGTTATGGCTACAACTTCCTCTCCTATCCTAAATCTGTGCCATTCACAGGCAAAGGGACACATCATTCAGCGTATCTTTGGTGGCAAAGCAGCAGGGTGTGTTTCAGAGCCTGGTTTCTAGCAAAGCAGGGGTTAAAGCCAATTTGGCTGCCTCCTCCAGCTGCAGGTTTGCTCAGTGGAAAGGGTATAAATCAAGGGCTTTGGAAAGAAATAAACAAATTTGCGTATCACTTCAGAGAGGGCATCATCCAGAGTGTCTCCTAATCCCTGTGTCACCTTTCTGACACACGTTAACATTTTCCCTGACCATGGGTTGTGGCAAGGACAGGGCATGATGCTTTCAGGCTTCTCTCTGGAAAACTTCTAGTGGGTTCTGCAGAGTCCTCTATCTAGCTTGACAATAATATACCTGCAGTAAGGATGGAGTAGGCCTTTATGGGTTTAGGTTCCCCCCTTTACCTTTGGTACAATTCAACCATTATAAGCCTGACAGTAAAAAAAAAAAAAAAAAAAGGGAAAAAAAAAAAGTGTAAAATCTATCACAATGTGACTGTGATGCATCCCTGTCATCCTCCCTGGCAGAAAATTGTCTCCATGTAAAAATCAGGAGCACAGGCATCAAACAGCTCATGCACATCTATCCTGTGCCTAATTAAAGCTATTTAAATGCTAACATTATTAAACAAGAGTAATTTCTCTTTCTGTCTCTTTTTATAAAAAAAAATTGCAGGGAAATTAAATGTCTTAATAGAGGAACTGGGACTGTGAATGTACCAGCAGTGAAATTTGCTCAGCCGTGTTAGAAGCATGCAGGATTTTCTCTGAGTGTTTTTCTGGGTCAGTGTGCAGCTTGATAGATTGCTCTTTATATTATAAATGGTGTGTCCCAAAATATGCAGAAAGTGCAGCCCCGGTGAGTCAGTGCTATTGGAGTTGTCTTGTTATTTGCCCAACCTTAATGCTGCACGGTAACAGGCTCTGCATTCAATAAATGTGCAGCTTGGCTGGCAACATTTCTACTCCAGTTCTGTCTTACCTCATCCTGACAAAGTAATTACAATACACAGCACCAAATATCTCAATCACACCGTCACCTGCCTCATCAGCCTCACTTTTGCCTGGAATTGAGAAACTGGAGAGTTGCCTCTTTTGGATGGTGGAGGTCATCCTCAGATCCAACCTTTTTCCTTGTGCTGCTGTTTGGAAGAAGATGCTCTCTGGTGCAGGTCGATTTGGTAGGACAAAAAGCCTTCTCCAGACCTCAAAGCCAGCTGAAGGGAAGATTGTTCTTTGAGTATTTTTGGAGAAGCTCGTCAAAAACTAATAAACATTGAACCTGTCAGGATGTTTTCTACAGTATTCCTCACTGGAAAAGGTGTAACCTAATAGCTGAAGTATTTCAGATTTCCACAGACTTTTACTGGCTGATATACATATATAGTCTCTTTTTTTTTTCCTTTCCTTTTTTTCCTCTGAACAGGATTACCAGAGTTTGCAGTAGCTCCAGTCATCCTTTCCTAGATCATCACAAATTTAGGTGCCACAAAACAACCAAGGAGCAGAGAAATTGCCCTGTATGTGCAGATCACTGACACTAAGCACGGGAGAGAAGTAGGTAAAGGAGTGCTTTGCAGCCTCTCTGCTGGGAGTGCAGTTCAAGTGGCCTTGAAAGAGTGTGAAGATTGTTGTGTACCAGCCTAAAAGACACTTCTTTGATGTAGCTGCTGGTGCATCTTGCTGCCAGGTCTCCTCATATGGGTAAAGGTCTGGAGAAGCAGCAAAATGATTCAAGGCAGCATTACAGAGAGCTCTTGGGAGCCTGTGCAGTGAGTAGGTTACTCCCCAGGAGACATTGTGTGCCCCAGGGCAGCAAAGGTCCTGGCAAACAATCTCAGTGTGACCAACAGCAGATACTAGGAGCAATAGCATTGAAACACATCCCCTTGTCAGCACTGTCCCTGCAAGGCTTCTGAACCTTATCTCAGTATAGAGAAGTCCATGCTGGCCAACTTGACTGCTGGGCTGAAACACACGGTAGACAACGACACCTGAAGGCAGCAGGCTCCAGTGCCTTGCAACGTTGGCAATGTTTTCACTTAGTCATCAGAGTGTGTTTACAAGTCTCTCCCACTATTCTCCTCCTGCCAACAGCTGACAAGCATGTCTAGTTAAGCTTAACAGAAGTATGTTTAATAATTAACAGAGCTCAGGAAGACCTTGCTTGCAGCTCTGTTGAATGTGGAGGTGTTAATAAGAGCACATGAGGAATGAGAAATGTTTGGCACTTGCAGCAGCTGGAGGATGCTTCCACCCTCATTCTGTGAGCAGCATCTCTCAGTGGGTCCAGGCTGATGTCATCAGTGCCCGGAGGCTCCTCTTGCTCTTCACTTTGCCATCTGCCTTTCCAGTCCTGGAAGTGAGAGACACTGAGGACAGCAAAATGGGCTCCAGTTTGTGGAGAGGACAGTCCACCTCAGCTCCACCTCAGCCAGGGATCCTTCTGCCTTTGCTCCTGCTGGCTCAGCCTCACTCACTCTTTGCAGGCAGGAACAGACAGCTTCTAACCACGTTCTAACATGGATTGTCCATTGCTCTGCCCTTGTTGAAACTTTCCTAGCAGTCACCATCTCCTCTTTTGCGCGGGAATGTATGACAATTTAGGCAGGGCTGCCCTGAGCCTGTCCTCCCCACCACATGGTTACTGCTGGCCATTGGGTCTCTGGCCTTCCCCTCTTCCCCTCCTCAGTCCCATCCAGCCTTCAGGACATGTTCCTCTCTAGGGCATTTTCATTTCCATAGCTCTGGGTTGCAGCATTGTTATCTAGCGCATCAATCTAGTTCCTTGATCATTTTCATCTCAGCTTCATCTATTTTCCACCTCAGTCCATCCATACCCTTCCTTATTTCCAACCTGTTCCAGACTGGCTCCTTCTGTTTATGTACATTTGCTGCCAACCTTCAGTCTCCTTCACACTTCCCTCTGCTTTGCTTTTATGGCCTTTTATGATGTTTATGTTACATCAAGGCCCTTTCTCTTTTTATTCCCTTCCTGCCCCTGGATAATTATTCTTCCATCCATGGCTTTTACTGCCTGCCTTTATCATGAGTGTTTCTGGGGGTGACAGGAGTGTCTGGAGCACCTAACCTCTGTCTGCAGGTTGATAGGCAGCTCAGATATGGGTCAAGACTAAATATGCTTTACTGGCTGGACCTTCCCTGTGCAGATCCTGAGATCTCTTACTTGAAGCTGCTTTATCCTTGCTGACTTGGCCTCCTCTGAAAGCCAATGGCCACCACTTTCAGGTGCCTTCTTGTCTGTCACAGTCACAGTCTGGGAGAGGTGGCAACATCTCCTGACATTCCTGCAGCTTCCTTTTCAGGGGGAAAGGAGACCACCCATCCTTTGTGTCTAGCAGAGGGACAAGATTCATCTCTGCTGCATGTACATGTTCTGAGTGAATGGTGATCTGTGTGGGAATGCTGATTCCTCGTGGCCCCTGTGAGATGGCTTGTTTGTAGAGCTCGCAGAGCACTGACCCACATCTGAATGTCTCTCATTCAGTACCTGGGTGATTTAAATGTCTTCTCCTGTCCACCCACCCTGAAAATGGGGTAGTGGCTGATCCATGGGCCTGCAGAGGTGGGGAGCAGTGGGGAGGGCCACTCCCTTTAACACCTAGTGTCTCAACCACCCCCACAGCTTCTTCACCCAAATCAGGAATGAGGAGATACCATTACCACTACCAATTAATCGATGTGTTTCTAACCTCAAAGTCTTGTTAACTTCCAGAAGATTTTAGCCTGAGGAAACAGTGTGTGTCTAGCTAACAGAGAAGGTCTGGGTTTCTCCCTCCAGGAAGGAGTCCAGCAATGGGCTTGTCAAGAGAAGATGAGTTGGAAAAGGTACAGGACATGGTACAGTGCTCAGAGGAAGTGTATCTGTGTGGTCAGATCAGAGTAGCTCCACTTCTGTCACAGCAGCCCTGGATGAAAGATCTTTGCAGGACAAGGAGCCATGATAGGAAAAGAAGTCCAGGCATGCCACCATGAAAAGCTTTCAGCACAAGGAATAAGTAGCCCCTGGGGCAGGACCTGCCAAGAAATCATTACTGCACAGATACCATGATAGGGAAGAGAAACTGCCAGGGCAAAAGTGAAGTGTTTCTCAGGTATGTAAGTGGTCTCAGGCATGTAAGTGGTCACAAAGCTGATGGAGAAGTCTTCTCAGACCATATTGTATCCTGCCACAATGCCACTGTTCAGAAAGCAACCAACCACCTTCTCAGAAGAAATGGGACTGTCTGCTTCCCCGCTTCCAAGTGTTGTCTCAAAAGCATGAACATCATCCTCTGACTTCCAGACTATTCTATTTAGTCTCACGCCAGCACTGCTTCCCATTTCAGTCAGTCCACTTTCTTTTCCCGTTCTTTGTTGGAGTGATTAAATCCCATCTCAGTGCATCTAAAGCATCTGCATTCTGACATCATTCTTGCTGTTCTTGTTTGTTATTTCTTCTTATTAAGAAAATCCCATTTTCCCCAATTATGCTAAAGCCTGTATGATGATATCAGCTTAGTACACAGCTCCAGTGTCCTGGGGAGCTGTGCCAGCACCAGGCTGATTTGGAGGACTCAGTGCACCAGCTGACCTAGGGCTAAAGGACCATACAGGGACCTTTTCCTTATAACACTTGTGTCTTGAGAGTAATGTTCTTTTTCTCCCTGGGTATTTTGGTGAGCACATGCCAAGAGAGCTCATTTGGGAAGGACAGCAAAAACAAACATCTCCAAGCAGGAGATGGTAGTACTGACACATAAATCTTCAAAAATTCAGAAAACTCAGGGAGGAAACAGAGGGATTTAGAGAAGGAAGATAAATGAGTGGTGAGGTGTGGGGTGAAGGGTCTGATCTTCTTGCTGGATCAGCTGAGGAGCGTGGGAATAGGATGTACTGAAGAAAGGGAGAAGTCCCCAGAGGATCCCTCAGGGGTGAACAAGGAGGGAATGGGTGTGTAGCTCTTCACTTTTTCTCTCTCTCTTTGACTCTCTATGGCTATAGGACACCTGCACTGAGCATGGCTCCTTTGCACAGCTGCTGGTGCCTGTTGGTAGGGCAGTGCCTGCTGTCCCATGTCCAAGGAGAGGTGATCTGCAAGGCTGTACCCCAGCAAGGGGTCAGACTGAGATACAGGTCTTCTGGGTGGGGAGAGGGAAACATCTGACAGCCTTGCCCTGGGCATACATAGGACTGTGAGAGCTCCACAATGGTGCCCTCAGTCCCAGGGGGAGCTGAGAGAGCCTAGAAGTTGTTATCCCCTCATTCTGCCCCAACGGTATGATGTGGAGTGCAGTCAGGAGAACCTCACAGCTCCTGCTGCGTGCTTCCCCCTTCCAGAGGGTAACAGCCAAACCCTTGTTTTTCTTTCTCTCTCATGTTAAAACTCTTTCCCTTGTAGATGCTGGAGCAATTTAATTAAATTATAATGCTGTGGAGCTGGCTTCTCTCCAAGGGCAGGAGCAACAGCTTGCCACCTCGAGGGCAGGCAGGCTCCTGGGGAGCCAGTCACACAGCACCAATAACACACTGAACTTGACTCATAAGTCTCCTGATGACAGGTTTAAAAGAAACCCCACCCCTCATGAGCACCCTGCTACAGAGCAGCCCTGAAGGCAGGCCCTACATGGGGCCATGGCACCCTGACAGCTTCAGGCACTGCAGGACCATGGCAGTCCTGCCCGAGGAGATGCTGAGCTCACTGGAGATGTGCTGAGCTCCCTCCTGTGTCTGTCTCCAGCCGGTAACCAGCAAACCCCATGTCGGCCTCAGGGCAGCTCCTCCCACACCCGTGGAGCCTGTGCCCAGGACTGTGCTGGGCAGCCTGGGGGAGTCCAGCAGCATCTGGTCTGGTAAGAGGAACTGGGGAAATGGAGTGAATTGGCCTCAGCAGAGCTGGGACAGAGCCTGAGCAACAAATCCTGGAGCAGAAAAGAGTCCCTCTTCCCTGCCAGATGAGTGCTCTCTTGACTTTGCATCCTTTCTTTCCTCTCCTGCCCTCTCAGCATCTCCAGCCAGCAGCCCCATTTCTTTAAAGACAGGGACAAATCACTGTCCTTGTCCTGTCTCCAGGCTGAGACAGTCCCCATGCCCCTTCCAGAGCACCCACCTCTCTCTTGGCCAAAATAACCCCTAATCAATCTCCCCCAGAGCACCCACAGCCCGTGGCCTCCCCGAGTGCCTTTCCCCCAGCCTCCTGTAGAGGACTTCTGCATTCTGGGGTGCAAATTGCCCCTGCACCACAGAGCAATGCGTCATCACTGCCCTGCACACCCTGGGGTGCAGCAACGCCTCCTCTGCCAGCCAGCTGGTACCCAGTGCCCTGTCCTGCTGCAGCAGAGACACAGACTAAATGCCATGTGCTCAGTCTCCCCAACACCCCCTGAGCAGAGAGGGGCCTGGAGCAAGGAGAGGACACATAGCATTTTTATGCCCTCCTCTCTGCTGTTTCCCCTATTTCTGCCTCTCCCAAAGGCAATCCATGAACAAATGCAAACCCCAAGGAAAGTCTCAGATCTTTTAAAATGAAAGAAATCCCCTCTGGAATACAAAGACGCACAGAGGCGCAGCTGCTGCCAGCGAGGAGCTGCTCTTCTCCAGCATCTCTGGCTGAAGGCATCCTGCAGCAAGAATAAATGACAGCCTCGCAAGCAGTGGGCACTGGGCACATCAGCATCACAGGTCAAGCAGGGGTGGGAGGGCAGACAAGTGAAACCTTCCTCTGCCATTCCTCTGTAAGAGCTGAACTGCTCTGGCTGCTTCCCACATATCCTTTGCAAAGCCCATCTCACCTCCAGGACAGATGAGCTCCCAGAGGAGCTCCCAGCAATAACGAGAAAGAGAGCCCATGAGGGGCAAACCTCCATTAAAAAGGACAATGTGAGGGGATATTAGTGGCAAACATATTGCCATCACTACCTGGGAATGCTGGGGCCAGAGAGAAATGAAGTTGCCAAGATGCCCTGGGCACAGCTGCATGCCCCAGGCAGCTGAGTCCTGTGACTCCCGAGAGTGCCTGTGCTTGAGGCAAAATATAGAAATCATGAAAATCCTGTCTGCAACACCATGAACAGAGTTAGGGAGAAATGTCAGGATATTTCCACAGCTCTGGGAGCAATCGACCTCATAAATCATCACCTTATTTCTGCCAAAAGGGGGGTACAGTCCCATGGATACACAGCCCAGGAGCTCTTGCTAACAGACCCTCATCGAGAAGATCACCCAAAGGAAAAGCAGAGCTCCCAGGTCAGCTTGGATAAAGTCTTGATCCCAGCAAGACAACAGGGGAAGGAGTGGATCAGGATGGCCTCTAATGAATGGATATCCACATGGCCACAGATAAGTGTGTTGGGTCAATGTGCAGGAATAAGCAGAGAAGGTATCTGTGATGGGAAGGGCTGCTTGGGAGGGCTGGTTCTTCCCGCAGCTGTGCAAACATCCTTCCCACAAAGCACCTTGCTGCCCAAGGACATCGTGCCCAGGCCATTGGGTCCTGCCGGGGAGGATATTGCAGCAGGCTCTTTTGAAACACTCCAGTGGAATGGTTGGGAAAAGCCCTTCAGCACTTTGCTCCTGGGTGCTGTCGCTGCTCATTATTTCATGACCTTTTTAGTCATCTGAGGAGGAGGAAGGGTGGGAGGGCTGGGGTGCAGGGCTGCTCCTCCTGGCCCATGGGGAGGTCCCCCTATACCTGTTCTCTGTGCTCTCTGGCACCTTGCCCATGGCCTCAGCCCTCTTAGGGACAGCCAGGACAGGGGCACCCAAGAGGGAGCAGAGCAGAGGGTGCTCCCATGGGGATCTGTGTGGCCTGTGCACCCATCAGCTCCTTTGCAAATCTAATGCCACTGGTTTTACTGCAGTATGCTGAGCACAGGAGAATCCTGGGGCAAGCACAAACGACCCATCAGAGCCTACATCCCACTCCAAGGAAGAAAGGTACCTTATTCTGACAAGAAATTTCACACTTTTTGATGGTATCACAAAATTTGTGCAAGTTTCTGGACAGCTTTCCTATATTCCTGCTGGTGGAGAATGAATAGGACTTGGGTGAAGCCCATTACCAGCCCTTGGGTAATCTTTTGAGAATCACATAGTATGTAAACAACTCAATGAGAATTTCTCTCTTCTTCAAAATTCAGTGGCACTTATAATGCCAAACACCAGATAATCTGGTCTACAGTAGGTATTAGTGTCTGAACGGATTTCCTTGCAGGGGGTTGCGTTGATTGGACTACAGAAGAGTTATTCTTTGTTTGACACTTATTAAACTATTACCAATAAAACAAATACATCCTAGAGATAGGCTCGTGTTGAACATCTGGGGTTAAAATTCAGTGTCACCCCAGTGGGATCATCTTCCCACCTGGGATGAGAGTAAAGGCAAGAAATAAAAAAGAGCAAAACGGGACTAGACTATGTAGAAAATGTTCAAGAAATATTTCATAGTTTATTCAAACTGGTATTAATTTCTCATGGCAGAACCCTGCCAACCAAAAGCAGGAATTTGACTTAAGAAATCCTAGGTGCACAAAAGTTATGTCTTGATTTATAAGTAACAGTAGTTCAACAAATGATCCTTAGCCATCCTCTTGCAAGTCCAAGATGTGATCATCTTCCTGGGAGAAGGCCGCCCATGGACCTGATCTGAAAATATTTCAAACCTTGTGTAAGTGGCTGGCTCTGCTGAGCCCAGGATCAGTGACAGCTCTGGCTGTTTGATGAGGCTCCCATAGAGTGGCCTGTTCACAGAAGAAGGTATCTCAGTCTTTCTTTATGTGCTTGCTGAAACACACAGTTGGCCAACACTCTGCTAAATACTATGATGACGTTCGAAATATATGGTTCATTTCAATTCTGGCACCAATTTGCCTAAATGTGAAAAAACAGCTGGAAAAACCCCATGATCCTTCAGGTAATCCATGTCTAATTCATTGCCCAGGAAGTTATTTCAGTAGTTAATTACTCTTGAGATGTTAAAAATCTGCATCTTATTTTAGCTGGGATTTGTCTAGTTTCATGTCAGCCAGGGTAGCTTGAGTTACATGAGCTGGATGTTGCAGAGTGCTCTACTCTGAAATACTCACTCTGACCTTAGCATCAAATATATATTCAGCAACGTTAAGGTCAAGATTGTCACCTCTTGATCTTTGCTTTGACATACAGGTAGAGTTCTCTCTCTGCTCTAAGTATGCAGTGAAAGAGAGGCTCAGGAGGAGGCAGAACACATACATGGAGGGAAAAGGGACACCTTACCGAATGAGCATCATTACTATTGCAAAATCAGGTACTCATAAGTTGGAAGATTTAGGTTGCATTTCTCATGGAGCTGGCCACCAAGGCACATTAGCATAGCTTAGAGAACTGGGTTGTTCCCAGCACTGTGAGAGCTGCCTGAAAAGGAAGATGCAGTCCTGTACAGAAATTTTCTCTTTAAGATACGTAACAAATCAGTCAGAAAAGTGACTTGGGCCAAGAGACCTGCCTCGGGAGAGCTTTGGATGCAAATGGCTGTATGACCTTCCTTCTTGTCCTTACAGGTGTCACCAAGACCAGTGCATTTTCCCAAAGAAAGCTTCATTTTCAACAACCTGCCTTTTCTGAGGAGAGAGGAGGAGCAACCCGTTAAGTGAAAAACTCCCATCAGCTCAACTATACACCCTGGACTATTATTTTTTTTCCCCTGCGATATATTTGTCCTCGTTTCACTGGAGTAAAATCCTGGCTCAGCCATGGTTTCTAGGCCATTTGGAGTTTGGAGTCAGCCAGGAGCTTAAGCTGGGAGTGCAAAAGCTAGGGCAGATGCCAGCAGCTGGCTGTCAGGTATATCCCAGACCATAAACATCATGCTCAGTATGAAGGGGGAAATCTGCTGAGGTTTGGGATGTCTTCTGCTCCTCCTCTTCCTCTTCCTACTCTTCTTGTTCCTGCTGCTCTCATTCCTTCTCCTCCTGCTTCTCCCCATACATGGAAGGGCCTGGTCACCATTCTGCTTCCCAGAATGTCTTTCCCCTTTATTGTGACCACCAGCCATTCACTGGGATGGGTATAACTTTGTATATTTTATATTGGCATTAGTATTAATATCAGTTTGGCTGTTTCATGAAGTCCATCTTTATGTGCTGAACATAGAAAGTATTTCACCAAATTTGGCTGTCCGTCACATGGCCACACATCTAGAGTAAGTGGCCTGAAATTGAGCTCGGCATACGCCTTTGGCACCATGGTGATAGTTGCCTTAGAAATAAATAAACACCCAAGGTGGATGGAGAGATTTCTGCCTGCATGGTGGGGAGCTGACTGGGACCCTGTGCTCGCTGCACGGCACATTGATTTCCAGTCCCATCCACAGGTTTCTCCCATCTCTAAGGCAACTGCTTGAGCTTATTTGTATTCCTGCCAAGATGTAAAAACAACAGCCTGCAAAGTTATCTTTCCTGGTTATCGTTATTGTTTGCATAGCAGAGATTTCCCTTGGTGCAAAGAGTGGGGTTTTTATTCTCCCTTGAAAACAGGCTGGACTTTGTTTAGGGAATAGTGGAGGATATCAAGCACTGAAATGCATTTATGAAGTGTGTTAACCTCCAAGTCTGCTGCTCTGTCCTGGCGACCTCTCTGTCATCACTGTGGACCCCTGTTAACCATGACTGTAATCCTGGGGCATTTCTTCAGTGATCTGACCCGGATTTGCTTTGAAGTCAGATTTCTTATTCCACTGAGATGGGTTTATTTCAGTCTGAATTGAGAAGAGAACAAAACCACAGGAAAGTTCCACATCAGGATAGACTAAATATTCCATTTTGATGTAATCTAGATGTTTGGTCCCTACTGCAGTTCTGTGATTCATCATAAAAGGAAATTCCAGCAACTCTGAAGTGGAGTCCTCTGACCTCACTGAAATACGTTCGTTCGATCTTTTTATCCAATGCTGAGGTTTGTCAAAAGCAGCACTTCCCTGGAGGAAAAAATCTACTTTGATGAATAGGCATTTTCCAAGAGACATATACTCCATCCACAAACATTCCCCAACTCCAGTAATGGTGCTTCAGAGGGTGTTATTATTCAAGCCCAACTTCCCAGGCAGCAGATGTCTGTCACTAGCCTCTAGGTAATTTGGATGGATGATCACAAAAAGGCAGGAATGACTTGTGCAGAACACACACATTTTGAGAAGATCAAATGCTTAGTGAAAGCCCTGGGCACCAGGAAAAGGTCTAAGAGGGCCAGGCCTCTTACCAGGCTCTAGTAAGTGAAAAAAAAAAAAAGGGGGAAAAACCTTGGTAAAATGGGGTTATGAGTGTCAGCTATTCATCAGGTACATTGCTTCATCACCTGGGGCTGTTTAGCTTGGAAAAGAGAAGCCTGAGAGGGGATCTTATTGATGTTTACAAATATCTGAAGCGTGGGTGTCAAGGAGAAGGGGCCAGGCTCTTTTCAGTGGTGCCCTGGGATAGGACGAGGATAATGGTAGCAAGGAGAAACACAGGAAGTTCCACCTCAACATGAGGAAAAACTTCTTCACTGCGAGAGAGACAGAGCCTGGCCCAGGCTGCCCAGAGAGGTTGTGGAGTCTCCTTCTCTGGAGACTTTCCAGATCCCTCCGGATCTGTTCCTGTGTGGCCTGTCCTGGGTGACCCTGCTCTGGCAGGGGGGTTGGACTTGATCTCCAGAGGTCCCTTCCAATCCCCACCATTCTGTGATTCTACGATCTTTTAATCCATAGTCCAACAAACAGTGAATAATCTCACAGTCAATCTAATCCCATTTACTGATCTAAGAGCATTCCCAGTGCAGCCTCGATGAAGCCTTCTCCACTTACTGAGAAAGTCATCATGTCTGATTTTGGCAAAGCACAGCTCCAGCATTTGTTCGCTGACGTCCGGTGCCGTTCTCTGTTTCTCCCAATGCCTCATGTTTCCTGTTTCGCGGGCTCAGTTCTGATGTGTGGCTCTCTCTTTTTGTACGCAATTAAAATCTGGAGCCAAACAGCCAATTTCCATTGGCATCATCATATTTTGCTCTTCCAGAGATGCCTCATCAGAGGATCTCAGAACATTTTGCAACCGTTCATTAATAAACCGGCCACCTGTCTTGGAAGACAGGCAGAATTATCCCTCAGCTTCATGTAAGTAAAGTCAAGGACACAGACGTTAGCTGGTTTGCCAGAGGTCATAAAAAGTCTTTGTCCTTGCATGACCCCGTGCTTTGCCACCAATATCCTGACAGAAGTTTCTGGAGCATTATGCAGGTGCAGCAGCAGACAGTCAAATAAAAAGCAACCCCGTGGTGTCTAGTTTGTTTTCTGGCAATTCTTACTAATGTTTTGCCATCTCATACCTTGGGGAGAGCATTAGGGCTTCAACGAGATGGTCTCTTGTGTCCATCAGACCTGTTATAACCACCTGCAAACTTTTCCTCAGCCTCAGAAGCAAGAAGGGTGAGTGTCCCTGGTAGATGCTTTCCCTGGGGAGGGAGGGACCAGTTACTGAGCCCAGTGGTGCACCCACAGGCTGTGGGGTGACTGGTCTCTGGGGGGTTGACAGTGGCTTGACGAAGCGCGTATTTAGCTGTGCTAAGAGTCTGCCTCTTCCTTCCTCCACTCAGATGTCTGCTTTGAACAAAACACCAAATGATGGTCATAAATACCAGGGGATAATTAGAGTTTCCTTTCTCTTCCAAGTTTGAGAGCTGTAGAGAAGATGATCTTTTCAAGCTGCTCTGTCTCTACCTTTGCCCCGAGAGGGCTCTTGGACTGGTCATTGGTGCATCTGACTGAGGCACCACTGGGCTTGGCAGCTGTTCCCTTCAGTAATTCATCTCAAATATTTCTAGTGCTGCTTTAGATTGATGATGTTTTCCCCTTTCCTTTCTCTTTATATTGTCACTTAACTGCTCCGACTTATAAAGCTGTTAATCTTTCACACACATGCTTACATTAAGCAGCTTAAGAGCACTGCAAACACTTTATCCTCATAAAGATTGAACTGCCTTGATATGAAACTTGTAGCTCTGGAATAGAACAAAATTTACGTACGCAAATAAAAGCTGAAGGTCAGGGACAGAGAGAGAGACTGTAAATATTTCTAGGTCCATATTTCAGAGGATTTGAAAAGAGGAGAAGGGTTGATCGGCTCCAAGCTGCTTCTGTGCCCTGAGTCAGCAGGAGCTGAGAGGAGAGGGAGGAAGGTGCAAGGAGGGTGGGCAATGACACAAGGCTGCATGGCCCAGATGGGTGACCTCCTGCTGTCTCGACTCATCCCATCCCAACCTGGAGGACCATGCCCTGGGAGAGTCAGGGTTAGAGAGTCTCAGGAAAATCCCTGAAGATTTTTCTCCCCGAGATGAAAACTAAATGC
Organism: Actenoides hombroni; assembly: GCA_024336885.1. Lineage (NCBI taxonomy): Eukaryota > Metazoa > Chordata > Aves > Coraciiformes > Alcedinidae > Actenoides > Actenoides hombroni. The sequence goes on from WUAM01000359.1 coordinate 34,824,484, forward strand.
CATCTTTCCTGGTGAAAGCTCTAAGGTGAAAAACCTTGAGTGATCAAGATGCTTGACTGAGCAATTGGCTATCCCTGTGCAAACACTTTGGTGGGCAACAGACAGAGCAAGACACTGCACCATATGTCCTCTGCCTGGGGTGCAAATCCTCACTGCAGTTTAGAAGGAAAGAGGGAGCCACGGTTAGAGCTGGAGGAGGCTGTGTCGGAGGCAGGCAGCGATGGGAAGTGATGTTTAGGGTATGGCCATACTTGGCCATGTCTTCTCCTGAGCACATCTCCAGGAACACCAGTGCAATTGCTCTGGCCAGTGACCCTGCACCCATGCAGAAATCCTACATGCACAGCCACTCCTGTGCCAGGTGAGTCTCTGTGGCCTCTGGTCTCTCCGTGCCATTGGTTTGTCCCTCGCTGTATGCCAGGAGCCCAGGCTGCTTTGTGTATGCTCTTCTACCTTCAGAAAGTGTGACCTGACAGGGGAGCCAGAGACCAGCAGAGGCAGGACCAGTAGAAGTCTCTCCAGAGCTTTGCTCTCAAGCGCCAACATAGGCTCAGTGAGACCAGTTTGGGGATTAGTGGGAGAAAGATGTTGTATTTCCCAGGATGCAAGGGTAGCTCCAATCTAGACTTAATTATGAGTCATTTACAGAACAAACTCTAAATGGTGTCATAGGAAGGATTTATCACACCCCTCAGTACAAGTCAGATCTATTTCTAAAGTGCTTTGTTAAAGATTCTACTTATTTACCAGGAGACCTGGTGTATTTGCTGAGATTTTCTAGTGGTCTTCTGCAGAAGAGTTGTGCTTTGTGGAGCATGGGAGGTGACCAGAACAGGCAGCTGCTTCCAGTCCTGTTTGAAATTACTTAAGTGAAGTCAAGACAGATTTCTTTCTTCTCTATTTTTAAATGGGAGATCATTCCATCTTTGAAGGCAAGAGTTTTGAAGTGCCCCTGGCTGAATGGCTGGCATTGTCTGGCTGTAGCTGTGTGGGGTTTATGCCCTCTATCCCCTGTTATATTACTCGAGAGAAGCAGCACAAAATCTCAGTGGCTCTTGGGGATCCCAGCATCAGTGATAGGCTTGGCCCGACCTTGGTGCAGGACTTAACCCATTAGAAGTGGCTGGGCACAGTTCAAGTGCAGATAAGGATGCCTTTGTGTTGTGCACTCTAGGAAAGCTTTGCTGTTAGCTGGTCCTGCTGCACCTCAAAGATAAGCCCTGGGCAGCAGAGGGAAAGACTCTGAGACAACTCTTCTATTTGTGAAGCACTGTCCATAAGCACTGTGACCCAGCTGCTCTGGGAAGGGGTTTATTTGTGCTGGGCTGGTATGCAGCAGCTAATTCATCATATCTGGTCCTCATCATGATACCCCAAGGTCCATCTTCTGGGAGATGTTGCACTCTCTGCATCATTCTGGTTGTGGGCTCTGTCTGCACTGGGAGTTCAGTCCTGGTGATATTTGCTTCCCAATCCCAGCTCTGTAGAGCTGAAGAGGATGAGTATAAAGACTAGCTCTGAGCAGGCCACTCCTCCCAGTGAAGGATTTGGGGTGAGGGTGCCTCCAGCAAGGCTGGGGTTGTGGCATAACCCAACCCATGCAAGGCTGTAGAACACATGATGGCCAAACCTAGTGGACCTCCTTGATGGCCAGCTCTCCTGCCTGCTGACACTTGATCTCACTTCTATGTGTTGGAAATACACAGGGAGTGCTGCTGTAAATAGGAGCTAGGCTGGTACATCCCTCTTTTCTTCTCCATTATTTTTAACCAGAGCTCTCTGAACTTCTCCAGCTGTGATTTCTCTCTGTTTTTTCCCCTTCCTCTGGGGACAGAAGAATCTGTGAAGCCCACATGCCTGGAGAACTGCAGTGAAGCAGTTAACCTTTGCCAGGGCTTGTGGTGGGGATGCAATTTATAATTGTGTTTTCCAAGAGAGCTATAAACTTGTCCCCTATCAGTTTTCTGGCTGAGGCAGAGAGTCATCAAGAGTTGCATCAGGGATGAGGTATAATTCAACCAATTATAACTGGCAGGTTATGCTGCACTTGTAAAGTACGGATTTTAAAGCCTGCAATTGCTGATAAACAGTATTGCAGGCAGAGCAGAGCAAAATCTATTCTCAGTGAAAAGGCGAATCGTATCATTTAACCCTTTCCTCCCAGGGGACTGTTGCATTGTTGCCAGTGATGCTCATCCACCTCTTTGCAGCCAGGGTCACAGGGAGGTGGGTACCTCTGGCCGTGCAGGGGTTACGGCTCTGTGGGAAAGCCCATCTGCAAAGGAGGTGCTTTCCCACCCCACATGTCTGCAGGGTGTTGGGGCGTTCAGCCCAATACATTCAGCCCAGGGCTGCTGCCAGGTCATGCAGCACTGAGCAGCCCTGGGGCAGTGAGTGCCCTCTCCCTCTGCCTGTAAATGCTCAGCCTTTTTATACTCCATTTAGATCTGAAAGGGTAATTGTTTCCCTTTAGCAGAATTAATTTTAATCTCCCTATTAGATAATTGCCCTTTAGTCTGAGTGCAGCTGCTTTTGAATTACAGTTACATCACCGGCAAGTGAAGGGTGGGGGGTGGCTGTGAGACAGCAGCAGCCTTCTGCAGTAGGAAGATGTCTAACTTGAGTCAAACTTCAATAAATGCTGAGAGGGAGAGGAAAGGTTGCCTGAGCTGCAAAATAATTTCCTTTTCCTGCTGCTGCAGATGATCCCTTGACTGCACCCAGCCCCTTCAAGAGTCCTCCTTGGCCACAGCTAGCTGAAGTTCCTCAGAGCCACCACAACCAAACCACCAATGGGAGACAGGAGGAAGAAGAGGAAGAAGCGGCTCAGGTGGGTACCGAACACACCAAACTGTGCAAACACGAGTGGTATGGAGTCCACCTGTGAAGGAAGGGATTTTAAGCAGAGCTGATCAGAGGCACCTCCCGTTAACTTCAGCCCCAGCTGCGTGTCCTCAGCAGCTCTGGAAAATCATTCACAAGCCACCCTTCAGCCTCCTACCCGGAGCTGGAGGGACATTTTGGGAGCAAGGCCACTAGAGGGCATTCTGGGATTCCCACAAACCCAGGCTGGCAAAAGCAGTGCCTTTCTGAGGCTCCTTCCAGGTCTGCCATTGCAATCAACCTACTCAGATGCTTGGGAAAGAGGGGGGAATCCGACCCTTTTGCAATCTCCAGGCTGTGGTGAGTTAGGACCGTTTCACTGCATGCTCTTACGAGTAGCCAAACATTTTGGTCACTTTTGTGACTGGTGTGGGTTGTGGGCAATTCGTTTCCATCTTCTCTTATGTGAAAAAGACTACACACCACAGACACTTGGTTGGTTTTGGCCTGGTGGTCCTGGAAGAGATACCTAGGGCAGCAAGTGGTGGGTTTGTGTCTGCTGCCTGTGAGGGAAGCAGGACAGCAAGGAGGGACCTGCCCACTTGGAAGAGGTGCAACATCACAAAGCCAGGCTTTGAGGATGTGCTCTTTGCACTCTCCTTTTCCCCATGCTGGAGGCGGGGAGTCTTTTTGCCATCTTTTATTCTATATATTTTCTTCTCAGTGTTTCTGCCCCAAAACTATCTTTCTTGTTGTGCTTATTCCATTTTATTTCTCTTTTCTTGCTGGCCAGCGAGCAAAGGAAGGATGTTGTTCTCTTCCCTTCCAGCAGCATTCCCTGTTTTGGCTGGTGGGTAGTAGTGGGTCAGCCAGCTCCTGCTTCTGGTGCACCTCTGTGGGAAGTCAGTGAGTTCATTCTGGACCAGACGGCCATGACAGATGTAGTTACTGCTGCAGGAGGGATGCTACTGATATCCCTGAGAGATGTTTCCTAAGACTCCTAGTGATGGAAACTCCGTATCTTCCCTAGGCAACCTATACCAGTGCTTCCTTATCCATCCTGCTAGATGGGCTTTCCATATACTACCATGCATCTTCCTTGTGCAGCTTAAGTCCATTTCTTCCTGCCTTATCCACCCCAGGCATGGAGAACACATTACTGTCTTTTGTGTAGCAATCCTTTATATCCTTGCAGACCAATGTCATGCCTTCCTTTCTCTAAGCTAAACATGCCACCTCTTCCTATCTTTCATTGGAGAATGTCTTTCCAGGCCTCTGATCATTCTTGTTGCTGTCCTCTGGGTGCTCTCCAACTGCTTTACATTTTTTTTCTTGTCAGAGGTGCTTGCAGACAACGTTTCCACATCTCATTATGATGGTCACCTTCTTGCCAGCAAACTAGTCACCCCAATCAAGCCACATCTTTTGCTGCAGAACTGCTACCACATTGTTATTTTCCACACCAGATCTGCCTTGTCAGTTCCTGCTTTGTTTTGGTTTTCTCAGTCTTCAGCAGGGACAAATTGGGATATCAGTCCCTGTGTTCCTCCAGGTTTCTCACTGGTGAGGAGCTTGGTGAGGGAGGACTAATGGTGTGGCCCTCTGCTCTGGCAGGAAGCACCAAGAACACAGAATTTTTTGTCTTGGCCCAAATAAATGAGAAACAAACAGGCAGAAATGGTACAAAAGCAGTGTCTGTGTAACCACCGGTGTTCTCAGCTGTGATGATGCTGTGAAATGATATCTGCTATTGTGAGCTTAGAGAAAAAAGGTCTGGGTGGCTGAATAAATAAAAAGAACATAAAATGGTGCTGTGAGACCTTTTCAGTTAATAATCCCAAGTATCCAAGATTAGGCATTCCCCATAAAACCTTCATATTTTCAGTCATTTTATGAAATGACAATATAACAATAACAACATGACAATGGCTTTATAATAGGACAATAACTTACATATCTTACACATGAGCAAGAGATATTTTTTTGCCAGTAAAGTTGCAGTGAATTGATCCATAAAAGAAGAAAAAAAAAAAAAAAAAAAAAAGGCAGGGTTCTTTTCCTGAAGACTTGCTTAAGTCAAAAGCCAATGACTGGGGTCAGCAAGAGAGTCACTGGTTGTACTGTGAGTGTGGGTTATCAAAAACCTCCATTGGTGCCTCCTGGCTTCAAAATCTTTGAAATAATGAGATTCTTAGAGGATGTCATGGTATCTGTTCATGTTTTCAGTGAAGTTTAAGAATCTCAGCTAAGTTCTCTGTCTTGGGAATGAGCCCAGCATGATGTGCTACAGACTGGGAAGGTATGAGGAGGTTCACACTTGCTCCATCCCACTGAGTCTTGAGTGGAACCTTGTGCCATGTGATCTGATGCAAGAGCCAGTCCTGAAGTCCCACAGGCTGCCCTTGGGACAGCGGCCAGTAGAGGAGGGAGTTTTCCATGGAGTGCAGCTGCTGTGATACGGCTCTGGTCCCCACAGCCCGTATTTG
>WUAM01000359.1:34829892-34840110 GCA_024336885.1 Actenoides hombroni
CTGGGGACAGCGGCCTGTAGAGGATGTAGTTTTCCATGGCGTCGAGCTGCTGTTTATCTGCTCTTGCTCACACAGCCTGTATTTGGTTTTGTATTTTTAACTGGCAATAACATCTTGTCTCTTCCCTTTTTCACATACAAAACCAACTGTGAGACTCCCAAAATATCTTTATATTAGCCAATGACAATGATTTGTGGGACACTGAATTATTTCTAAAGGATCAAAATACATAAAGAAGGAGCCAGAACCGAATTCATTTAAGAACTGAATTATTTTAGCCTGACGTGTGGCTAGAGGTGGAAATGCCATCTCACAGAAGAACTCTGTCTGGGGCAAGAGGACATATTAGTCTTTGTCTGAGGTGAAAACATAAACCTCTGGTGCTTTTTCTGAGTTGGGGAGAACAGCAAAGGCAGGAAACCCAAGAGGAGGTCTTCAGGGAGAGAGTGTCTTCTGACTGGCATGACTCTGTTCATCTTTTGTGGTGCAAAAAGACGTTGCCAGCTGCCCTCCCAGAACAAGGTGAGGGTAATTTGCTCATGTCCTCTCCTCCCTTCTAGGTACAATGGAAGCAGCACAGAAGAGGTGGAGTTCTGGGGTTCTTCACATCATGGACCCTCCTCTGAAATGATGTCAGGAACATTATGTGCCTTTAGAAACCATAAGCATCACCTCCATTTCCATAGTGGGATGGATGGTCAGCCCCTGTTTTTCTCACTACATGGATATTATCTTCATAACGTGGGGTGGGTTCATACTCTGTGAGCTTGTCCAGTGAAATGTTTTCAGGCGACACAAGTGAACGCCCAGGATGCTACTACTGGAGCCACTGGATCATTACACTGGCAGTAATTTTGTGGCTGATGTCCCTGACACAATGTAGAGGAGCCCGTGGACTCCCTGAGGCACTTGGCCATCCTGAGCTCTGTTAGTGGGAAGCACTTCTCTGGTCAAGGAGATAAAAGCTGCTCCAGGCTGAAAGGGGCACAGCACATGGTTGGAGGTTAGCACTGGAGACATGTCCTGTCTGCAGGCAGGAGTTTGATTGCTCCCATGTTCCCAAACACTCAGTTATTTACAGGGTAACTTGCAGGGCTCAAGTCCAGCAGATGCAAATTTCCTTGGCCCCTGTCAAGTGATTGCATGAAGTGCTGTTCACACAAGAGACTCCAGTTGGGTTCTGACCCAGCTCTGACCTCCGCCATCTGGGCCAGTAATCACCAGCTCATTAGACACACAGATCAGATGCTTCCAGGTGTGACACCAGACAAACTACGTGCTGAGGCAGACACTTTGAAAAGCTTTGCGGGTGTCACAGGAATGTTCAGGCTGCTGTGAGTACTGGGTAACACTGATCCCTCTTAGCACTGACACCAGGACATCAGGGCTCTGTCTCTGCCGTCTCAGGAGCAGCACTGATGCAGGGGATGGGTGGGAGAGGAGGTCCTGGGCTGGTGTGTCACCTCCTGGCTGTCATTTTCATGCCACATGCTGCAGTTACTATGGTGGGGTTTGAACACTCAGCTTTTCAGCTGTTGTGTGTTTCCAGGGCAGAATGTCCTGACAGAGACTCCTGGCTATCACCAGCATCCGTGGCCCATAAGTCACATGGGAGGTCAGAGTCTCCATACTAGTTTGGAATGAAGCACTGGGCAACAAGTGGTCAACCTTGCATTCCTGCAAAGCCTTCACATGCCAGATCCACCTCTGCCATCTTCCAGGCTGACCTGGAAGCACCTGTCTCAGCCAGCTGTGACTGAGCTGTCCCCAGATGCAGCCTGGGTTCTGGTTTCTCCTCTCTGAAACAGTCTTTAGGGAGCACACTCTCTGCCAAACTAATTCTGGTTCCTTGTCTTTTCATGACATGAAGAGGGCTACCTGAGTGAAGCCCAGTTTAACCCTCGGCCTCAGCTTGTGTTGGCCTCACGCCACCACCACAGCCTACATCATGGTGTGGTGGCCCATGGAAGGAGAGGATGCACTTTTATGCTTCCACAACAAATTAGCTGTTGACCTTACATGCTTAGAGCTGAGTAGCACATGGAGGAGGACCATGCCTACTCAGAGGAAGTCTTGACTGTCAAGTAACATGAAAACCACTTGTCAAGACAGAAAGAAAGAGCTCTTCCACTGGCCAGATGGGCCGCTCAACAAGCAACGTGGGGTTTGCATGATGGGATCATATAAGAAAACAAAATAAGACTCAAATCTTCTGATTCCTCATTCTTTGAGCACCTGTGAGCCAGCAGCAGATTGAGTTCAGTTCCTCCATGGTGAGGAAGTGAGGCAAACGTAGAGCTGAAGTGAGATGACAGAGACAAGAATGAAAGGACGTGTATAAGTCCACTTAGGGTCAGGAAAGCAACATGAAGGCCAGGAGGTTGCAAACCTGAAGACCAGTGTAAGTGTATGGTGGGGCATGAATGAAAGACAGCCAGCAAAGTGTGAGCCAGGCAGAGTGGCATCAGGTCCCGTGGGTCAGGCACAACTGTGTGCTTTGAGGAGCAAATTACATGGCAACAGCTATTGATATGACAGGCCTCAGAGGACACTATCCATCTGTGAGAGGGCTTGGCTGAGGCACATCATCCCATCAACACCTGCTAGACTGGAACGAGATCAAAGCGAATGTTCCTGCTACAGAAGTTGTCCAGCATTGAAGTACAGAGGAAGCACTTGGTGGTGGTCTGACTGGCACTGCTTGCTGACATGCAGCCACACAGCCTGAGAGAGCTGGTGCTTTAGGGCTTATACAGGATGAGGTCACCACTCTGCATGTCCTGTCTCACTGGTGGCCACAGGAGTGTGAGCATAGCCACGCTTCCTGCCCTGGCCATCCCGGGGGCTGTTTCTGCAGCTGAGACATGAGCATGCACTACTGCCCCGTGCAGACAGCACTGGTGTTTTCTTTATGGTCTTGGATGTTACTTCTTCCTACTTGGATCTTTTCTTTTAAAATAAACACCCATCAGGCTTTTGAAAACAGTTGCTTCTAATGCTGGGGAAATTAATGGCACCCAACACACATCACTACATCAGGCTGATTTGAGTAGTGGATGTAAATACAGGGGCACAACTCCAGTGTGGAGATTTCTTCCTACAGAGACAGCAAGTCAAGACCGGAGATAGTGTATCTGTCATCTTGCAGGTTCGTAAGCAGAGACCAGACATCAAAAGCTTCCACGGACACCCAGACATTTTTTATTCCACCTGAAGGGCCAACAGTGGTGGCTGCAGCCCTGCCCAGGGGTCTGCCCTGCGTCTCCTCTGACAAGCTGTCTCATTCAGATGTGGAGGTCAACGGAGTTGACAAGAGCTTTTCAGCTGACTTCTGTGGGTCTGTTGGTTTGGGGTGGGTGCTGATGCTCTGCATGTGCTTTATTGCCTTGCTGTAAGGTCAGTTCAATATCTCTCATGTGCTGGCTGGGCCACTGCCAAAAAGTAATGTAGCAAGACAAGGACAATGCTGAGATGAAGAGAAGTGGATGAGCTCAGTGCTCTCAATGTTAATTATCAGGCGTGATTGGCCTTGCTAAAATCTTCCCAGGTCTACAGCCACATTTTCTCACTTGATTTTTATCACGGATGGTGATGGAGAAAGGAATGGTATCTACAGGGCCCAAGTCCTTGGAGGGATGTAAGTGCAGAAGACAACTTTCATACTAAAATGATCTTGTAACACGCACAGAATGTGTGGCCCTTTTTATTTGACCTTATCTCTGCTCTTAAGTGAGTCCTGCAATAGCCAAGTGGCACAGGAGCTGCCACCAGTTGCCTCAGCCTGGCTGTGTAGCTGCTCTGGACTGAACAGCACCTGTGGGGCTAAACAAGAACTAACTGTGCGTCCCAGGAACTGGGACTTCTCCCATTTTGCTTGGGTTGCTTTGTATTACCAAGACTATCCAATAAAAGAGCCACTGCTGGAAGGGAAAGTCAGAACTTTTCTGTCATAGGCCCATTGCACTTTTAAGTGCTCACTGTGACGCTGAACCCGACCCGATCCTCCCTGGCTGTGCACTCAGGAGCTGCCAGACTGTTCTCCTTGCACTGCACCTGCAGGAGTGGGATTAACTTCCTCCATGGAGGCAGCTGGTGAGATCATACTGTTGATGTGGGACAACAAAGTCATCAGTCTGACAGAGGCATGATTTTCTTTCTCTTATTCCAGCAAATCCAGTGATGTGCTTCTTTGGAGCAGCAGTCGGTCCTGTTCTCATTTTATCACTTCTTACCTCTGAAGTTGGATAAACCCCTTTGCAGTGGGGCCTATTCCACGTTATCTTCAATGCATCCTGGCAATGAAGCTGACAGCCCAAACAGCTCTCTAGAGATGTTTCTTTAAGTCAGTAAGTACTGTACAAGCAAAGCCCTGAGCTCACCATCCCAGCCCGTGTGTAACAGTAACATTCTTAACATATAAAAGCTGGACTTGCTCAGGCAAGGCTTTGGCTTGAGAGAATTGGCTCAACGGGCCAATCCTTAAATATGAAAACAGAAACATTCCAGTGTCAGTCCCCAAACAGAAGACAGCATTTGAGGACCCAGTACAGAAATTAATCTGAGTCAGCATTTTGGAAAAGACTGCAAAATCTTTCAGGAGAACAAGGAGGAAAAAAATCCCCTGAGAGATTAAAGATTTTAAATACCAAACCTCAGGATTTTGATCTGAAGCAAAGTCTGTGTTACCCCTCTAACGTTCAAACACCCCAGGGGAATGAAAATCCTGCAAGGTGGTGAAAGACCCACTCACAAATCACGGTGTTTCACAGCTCCTGTGTTCATGGCTGAGGACTAGCATCCAGTCCCAAGTTGTTCTTTCCCATGCGATGCCCCATCCTCAAGGCCAGCCTCCTCCAGCGTATCTGAGCTTCATCGCTGCTCTGACCAGAGCATGGGGGACACAGGTGGGACAGGGAGATGGTCACAGTGTGCAGTGGGATGGAGAGGTGCTGGAGGCAGCAGTGATTCTGGAGGGGGAGCTGGGACCACTAGAGGGAAGCATGAAGCCACTCACACTAATGGCTTTGGAGGATGGAGATGGAGAGCCCGAGAATCCACAACAAAAGAAAATGAGCAGCTGGAATGGGGACAGGCAGAGTCTGCTGCTTTGTGAGTGGTGATCTGTATGTCCTGGGCAGGTCCAGCCGAGCAGGCAGGGGTGCATATGCAATCAGCTATCTCCAAACCATCCAAGTCCTTCTTGGTCCCCCAGAAGGAGACAGTGGGATCTCACCATCCCCTCTATGGCCTGGAGGCTCCTTGGGAACAACCATGTGTTTCTCTGACAGGTCATACTCAGCTGAGAGCTGATCCCTGGCAGAAGTGAGCTAAAGAGGGTGAACTGTGAGATTTAGCTGAGCCTGAATGGGTCACCTTGGTGTCCAGGGGTGGAGAACAGCAAAGAACCAATTCTGCTGTCCCATCCCAGAGCATTGCCCAACCTGGAGCCAAGTGTCCTGGAAAGAAAGGTCAGCTCCTTGGGGGTGGAGGAAAGGGTGGTGAACACAGACACCTTGAGGGACAACTGTTCTCATACACTGAGTCCCCAGTTTTGGTGCATATTTGGGTGCCAGCCAAGTTTTTCACGCCCGGCCCCCAGGAATGTGACTGTCCTCCAGGCTGAAGGTGCTAAACCAAGGAGGGTGTTCCCCTACTTTCATTTATGGTTCATCATAGTTCACAGTGTCCACTCAGGCCCTATCATGGTTTAACCCCAGCTGGCAACTAAGTACCACGCAGCCACTCACTCCTACCCCTGCCTCTTGTGGCATGGGGAAGAGAGTCAAAAACAAGAAAAACTCATGGGTTAAGACCAGAGCAGTTTAATAATTGAAATAAAATTAAAATATTATAGTAATAATAATAATAATAATAATGAAGATAACAAAAAGAGAGTGAAATAAAACCCAAGAAAGATAACTGTTGCCCAATACAATTGGTCACCACCTGCTGACTGATGCCCAGACAGTCCTCAAGCAGGAATCTGTCCTTCCCAGACAACTCCCCCCAGTTTATATACTGGGCATGATGTCATGTGGTATGGAACACTCCTTTGGTCAGTTTGGATCAGCTGCCTTGGATGTGTCCCCTCCCAGCTTCTTGTGCCCCTCCAGCCTTCTTGGTGGCAGGGCATGAGAATCTGAAAATTCCTTGATTTAGTATAAACACTATTTAGCAACAACTAAAACCATCAGTGTGTTATCAACATTATTCTCACATTAAATCCAAAGCACAGCCCTGAACCAGCTACTAGGAAGAAAATTATCCCAGCCAAAACCAGGACAGGCCTCAGCTCAGCTCCACTGGCACCTGTCAGGGTGGAGGCTTCCTCACCATCTCTGGCCATGCACCCAGCAGCATGCAGCAGGGCTAGCAGTCCTCTTCCCAAGCCCCTAGAGGTGCTGTGACTCATTTACCTCTGAATATGTTTCTTCCTAAACCACCCAGATCCCACACCACCTCCTGACCCATATTATCCTCTGAAGGATCTCTAGTCTCCCTGGAAGTCCAGAATAACATCCTGGCAATGGCATGGACAGGAAACAGAGCCAGGAATTGAAGTCACTGAGCACTTGTCTGGAGATGCCTGCAAAGCAGTCTATCCTTTCACAGAATCACAGAATAATTGGAGTTGGAAAGGCCCTCTAGAGACCATCTAGTCCAACACCACCACCACAGCAGGATTGCTCAGAGCACGTTAGACAGGGTTGCATCCAGGCAGGTTTGGAATCTCTCCGTAGCAGGAGACTCCACAACCTCTTTGGGCAGCCTGGACAACTGAACAGGTCTAGACTGGAACAGAGAGAGCCAGCACCATGGGTCTGCTCAGGAACCAATCACTACGTTATGGCAAACCTTTCTTGGGGCTGTGACAATCCCATAAGTGATGCCTTTTCTGGCAATACCCTTATCAAGGTGCTGGGAGAAAGCAATTCCCCTTCCCTCATTGCAAAAGCATGTGGCAAAGGGTTTGAGACTCCACTTCCCTGATCTGCAAGAGCTCAAAGAAGAAGAGGTGACTTCTGCTACAGGGCAAAGTCACAGCAGTGCATCCTTCTTCGGGCACAGGCATCACAGTACACCTGGCTGCAGCTCTTCCACATGTTAAGTCTTCCCTTGCTTCCAGTCTTTAGACATCTCACTTCTGTTTTTCTCATGAAGTCTTTTCTAGGAGAATATTTCAGATCCTGTTTGAACCACAGCCCAGGAACTGTTGTTCTCTCTCCACTGCCTGGCTGAAGAAATGGGGGTCTGCGTCTGTTTGTGGGAATGCCTGGAGGCACTGCCTGTTAGTACACTCACTGCAGACCACAGTCTAGTGGTTCTTAGTTGTAGTAAATCACAGTAAACAGCAACATGCTGCATCTACAAGTGAACAGAGACATCTTTCTGCACTGACTGGGCCAGGGCGGAGGAACACCTCACACTGTGAAAGATGAAGGAACCTGCAGTGAGGATTTGGGGATGACCCCTCTGACTATACTATACTTCCCAACTATAAAAAGAGACTGAGGATCTGGGGTTGTTCCTTACGGACATCCTTGCTGGGTCTCTGGGCTGTGCTGGTGCTCCCTGGGTCTGTTGAGATTTGATACCTGTGCAGAGCACCATGGCACAGCTGAAGCATGGGTTGCCTGGCTGTAGGTGGGGCTGTCACCATAGCTGGGTGGTGATGTGGGGGACACATGTCAGCTCTGCCCGTGGCTCCTCTGAGGCTGCAAACCCAGAGCCAGTTCTTCTCTAGAGATGTTTTTTAGAGATGCTTTTTGTCCAGGAATATGCTGTTCTCATGGACTTGCAAGTGGAGGTCACACCAGCATCGATCTGGACTGCTCATCCAAGTAACCACAACAGGATTCGGGAGTAAACTACAGCTAAACGCTGCTACTCAGCTTCCTGCCTTTAGCTGAGGTTTTCCACTGAGCAGCAGCAACTGTGTTCATCACTCAGCAGAGTTGCTTTTCTGTCTGTCATTCCTCTCAGAGGGTCTCTTAATTTGGGGGAGACAGGATGGGCAGCAATGTGCTGGCTTGCACAGCTTGTTGCAGTAGCACCTCTTACACAGGATCCGTGCCCAAAGCAGGAATGCCTTGGTGGGCAATTAAATTACTTGCCCCCATCACAGCAGAGCAGTTGGTCTCATACAGTGCAGCAGCTCTGCCCCACCCCTGCTCAGCACCACTGCATGTCATATGTTGACCCTTTCAGCCTCCACAGTGTGGACACGCTAAACCCAGGAGGTGGAGGGAATCTAAACCAGCAAAAATCCAACATAATGAGGCTTTTCAAACAAAAAAAAAAGGCCAAAGGTGATTGTTGCTTCTAATTGGACATGCCCTGATATCAGGGTGGTGGAGGGGAGAGAGATAAAGGCTTGGAGTAAGGAACAGCAGGTTGAGTGTGCTCCCTGAGTCCCCTCCCTGACTTTGTAGGACAGCAGAGCCTGGAAAGTGCATCATCCAGGCTGTACTGCTGGGGAACAAGTCTCTCAGAGCCCTAAACCCTTCCCCAAGGAAAGCAAGATTAGTAGGAAAATCCCAGCAGATACATCACCAGTTGTATTTTTTCCTCACCTTAACCTGACCCGTGAGGAAACTCCCAAGGAAACTGGGACTTTTAAAGGCTGGAGTGGGAGGAATTAAAACAGAGAGTTACTCAGTTGTCAGAGTGACTCTGCCTGTGGCTCTTGATACCACCCTGGGCATGTATCCTGTCAGCTCTGTGCCACAGTACAGTGGAGATGAGCCTGTAAACCTTCATTGCCTCCCAGGAACAGAGGATCAATTCATGAGCTTTGAAACTGCAGGTACGAGGCTGTGAGAGAGGAAGTTTCTGCCACTTCTGGACTCTGAAATTCACAGTAATGTTCCTTTTCATTTCACCCACAGCCTGCCAAGCTTTGACAGGCTGAAGCACCGGGGAAGAGGGCAGTCCAAGCTGCACAGAGGTGTTGTTCTGAGCAGCTTCATGCAGCTGGGACCCCTCTCCAGCCAGATGCTGATGTTTGGCCTGGAAAAGCTGGCAAGAGCTGAATGAGATGGGCAGGAGCTGCAGCTGCCAGCAGGATGGGTGCAGCCTGAGCAGACCCCATGGGACAGCCATCACCGTGTGCTCCCACCGCCCTCTCTAGAGATCTCAAGCTGCTGGTGGGACTGCATGGTCACCCTTGCCAGCAGGGTGAAAAACAGGACCGGAGGAGTTCAGGTGCTGTAGCTTCCCCCAGAATATCCATCGTGCCTTTCCTCCTGCAGTCCTCAGGTCTTCTGGGATCCCCGTAGCAATTGCAGCAGGTTTTCAGCATTCCCATATGCTCCCTGTGCCGCAGCCTGGGTCAGGGATCTGCCAACCTCAAGCAGGAATGTATTGCTCTGTACAAATTAAATTCTTAAAGAAACTGATGACAACGCCAGATGGATTCACCTCTCTCTTGCAGTACCAGGACTGTATCTCCCCTTGCACACCTCTGCACAGTGCAGGGAGGACTCTGAGCCAGCTGGGCAGACCAGGGTTACTCTGCTAGCCACAGGAAAGCTGCTGCTGGGGATGCTTCCCCAGCAAGACTCCCCCTTGGCATCCAGGCTGGTCCTGTTCCGAGAGGCACAGGCAGGCTCCGATGGATGCTCTGCTGGTCTCTGAGCTCGGGAAAGTACAAGCAGTAGGGAATGAGGCCGGGCTGGCTGACGCCTTGGCACTGCAGCGCAAGCCCTTTTGAATGGCCTTATCAATTATTCACAGAGCTCAAAGGCTCAGCGGGTCCGCCTGCAGCTCTCTCTCCCTCGCCTCTCCTCGCTCTCCAGGCTCTCTGACATAATGTGATTAGTTGGCTTTTTCACACCAGAGCTGATTTCGGAAGATACCTGGGGCACGCAGCATGCTCACGGGCTGGGAAAGAGCTGGAGTAAGTTGTGCTGTGCACCACGGCTCGAGTTGTTGGCTGCTCTGCAGCACAGAGTTCTGGGACCCTTCGGGAGCCAAGGCTCTGCTCCTTGCTGGGAGGCAGAGGGGTTGGGGAAAGGCCACGCTCATTCCTGGAGATGTCCACCCTGCTTTGAGATCAGGAGTGATTGCAGGCTGAGGCTAGGGAAGGATCCAACCCCCAGCCTCGCAGGGTGGGCTCGCTGGAGCAGGGCAGCTTGCACAGATCCGTGGCTGCCCCGAGGAACTGGTGGGTGAACTGTGCCACGAGTGCTCCTGCAAAATGCTGTCGTGGCAGCAGAG
>WUAM01000359.1:34848341-34863562 GCA_024336885.1 Actenoides hombroni
GGAAAGGGAAAGGGAAAGGGAAAGGGAAAGGGAAAGGGAAAGGGAAAGGGAAAGGGAAAGGGAAAGGGAAAGGAAGATGTCTCTTCTTGTCTCCCAGACAGGCCAAATTAAAACTGGGGCATGGAAAGCACTGTAAAACTTCTACAGAAGACACAGTTTGTGGCCAGTCACTCTGACCATGTTTCCTGGACAGAGAAAATGTGATAAACCATAAAGTTAAAACATACAAAGTGCAGAAAGTTCATTGTTGCCATACAGGTGAGAGAGAATCAGTCAGATTCAGTAAATCTTATCTGTCAGAACATCCCTGGGGTCCCAGTGATGATGCCCCCATAAGCAATAATATGCTGTTCAGCACCAAGAATAATCAGCAATTATCAGGTGTCCTTGGTATGACTCATCCACCAAAGCACTGAAGTGAACTAGTTTAACAGCAGCTACACCAGCTTGTGCAGATGTGTGAGATACCCTAGAGCAGGGTGAAGCTTTCAGCAACAGCTTGACTCTGGTGCTGGCTTGAAGGAGGGTAGAAAACTCATTTTCAATTGCCCTGGCAGAAATCAATTTCTAGGTTTTGAACACAGAGAAACAGTCTTCAGATAAAGTCCCAGCCTCAGACCTCTCCAGAGAGCAGAGGGACAGAAGCCTTCATGGTTGCAGCAGTCCCTCTGGCTTTCAAAGCCATGATTTCCTTCTCACCTAGTCAAAGCTGGGCCAAGACGCAGTTCTTTCTGTGCAAACTCCATCCATATTGCCCTTGACCATGGGAGAACTCATCTTCACAGCGTATGCTGGCTGCATCACTATGCACAAAAAAAGCAATATAGTCAGTCCTAAACCCCACATCTCTGAGTAGTTCCTGCCATGAATTCACAGGTATTTCTGTATAACTGGTTTAGAGGTTTAATTCTTGCTATTCTGATCCCATCAGAGGGTTTGCAGCAGACTGGGAGGAGCCTGTACAACCCTGTAGCTCCTACAACCCTTGGGAAAAACCTGCTTCAAGGAACTCCACCATCCAGAAAACTTCTCCCCATGCTTCACTGCCCATATAGCTGCACACACACCCCCAGACATGCAAACTAGTGCCACGTACTGAGCCAGGGCACATCTGATTAACCTGATGTGCTTCCAGCAGGAGGTAAGAGGAGAACCAGATGTGGCAGCTGGATGCTGCTGCAATCTGTGCTGCCATCCCTGAAATCCAGGGGACAGAGGCAGTCCCATCCAGACATCCCAAGAGCTGTGTGGGAGCCTCCAGCCCGGTGTGAGGCTGCTCCCTCTGCCTCCCTCCCCAGCAGGGACAGGCAGCTCCTGGCAGGGCTCTCCCCAGGTCCTGGGAGCAAAGCTGCGGGGAGCGGGAGGGCTGTAATTACAGAGATAACTCACACCATGTCACCCAACAATGATACATGAAAATGCTACATAAACCCGTCTATCTGGTGCTCTCGATTTATCTTTCTGCCTCTCTATTTATTTCTTCCTCCAGCCTATCGCTCAGTACCGTGCAGGAGCTGGAAATGCCAGCTGCTGGAAATGCAATTTGTTTTGATTCACCAACATCTCCCAAAATATCTCCGTGACCTCTTGAATTTTTTTGCAATGAATTATGATAATGATGATTTTTACTTCTATTAACAAACTGCAGTAGCTCAGCATGGCCAGTAAATATATGGAAAAAAAAAAAAAAACCCAAACCAAATAAAATATATATACATTACTTTTGTTGTTGTTTAATAACAGGGCCTTCGAAGAGTATCAAACAGGGGTGGCTTTTCTCTCTTCGTCTTTTCTGAAAAGCATCAGTACCAAATTTCTATCCTAATTATAACAATGCTTCTCCTAATGAAAGAATTCATTTGCCTGCTCTAATCAGCTGGCTGGCTTCGGAAATTGCAGCTGATGGGTGTGGAGGAGGGGCTGCGATCAAGGTTTGGAGCAGGCAACTCGCAGTTTCCAAGGTACCCCAGGAATTCGGGAGCCACCTCCACGGGAGGTGCAAATTGGTGCTGTTGCTCAGGACCACGTGTCAATGCCGGGCTGAGCCTTCCTGGAGAAACTGGCTCTGAAGTCCTGGAGACCTCCCTGCCCCTGTGCAGCCCCACTCTGCTTCCAGGAGGGGGGATCGTGAGCTGCAGCCAGGGGGGAAAAACGGAAAGGAGAAAAAAAGAAAATCAAACAGCCCTCCCCCCTCCAAAAAAACCCAACCAAAAACAACAAACAAACCAAAGACACATCAAAAAAAAAGCCCACAAAAACAAAAAACAAAACAAAAAAAAACAAAACAAAAAAAAAACCCAAACAAAACAAAACGGGGGAGGGGTGGAGGAAAAAAAGTGCGAAAAATCACTGCTAATGAAAAGTGATTTCAAAGCACATTAGTCTGCTCTTGTTTCTTTTTTTTTCATAGTGAAAATGAGAGATGCTGAGCCAAAAAGGTGGCTTCTCCCCGTCGCTGGGAGGCTGCAGGAAGGAGAAGTGCAGGCTGTGGGAGGCCGCGGGGATTCGGGGCCTTTCTGCTCCTGCCAGGGCCGCACAAGGCCGCGGGGATTCGGGGTGTTTCTGCTCCTTCCAGGGCTGCACGAGGCCACAGGGATTCGGGGCCTTTCTGCTCCTTCCAGGGCCGCACACCTCCCCCGCTGCCTCCCCGATGGGTCTGGGGGGAGCTCTGAGGCCCCGAGCTGCAGCGTGGTGGGACTGCAGGCTCCATGCTGGTGCCCCTGCAGACTGGGGGCTGAGTTTCTCACTCTCACAGTGCTCTTGGACACGGAGCAAGGGGGTGTGGGGGCTCTGTGTGGGACAGGGGGGTGTGCCCACTCACTCAGCCCTTTCTCCATCAGTCCGGTCTCAGGAGGACTCTGGGTCTTGTACTTCACAGACTGCACCATGGAGCAGAGGTCTAAGCACAAGCTGCTGGGGGTAGCCTGGGACAGCCCCCATCTCTCCCCCTCCTGCTATAGGAACCCCCACACCCCAGCACAGTCCCCACATGCCCAAACAGTCCTTCTGCCAGGCTCCATCCAGGTGATTTGTGAGGGCGTGGGAGCTACAAACCAGCGGGAGAGGAGGTCTACTGATGATCATACAAGTCCTTTAAGACTTTTCAGGACCCTGGGCACTAATCTGCCCGAGCAGAAGCTGAGCATGTATTACCATGCCTGAAGGCTTAAAATGGTCAGTGGGCATTACCAATATCTCACAATTAACTCATTCCATCAGTGACTAGTGACAAAAGCCCTCACAACACGATAAAGACTGGCTCAGGGATGTCATCCAGACATCTGGGTGATGCAGTTCTTCGCATGGCCATGGCTTAGATCCACTTTCTGCTGCCAAGCAAGTCACTCATGCTCTGCTGCCCTGTAATGATGATGTTCAGTGTGGCACGAGGCATTAGGATATCTCATATGGATCACCATATTCTGCTTTTGTAGGTGCAGTCACAGCAAAGCAATGAGGAGCCACCTCCTACACTGTAGGAAACAGCATTTCCAGATCCAAACAAGCTGTGGTTAGAGTTTCATGCATCATGTACAAAGACTTACTCAACAGGAAAAAGCATCAGGCAATGTGGGACAAGTTCCAGGGTATGGATAACTGGGTAGTCATAGAAGCAACTGGAATTTAAACTTTACAAAGCCTTGGGAGAGCAGAGACTTCTCTGACTGCTGGTCCAAATGCTGTCTGATTGTGAGGCTGACTTTGGCTTTGTGTTGGGAGGGATGTGGGCTTAGCTGTGTGCACCAACCTCATGCTACCAAGCAGTACAACAGAATTTGCCAGGCCAATATACCTTTTTATGGAGAACCTGCCCAGCAGAGTGCCAATTTCACATGGGCCTTCTTGAGCCTTTGGACATGAGGAGATAGTTTTAAGGACTCAGTCACTGCTTATTTTACATTTCCAGCCTGCAATCTGCACCACTCTAGGATGGAGTCAGTGCACAGAGAGAGACCTGCTCCTACTTGTGGTCCTGAATATCTAACAGGGCCATGGGGGCACCAGCAGGGTCTGGGGATATCAAATCAGCTCAAAGGTGAAAAGCAGAGTGTTGCTCTCACTGCAGAGAGATCACTGCAGCTATGAAGAAAAAACCCTTGCAGGTGCCAGGGACCCTCCTGGCAAAATGCACAGTCCATGATATATAAATCAAAAAGCACCTCAAGTATGCCCACAGCTGGGGAGGGTAGGATGTTGTATCCCAACCTCCCGTCTGACTCCTTAGAATCTCCCCAGCACCAGTTCTCCATCCTGCTCTGTCCTCTTGGCCCATTTCAGTGCTGGGATTTGCAGACTCATTGATGCAAGCCCTTGCTTCATGCTTTCAGAAGTTTTTGGGAAGTGCACAGGGGGCACTGAGAGTGGGACCCAGCAGCTCCGGATCAGCTCTGGACAACAGCTGAATGTGGGATGGTCAGGTGTTGAATGTGATCACCAGATATTTCTTAGTAAGAATTATGCAACTCTTTTGCTGTATGCTGAAATCAGAAAAGGGGTTTAAGCCCCAAACAACCCACATACAGCTGATAAGTAGCACTGCCCCAAAATGCACCTTCACCCCAGGGTCACCACCACAGACATAGCATGGACAAGTGTAGAGTAGAAGCAAAGTTCTTTTAAGACACAAGCAAAGGTGCACAGGGTACAATGAGGAAAGACAAAGATCAGTCAAGAACCCAAGTCTGCCTGAACACTGGAAGGATACTTGGGTACAGCACAGTTCTCAGATCCTCTTACCTAGTCACAGGTATCTCCTCACAGGTCACCCTCCAAGAAGATCTCCTGAGCAGATGGATCTCCTCATGGATCTGCTTATGCCTGAGTGTTGCTTGTCATGCCCTGGTTTATATCAGATTTTCCTTCAAGTTACATGATTGCTGAGTAGCAGATCTTGCTATGACTCAAAAAGGCCCTAACCTTTCACACCATCTCCTGTCACTGGGTGGAAAGGGCTCGGTGACTTGCACTGCAGTTTTTACCCAAGAGGAACATCTCCATACCATCAAATCAGGACCCAGCCTGACAATGAGTGACTGGCTGGGATAACTTGAGCCTCACCAGAGCATAGGGACTTCTTTCTACCATAGCAGACTGACATTAAGATGTTCCTGCTCCCTGCAGGGTGGGTTGGACGAGATGACTTTTAAAGGTCCCTTCCAACTATTCTATGATAGCAATGGTAAAGCAGCTGGAAATTGGCCTGCAAGAAGAGAATTCCCAGAGGAGAGTTAGGAAGCAGGGCCTGTGCAGGTGGTACTGCACAGAAGCACTGTCCCTTGACTGTCTCCTCGCACCCTGGGAAACACCCAGAAGCTCCACACAGCCCACGTAGAGTGGTTCTCACCACACGTACCCACAGGTGCTGCATCTGAATGCACACCGACACTCTTGTGCACTTAGAGAATCATAGAAGCGTTTTGGCTGTAAGAGACCTTTAAGATCATCAAGCCCAACCATTAACCCAGCACTGCCATCCCATTACAAGCACCCATCCCCGGCTGGGCAGACTCACTGGCTCCAGAGGCCACATGGATGTACTCCCAGCTCTCCGGTGGGATGCGGGGCTGGCTGGCTCAGAGTAGCACTGTGGTGGTAGCAGCAAATGAAGGCAGGACATGAAGGATGCTCACATGCTGAAGCCGTCAGCACCATGGGTGCTCATGTGACAGTCGCAGGGTATCTGTTTTCCCTTCGATGGTATAAATGCTCTCTTCAGAACAGCACATTCCCCGCCACCGCTAATGAAAACACATGGTGCGTTTATGCAAAAGCTCCTTCTCATTCTTGGTAATGACATTGGTGGTGGCAGCTCCTGTCTCCTCCTGCTGCCTCGCTCCCTCCCAAGCACCCTTGTCATTTCCCTTCCCTTTATCGACAGCCTTTAATGGGATGAGTCTTTTGCCAGCAGAAAGGAGCCAATGTGTTCTCGGCGGCTGTCAAAGGCACTTCAACTGCATAAAGAGCCTCCCATGTGGTCTCACAGTTAAAATATATATACATACAACAGACAAAACTGTCACCAACGTGCCAGAACCATCATTAGCACTTGATCTTCCTAGCACAGAGGACATGCCTCAGCTAGTTATTTTCATCCTAAATCCTTTACTTTCTGTTTTTGTTTTATTTTGGGAACTGGGTTGGGGAAGGGTACTTTATTTCCCCTACACCTCCTGGAAGAAACAAGAAGGACCTGGTGGGCACATTATGTTCCCAGTAAGGAGCTGTGGCATCTCTACGAGATGCCTTTAGAAGGTGTCAGACGATCTCCCAACCTGCCTACCCCCCTGCCACCCTTTTGATAAGCTTTATACGAGATTTAGCGAGCCAGGAAGTGCAGGAAAGGGAAAAACTACACAGCACCAAGAGGGAGCAATAATGCGAGGATGTGCTGAGCAAGGAAAGGAGCTGATTTCTCTGCTGAATCAGGCCAGGAGGGCCCTGCAGCACCTGCTGCTGTGTATGAGGAGCTTAGCAGGCAGACCTGGCTGTCTATAGTTGCCATACGTGGAGGGAAAGGTGCCTTTCCTCTGAATTGATGCTGGTTGTTCCTCCCACCTGTCTGCTGCAGATCTGATGCATCTGGATCTGCCTGGGGTAGAGGTGATTCTCTGAATAGAACCTGTCTGGTGTGCTGGGGACACTGTGCAAAATGAGCAAGGCCTGTGGGCTGGTCACAGCAGCATCAGGTTCCTTGTCTCTCTGTAGAACATCTGCCCATGGCCTGTCTGCTGTCAGCTGTGCTTTATGATCACACCCATGCGGACAATGTTGTTCATCAGATGCTGAAGAAAGGGGCTGGCTCACCTGGATTCACTGCAAGGTCTTGTGGCAGGTACAGCTTCCTTGCCTTCAGGAGAGGAGCTCTGCTGGCATCAGCAGCAAGATGCGCAGGATGTGTGTCAACACAGCTGTCCACTGACAGGTACCTCTGCACCTTCTGCAGTCCAGCCTTGAGCTCAAGAGAACCCACCCAGAGATACATTGCAGTCAATCTTCAGGGAAGATCACTTCCATCATGTTCTCCATGTAGACATGCCTTGAGAGAGCAATTCCCTGGGCAAGCCCTGTGCTTACCACCATGGACTTTATCTTCCCCCACCAGTGTTCATCTTTGCCCAAGCAAACGTCACAGAATCACAGAATGTTAGAGATTGGAAGGGACCTCGAAAGATCATCTAGTCCAACCCCCCCTGCCAGAGCAGCATCACCTAGATCAGGTGTGTCCAACCAGCTTGTTTAGACACAGAAATAGAAAAAGGGACCCAGGTACCAAGAGGAAATTCACTCTAAGAACCAGAAGAGACCCTGATAAGAATCACAGAATCTATCATAGAATCATAGAATGTTAGACAAGTTTCCTCTGGCTTCCCAGCTCTGGGAGCAAGATCAGCTAAAAAAAGCAGCTGCCCTCAGCCTGCAGCAGCTCCTTGCTGCTGCCCAGCAGCAGCTACGGGCACAGTGGTGAGAGGGCTCAGAGGGTGAGGGTGCTTCAGGGTGCTCAGGGCTGCAGAGCTCAGCACGCAGGGCTCCTGCTGCCCAGGCAGCGCTGGTCTCGTAAAGCAGTGCCAGACACAGCATCCCCGGGCAGTGCGTTGCAGGCAGCTCCAGTTCTCATCCCACCCCCCCGAGGAACAGCCACACGAGCCACCTGCGTCCCAGTGAGCGCGGCTGAGCCCGAGCGGGAGAGACGGGCAGAATCAGACCGGAGTGATGAATACGTTGCAGGATGCCATGCGGTTTCACAGACAGAAAGAGAGGCTAAATTCATCTACTAAATTATTCACTGTGAATTTTTGCTCCGTTCTAGCAGACACGCATCCAGCAGCTATATAATAGGGAAATTCAGTATATATCATAGTAGTTAGACACGTATCCATTACGCACAACAGTTGTTAATCTTCAGTGAATGTATTTAATAATAGCTATTTATGTAACATACATTAACTACCCCTTTTAAACTGCAATTGAATGCATAGTTGAGAACCTTAATTCAAAGCACTACTTAAAGCTGAGTCTCTGAGTCAGGGTAATAAGGATTTTGAAAGAGGGGTGTTTAAGTGCTTCAGAATAAAGAAAGGTGACTGGAAAGAAAATGTTGTAAAAAAAAAAACCAACCAAAACACCCAAAGAGGTTTTTTTGCACTCAGAATCCCTCTTGGGTACAGACAGAAGCTGTGGGTCTGAGAGGGGAGCTGTGGGCAGAGAAAGCATGGAGCTGATGCACACACAGCTGGTTACTGCAAGCAAGGGAGACTGCTCAGTGTCCTTGAGGTCCCATGGACTGCAGCCTTCCATGAATCATAGAATCATAGAATTTGGGTTGGGAGGGACCTAGAAAGATCACCTAGTCCAAACCCCCTGCCAGAGCAGGATCACCTAGATCAGGTCACACAGGAACGTGTCCAGGAGGGTTTTGAACATCTCCAGAGAAGGAGACTCCACAACCTCCCTGGGCAGCCCGTTCCAGTGTCTGTCACCCTCACCGTGAAATTGAATGAGAGATGTGCCAGGCTCCACAGCTGCCCTTGGCAGTGATGGATGTCCCAGGGCAGTGGGAATCTCCTGTTGGCAGCACCACTGCTGCACAGAGCCCAGCTGCAGCCCACAGCAGGCAAGGAGGGTGGGGGAGTGTGCTGGTGCCTCCAGCCTTGCAGCTATACCCACCACAAACCTTCCTAGAAATGGAAGGCAAAAAAAAAGCACAGATTGGCAAAGTGCTGCCCAAGTCCCCCCCATCCCCAAGGGAGTCCCTGCAGCACCAGGGGTGTGGGGTGCTGAGCTCACCAGACTGGTGCCAGGGATGCTGATGGGCTAGTACCTCCTAAAACACTTAAAAAATGATCCCCTTAATTTTGTATTTTAATCAACTCCCGCATCTCCATGCAATACACATCCATTAGCCTAGAAAGAGTGGGGAGGAGAGGTGGTATCATAGAATCATAGAATATTAGGGGTTGGAAGGGACCTCCGGAGATCATCGAGTCCAACCCCCCTGCCAGAGCAGGGTCACCCAGGGCAGCCCACACAGGAACAGATCCAGATGGGTTTGGAAAGTCTCCAGAGAAGGAGACTCCACAACCTCTCTGGGCAGCCTGGTCCAGCTTCTGTCACCCTCAGAGTGAAGAAGTTTCTCCTCATGTTGAGGTGGAACTTCCTGTCCCATATCCTATCACAGGGCACCATAGAAAAGAGACTGGCCCCTTCTACCTGACACCCACCCTGCAGATATTTGTAAACAGTCATAAGATCCCCATTCTTAATGGCTCAGCTAATCCACTGGTGCCCAACTGCATGAAGGACCTGCCTGCTTCCTGCCACAGCTCCAAAGAGTAAATTAAATGATACCATGAAACGTGTTACATCTGCAGCTGGCTCGAAGGGAACATAACAGCATTAGGCAGCCCTGGTGCTCATTAAATGCCTCTGACTAGAAGGATGTAATGAACCAGTTTTATTACAATAGTAATTTCTTCCTATCACATTTGGTGGTTATATATTCATGGGAGATGCGGGGAAGGGAGGCAGATCAGTATAGACCGGTGCATTAAGATATATTGTGTGTGGAAAAGATGTCACCAGACTGTGTGGCTGACAGTCAAGAGAGGGGTGAGACAGAGAGCAGAGTATCCCCAAGTCCATTATAACGCCATCAAACTGACCTTTAAAAAAACCATAAACATTCGAACCATAAAAGTGGGACCCTCTGTTCCCAGAATCACAGAATCACAGAACGTTAAGGGTTGGAAGAGATCTTGAAAGATCATCTAGTCAAGCCCAAATAATCTAGTCCAACCCTCTCCAACGCTGTATCTCAAGGGTCTATTTGCCATAAAGAAGCTGGGTGAAAACCAACAGGAAATATTGAGGAATAATTTACCCTAGGAACCCTAGTCCAACCCTGTTCTTGGCTTCTGAAGCATCAGCAGCTCTGAAAATCGGTTTCATGACCAGTGACTGTTCAGAGCCGTAGCTGAGCGATCATCCACCTCATCTGTCCCAGGTTAACCCAGGGGCCTTGCTTCGTGTCTGTGCTCGGGAGTGTCTCTGTGGGACACAGATCTCCAGGCAGCTGCTGGGACCTTGTGGGCAGAGCGGGCAGTGTGGCACCTGGAGCTGCACTTGCTTTGCATTTTCTCTGGCATGGTCCAAAAGAGGGGAGGAGGAGGGAACTTTAAGAAGATAGAGCCTGAAAAGGAGCCTGACTCTCTCCCCAACGTTTTAAGGCTGGACTTCTTCTCCACCTCCCAGCCTGGTTGTAACCAAGGTGGTTCTCTACATTTGCACAAAAAGCTAATCCACGATTAATAGCTATTTTAATAAATGGCTAATCAATGTATATGGGTTGCTATAGAGTCCAATAAATCAAAACCAGGTTGATTATAACCATGGCTTATAGCCATCCTATAATACCTTCCACTGATGTGCTTATAATAATCTGTAACATCCGCTCCCGCTGTCGGTAACTCAGTTAAAACACCAGTTTAGTATATATATATTTTTTTAATATGCTAAAAGCACAGGGTGAGTAAATACTCCTCAATACTTGTAAGTCACATGACCTTTCATGGTTGCAAATCTGAGGCCAAATCAATGTCCATCAAAGGTGAGGAAGGGCTCCCGGGGCTTGAAAAAGAAGCTGGCAGAATGATAGAATTACAAGAAAGGTCATACTGAGTAGGACTTGAGTTCTGAGAGGCCAGAGGACAATGCCTGGGAGGAAGGGTGTAGGAAAGAGGGCAGCCAAACCCTCCTCATCCCTGTTCTGTCCCTCCACCTTACAGCAGTGACAGTGCTGAGGCTTTGCAGAGAGCTGAAGGTTGTTCTTGGGTCTCATGTTCAGTGGCCACGGGTGGATTTATCCTGACGAGCATCTCTTGCCCCTCCTTTGACAGAACCACAGAGCAGTTGAGGCTGGCAGGGACCTCTGGAGGTCATCTGCTCTCACTCCTTGATCAAGCAGGGCCACCTCACTTTAGGTCACCCTTTCATCTCTTTTTCCTCTGACCCCGCAGCAACACATTCCACCCAGAGCACGTGAAAAACACCATTAAGTTAACATTTATATGATCAGACAGATGCAAATATATGGAGAAATCCCAACTTTGGGTGCCATTTAGCAGCCTGGGTGTCCCAGCTGGCATCCAGCTGACCCCAGAAGGACCCCCCTGCTCTGCCTGGGGCTGTGTCCTGCCAGCCAGTGAGGACAACGGTTTGCCAAAGGAGAAGCAGGAGTTTAGTGCTTGTACTGAACCCTTGGAGAACCTGGGCCAGAATTTCTGCTCTTTGCCAGCACCTCTGTTCTCAAAGCCATCATGACAACGAAGAAAAATGACAAATTAAAAAAGCCAAGCAAACTGTGAGCCTGGATGTTTAAAATCCCGCAGCTGGTAGGTTTTGCTTTTTTCATATTCCACCTTCATTTTCTTTTTCTTTTTATTTTTTTTTTTTACCTTCTAACTTGACTCACACAACTCTTTGGAAGAAGCCCCATTTGCTAAATATAGACTGAAACCTGTAGCTGCCTGGAAAGAGAAGTGTGGTGATTTCTGAAAAACTCGAGCCTATAAAAGCTGACACACAGCCCCTCACACTCCGTAAAAACCATCTCCTGGTGGATTTATTAGTCTTAAGCAACAGCAGTTGGTCTGCAAAGAAAATGTATTTAACCTTTCTTTTTAATTGTCGCACTGTTAACCTGTCAGTTCTACACGGGGCTGTTAATAATTCCGCTTTAAACGTCTCCAAAGGAACTTTCATGTTTAAATATTAAACATTAAAACTTGTGTACAGTCAGAAAAGAATTAGAATTGATGCAGAACTTCCAGTAGCAACGTGGCTCGATCCAAAGTCCGTTGGAGAGCCTGGGAATTGTCACATTGAATTAAACAAGCCCAGGCGCAGGGTAGGCTGCAAATCCTGATCCTGGGGTCAAACCCTCAGAGCTTTAATGAGGGAGAAGAATAGAAGTTTAGCCTTGGAAAGGGCTGAGTTAGACCTTTAGAGTGGGTGTGTACCTTCATCATAAGGTAAGATGCACATTCAGGGGGAGAATTAATTACTATGGCTCAGCTAACTTCATTTTAACTAGCTCCTGCAAAAGAGAAGCAAACACAAAGCAACTGGGTTTTAAAGGTTTTAGCTTGGAATCATATCCGAGCTTCTTTGCAGACATGTGTCCTGCATGAAAACCCATACTGGTTTTGCTTTCACTGTGACCTTACTCTAAACCTAATGCACTTCTTTTTTTCTGCAAATATACCTTGAGATCTACCTTAACCCACCCCAATTTGTTCCCATGTCAGTCAGCTCCCAGAGAGGGTAACTCCAGCATGGGCAGGAGGGGATGGAAACCTCCTCATCCTGGTTTGGGTCAGGTGATGGAGCAGCCCTCTGGGAATCCACCAACCCTCACCACGATTGCCACTAGCTGTGGGCACTGGCACTGCCGCCCTGTGACACCCTGGGAGTGCCCTGCAACATGCCACGAGGTCAGAATTTGGAGATAAATCCCATCATAGGCTGAAAAATGCCAGCGTGAGAGGGTGATCAGGCTCCTGCTGGGTCATTGCCTGAGCTGGTTGTGGCCAGGGCTTCCTGCCCACTGACACTCAGGGCTGTGACTTTCTGGTTTTCCTTGTGGACAGGGCCCTCTCCAAAGGAGAGGTTAAGTATTAACTGGGATGAAGAGGTTAAGCATTAACAGGGATGGAGAGGTGGAGAATGTAACCTGGGCAGCTAGGTGGGTAAACAGGGCTACAGATCCTTCAACGAAAGGGTATAATGTGTCATTTGTTCCTCTTATTTTTCTTTCCAGCAGGAGCAGAGAGGTTAATTAGCTTGCCCAAGGTCACGATGAGCTTTGCTGGTAAGGGCAAAGCATTGAAAAGCTGGGGGTGAATGTTCCAGCACAGGGTGCTCAGCCTCTCTCATCTCCTTCCCAGCAGGAGAAGAGTTTGCAGGAACTAAAGCCTCAAACAAGGCTCATCCCCGAGATCTCTGCTGCAAAGCTTGAGCTGAGCTGTAACAATAAACCGATGTCTCTTCTGGCAACAATCCTGTGCCCTTAAAACCAAGCGTATTTTCCAGGATTGAGAAACTCCCTGGGACATTCTCAAAGGCAGGATCGGAGCTGTTCCCAGCTGTGCCTGGAAGCCAGGTCTGTAACATCACTGCTGAGCTACAGCAGCAGCATGACATGCTGGTGTGTCCTTAATTAACAAGCCTTTCCACCCCGATCTGCTGTGAGGTAGGTACGGCAGCGAGTTCAGCGCGCGGTGTGTCTGCACCGCGAAGGCTGCGGCCGTGTGTTCCAAGTGCTGCCTTCTCTTCCCTGTGGCTCCTGCAGGGCTTTGAGAAGCACATTCAACTCACTGCCCTGTTTTATAGCATCACAAAACCGTTTTGGTTGAAGAGACCTTCATTAAGTCCAGCACTGCCAGGGCACCACTGACCCCTGTCCCTCAGCACCACAGCTCCATGGCTTGGAAACCCCTCCAGGGATCACGGGGACTCCACCACTGCCCTGGGCAGCCTGGGACAGCCCTGCACAACCCTCCAGGGGAAGAAATTGTTCCTCAGACCCAACCTAAACCTGCTCTGGCCATTTCTCCTTCTCCTATTGTTTGTTCCTTGGGAGCAGAGCCCGACTTCCCCCTGGCTCCATCCTCCTGTCAGGGAGCTGTCAAAAGCTAGGTCTCCCCTCAGCCTCCTTCTGTCCAGGCTGAACAAGCCCAGGTCCCTCAGCTGCTCCTCACCAGACCTGTACTCTAGACCCTTTCCCAGCTTTGATTCCCACCATAGCACTGCTGGCATTTACATGCAGAGACCTCGTCTCATTTCCCAGCCTTGCGCCAGGTTCCCCTGCTTGCTGTAACCAGCTTCTGAGCATTGTGTTGCTTGTCACCAGACAGACAGGCATCCGTGGGCCACAGCAGAACTGCATTCAGCCCTGGTCACTGGAGCTGCTGGTCTGGTTTGTGCTTTGCTGGTGCGAGCAGGGAGTGGAAAGTACCAGTAAAACCAGTAGTTTTTGTTGAGCAGAAACAGCCATGCACTCCTGAGCTAGTGATGCCTGCTTGGCACTGCTCATACCATCTGCCCTATCCAGAGACTTTCTTTTCCAGCAGAAAGATGTCCCAGACTGGTTTACACACCCAGCAGCTCTCTCCCCTTTTCAGCAAGGGTATTTGTGAAGCTCATGGTAGCTGTGTGATGGTACAAGCCTTGGTGATACCTCCATGCTTCCCTTGGCAGGAGCTCTACAACAACCCAACCAGCAGCAGCCTCAGTGGGCTCTGGTACCCCCACCAAACCAAGGGATGAACTCCCAGAGACTTTCTGAGTCTGGCCAGGACATCGTGGACTATTCATATGGGTCAGAAAAGCAGGAGAGGGGTGGTAACCACACCCGTATCACGTCTCAGCCATTTCAGTCATGATGCTCGCAGCAACCGGGGATGCCACGGGGCAAATTCGACGGTGCTGTCTAAGGTGGTGTGATTTAGAGCCTCTCAGGTTTGCTAAGGCTCCCTGGGTACTTCTTACACCCTGTCTGCTGATGCAGAAAGCAATCTAAATAAGTGTAATTTATGCACCAAAGAAAAAGTGTAAGTTAAAATAACTCCCAGCCTAAAATAGCCTCTGAGTGGGGAGAGGAAGAAAGGGGAATCTTAACTTTATGCCACATAGAGCATCATCTCTAAATTTGGCCCTGGGCCTTAAAGCTTTTAAAAATAAAGAGAAAATTCAGTTTGGAGGAGGGCACATGCAACTCTGTGCACCTCTCCGGGACTTTGTTAGCGAGTCCTGGCCCAAGCGAGGGGAGCAGAAGAAAGCTCGGGAGCGAAGCTGACTGGGAGGCAGTGCTTGGTGCTGATGCTGAACAGTCTGATTTTGCACTGCCCGTTCCTCCCCTGCCTGTTTACACCTCTGCAGAGCAGAGATAAGACAAGGCCACTCCGCTCAGAAGCCGCTGTACACGAACGCACACGCCGAGCGATGAAGCAGTAGACCCTTGTTAAGCAGGTCCCGGCTGACTGTCTTTTTCTCACTTTGATGATCCCTTTATAGAATCACAGAACTGTTTTGGTTGGATAAGACCTTTAAGAATGTTGAGTCCAACCAATAACCCTATTCTACCAAGTCCACCACTAACCCATGGCCCTCAGCACCACAGCTCCACGGCTTGGAAACCCCTCCAGGGATCACGGGGACTCCACCAC
>WUAM01000359.1:34863662-34880493 GCA_024336885.1 Actenoides hombroni
TGGTGGCTGCCCCATCCCTGGCACCATTGCAGGGGAGGTTGGCCGAGGCTCTGAGCACCCTGCTCTAGTTGCAGATGGCCCTGCTCCCTGCAGGGGGGTTGGACTAGGTGACCTCTAAAGGTCCCTTTCCACCCAAACCAGTCTGTATTCTGTGAACAATCAAGTAGTTCCTGCAGTGGATGATCTCTTCCATAATGTGGAGTGTCCTCTGTCATGGATTGAGACCAGTTGGAGAAGACTCTCCTGCCTTTGGGTCTCCATGGGAGAAGACTCCAGGGATTGGAACTGTGCCCGTAATGACCAGGCTGATGATAGGGGAGCTGGCTTGGACCACCCATGAGTGGTTCAGTGGTGGTGTTCCTGAAATAGGTGGCTTGCCTCCTGAAATGCTGCTGGAATGTTTGTTCCAGTTTGGACATTAACCATCTCTGGACAACCAGAAAGGTTGTGGAGTCTCCTTCTCTGGGGACTTTCAAGCCCCA
Organism: Actenoides hombroni; assembly: GCA_024336885.1. NCBI lineage: Eukaryota > Metazoa > Chordata > Aves > Coraciiformes > Alcedinidae > Actenoides > Actenoides hombroni. The sequence continues at coordinate 34,864,145 of WUAM01000359.1, forward strand.
CCTGGATCTGTTCCTGTGAGACATGCCCTGGGTGACCCTGCTCTGGCAGGGGGGTTGGACTCGATGATCTCCAGAGGTCCCTGCCAACCCCTACCATTCTGTGATCCTTCATACCAATACTTCATTGCTGCTTTCAACAAAAGGCATCGCTATTGGTTTCCTTTCTGTCACCCATCCTGGCTTGAGATACTCAATTTAAAAATAACATAAAAAATAAGACTGGCCAAAAGAAGCTCCAAAAGCAGTTGCAAGCATCGGTGGATTGCGACGCTCTCCTCTTGTCCGGTGGGTGTTGCCGCAGCAAATAGAAATTGCAAGCAGAGGCCGAGTGGCAATGAGTCAGGAAGGCAGAAAGGCGTGAAAGCAAAATGAATGGAAAGGCAATAAACCTGCAGTATTTCACCGCTGGTACTGAGTTCCTAGATAACCTCCATCTATCAGCGTTATCAGCACCCCGGAGCTCACCGGCGCTGTGCTTACAGTACCAGAGTGATCAGAGAATGGGGGGGGGGTTGGAAGGGACCTCTGGAGATCATCGAGTCCAACCCCCCTGCCAGAGCAGGGTCACCAAGGACAGGTCACACAGGAACAGATCCAGGTGGGTTTTGAAGGTCTCTAGAGAAGGAGGCTTCACAACCTCTCTGGGCAGCCTGGGCCAGGCTCTGCCACCCTCACAGCAAAGAAGTTCCTCCTCATGTTGAGGTGGAACCTTCTATGCTCGAGTTTATACCCAATGTTCCTTGTCCTATTGCTGGGCACTGCAGAAAGGAGATTGGCCCCTGTCATTTGACACCCACCCTTCAGATATTGATAGACATTAATAAGGTCCCCTCTCAGTCTTCTCCTCTCAAGACTAAACAGCCCCGGTTCCCTCAGTCTTCCTTCCTAGGGGAGATGCTCAAGTTCCTTAATCCTCCTCCTGGGCTCCACTAGACTCTTTCCAGTAGATCCCTGTCTCTCTCAAACTGGGGAGTCCAAAACTGGACACAGTGTTCCCTGTGTGGTCTAACTAGGGCAGAGTAGAGGGGGAGGAGAACCTCCATCATACCAGCAAGAGGTTGTGACCATGTGGCTGCGTCACCATGCCACGGGCTGAGGTCACCGTGAGCTGTGGCAAAGTCAATGCCCGTCCACCATCTCCAGCACCTCGGGATCCTTCTCCAGAACACAGAGGAAAACACTCAAGCTTTTACTGGTGTCCCATGTGAATCAGAGGAGAAAACTGATGGGACAATCCCAAGCAGGAAGATGCCCCGGTGCAGGAAAGGGCTTGATCCAGGAAAGGGATCAATGATGGATGGAGATTCTTAAACACTCATCTGCTTGGGGACCTTGTCTGTGGAGGAGGACAAAGGTCTGACCCCAGCAGCAAACCAGGGGTACAGCTTAAGGAACAGAAACCCGAGGAATAGGTTTGAAAAGGCAAGCGTTACCCTGTAAAAAGCTGGAGAACAATTCATGGAATCCAATCAGAAAAAGGAGACCCTTTCCCAGTCACCCCCAAAACCACCGGTGCCCCTTTGTTCCCCGTTTCTCAGGCAGGCGCAAAGCGTAGCAGCAAATCCCCTTTCTCTCTCTCTCTACCAGGAGGCGATGAAAACATTCTTGGGAAAGGGAGGGCGGGGAGTAGCTCCACTCTTCACTAGCCAGGGCACCACGTCCACACTACCCTGCCAACTGTTTGAAAAACAAGCCCTGATTTTTTCACGCCGCTGCGGAACCATCTAGACCGCTGCCCGCAACTCCTGCCCATTGCTGCCCAGTCCTCCCACTGGGGCAAAACCAGTCACCTACGGGCAAGTCAGGCTCAGGGCGTTACTCAGAGAGCTGGCACACACTCCCTCCCCCCCCCAAAAATAAATAAATGGGGCTCTGCATTTACTTCGGTGCCCTACAGCTTCTTGGACGCAGGTTGGGCCCCCCTGCCCGGGCTGTGAATAAAAATCACCGCTCCTCGAAAAGCAGCTAATTCCCCATTAGCGTTGCAGAAAACTCAGGCAGCCAGGGAGAAGAAAGCTTTTTAAGGAGATATAAAACCAGGATTTTTTTTTTTTTTTTTTCTGTATTGAAACACATGCCACAGATGGTGTAGCAGACGAGGATTAATTCATGAATCATATTTCTTAAATGATACCATCTCTCTTTTCACTTCCATACTTTCCCTTTTTGACTCAGAAGCAGGGATTTAAGATGCCCTTCCCAGATATGAATTTTGCATGAACAAACATTGCAGGGGGAAAGAAAAAAAGATTTAAGAAAAAAGAAAAAAAAAAAAGGGAGAAAAGCAGCAATAAACCAGAAAACCCAGATGTTTAGAGCTAAGTTCTCAAACGTAAGCGAACGCGCAGCCCGTCTACGGAAGAACACGTGTGGAAATGCGATATATGGAGGCACAAATCTGGGACTAGGGTGGGAAAAACGCCTTCCCTAACATTTGGAGATTACCAAACGCTTCAGCCGGGGCTCTGAGCTTCACGAAAGCGGATTTTTAGACCTCCTCCTATCTTACCCGCCACCCTCGCAGCAAAGGAAAAGCCTTAAGGCGAACATTTCCACCCAGAGGCCCTCCTCGCTCCGCCGTTCCTTCGGGTTTGTCCCTCCTCCAGCCCCCATCTGCTCCTTCCTTCGGAAAACCCCGGCGCGGGTGCCGCTGGGTTGTTCTCCAGGAAAATCTGGGGGAGCTCCACAAAACCGAGGGGGTTGGAGAAAGCCACGGCGAGCCCAAACATCCCGCCCCGCGCAAACAGATCAACCAGGGAAGGGAACCACAAGGGTTGGAAGGGTTGGACCAGATGAGCTTTAGAGGTCCCTTCCAACCCAACGCGTTCTGTGATTCTATGACAAGAGAACTCTGTGATAGCTGGAGACGTCGAACCTGGAAAGCTCTTTCATAGAATCACAGAATGGCGGGGGTTGGAAGGCACCTCTGGAGATCATCTGGTCCAACCCCCCTGCCAGAGCAGGGTCACCCAGGGCAGCCCACACAGGAACAGATCCAGATGGGTTTTGAAAGTCTCCAGAGAAGGAGACTCCACAAGCTCTCTGGGCAGCCTGTTCCAGGCTCCGTCAGCCTCACAGTAAAGAATTTCCTCCTCTTGTTGAGGTGGTGATAAAGGATCAAAGTTGAACTGAGTTGTGCTTCAGGGGCACCGGAGATTCTCCCTGGTGAGCCTGCATGGTCTCCCAGCTGCCTGGCCACACAGAGCCAGGACCAGAGTGTCTTCCTTCTGCCCTGCACCAAACGGCTACTTGCTCCATTCTTTTTGCCCCTTAACAGCCTCCAGCCACTCCTGGGGAGCTGCCCTCCCTAGCTCTTCCCTGTTTCCCTGGTTTCACCAATTTTTTCCCATTTTGCTGATTGATTTGTAAATTAGCCAGGCTAAAATGAGTTTTTCTGTGAGCAGTGGAGCCATGATATCTGCTTTTCTCTGGCTTCATGTCTTGGAAAGTGAGACACTGTCAAAGCATCCTGAAGGTTGGATAGTCTTAACTGGCCTTCTGCATGACAATTCTCTGTGGTCTAATACTCTGATTAGGGTGCCATTGTTATTTTGGCTTTGTGAGGGCACTGACATGAATTTCCCTTCCTGCTTTAATAAACATTGTTGTCTCCAAGCTCCTGTCCTGTTGATTCAGACTGTCAACTCCCTGAGGCCAGGAACACCAGTTTCTTTACTGGTTTCTTTTTTCTTTATGTAGGAATATGGTGAGATCCTCTCCTGATGTCCAGCATAAAGGCTCCTAACCTAAAGGTACCTGTGACTCAAACATCTGTTGATGAATTTTCCTCTTGTGAATGTGCCTGTGGAGTTGCACATTTTCACTACATACTGTGAGAAGAGCCATCTCCTGGTTAACAGGAACGTGGTGTCCCTCAGCTCTGGGGGAAACCTCCTGGTCCTTGTGCTGGAAAGAGAGAAGAGCCAACACCAGCCCACCCTTTCAGGGCCAAGCATGATTTTACCCGCTCCTGTCACACTCCCTGTCACATCTCTCCAGAGATGGGCCCAGAACTGCCCAGGCTTGAAGGTAGAGCCCACTCGGGATTTACAAGGGGATAGACTGACAGCTTCTGGTTTTTATACTTCTAGTCTTTATTCCTTTCCTAATAATTCCTAACATTTGATTTGCTTTTTCTAACCACTGCCAAGCACAGAAATGACATTTTCAAAGATGCATGTATTGTAACACCAAAATCTTGTTCTTTAGCAATGACAGGCAGCTCACGCTGCTTTATTTAATTCATAAAGCTAGGACTGTATTTTCCCATGTAGGTTAGTTTCCATTTCTCTACATTGAATTTTATCTGCCCTTTTGTCACCGGTCACTTGGTATTATGAAATCTTTCTGCAGCCCTTCACAACTGACCCTTGTCTTCACTACCAAAATAACTAAGTATCTCCAGTTCTCAGCTGCAGGTATTACTGCAAGAAAGAAAACTAATGCTAATAAGCCATCTGTGGTGGCATTCAGCACAGCTAAACCAGGTCAGCTCCAGAAGGGATATGGGAGCAAACTTCCACGTTTTCCTCAAAGGGACAGAGAATTCTCAGTATCCAAGTCGGACCATCTCTTTCTACCTTAGACCCATTCAGGCAGGGATCAGGGCTCTGGCACTGGCAGAAGGGCAGTATCTGGCTCTATGCAGAGCCTTTGAGTCTCCAACTAGCTTGGCTGGACACAGACCTCTCCTCACATCCAGCTTTCTGCCTGAATTTGGGCCTCTGAGACTTCCCAAGGTGCTGCTGCATGCAAGGATGGTCCCAGGAAAGCCTCCTGATAAACTCTGGAGTGCTGGAGCCAAGAAGAGGGAAGTTCATGGAGCTGGAGGTCGAGGGAGGAAGCAAATGAAATAGTGACTATTACTTTTCCTTGCACGCAGCTGGGGGATTGAAGTGACATGCTAGGTCACCACCAATAACCCATACCTGCAAGGTGCAAACCCCTGACCCACGGTGCAAGCGCGCAGAAGATGATTTTCTGCAGAGGTTATCCAATGGCACAGGTAGTGCAGTGAGGAATGGACATCTGTGCTGCGTGTTTGACCCTAAGCTCCTCGGGGCAGGGCAGGATTTTTATCTTACACTGGTGCCATGGTGAGCATATGGACTCCTGATGGTGTCAATCTTTGATACCAGCAGAACACCTACATGATCCGTAGTCTGGTGTCACAGGAGACACAAAAAGATCATAGCCCAAAAGAAAAGAGCAGAGTGAGAAGATTAAAGAAGGAATATTTTCACCAGAAGGCTGTGAAACAGATCCAAACTGCCTTGCCCACAACCTCAGACCAAGTCACAACAGGTAGGAGTAGACTCCAGGACCCAGTGCTTTATGTTTGCCAACCTGTCACTTGTCACAGGGATGTTGTCCTGAGGTGGCTGTGTTGTACAGCTCTGCAGACAGGCTAAAACCAGTTCTGTCTTGAGGGTCCAGAAAGCTTCACTCTCTCCAGTCTGTTCAATTCCCACCACATATGTGAGAAATCACTTGGCTCCTGCAAGCGCAGGGAAGCGAGCAGGAAAACCTTGCTGGAGCCAAAGCACTTACAGGGTGAATGAAGTGGGATGGAAAGGATGTGTCTCCAGAAACTCTTCTTTGACATGTTGGGTCAGCAGTGGATTTTCTTCTACACCCTTGAGGCTCTGAGGACAGGGCATGTGCTGAAGTGTGCAAGAGCAGCCTGCCTCCTGGCTGTTGTGTTGTGACTGGGAAGGGACTACCCTCCCCTTCCCTCTGTTTTGGCCCAGAGGTGCTCTGGTAAAGGAGGAAGCTGCAGCGCTGGAGGTTTGGCCTTCACTTTCCTCTGCAGCCACTGATTCTACCTCTGGGAGGTTTGCTCTGGGGCTTTCCTTTGCAGACATCATCTCTGAGAGCAGCAGAGGGTGGCAACAGTGGGAGGTGCCATGGTGCTCCTTCGCCTTGGGGCCACAGTGCACAGCACAAGCCTGAGGCATGTTCACCACTGGAGCAGGAGCAGCAGGTCTCTCTGGTACCACCAGGCAGGCTTCTTAGCGGGTGCAGAAGAGCAGGTTTGCTCCCAGCCAGGTTAAACCTGTCCTGTCCCATATGTCTGCCTGCAGTGAACTGGTTGGGTCATGAGTGGTCATGCAAAGCACATGGCACAAGACACCCGGCAGCAGACTGATGAATTCACTGCTCAAGGGAGTGGTTTATTCTGGGGTACCCACGGTGGCATCACCCTGGATGAGAGGGGTGAGCAGGGCCAGGCATGGGCCCACCCAGAGCTTCCTGGTGAGGATATGGAAGTACCCTGGGTCTCCCCATCCCTTTTCCCAGTCACCTGCCTTATCTTCCCAAAATAATCCCCCCCACCTCATTCTCTTCCACTTTTTCTCCCTCTTTCTTTGCCCCTCTGTGTGTGCAGATGGCCTGACTGGAGCACCTGTATTGATCCGATTGATGGGGGGGTCTGTGAACCATCAGCTCAATCACATGGTGGTGAAAGGCAGAGCTGATGCACAGAGGATGCCCGGTGCAGCCTTGAACTCATCATCACAGCCTGTGTGTAGGGCTGTGCTGGAGACAGGCTGTTCAGAGCTGGGGGTCACATCTGCATGATCTTCCTTTCCCTGAGAAGAAGAATTTGGCTAGCATAGTCTCGTGGGGGCTGGGGATGAACCAGAGAAGGCATGTGAGCTCACTTTTCTTTGCAGCTCCCATTTGAGGCTGCTGGGAAGCTGGACAGGGAAAAGACCTTCTCCTCCATGGGTTATGTGGTGAACCTGTGCTCCACAAAAACCTCCTTCCTGGTCTCTTCTTTCTAAAGATTAGGCCAAGAAAAGCTGCAAAGACAGCATGGTTTGGTTTTCTGGCCAGGAGGGGGAACTTCACCCCTCTCAAGCCCAGCATTTCCGTTTGATCACAGCAGATCCTGCAGCAAGAGATCCAAGAGAATGAACAGCTCTGAGTGATGGATATGCCACCACGTGCCAGAGCAAGCTGTTCGAGGGGTTTATCTCTCTGACTGTTAACACTGGCACTCAGCTCCCTCTCCCAGTTTGTCTGGCTGTACCCTCCAGCTGCTAGCTGATAGTCTGCCTTTGTCTGCTAGCCAGCTGGCTTTTTGGTATCTCCTCTTCTCAAAGGCACTTCTAAACTCACACAAGTCAGATATGAATGGTATCTTGGCTTTACCAGTGATGTCAGTACCTTGCACTTTCCTCTTTCACTGCACAAAAGGTTTCCAACACCTCAGACCATCCCTTATTTTCTGATTATTTCCAAATTTGCTGCCACACTTTTAAAAACGTGGACCTCTGGCACAGACAGGGAGTTGAGTGGTTGCCTCTGTCGGCCATGTCCAAAGGTGATGCCACGTCCCTCTCTTCATAAAGGCCAGATTGTTCCTCAGATATGAGAAGGGGTTTGGGGCCTTTTTTGAAAATGTAGAAAACAAATTGGGTTTTTTGCAACGAGAGGTTCCACGGAAAAGAGATTCCTTTTAGTTCATTTGTAAACTGTGCATTTGTTTGTTTGTTTTTAATGTTATTCAAGCTTGGAACAAAGATAATGGTTTTCCAAATTATTGTCAAATTGATTTTTAAAGGATTTGGAGTCAACATTTCATCTGACAGTATCAGAATACTTCTCTTCAATCAAGCTTTTGGATTTTTCCAAAGTAAATGAAAGGGAGTTTTTAAACTGAAAAATGTTTCAGACCCCAAAAAATCAAAACATTTCATTCTCAACATGTCAAAACTGGCCATTTGAAATGTTTTCACATGTTGGGTTTTTTTTTGTTTTCTCCAATAAACAAAATTGGGCAAAATCACCGTAATTTTGCAAAACACTTCAGAGCTGACAAACTTGCCTTTCCATCACAGAAAAGTTGTACGAACGCAAATTCATTAATCTCCACTCCCAGTGTGGCATTCGGGGGAAAACCACCTCCGAAAATGCGCACGTTGGAATTCCCAGGCAAAAATTAATTCATTCACTCTCCCGATAATCAGCATTTCCCACTTCTAATTTTTGTTGATGAATTGCAGCTCACCCCATCAGCATGCATGGCACACAACACGCGGAGCCAGCAGCCGGGGTGTGATTTCTGCCCTGCTCACCTGCCTGCTGGGAGAAGACTGTTTAAGTCTCCACTGGTCTGCAGTGGGTTGAACTGGGCAGCTCCTCTTTGTGTCAGTGTCCCGGTTTATCACCGCGGATAATTGCCCATCCCTTCCTGGCTGGGAGCTGCGTCGAGTCCACCGGACTCATTTCACTGAAAGCCTCAGATGAGATGTAAAAACACCTCAGCACAAATCTAAACAATGTGTCTGCTTAATGGTCGCCGAAGGGGCATTTTCCTTCGGAGCAAATCCATCACTGCGGCGAGTGTCAAACTCCAAGGCTGAAAAGGCTCTGGCACGCTCAGCTCCGCTCACCGGCTCCTGGGCAAGACGGCGTTTGTAGGAGATGTGACTAAGCACCCTCCAAATATTAATGCTGCAAGTCTGAGGTTAATTAGTCTCCACAAATCATACGAGGCTAGCTCTGGGCATGGGAGCAACCCACGCCTACTCTTCAGTAACACGTTCCTGCTTTCACCCTTGGGCTCTTGCCAGCGGCTCTTTGCTTGTGCCGGGGACACGTTGTGGCAGGGGACAGAGGACCCCCACCAGCTCCACATCCCTTGGCACGAGCTGCCCAGCTCTGCCCGACCAGGGTGAAAGGAGCTGATTTCCTCTGCTGCTTGATTTACGAAGTGTGAGATTAAGAGCTGGAGCTGGTAACAGGGAGCTTTGAAATGAATGAAATTGCAAAGAGGATTTATAAGTGTAACTGAGTTGCTCTGGCAGTGAGACCAAGCAGGGACTTTGTGCCAGGTGGGGAGGACAGGGGAGCAGCAGGACTGAAGAGAGACCTGGGACCCAGCAAACTACCAGTGCTGCTGTGCCTGAGGCAAGCGGGCTGGACAACCAGAGCTTCATTCTTCTTTTCCTCATGTGCAGTAAATGACCAAAACTGGTAAGAGGACATCATGGGAGCATCATGGTCTTGCCTCGATTAAGGCTCAGGCAGGGCAAGAACCTCCCTTCTCAAAGTTTTCATGCATCAGTTCCCTGACCTGCTGTGAACATGCCACCCATGGACACTGAAGAGTGTCTGCAGGTTTAGTGTCATCTGCACATTGTGTCCCTGGGGTGGACAGGCAATGCATCACTGCAGGTCACTGAAATCATTGCAAAGCAATTGCAAAACACCTTCAGTCACCTGCTTTCTTGCATGTGGTTCTGATAGCTGAACCATGGGGTGCCCCTTGGCCTTGAAGCTTCCCGATGGCTTCCTCAGGGGTGTGGGACACACTGTTCAAAGTAGGTGCTCTCATTTCTTTCCAATCAAGGAGACGCTGCAGTCCAGCAGGGAGGTGCCAGTGCTATGAGCATCTTGGGTCAGGAAGCTGTGATAATGGGAGGTCTGGCTCTCTCCCTTCCGTGCCAGCGATTAAATTTTTCCTTGAGCTCGTCACAAGCTGCCAAAGCAGGAACGTGAGCCCGAGGCGGGTTTGTATTACACTGGGCATCTGAATATGTGCGTGAGGATTTCTTTATTGTTTGAACAATGCCCAAACCCACCATTTCATCACTTCGTGTGCACTCTGCTGTCTTTCCTGAAACCCTAGCAGCAGAAGCCCTGGGATTCAGGGTAAATTTTGCCTTTCCCATGGCCTCAAACTCCAACAGCATATAGATAGAAAAGCGAGTACATTTAAATATTTGCAAACCAGCAAAGAGGAAACCCAGCTAACTCTGAGCTTCTGGCATGGGAAAGCTGTTGCATTTACTCCTCTGCAGCAAAGCTCCAACACAGCCATTGCGAATGACCGGTGATTGGTGGCAGGATCCAACTGGGGTCTCGGGGCAAAGCAGCAGCCATCTGAGCAGAGGGAGCCCAGCCCAGGGACGGGACAGGACAGGGGGGAGATGAACGTGCCTTTCACGACAGCCAGCTCAGCACCGAGGCAGTCACACCAGCCCTTGGCCAGCCCCGGCACAGCGGGACACAGCTGATCGAAGCCCGATGGATCAAGGAAGATCAAAGCTCCCCTTTTATCTCAGTCTCCCTTCTGCCTTCTTCCACAGCTGGAGGGCGTGTGTTCCCCTTCTTTGTAGATGCTTCATCCCCTTCTTTAAATCTGCACTTAAAGCTTTCCTTTCTTCTCCAGCATGCGGCTGAGTCCTTTCAGAGTGTGCTGTTGTAATGCCCATGGAGGATCCTACTCTGAAGGCATAAATTACACTGCGCTGTTTCGGTTGCCTCTCACTGAGCATCTTTTTCAGGTAACACTTTGTGTTAAGTGCACATTAACCAGTCCTGAACTGCTCCAGCATCACAAAGAGCAGCTCAGGGGGACACCCCTCTGCCTGGCGTTCATTAGGATCAATGTTGACAGCACAGCCCAAACCAGGATGAAGTCTGACACCACCACCCCCCCACCGCTCTTTCTGCTCCTGGGGCTGCCATTACCTAATTGGATTCAATGTAACGTATTAGAGTACACATTATGAGATGACACAAATTGGGTTTGGCTCTTTCTCAGCAAATGAAGGGGCCTCAGTTATTGTAATGAGCACAGGGAGAAGGAAAGGCATGAGAGTCTGTGCAATCTCCAGACTACAGGAGCCCTCTGGGCTGAAGCACCCAGCCCAGAGCAAGTCCCATGCTGCTGTTGACCCCTTTAACCTGCAAAATGGGGTAGAAGTGGGCAATCCCTCTCAGCTGGCTCATAGTTTATCCAGGTCTTGAGGACCATCCCAAATCCCATGACCTAACCCTGGTGATGAGGGATGCATTGAGTCATATACAGGGGCCTGGATGTCTGAGGAAAACAAGGCAACCCAGGATAGAACTTGTTTTGGCACTGTGGGCTTTTCCATGAGGTCATTTCTTCATGAAATGGGAGACCTTGCAGGGTTGCAGAGGATTGTTGTTGGAGATCAAAGACACTGAAGACAAATCTCAGTCGCTGTCTGAACAACATGAACTCCAGGAGACTCTTGTTTTCAGATTGCTCAAGCCAAGAGCTGCTACTTAACACCTCATCCCACTGTTGCCTTGGCCCTTTGTCCAGGATCCTGCAGATTCACTGAGCTCTTCAGGTCAAATGTGTAGAAGGCATGCTCAGAGCACCTCTCCTCCAGCACTCCAGCCTGGAGCCCGGGTCCAGACAGGGGGAACCGCATCTGGAGGTGCAGCTATCAGATGGAGGGTTTCATTGATTCCTAACACAGTCAGTCAGCATTGGCCTCTAATTCCTCTTCAAGAAGCTCTTTGCTAACCACAAACACAAGAGTGGTCACTCTGTGCTGTGTAGAAAGAGGGTTAAAGTGCTTAATGTTTACTATGTTTATAGTAACTGCAGATGATGGTGTTCATATGCACATCCAACCTCTTTTAATATCTTGTGGCAATAAGCTCCACAGATTAACCACACGCTGTATAAAAACTTGTATCGGTTTTGAATTTACTGCCTTTTAATTTCCTGCATTATGATTTTCTGCATTTCCTGAGTTTAATTTCTTGCAATCCTTATCTTCTCATCATGTTCCAAGATGAAATCTGGCGTATTTTTTTCTTACCACTGAGAAAAAAAATACAACCCAACCAGCGATTTTTGCAGTACTTTGTCTCCTTCAGCAGGTTTTTTTTGCCCCAACAAACAAATGAACTGACACACCTCCAACAAAGTGAAGCAATATTGAACAGTCCTAAGCAAGGCACATCAGCTTCTGAAAGCAAGGCAGACCAGCTTCTGAGAGTGGGTGCAAAATTGCAATTTCTGCTTAAGATGTTCCTGTTTGAGCAACAAAATAAAGAAATTGGTGGCTGGTGCAGGGTGTGTCTTGAGCAGATACACACTGTGAGGACCTGTGTTACTTTGCTGAAGGGAGTCACAGGTGTTGGGGGGGAATCAGCACCAACAGAGCTGCTTGAGGTGTAAGAGGTCTCCTCAATCTACAGCTTTTTCCACCTCACTTTCTGGCTGTTGTCCTCACAGTCCTCCTTTGAGGTGAAGTCTTGCTCCACGGTATAGATGGGAGATGTGCTCAACAGAGATAAGATTTGTCCTGTGGTCTGTGACAGAGATCTCTGCTTAGCCCATGCCCCAGCAAGGTGAGCACCAGCCAGCACCAGCCTGGAAGGTAGGCCTCTCTCAGTAGCCTCTCTCAGTAGCTTCTCTCAGTGCAACCCTGGGCACTTGCAGCTCAGAGCATAAACAACAAGTGCAGGCAGATGCCTTCAAAGGTCCATGCAACCAATCAGGAGAAACATTGATGTCTGGGCATCCATCTCTGTAGACAGCTCAACGCCCTTACCCTTCCTGATCTCATCATCAGGTACCACCACCCAGGTTTCCTCCTTTCCTTAACTTTAATAGAGGAGCAGGAAGTGGCAAACGCAGTGTCATCTCCTTTTGTGCCACATTGGTCCCACTGCTCTGGCTGCAGTGGCTGTGGAGCAAAGCAGGGGCTGGGTGCCCTCCAAGACTGGTCCAGGGCACAAGCGAGGCATCAATGCATGGTGGCACAAGGCTAGCACAGGGCTGCCAGAGGCAGGGTAGCCAGAGAATACTGCACTGGAACAATTCTAGAAGTTGTGAAGTGCCAGAAAGACTCAGGCCTGGTCTCATCTCTGCAAGACCGGGCTAAGAAGCTGGTCCTGGATGCTCACAAGAAAGATGAGGGTCTCCTGCTGAGCACCATGACACTATGCTAAAGTGTTCAGAGACATCTTCCTTCCCAACCCAGGCAGCTAATGGCTGGTTTATGTCCTGAAGCGTGAGGGTTTAGGTCCCCTGCAGATTTTTATCCCATTTAATGTAACTGTAGATATCCTCTGTATTCATATAAATGAATAATCCTTTTTGAATCCTTCTAAGCACTTTGCTTTAGCAGGCTGGATATTATTAATCATAATGCTCTGCACTTAGACAGCATTTTACCTATTCACAGCACTGAACAAACACCAGCTAATTAACCCTCCCCATGCCGTGGGAGGCAATTATCACCCTTGATGCCCAGAGGGGGAAGGTGTCACCAAAAGTGGCGTGAGTGGGGGTTTGAGGCCAACACTGCCTTTTTTCCCATGGCGTGGCAGTGGGTGCAGTGGAAACAGGTCATTATCTCTAAGGCTCTAGACCTACTTAAAACTTCGACTTCCTTCCTGAGAATTGTGAAAGAACATAATTCTATTCCCCCTACAACTGACTGGCTTTTTGCACTGAAAGTGCAGAAAAATGAAAACTGGAACTAAAAACGTTTAATTAACTAAACAGAAATCAACATTCGGAAAAGAGAATTGTTCTTGGGGGCAATTTCTGTCTAGTCAAAGCAATGGGGAGTTGGGGTGGGTGGAGGGAAATGCCACCAGAGCAGCTCGGGATGGTTTTGCTGTGCAGCCACCACCGGCTATGGGGGAATATTGATAATAATAAAAATAATGATGCTAACGATGATATTTCTGTGCCTGGTTTCCCTGCAGCATCCTGCACAGACGGATCCCAAAGCACGTTGAAAATGGAGTTGCTGTTGTCACTCCTCTTGCACAGGCTGAGCTCTCACAAATGCCACACAGCTGAGAGCCAGCCTTGAGCTGTCTCTATGTCAGGCTGCTGCTAACAGCCTCCTTTGTCCCCTGAGGGGACCAAGTCTCCCAGACACCTGCTAGCAGGGCTGCCATTGTCCATCTTCTGCCCCTGGTGACTGAGGGACCTGCACCTCTTCCTTCTATGTGCTGCTCCACTTCCAGATGGGTCATGTAGGTGGTGACAAGCCTTACTCTCCCTTTGCTCTTTGTCCCATCACACATGATTTATTAACCCTTCCTTTCCCAGAGATAAGCCCATGAAGAGGCAGCACCCCATGTCCAGGACACTGACAACTCATCTCTGCAGCCTTAGTGCCAAGGTCTCACTGCCGGATGAAACAAGATGGGCAGGAACTGTCCCTCTAGTGCAAGAGAGGAGCTGACAGGAAAAGCAGTATCGGGATTCATGACTTGTGGCAGGAGGGTAGGCATCAGGAGTCCTTTTAACCCTTACTGGACATGGATATGCTCTTCTTCCCTGTTAATCAGCCATGGGGAGCAGCATCCTCCTGAGAGATAGTTAATGGAGGAGAGCCACCATGCTCAGCTCCCTGTGATGCTCCTCGCTGCAGTGGCTGCATGGTTGGCTGGCAGGCTGCAGCAGTTCCCCTTCCCGGGGCTGCCCTTGTCTGGCCACCTTGCAAAGCAGGTCACGGGGATTTCTCATTCAGCCAGGAGGACAAGGCTGCTTCCCAATCAGATTTCACCTCCGGGCACGTCTCCAGCTGAGCCAAAACTGCCCATTACTTCTCCAGCTGAAGCCCTCATTTTGCAGACAGAAGACTGTTTATTGCCAGATAAATAACGCTGCATCTCGCAGAGCCAGCTCAGGGCAGCGCAGGGACATGGAATTGCGAGTCAGGATAATCACAGGTGTATATCATATCTCAGGGGGATATTATATCAAAGGCACGCTCCTCTCTATGAAGACAGCGGCTTGGATTTGACTCAGATATCAAGTGCTCAGTGACCGTGACGTATCTACGCCTCTTCCCTTCTATCTGGTGCACTTAGCTGCCCTCCCGGTGGATTGCTGCTGCCCTTATCTACCCCCAGTGCTAATGCACCAGAAGATATTCGAATTGCCCCGGCGTAATTTCTGTGGCTGGTAAATGTGATAGATGAACTACCCCGTTCATGCTGCTAATGGAAACCCAGCACAAGCGAGAGCCAACTGAAGCACTCATAAGTCAAAATAGATGCTGTGATTTTCACTTTGGTGCCTGAAATCCCGTCTGCCCTCTCTCTGATTGAGAAGGAGAAGGGCTTCCTCTGTAGCTGGGGTGCTTTGCAAAGCCCCTAACAATCAGGGGCTGAGCATGTAGGTGACCCTTTGGGCAGATGTTTGCTGTCCCACCCCTGACAACACCCTAAGTGCCCGAGGTGCTGTGTATGCTCCAGATCAGCCCATCAGAACCTGCTGGAGGTTTGTGCTGTTTGTACCCAAACCTGCCCGAGGTCTGAGGCATGGGACAGCTCAGTGCCCTCTTCTGCTGTGCTGGAGGATTTGCAGCAGTGGCTTGGACCCCTTGGATGGAAGGTGTTTTTGAGCCAGGCTATTGCTTTAATGTTCAGGAGACCTGAATTCAAGTCTTTGCTTCTTTTCAGGCTTGCAATGTGATCTAAGGCAAGTTGCTTTTGCGTGCCTCAGTTTCCCCGAGCCATGACAGCTCTGCTCTATGTTCCAGAGGCCAGAAAGAAAAGCCATTTGCAGAGGATGATAATACAGAAGCGCAGGGTTTGGGGAGATGATGCTTTCACACCACTTCTCATCCACACTGGGGCATTCGCTCAGGAAGCCTGCACAAGGGGGAAATCCCTTCTCCCCTTGGTCTGCTCAGTTGTTACCCTGGGAGAGCTCTGGATGGTGATGAATTGCTCAAGTGGGAAGGCAGCGGTGCCCTTTCTGTTTGTGCCGAGTGTGTCTAATATACTGATATATGCTGCATTCATCCCTTTTAAATATAAATCAATAAGCTGCTATATTTCAAAAGAGAAGAGAGAGCACAGGCCAGTCAATGTGCTGTATAAATGTCTTCATTCCCTAGGGTCCCCCTGCTTGGCCTGGAGGGCTGTAGCACACAGTCACCGAGGGAGAGGAGATGTGCTCAGGCCTTTGCAGTGAGCTGTGCCAAGAAGTGAAAACACGTCAGGGTTTTCCCTGTGTCCTGATTCTACCAAGATCCTCAGCAGCAGCCGTGCCCTGGACCAGCCTGATGGGAGTCACCTGAGCTCTCGGCAACCAAACTTGCTCTAGACATGGGGCCAAACAGTTCCGTGCCTCGTCCTCCTCTGCAGCTGGAAGGTTTGCAGCAGCTCAAAGACCACATTTCATTTTTCCCCTGCCTTGGTACAGCAGATGTGGGGCTCTGTGCATGGGCATATAGTGCGTGACACAAGGTGTGATGCTCAGTTACAGCAGCCTTATGCTCTGGAAGAGGACTGAAGGCCTTACCTGCACTTACGTCTAAGCTGTTGGAGCATCCATCCTTTTCACAAGGTCTCCAGATGTTAGGGACCTTAGGGTGCATTTGTGGATTTGGGCCATCCGTTCTCCAGGATCTGCATCCTGTCACAGGGCCTGTAGTGACAGGACAAGGGGTGATGGTTTTAAACTAAAGAGGGAGATTTAGACTGGAGAGAAGGAAGAGATTCTTTACTGTGAAAGTGGTGAGAGCCTGGCCCAGCTTGCCCAGAGAGGTGGTGGCTGCCCCATCCCTGGCACCATTGCAGGGGAGGTTGGC
>WUAM01000359.1:34892034-34927920 GCA_024336885.1 Actenoides hombroni
AGATGGACACGGGACGAGTCGGGGAAGAGGAAGGGAGTGGGTGGGGGAGAGAGGGCGGGGGGAGAGGGGAAGGAGTGGAGTGGGGAGGAGAGGAGAGGAGAGGAGAGGAGAGGAGATAGGAGAGGGAGCTTGGACCCACAGGAGTTTCCAAGGCCACCTTTTCCAGGCAGGGAAACGCAACCCAGCCCACCTCTGTTCTGGCAGCTCTGGTGCTGTGGCCAGGGCAGTCTCTGCCCTGGGATCTTGGCTCCTCACTGCACCGAGCACAGCAGCACTCTCCCAGAGCACCGCCGGCTCTTGGGGCTGCCAGGCAGATTGAGCTGTTTGTTTTGCCTTGTCTGTCTCTTTATGCATCCCCAAGTCCCCAGTGACTCTGCCAGCAGCTTCCAGCACTGAAGGCATCCTTGTTTTCATATATCTGTTAAATAAAATGTCAGCAGGTGACAACATATGCTTCGTTGGTGCTGTTCTGTAATTTAACAGAGTTAAGAATGGATCAGAGTCTGACACCACAATTCAATTTAATAACTAATTTCATTTTTGGCACTATTTGACACAGACCCATTGCACTGCCCCATCCAGTGTGCAGCGACAACTTGTCTATCCCCAGGCTTCATTTTGCACTGGCTAAATCCATGTCTGATAAACTCTAGCCTGAGGTAGCAGAGCATCCATTCAGATATACCTTGCCTAGCAAAGGAGGGCTGGCTGGGCATGGGTACCCCTCTACCAGTACTGTCACCTAGTAAATCTGACCCCAGGAAAGCAAGAGTGAACAAGTGTTGGGGGTTTTTACCACCATCTTTCTCCAAAGGTTTGTTTTTCCTTTTCACCAAACCCAGAGATGTTGGCAAAAGCTACCATACCTTTCTCGGTGACATTGTTCATTTGAGACCAGTGTGACACAATCTGTTCCTTTCTCTTAGATGTTTTAATTTTTAAATGACATTCATATAACCATTATGCAGAGCCTGAACTGTTAACTAAGAACTTCTCCTATGCTGGGACCAGGAGGTGGGAACATGCAGGGTCTCTTCCAAAGCAGCAGTGCTGTCAATCAGAGTCCATGTTTTGGGAAGAGTAGACAGATTTTTTCCTATCAAAACGACATGTACAAAACCTATCCCTGGCCTTTGCTCCTCTGAGCCCTGCTTAATGCTCTGGAAGATCCCCACAGCCAATGGTTGTCTCCAGATGAGCATTCAATTTATAAATCTTGCATTTAGTAGTTGAAATACAAAAATAATGTGTGGGGAGTGTTTGACACCATCCTCCAGCAGTCCTTGATTCCAGCTGACACTGCTCATCATGGCTAAATATGAAATTCTTAATACCAGTTACCATGGCCATGAACTTCATTTCTATTGTAGCGTGTTCACATCTCTTCTTTTGTTCATTCTGCAGCACACAAGCTGCTGGACTCCTGACTGGCTACCTGGTGGTAACTGAACTGCCCTGATATTCCCTTTAAAACCAAGCAGAGACAACCCTTTTTTACCTTTATCATTATAATACTGCAGGTTTGTGAAGTATCAATTAGCTGTGTTGATTTTCCAACTCTTTAAGCCACCACGTAAGCGCAGTGGTGAGGGGCTTAACCCTGCTATCACCTTCCCTCATCCCCTCTGCTGTTAATTTATTTTCAGACAGGTTATTTGTGGAACAGGAGCTGGCATTTTGGCTCCTAAAGCAGCAGCTGATTTGCTCTGATTCTTTCTTAAACTTTTCCATGCTCTGGCCACACTTTCTGCTGTTTCTCCACAGGTGAAAACATCAGTTATGAGAACCTTGGTACCATCGGAAATCATTGCAACACTCTGGCAAAAACTAGCAGAAAACAGTTGCCTGAATACACAGTGTCTTCCAACAGGCTTGCTGAAGGTGTCTAAAGCCTTCTCTTTTTCAAGCAGCCCTTCCCTGGATCCTGTTGAAGCAGCACGAACAGAAGAACATTAATCATCAGCCATTTCTCCCCGAAACTCTTCTCTGCGGGTCATGGGAAATGTCCCCCTGTGACATACTCAGTTAATTAATTTCTGTCTATATGCATGAGAATAACTGAGTCTTTTTTTTTTTTTTCCCCATGGTGTTTAACAAGTATCTTCACTGAGCTGGTCTGCCTCCGTTTGCAGATCAATAAACCCACCTCTGCCTCTGTTTGCATAGCTACACGATTCTGTGGATGACATCTCCCACCCTGTCTCACTCTCACACCCATGAGCTCTAGGTCCATCGTGTGCGGTGGGTGCTCCTCATGACCTCCCCACTTGAGCACCACACATCGTCTGGCAGCGCTGGCCTGTGCTGGCTGGTTTGCTCTCCTTGGTGATCTCAAATTGATGTCTGAAGAGCTCATTCTGAGTCTGGAGTGGCCTGTCCCAAAGCTGTGTTCTGGCCCAGCATCCCCTTGAGAACCCATTTACCATCCCAAAATTACAGAACTCAGGCTAAGTCAGTCACAGTCACCTCTGCATTCAACTCCTTTCTGTGTTCTTTGTGACAAACCTCTCTTTCAGAGGTTCATTATCACGTGAAGTGCAGCTCTCTGCAGGAGCCAGTGCTGCAGTTTCACAATCTCCTCTGCTCGAGTTCGCCAAACAGTGTTAAACCCACCGAGAGCCTCAGAGCCAGCTATTGTCAGAAAATAGGGTTACCTCCCCAGTGCCTCCCTTTTGGCCGGCAGACAGAGCAAAGCACTGTTTAACCTTGTCCAGCTGTCCTCTGCCTTTCTGGAGGGCTTCAGTTCCGAGGGGCTGTTGACTTGACTCGCCCATTCAGCGTGTTCTTGGCTCGCTTTATTCCTGGCACCGTGGCCAAGCTCCAGGGAGGTCATGCTCCTCCTTCACATTGATTCGTGCCCTGTAGCACAACCTTTTAAGCAACACAACGGCTCATTGCAGTGCTGCACAGATGTAAAGGTGCTGGAAGGATGGGCCCTTTGCTTTGTCCCTTCCTACGTCCCTTAGACATTTCCACAAAGAAGACAAATGGAGCCAGGCACTTCAGTGACTTCTTTATGAGCAAATACGACAGAAGGAAGGAGCTGCTTTGCTCTGCCCTAAGACAAGTTTGCATTGAAAGAAGAAATACTGAGGCGGGCTTGAGAGGTCCCACAGTAGGGAGAGCTGCAAACCTGACACGGGGCTCTGCCAGGGACCGCCTGCCTCCTAACCTCCTGCATTTCCATAGCTGTCACTGCGATCCAGCCCCCGGCCCTGCTCTTCTGAGCAGAAAGAGCCTGTGTGCATCCAGCCCGTCGAGCTGTCACCATCTCAGAGTGACAGACGCTTTACAAGCTGCGAGACAGACAGGGCTCAGCACCCTGCCTTCTGAACCGGGGACTCGGGGCAGAGCAGGCACAAGGATGAGCTCAGCTTATACTGGAGTTGAAACCAGGCCAGGAATTATACATGCAGACCAGCTGCCCTCTTTGCTCACTGGCAGTACACATCATAGACCCAGGGCTGCAGACTGCCCGGGGAGGCTCCCTTGACTTCTGCAGAGAGGACATCTCCACAGACGTGTCCAAAGAACTGCTGTCCCAGCAAAGCACATGCCTAAAACTCCTTTTCTTAGCCGAGCCATCCATCACTTCCACAGCTTCAGGTCAGAAAGGTTGCTGTAGCTGGTTCTGCCTCTCCCTTTGCCTTCCTTGGATGAGCATGTGTGCCCTGTAACAAGTCAAGGTGGCTCAGGTAATGCTGCGCTTTGCACCTGCAGAGAAGTTTCAGGGGCAACACCAGAAAATAAGGGTGTGAAAGGAAAGTATTGCAGAGGAAACCACCTGCTTTGAACGTCCTGGAGTTGTTTATCCCCTGGAAAGGGAAACAGAACATGAAAATACTTCAAAGAAAATCCTCCAACAGCCAAAGCTGAGCTGTTGTGGAGCTGCGGTGGAAACTCAGGCACTCCCAGAGGTGAGAGTTCCTGAGCACCATGAGTGTGTCCCTACATAGCAGCCACTGACTGTGGGAATCATACACTGTGCTGGATAATAAAGCACAGGGCAGATTGGTACGGTCACCTCTACACTGTGCGGGACGTACTCAGCTTTACAGCCGCAGCCCTACCCCTTGAACCATATCAGAGTGCAACTGTACTGCTGGGTGAAAAGAAAATTCATTAAAATACATTCCTCTGAAGGAATAGCACTGATATTAAGAGTCTATCAATAATGATTCACTAGGCAATGAAATTTCAGTGATAAAGGTGACAAAATATTGTAAGATATGTGCATTGAGGTTGCAGAGCAAGTTATCTGATCTGCAGAGCAATGTGTTACAATGTGCAGGAAACCATCTGCTGCCCACGGTTAGTGTAGACAGACATCAGGACACAGAAAGACCTGAGGAACACAGCATGCTGGTGAAACAAGGATTTTAACTGGGGACTGTTCCCTTGGGCTGAGGACAGAGCACAGCACAGTGCTGGCACAGCAGCTCCCACAGGTGCCCTTGCTCTGGCCATGTCCCCAGCCTTCCCTGCAGCACATGAGATGCATCGTCGATGACTGGTGCTGAAGAGCAAGACTCCTCCCCGTCAAATATGCTAATGTGGAGTCACTTACTGCCCAAAGCACTTCTCTGGGGACATCCCTGAGTGTCAGCAGTTGGACTTGGGATTCCTCCTGTCATTCACAGAGAAGGCTCCAGGCACAAGCACGGAACTGCCTGTGGCAGGAGTCAGGCAGGACAGGCAAACCCCCCTGCCTGGCTGGCAGCTTTGCCTGTGCTGGAGCCCTGGAAAGATGGGCTGGCTGCTAAAAAGCTGCCCAGCTATATATGGTGGGATTGGAGGCAGCAGGAGGAGCCAGTCCGGGTCTCCACATCCCCCCTGACAACTCTCTCTTACCTTTCTCCAGACTGAGACATCCCATTCCCTTTTGAAGACCGCAATGAGCAGTGTGGCTGGTGTTGATGAGGAGCCCAGAGCCAACTCTGGCTGCACGCCAAGCCCGACTACAAGGCAGCACCAGAACAGCAACGCAGATGTGCTGGGGGGAGGGGGGGGGTCTGTGGCTGGGAATCCCCTGCCCCTCAAGCACACCCCATCCATCAGACCCCCTTTCCCAGACCCTGATGCAGAGCAGCGTCCTGCTGCCTATGTCCCATGCCCTCCCCAGCAGCCTGGTGCCTGCCGCTCGCTGCCTGTTACCATTGAGCCCTGGAGCCTTTCCCTTGGTGCTTGCTCTGGATTGATGGGGTTTAGGATGGCAAGCAGTAAAAACATGGTGTGAAAACTGCAGAGCATAAAAGCTGCCCTGTAAAGAGCAAAGGCTTCTTCTTTTCCTCCTTGTAACCTGTAAAACATTGAGCAAATCCCAGCACGTGCTCCCGATGCGGCACAGAGACCTAATCCAAAAAGCCCAGGAATATCCCATGATTAGGTGCACATTATGAGTAATGGTTCTAGCGAGGACCAGTGGAAGATTGTCTCTAACTTGCTCACAGTTTATATTATATGACTAGGGGGAATCTTCTGGCCTTGAAATAAAGCCGCTGGTCCATCAGTCATTGCTTTGCTTATTCCACAGCATTAAGGGGATGTGCTGATGTTATGATCGGGCTAAACATGTCAGCCTGAGGCTGGCACAAGAAACCAAGGGGGAGATGGGGAAGGAGAGTGCACCGGGAGCCATGCTGCTTTCTTCTTCCCCTAATGGACTCGATAATTGACTGGCAGTGGGAGTGAAAGTGCTCTGGCCAAGCAGCGTGTGGAGTGGGCTGGTCCCCTGCCAGCAGGCTGTGAGGAGGGAAGGAGGCAGCCCTGGAGACGTTCTGGCAGAGCCAGGGGCTGAAAGACAGAGCAGCCTTCAGTTTCTTGGGGATGCAGCGGGAGACCTGGGGGTCTGTGTGGGGTTAGTGAAGAGGGGCACTTCACCTTCTGCCTCTTCTGCCCATGGGAATGTTGTGCCACGGTGGTTTGCTGTAACTAACAGAACGAGGAGGAGGAAGAGGGAGGGAGGGAGGTAGATGACAGGGTGTGTTGTCAGCCTGCACGCAGCTCAGAAAAGTGGTGGCTGATCAGGGTGTGGTGAAGGTGGCCATGGAAAGCAACCTTTGAACTGAGGGGGCCATTGCCCCTCAACCCTGATCCTCCTTACATAAATCATCTGCTGAGGTCACTGCTGTCCCCAGCTCCTCCATGGTGGCTCCTGGAGGGCCTCAGTGACATGATTATCCCTCCTTAGCAGAGCATTTTCAAAGCCCAAGGAGGGCTTTGCTCACTAATCTGGCATTCAGTGCAGATAATAGGCTTTGAGACGAAGCCCTCCTGGAGTCTATTTTAAGGTGGTTTTGTAGCCTGTGACAGCAAGAGCCATCCTGCTGCAGCACTCCCGGGACACACTGTGCCACAGCATGGTCACTCTTGCCCATTGTTCTCTGCCAGACAAGCTCCTTCTCTTGTCTATATGCCTTTGCTCCAGGACATGTGAGCTGAAGTGGAGTGCAACCTATGGATGCCATCACCATCCCCTACAACTGCTCAGCCTCACTGGGTTTCTCTGTCTTCCCCTTTCCAAAAGCTTTAAGGGTGTCTTTTTTCTCTGGGTCTCCTCAGGAAGGGGGTGGAGGTGGGAAGGGCATCTCTGAGCCCCAGAGCAGGACTGGAGTGAGGTGTTTGCCCAGTGTCTTTGTCTGCAAGGGGTCACTCTGTCAGGGATGCCCTGCTCCAGCCCTGTGATGTGGTCTGGGCCAAAAGCTGCTACACTTCTGGCCAGGAGTTTCTTTAGTGACTGGTCAGTACCTGAGGCTATTTCCCTCTAGAGATAGCTCCGGGTACACTGTGCCCCCACTCTAGGGTGGTACTCACACAGCAGTGCAGCAGAATGGGAGCCCACTCTTGCTGTCATCCAGAAATACTTGGGATGTGGTTACCCTCCTCCCCCCATGACACTCTCCAAGCCTTTTTCTGCTCCTGTCCCCCCTTTCCCAACTCCACATACCCCCACCTTGCTTCTCAGGGTCACATCATTGTTCATGTCACAACACAAAGCTGGAGAGAAAGGCGAGGCCAGGGGACATCTTCAAGGTGTGTGTTGTATCACACACCCCCCACCCCCCCCAGCTCACACAGCTCTCAGCTCATAAATCTGCAGAATTGGGATTTCCCAGCCTGCCCAAGTGGAGCCAATGCATTAGCAGCAGCGTGTGGGAGCCCGGAGCCAGCTCGGCACGGGGGGGAAGGATGACTAATCTGCTCTTTCTGCTCTGCTGGGAGCCAGGGTGGGAATTCATAAGGCAGGCGCCTCGTGCCAGCCTCCCAATTAGGGACAGTCGCACCCCAGAAGCGGCAGCCCCAGAAGAGCCAGGGTGCCATGGTGATGCAGCCAGGAGGGAGCACATCAGGGCTGGGGTTAATGCCAGCCTTGCTGCTGCCCACATGGGACCTTGTCTCTCTGGCAATGCCAGGAGAGCACCCGTTGGAAATGAGCCGCAGGCTCTGCCTCTCCATGGGGTAGGTGTTGGCAGCGGCAAGGCCAATCCTGCAGAGAGGCTGCTGCACGGCAGAGGGGATGGCAGGCACGGGGCTCTGGAGGGAAGCAGGGATGTGAGTCACGCTGTAAGTGCTGCCACAGGCTGTTGACCCTTTGCAGAGGCTGTGTCTGGGGATGGGGTGTTGCCCCTTCCTTGAGGCTCATGGCTTAGGGCTCTCCTTAGACTCCCCTGCCTTATCCACCCTGCCTCTGCCAAGAGGGAAGGAGGAAAAAGGCACCGTGGGTCAGTAGAGCAGCACAAGCTCCTGGCACAAGCACTCGGTGCTGGAAAGGTGAGGATGGGCTGGGCTGGCAGAGGGGTGGCAGGGATGCCATCTCCAGGGCTCTGTGGTCCGGCCCAGCATGCACTGGTAGAGCCGTCGGGATTTGTGGACTGGAATAGCATGAAATGTTGCTGAAAATCAGGGTTAATCTCAACCAGCTCCAGAGGCCAGCTCTCCTAGAGCTGCCTCTTTATCTCCAGTGTGAATCCAAATCCACAGCAGGCTTAACTTGGTTCTTGGCAGCTTTATGTCGGCTCTGATTAGTTCACATCACCTTCTTTACTGCTTCCTGACCCTCTGTTGGGGAAGCTGGCTCCAGGTTTTCAATATTTTATATTTACACAGCAGTGAAACCATCCTCAGGAGTCCCCAGGAAGTGTAGTTCCTGAAAATACCACCTGGCCTCCTGCCTCCCTGTGGACCACTATCCACATGTTGGGGACCACTATCCACATGTTGGGGACCACATGTTGTCCAGCATCCTCTGACAACCAGCATGTCACATGGGGTGGGAGATCACTGAACCCCTGAACCCCTGAACCCATGCCTAAATCTGACCCAGCCATGTGGAGCTGGCACCAGCCAGGCTGGTGTCTGGTGGGTAGTGCTTCTCATCAGAAGCCAGCAGCCAAGCCACCTTCCATAGGACTTGGAACATGGGTGTACCCAAGTATGATAAGATGAAGGCATTCTGGGACATTAACCTCTGACCAGGATGTCAGAGAAAATGTAGGTTGTGGCTGTGACCCACCACTATAGAACCTGGGGAAAATCAACCCCAAAATACAACCAGAAAGCTCATGGGAGAAGCAGGAGCACAGACAGGTGTGGATCCATCAGGGACTCCTCTCTTGGTGGGAAGAGTCCCCTTTGAGATGGACCCAGGCTGGGGCCTCCCTACAGGTCTGGGGTGCTGAGCCAATAGTGCAGACAGCTGCAAGTGGTGAGGATGCAGTGGGTGAAAAGACCTTGCAGCCTTGCTCTTGCAGCCCAGAGGGCCAATCGTGTCCTGGGCTGCATCAAGAGAAGTGTGGCCAGCAGGTCGAGGGAAGGGATTCTCCCCCTCTGCTCCACTCTCATGAGACCTCACCTGGAGTCCTGCGTCCAGTGCTGGAGCCCCTGTGACAGGAAGGCTATGGATGTGCTGGAACGTGTCCAGAGAAGGGCCACCAGGATGGTCAGAGGACTGGAGCACCTCTGCTATGGGGACAGACTGAGAGAGTTGGGGTTGTTCAGGCTGGAGAAGAGAAGGCTCCGGGGAGACCTTCTTGTGGCCTTCCAGGATCTGAAAGGGGGCTACAAGAAAGCTGGGGAGGGACTTTTTAGGCTGTCAGGCAGTGATAGGACTGGAGGGAGTGGATTAAAGCTAGAGATAGGTGGATTCAGGTTAGACATTAAGAAGAATTTCTCCCCCAGGAGGGTGGTGGCTTTGACCAGCTTCTTTCTGGAGCATATCCCCAGTCCCCAGCTGCACTTCACTTGAGATCAGAAGCAGACCCACCAGGTGTGAAATCAGCCACACAGCAGCAAAGCTGTGGGCAGAGAGGGCAGGCACTGAATCAGGCAAGAGTTTCCCATGTGAGCAGATAGCCTTGACCAGTACCTGCTAGCCTAACCCTCTTCTTCTTGCCTCTCTCCTACCCTCCTCTGGCTGGAGCCTCTTGGCACTGAGGCTGTCAGGGATGGGATGCTGTCAGAGGCTCCTACAATCTCTACTTACATTCCAAACTGGTGCAAAAATGAGGTCATGTGTGGACAGAGCCCTTGCAAAGAGTCAGGGGACTTCCTATAAGATAGAAACTCCACCTCTTTTGCCAGTTGCATGTTAGCTGTACACCTCCAGGTCCCCAGGAAGCCAGCTGGGATGGGGATGTGGTGAACTCTGCTCAGACATACTTAGTATCGCTGCTATCTGTTGGACAGCTGGTAAAATCAGTCCCTCCTGTGCCACCTGAACACCCAAAGGTGCACCTCTGATTTCTCAGCAGATGGTGGAAGAGATCGTCTTCTCCTCCAGTCTCTGCCCCAGCCTTTGATGAGTCCATTTTTTATTTCAGCATCAAATACCAGGGATCTGGAATTGTTACTGGGGAAGTGGGCAGGGCTGGGGACACAGAAAAGGATCAACCTCCCAGCCTGCAGGCAAGACACAGCCCTTGTGTACAGCTTGGAGTGAAGACAGACACAGACAGACGTGAGCTGACGCATCCCTCATCTGTAGACACACCAGGACACTCACTGGTGCTGAAACACTGATGGCCGTGAAGTCCAGAGGATGGTATCCCCACACAGAATGGCATCGCTTGTGCATGGGCACACACAAGGGTGTGCACACAAATGCCAACGCTGGCAAGAGGATTATTAAAAATGTAAAGGTGGACAGTGACCAAAAAGCTTTGACAACCAGAAACATCCCACTGACAGGGAGGAGGGTGCACACTCACCTGCCACCTTCCTGCAATCCCTGCCCCACTTCTCAGTTGGCCATCGGAGCCCTGATGAACCCAGTAGGTGCTGTGATGTCCTGTGTCCCAGAAAGGGAGTGAAGGGCAAGACCCAGCTCTACCGATGCTGTTTGTATCAAGGAAGGGCTTTGCTGAAGACCCTTTAGCTGTAATCCCAGGTGGGGCATTCAAGCCATGCTGAAGTGGTCAGCGAGAGGTTCCCTCCTCTGGGTTCCGTGGGGGTCTGTGGAAGGAGAATTGATGCCTCCACAGGACACTGTTTTGCTTGGCAAAGAGCAAGAAGAGCAAGAAGAGTGGAGTGATGCTCAGGAGGCTTTATCAGAGAGCACAACAGAACACTGACTAAGTTCAGGCTCCTACAGACAGTCAGAAGCCCTTTATACACTGGTCTCAGCTGAGCAGTGGTGCTGAAGGTTTTCACCAGATGCCAGTAGGGCCAGGATGGCATCAAAAAGCAGACATTGTGTCAGATGCTGGAATAGGAAGTATAGACCCATGGAGATTGGCTGAGAGAAAAGCAAACATTGCTGCCCTAAATTATTTCTACTCTCTTCACTGTGAGGTCCCCAGCTGACTGTGCTGGACTGTCCCTGCTGTAGCAGAGGTTCATAATGTGCTGTATTTAAGTGGGCACAAGTCTGATCAGTCTGCAGTGGCACAGAGACTTGGACAAAGGTGTTGCTAATCCCTGGTATCCCCCCTCCAGCAGGGACAGGTGATGTGCTGAATTATGGCCAAGCACCAGCAAAGCACAGGTTGTCACCTGATGACGTTTCCTGTGGCAAAGGGAACTACTCCAGCTGACAGTGATGGTTTCAGCAGCACGGGCAGAAGGCAGCACCCAAGCATGTCACACGGGACAGGAGGAGCAGCCAGCACATCCTCCAGAGCACAGCAAGGGGACAAAGGAATCCACCTCTGGTCTTGGCCCAAAGATCTGTGACAAAAAACATCCTCAGAAGAGCGAGATGATGGCATCCCCAAGAAGTGGACATGCTGCTCTCTGAAATTTTTTCCCAGGGACCGCCAAGCTGGGGAAATACTGGTCACAACTTCATCTGGTAGGATGCAGCAAGCATCTGGAACTGTGTGTTGCAGCTGAAAGTTTCTGAGTGCTCTTATTCTTCCAACTAGATGGAGGGTAATAGAATCGTATAATGTTTTGGGTTGGAAGGGACCTTTAAAGGTCATCCAGGATGCTAGGCTCTGTCCCTGTCCTGCACTGCTCAAACAGAGAGAGCAGGCAGGCTGCAAGTCACTGTCCTGTAGAGCAGAGTTCCTGCTGCCCTTCTGCACTGCGAGTGCAAGGTTTGGGTGCAGGGAACCCAAGGTGTCCTCCTGCTCCCCCCTGCTGCCCCTTCCCACCCCAGTGAGAGACAGGGCAGCAGAGGGGTTAAGAGACTCTGCATTCTCCACCATCAATCCATCCTGCAAATCTGACGGCCCCATCTCTTCAACGGGCCCAGATTGATTTCTTGACTGGGAGCAATGAGCAGCTTCACATGAAAAATGAGGCTTTGCACCGTCAATAGAAGTTCTAATTACAACTTAAATCCAGGACATTCTTTACAGCGCAGACCAGATTTACAGCGGCTTGCAGGTGGGCGTGCAGCCCTTTCTAATTAAAAGCAGCACGCATTGCAGATTGCTTCAGACGGCCCATTTCCAGCTACCCAGCACCGCAAGGGCACAGGCGGCTTCTGGCATTGAGCTTTCAAGGAAGGTACCGGATACCCCAAGGGCACGCAGCACCACTTGCTTTGGAGGTGTGAAAAGAGGACAGAAAGCTCTGCTTTCATCTTTTTTTTATTTAATCTGTTCTGTTGCTGACTAGGTTGCCCACACTGCATGCTGGGCTTGGCTGAACAGCCCCGCGTGCCCAGCACCATCCCCCCCGGTCCATCCTGTTTCTCCATTGCCATGTGTAAAGGGCAGAACTGCTGGGTCTGACTGGGAGTGATCCAGCAAGCTGGGGGGAAGCATCTGCTGGGACATCATGGGAAGCAGCCTGAGAGATGGATGGTGCACCAGAGGCAGGGACCCAGTGTGCCAGAGCATGATGTGAGAATGCTCTGTGGAATCTGTCACCAGGAGCTGGGGCAGAGAAGGTCCCAAGGTGCTGACCAGGGCACTTTCCAGCTCTGCTGTTGAGGTGCTCTGAGGCTTTGCACAGAGTGTGCTCATCTGTGCCTCAGTTTCTCCATATTGGAATTAGGAGAAATGTCCTTCTGAACAGTTATGGAAAACCAGAAGGTGTTAGGAAGACAGAGAGAAAGTGTCTTGTTAACTGGGCATTCCTGGGGGAGCTCTGTCAGAGGGAGGTGGCTTGTCTTGAGCCTGGATGTCCTGCATGCCTATGCGGAGAGGTGCTGGGTTGTGGGTACCCTCTCTACCCAGGACTGGGATCTTTCTGGGGAAAGCCTGTACTTCTGCATAATAGGACCTCATGGCTAGTGCTCCACCTCCTCCAGCCCCTTGGACTCTGGCAGTCACTTCTCTGCACTGTGATGGTGTTTTGCAGGAGGCTGTTCTCTGCTGTGCTGCAGCCCATTGGCCCAGGACATGCAAAAGGGCAGGATCCCTCTGCTAGACCCTGCTGGCTGCTGCACCAAGAGCCTGAACTTGCTCAGAGGGGTGTGGGTGTCTGAGAACAGTGTGTCTTAAGAAAAACACAAAGGGTACTGGAGTTGGAGGAGGCCAGAGGCAGAAAACATTGAGCAAGTCTCCATCATCTGATGAGAGATCCTGGCTCCTTGGGCAATGCCA
Source organism: Actenoides hombroni (assembly GCA_024336885.1). Classification (NCBI taxonomy): domain Eukaryota; kingdom Metazoa; phylum Chordata; class Aves; order Coraciiformes; family Alcedinidae; genus Actenoides; species Actenoides hombroni. The sequence goes on from WUAM01000359.1 coordinate 34,905,027, forward strand.
TGTATACCACATGGCTTCCAGTGGAAACCTAGCTGCCCCAGCAGTGGGAAGGAGCTCAATTCCTCATAGAGGGCACTGGTATCAGGATGAACTCTTTCTAGTCGATGTCAGGATCCAGTATGACCAGAGACATTGCAGTTGTGGTGATGGGAACAAACTGTCCCCGTCTCCCTGGGTCCCATTGCTGTGTGGTAAGGAAGGCTGAGCATGGCCTGCCAGGGTTCAGCCAGCCCTTCCTGTTTCTCCTGGTGCTCAGAGCATCCTTGCTTCCAGCTCTGCTCCTATGGAGTGGAGAAGATCCTCCTGATCCATTCCTTCATCAGCACAGGATTTACAGAGCTGAGTTGGGTTACAGTGAGCAGGGAGAGCACCGATTTCATAATTTACTCCTGCCATGAGCTGCTGCTTTTGAGAAAAGAAAATCCCTCCACAGAAGGGTTTCTGGAGGTTGGTGGTGATGAAAGTGGAGAGTGTTGGGGCTCTACAGAAATCATCCCTGCTCCTGCTGGAGCCTGGAGAGGTGGAGCTGGGTTTAGAGTCCAGATGGTTGGTCATGAGACTGATTCTCCAGAGCTTTTTCCACTGGAAGCTTGGAGAGGCCGAAAGGTGATCCTGGAAGCTGCTATCTGAGGAGCCTTCCTGTGTCCTGGACCAGAACCTGTGGCTGCTGGCTGGTAGCAAAAGGCAGGCCAAGGAATCTGCCCAGTGAACAAAAGCAGGCAACTGCCACTGGGTCTGAAGGGACAGGCTGCTCTGGTATCCTTCAGGAAAAGCCACCACCAGCCAGGAGACAGATCTATAACCAACATCTGGTGGGATGTGACCCTGTAAGGAGCCTGCCAGCTTGAGAGGCCACAGATGCCTCTAGATACGAGAGGTAGGGACTCTGTGTTAGGATGAGCTAGAATCTGGCCTCACGATGCAGCTGGTCTGGACCCCACCTCACTGCAAACAGCTGTGGGGGCCCAGGGCATCCTTGTGAAGGCAGAACCTCACTCTCCTTTCTCCTTGGTCTTTCAAATCACCTGCCTAAAACAAGGTAAAATATGCCATGTCATCCAGTCCCTGATGTGGGTGAGCAGCTACCAAGCCCAGATGTGACCAGACCCATCCTGACACATCTGCTACCATTTATCAAAGCTGATGAGGATGTCGGCAAAGTTCATCCATGCGGATCCCATCAGACTGGGAGTGTCCTGTTGCACTGCACTTGTTAGGATATGAACAGACGTGGGCCTGTACATCACTGGGCTGGACAGACCAGGGGAGAGTCCCTCAAAGCTGATGTGCCTCAGACCTGTCTATTATTTCTGTTCGGAGCTAGTGGCACAACGTGTAAAACGGAGAATGGATTGTTTCCTGATCCAAAGATGTACAATTTCTGCAGCCCTCAGGGTCAAGCGATCATGGAGGGTGTTCAGGCACAGACTTCCAGGCCCTGCAGAGGATGATCAAGGCTGCCTGGGGTGAACAGAGTCATCCTGCACACCAAAGCTGGTCCTTGTGTCCTCACTGAGAAAAGCTCTGTCCAGGTCTTGTGCTTGGCCACATGACATCGGTCTGTTACCCCTTGAGGTGAAGGAGGTGGAAGGCTGGTTCTTTGGGATTCAAATGGAATTCCTGTTTCCTGTAAGAGATCCACCAAAACCACATCCACATCCTTGCAAGACTTCAGCAAGAGTCTCTTGGGTCAGTGGCTTTGGAGGATTTTGCCTCCGTCCAAGTCCTTGAAGCAGATACTTTCCATGTTTGGATTCAGTCTGCAAGGAGACGTATTGGACAAGATTTGGTACAGATTCAGTACAGAGCTCCTCAAACATGAGGCCACAGGTGATTGTGCCATCTGCAGTTCTTGTGAAGCTGAGCTGTTTTCAGGAAATTTCCTGTCTTTCAAAGCAGTCAGTTGTTTCTGTGCTAACCTGCCTCCTGTATTCTCTCTTTTATTGTTCTGCTGTGGAGTGACCCATGCTTGGAGCAGGGTTTGGATGCACCCTTCAGCAATGTCCCAGCCAGGAACTGTGCTTCTCAGATGGAGCAACAGAGGGACAGACCCTTCTGTGGGAGTCCTTTCCAAGGGGCTCTTGTAGGTGGATGAAGGGACCTTTTGGAGGACTCTGCGCAGTCTTCAGACAGCAGTGTTTGAGAGACTCTGTAGTAAGAGTGAGAGGATTCTTTGCAGCTGACAAATGCATCAGGTGCAACTTCAGTGGGGCAAGGACCCTGAAGATAAAGTGTGTGTTTTTTTAGAAGAAATAATTTTTCTCATGGATTCATTGTGTTCCCCATCTCCCAGCTGAAATCATCCCCATGCAGAAGGCTGATAAGGAGGCAGAGAATAGGAGCTGGTTTCCTGCACTCAGCAGACAGCGCCTGTGCCTCCCTCTGCCTCTGCTTTTATGTAGTTTGGAAGTGCTCTGAAACTGCTGGGCACAGACACTTCTGAAGCAGCAGCAACTTTGCACAGCGCGTTTGTTTTATGTCTGAACTGTACATACAGCAGTGAATAGAGCTCATAAAAGATGGATGTATTCTTGTTCTTTTTGCTGGTTTTGATTTATTATTTACTTCACTTTTTTCAACTCTTCCGAAGTGCTGTAAATCATCTAAATCATTTTTCTCCTCTGCTTGGCTAGTTTCGGGGAGCTGAAGCGAGATTACGGTGCCTAGCTTCTCTGCGTTGCAGGGTTTGCTGTAGGTTTTTCAGGAAGAGAGACGGAACCGGGAAATTTCAGCTTTTATGTCTCCACAAAGTACCTTGGAAAGACTTAAAGGTCTTGCGTCCGCTCGTTGCGTTTCCAGAGGCTGTGTTGTTCAGCCATTGCTCCGACCCGCGAGCCCTGGCTAACGTGAGCAGCCCTGTCCGTGTTCACATGAACCAACACACCCATCGTGCAAGGAAGGTTTGCAGAAGCCGCTCCTCGTCTAGCTGGGTTGTTGCAGGTCAGGAGGGCCAATACCATGGGGCTTCAAAGGGAACGTGGATGGGACTCTGTGTCTGGGGACTCCAGAGATGTGGTGGCATTTTTAAGCACACGGGCACAGGCCCATTCCAGGGGAGCAGCTCTGATGGCTGGGTGTGAAAGGTGCAGAAGGTTTTGCTCAGGGTTGGTTAATGTCTGAGTAGTGCTGTGATGTTCTCTTGGTCTGTAATTCAAAGTCAAGGTACTCCAGAACCTGGGGCTTCTCCAGCAATGTCTCCCTGGCCTCATTCACATTGTGGGTAACTGAGCAGGATTAGAAGATAGCTTCAGCACCCAGAAAAAGAAGGAAAGTTTGTGTCCACAGGCATAACAGACCCCAGAGAGCAGATTTTCAAGGTCACGTAGCACATAACAATGCTGTTGGAGCAGCTTAGCACCCTTCAGGCACCCAGCTCAGTCTGATATGAACCCATGTCATGCTGCCGAACTGAATTCTTCAGAAACTCAGGACAAAGAGACTTCTGTGAGACCCAGAGCCTTGCTCCTCCAGCCTCCCTTGCTCCTCCCAGCTGCTTGTCCTGCCAGCTCCTTGCAGCATGGGTGCTGGAGGTTGGAGTCCTTTCACAGAGCCTCTGAAGGAGGACTGGGGTGCCCCTGTTTATGCTGGACCTAATGGGTTGGAGTCTGTGCTGTTCTCTGGACTCAGGAGCCATTCACTGAGCAGATAGTAAATACATCAGTTCAAACCCTGGAGAAGCACAGGACAGTCTTGTCTGTGGAAAGAGAAAGGTCCTGATGAAGCAGTGGATGGGGTGAAACGGAGAGGAGCGATCCCTCCATCCCTTTCCCACAGCAGCTGTGGGACAAGGTAGGATCAAAGGGCTCTTCTCACCTTCCCACACTTTCAGCAGGACCCAGGCAGTGCGTCCCTGCAGCCAAGAGCACACCAGGCTGCTCACAGCCCTGGAGTCGGGGGCTCTTTCTCCTTCCTGTCACTTCATGTCTCTTTTTTTTCAAGGGGAATTCAGCTGTAGGGGGAGAAAATGAGCAGACTGCTAATGAAAGGGCAGCTGCTGCTCTGTGTCAGGCGTGTGAGACCCTACTGGGAGCTCAGCTGGACGCAGTGGGTGGCTGGACACCGTTTATTTTTACATTAGAGCTATTTTCCTCTCACCCTGTCTGCTCTGTGCTCTTTATTTCTAAGTCAGTTCATCCCTTGTCAGATGGGCATTGATGAAGGATGAGAACACAAACCTTGCCGGTAAAGGCTAATTTTAGGATAAAAACTGATTGGGGAGGGTGGGGTGTGTGAGGGATGGGGGTGGGGAGGGGAGAGGAGAGGAAGGGGGTCAGAGTGTCATCATCCGTTAACATCGATGGCATAGCTGTGCTTGATGAATGGTGCTACCTGCCTTTGCCTGGTTCTTACCAACACTGCGGCAAGCAGAGAGGTAAGTGCACAACATAGGGCAGAAACTTACTGGCTGCTGGCCAGAAAAGAGATTTTTCACAAATATTCTGCTCCCCTCTTCCACCCCCTCCAAATAAAACATCAGGAACTGCCTGTGAGTTGAGGAGGTGACCATCTGGGTCTGCTTTCCTGGCCAGGGGGAAGGCTATCAGAGCACAGGGTACCTGATCATCTGCAGATGGGCAGGTAGGATGGAACAAGCCAGAGCTGTGCTTGAGAACACGTAGCATCAGTCACATGTTTGATAGGAACAGTAATATCTGCAAACAACCTCCTCGTGAATGATCCGAACACTGAGCTGGTAACATGAGTCCTCCTGATCCTCACATCACTGACTGTGCTTAAGAACAAACCCTTTTGCCATGTGTTGGTTCTCTTGCCTGGACCCTTGGAAAAAAACCCATTAATATCACATTTGTGGTTGGTCAGAGATATGGGGAAGCAGAGCACATCAGTCCGGTGGTCCCTGGGGGTACTGCATCCAAGCAATGAGACCAACCATTTGAACTGCCAGAAGCTGCGTTAGTGGAAGAGAAAGGAAAACACAGCAGAAGGGTAAAAACTGTCTCTAAGGCAGAAGGTGTGCTCAGAAGCATCATCCAAAGCAGCCTTTCTTCAGAACTGCCTCCTCAGCTTCAGCTCAGCCCTGCTTGTCCCTGCAAAGTGCTTCAGCCCCCAAACAGGAGCCAGTCTTGAGCAGACCCCCAGAAGTAGATGCGTTGCAACCAACATCTACATCATTTCTCCCTCCCTCCACTCCAGCTGGCTGGGGGAAGCTGCCCCCAGCCCAGGGACACTGGGCACATCTCCTGTGCATTCATCAACAAACAAGAACATTGCAACTCAGTTGCCCCCATTCTGGGTATAGATCACTGCATGTAACAAAAATGGCCTCACTTGGTGTTGTCCTGAAACATCCACGAGGTCAGCACAGAAAGCCCAGCACCAGCAGTCACCCCATGTTGTCACCACCCCCATGGTACACTTAGTTTCTCTAGGTGGTGTTGGCCCCCTTTAGAACAACAAGACACTGAGAATATGACAGAAAATGGCCATGGATGGGGTTACAAAGGTCATCACAGACTTATCCCCTTCCCAGAGGAGCAGCTCTAGCTGTGCGTGGCATTGTGCAACTGTACAGCAGCTGCAGGTGATGCCATATCTTTAACTCTTGCATTTTAAATGCTGCACTGTCCTTCTGTGGAAACAGGCCTTAAGTGGACAGCCTAATTTCACTGAATAAGTAAGATATTTGAGGGCTGGGCAGGGCAATTAAGTATTGATGCTTCCAGAAACAAAATTTTCTTGGAAAAAAACCTCTTACATCATTTCTTCAATGCTGTGGGATATTCTCCACATCCCCCTCTGAAGCTGTGGCTCTGAGAGGAGACCCATTTCCAGTGCTGGGTGAGCAGTGGGGCACAAGGAGCCCAGCCCTCTCTCAAAGCTCCTCTACATGACCAGCCCTGGGAGAGCATCCCTCGGCACACAGCCTGCTGAAGGATGCGTGCTCCTCACACAGCCCAAGCTGGGGCTGTGGTACCCAGCACATGGGCTCTCCTGTGGCCCAGGGCAGAGGCAGGGTGAAGCCCCAGGCATCAGCAGAGCTGGACACAGCAGAAGCTTTTATTTCCATTGAAAAAGGTGCTGAATTGGGAGGCAGGAAGAACCCAGCTTTGCACCCAGACAGTGATTAATAACGGGAACAAGGTGCCAGAGAAGGTGTGGATTCATCTCACCTAATTTATAGATTCAAGGTCTAAATCTAAGGTATCCCTCTCAGCTCCCTCAAGGCTGAACAGAGAGAAAGGGTCGCTCCAGAAGGTGAGTCTCTGCAGAGCAGAGCCAAGTCCGAGCCAATTACCACTGTGAGCTTTACAGGCTCAGGGCCAAGGGCAGGAGGTGGGATGCTCTGAGGTGGGGAATGTTATCTGGGGGGGGTGCAGGGTGGCAAAGGGTGGCAAGGTGGAGGTGCAGTGGGACAGAGGGGGTGACAGTGATGAAGAGGAGGAGGCTGTGGTGGTGTAGCTGGGTATCATGGGGACTACTGTGGCCACGTGTCTGTGAGCCCCCTGGATCCACTCATCCCTGGAGTTGTATGGGATGCTGACCATCCCGTGACACATCTGAGCACGGTGATGCCCCGTGGCTGGGAGCACGGTGCCCACGCTGCTCTGCACTGAATCAGCCTGACAACAGTCAGCGGAGTAACAGACTTGAGCATCACATTTTAAATGCCCATAAATTTGGAAACAGAGCCAGAGCTCTTTAATCTTGGTTCATTTTTTTTCATTTGTAACAAGATAACAAAGGAAGCCAAGCGCAAGCTCAAGCTATGAATTATTTAGGGAGGGCACATCCACCGCTGGTGGTTTGGGGTCTGCTCTGCCATCCTGGGGTGCGCTGGGTGAGCAGCAGTTGGCCGAGGGCCAGCTGGATGTAGGATTTACTTAGCAGGCGTGTGATCTCCTGCAGGCATTGAGGAGGTTTAACCCAGCCCTGATGGACACAGGAAAGTACAGCTAGGTCCCAGTTTCTGTCCATGGCCTCCAGGATGGCTGTAAGGTCTCATGCAGCATTAGCCCCTCTCAGCCAGTCATCTTCTGCATGAGATGCAAAAGGCAGGAACTTTTACTCCAGGGAAGGGTGGGTATTACCAACCCTAGTGTCGTTCCCCCCCCCCCAAAAAAAAAAAGATATTTAACAAATGCTTGCCATAACACATAGATCAGAAAGCTCCCCCAAAGCCTGGGAAAGGCATCAAAGCAAGGACCCGCATCAAGGTATCTCTGCATGCGCTGTCCCCTGAGCATGGCCAAGACCTTGTGACACGTGGGAGTGGGGGAGACGCAGTGACCCTGGCTGGTTTGGGGGTCAGAGGCCTCCAGCTGCATCACATCCTGGCCCAAGGCACAGCAGAGTTCTGTGGAGGAACACCGTGCTAAAGCACCAGGGTGGAGGAGCTGAAGAGGGAACATTTCCCACCCTGCTCTGGAGCTCAGTGAGAAGGATGGAGGCTCCTGAGCAGCCTGGAGCACCAATTCCATGGAAATCCATTTATCTCTGCTTCCTGCAACCCTCACGACATGAATAAATGATGATTGCAGAAGTGATGAACCTGCCCCTGTTTAGGTGTGAAATGAATGTTTACAGGCATAGAATAAATCAAGTATCCCACGGGCGAGCAGTGGGATATTAAAGCAAACACCTTTGTGCGCTTAGCACTTGCTGTTAGAGGCCAAGGGTTTGAAGCCCGGCCAGGTATTTCCATTAGCTCCAGTGTGACAGGCTCTGAGCACTGGGTACCCGTTCAGCACAGGCCGAAAGATCTCGAAGGACAGGAGGAAGCCAACAGCTCTCAGATGAGCAGCTTGCCTCCCGTCTTCTCCACCTTCCCCCTCTGTTTCTCTACATACCTCTCTCTCCGCCTAACGTTACAATCTGCACAGACTCTAAGAAGGCAGGAATACAATGCAAATTCGTGAAGGATTGGCAAGAAATTGCGTGTGTGCTAGTTGCCTGTCAGCATGCAGAGTACTTCTAATCTTGTCACATAAATAATACGATTATGTAAAATATCAAACAGTTGGAATAAACTTAAAAGCCACAATGTTCTAGTCACAGACTTAATAGAGGTGGAAAAAACAACAAAAAAAACAAGTAAAATCCTTTTTTATTCTGCACCATGGAGGGGAAAGAGCTCCTCACCAAAATCAACTAGAGCATCCCAGGGAATGAGGAGGTGGGAACAGGTTGGGGAGACAGAATTGCTCTGTAGGATAGCTGGACAGAGCCCCCAGCCTCATCTAGGCAGGACTGGTGAAGAGGAGAGACAGCAGAGCTGTGGACTCAGCAGGAGACTCCCCCAAGGTCACCGAGGACTTTGGTCACAGCCAGGGTAGAGCCAGCATCCTCTACACACTGATTTGCCTTGCTACTCCTAGAAACCCAGCACTGCAGCGCGACTGGCACAGGACATCCCTTCTAACCATGGGAATTATTCAACTGAGAGGAAAACATCGATCCAAAAGCCCCCCGAGCCAGATGTCTGCATTGCGCTTGTCCATACCCCCATTTGCCCAGCCCGCGCTGGCTCTGGGAGCGGGGCACAGCGCGGAGGCAGCTGGCAGGGCGGGCTGCGTGCTCCCGGGGCACAGTTCCCCTCCTTGCTCTGCATCCTCCGCGTCACTCACGCTGCCCTCCCTCTATTTGTACCGCCCGCAGTGATTCCGGCATCGCTGCAGGATGAGAGAGGAGGGAACGGTGCCCAGGGACCTGCCAGGAGGATTTTGCTACTGGCCCTGAGATCAAGAGAAGCATGAAAAGCCACTGTCCCTTTGTTAGAGCTCACTAAAGAGACCAAGCTGATTGAGATGGAAAACAAAATCCTCTCCTCTTCCCCCGCACCGGCACGTGCGCAGCCCTGACCGTGCAAGCGCAGACCCCCTGCGTGCACGAACACGGCTTATGGCCGTGACCTGCCAACCCCAGCTGGGAGCTGATGCTGGAGCAGCCTTGGAGGTTCACCCACCCCATGGCATATAACTGGGCCTCTCTCCAGAGCCACATCTCCAGGCCATCCCCCAAGCAGATGCAGTGAGCGCAGTTGAGTCAGGACAGAGGGTGTCTCTGCTTGGGAAGCACCAGACTTAGCCCCATGGATGAGCTCCTTCCCTGGCCTGCCTTTGCCAGGACACAGAGGAGGAATTTCACGGTGTGGACCACCTTCACAAAAGGTACCAAGCAGCCATCAGCTCCACTGTCCTCACAATGGGGCTGGTAACTTCTGCCCTGGCAGCAAAGGACTTGTCCACAACCAGCCACAGACTTGACTCGGGACAGATCAAGGTGGAGTCTGGCAGGGTTTGGACTGCGAGTCCCTGCCTTTCTCACCCATCAGTGCCAACAGCACTCCCCATGGCCTCCGAAGAAGTTTCTGTGGTGGGAGTAGATGAGATGGCAGGTTTTTGGGCCAAGAAAGACCATCACTGTCTGCTGCAGCATCTGTGCTCAGCTGATGTCCAGCTGCTGAACTGTGCTAACGCTCTGCAATCATCTTCCCTGCTGCATCTCCCACGGGCCCATCACCAGGATGGATTTGCTGCTCCCAGACCTTGACACGTTTTGGAGATCCTTTGCCTTGGGACTAGGCCCTCCCTCTTCCCAGTCAAGCTCTGCAAATATCTCTTGGGGCACAGCATGAGTTCCATTCTCCTCTGCTGCCTGCAGTGCCACCACTCTCGTGCGTGCCCGGGCAGCCAGGGACACGTGGCCAAGACTGGTGTGGTGACAGGGCCATGCCCATGGAGCACTGTCAGTGCCAGCTGCATGCCCTGCTCGGGGCACTGAGTAACTCACACACTGAGCTGCCCCTTCTGCTTAGGAGAGCAGCTTTGACGAGCCGAGCTGCGGGCAGGGCTCCTGCTTCTGCAGGGCTGACTCCCCGAGAGGGAACGCCGGCACTTTCCCTGCCTGCTGCCTCTGCCTTGCGCCTGTCTCCCTCCAGTTTGCCCTTTCTGGGTGGGAAGACAGTCAAGGCCACTGTAGGAGGGGAGCTGCTTATTTAACAAAAGAAAGAGTTCCTCTCATCTGGCTACTTTGAAAGAGGGAAAGGAAATTGCTGGTTTGGGGGCATCCACAAAAGCGGGAGCAGATCCACTCCCATTTTTAATGGGTGATAAAACTGGGAAAACAGGCATCCCATCTCCTAAGCTGAGCAGACCTTTGTACTGGTGGCCAAGCATCTTTGTGAGTGAGACCAAGCCCAGTTTCTAAGAAATTCTTCTCTTTGGCCACCCCTACAAGGGCTGTCTGCCCCACTTTTCTGTGCTGCAGCAGGCTGAGACCTGGCAGCTCACTGCATAAGTGGCAGAGCAGTGACCCAGCAGCAGAGGACTGTGCGTCACATCCCAGCCAAGCGTCCCTGAATCAGCGCCCTGAGAGTCTTGGCCTCTCTCCTGAGTTAATTCCTGGAGGAAAAGCCCTCTCTGTTGCCAGATAACTGCACCTGATGCCCTCATCTTGCCACTGTTGCCACAGCGCCTGCGGGGACCCTGGCTGGGGGAGCAGCTGCCTGCTCCATGTGTGCTCCTCTCCTCCCAGCTCCACACTCCTGGTCCACTTCCCCAGGCAAGGCAACAATGTGGGGCACAAGAGAAAAAAGCCAAAGCCCTGTCAAGGCAGCAGTGTGCCCTCCAACCCCTCTCCTCACTCACACTATCTCTCCTCTCTACCTCAACCAGGTACCCCCAAACCAGACTGGCAGCCCCATGGCTGAGAGCAGACATGCTGTCCCACCCTCCCTGTAGTCACATTGCACCCCCACATCCCCTTCCAGGGCTCAAAATGACTTTGAATGACAAGATCCACTTGCTCCAGGGCCTCCTCATCTCCTCCTGGCCCCAGCTGTCTCCCTCCTGCAGGTTTGGGACTCCCCTTCCTGTGAATCTCTGCAGCCTGCTCTGTTACAAGGCAGGGGGGAGCAACCTCTCCTCCTGTCCCTGGTTTTCTGAGGTTTAACGCAGCTGCTGGTTGTCACTGGGAAGTTGGGTTTCTTTTAATTCACCTGTAATTGCATTATCTCTACCTGACTCTCTGCAGGGGGAACTGCAAATACTCCTGCACCGTCCGGCCGCTCCCCTAATGGGCTGCTCAGCAAGGCAGCGCTCCAAGGCCTGTCCCCGGCTCCCTCATAACTTAACAACCCTGTTATTGGCTTTGTGCAAAGGCTGCTCAATTCCCTCGGCTCCTGGCACACAGCTCGTTCCCCGCTCTGCCCTGCAGACACATCCTTTGCAGCGCTGCCTCTGCCATCGCTCGCTGCCAGCTGCGTGCTCCGAGCTGACCGAGCAGGGGAGAGCCCAGATTAACACAGCAACAGGTAATAACCCTCCAGGGCTGAGAGCACAGGCAGAGAGGGTTCAGATGCACAACGAGGCTGTACACGCGAGGGCAAAGGGGAGAGGTATTTTCTTCTGCTCTGCTGAAGCAGCGCTGGGACCCTGCCTTCCCTCTCCCCTGATATCTTTCCACTCCCAGCAGCTTTTGCTGATCTCTTCACAGCTGAGTGGAGTCCCAGGACGATGCTATTCGAGTTCATTAGAAGCTTGGCTAAAACCTGAATTTCTTAGTTGACGGTTATTTCCAGAAATGTGGGAGAATGGAGTACTGTGGTTGTCAGTGACAGCTCCTGGGGCTTCCAACGCACAAGGAGGAGAAATATTAAGTTTCACCTGATCCCGCTGCGTCATCCCTGTGTTTGAAGCTTCTTTCCAGCCTGAAACCAAGGGCTATAAATCAGAATATTTTAATGAAGAAGTCTGGCACCAGGCATTATGATCTCCCATGAAAAAATCCCTTTGCTTTTCCTCAGCACAAATACTTCACCAAAGCAGAGGTGAGGCCGCAAAGTTTTCCCATGTCACCAACTACAATCTTTCACAGAAGGAAGACAAGGCTCCAGTCCAGCCCCTGCTGCTTCGCTGGCACTAGAACCAGACCCATCCCTGCCACCAGCTCCACTGCTGCAACAGCGACCACGATCTGCTCCCTCCCAGCCCTCTCTGGAGTTCCCTGCCTCTCTAGACCTGAAACCCTTTCGAACAGATGTGAAGTGAGAGGAGAAAGGCCCTGAACATGCCCTGGCTCTCTCTGTGTGCAGCCAGCCCCTCCTCAGCTTTGCTGAGCACAGATCCAGCCTTGGACTCCAGCCCCTCTCCAAGCACTGAGCTATTGCTGTCATTCAAAACCAGGAATTTCTTTTTCTGGGCAGGAAAGAGCATCTTCCCAGCACCGTCTCCCATCACACATTATGAAGAGATACAGCTCAGTAAATCTCATCTTAGCTGAGGGCATTACCCCATGCCAGTTAGCACCAGATCAAACCCAGGTTTATTCAGCCTCCCACTAATCCCTTTGCAACAAGACCCTCCCCCCCCCGCAGTCTGGAGGCCGGGATTTAGCAGGGATCAGCGTGCAGGTGTCGCTGCCTTGATCATCCCTTTGGAAACGCTGCGCTCTGCAGACCCAGTGAAAAGCAGCCTGGGGAGCGGTGACAGGGGGCAGGTGGGAGAGAAAATGTGTCTGCACGGGCGGAGAGAGCGACAAACTGGGGGCTGGTGGTTCCCCTCCCCCTAGGTACTTCTAAGAGGCCAAAAAACATTGGAAAGAGATGGAGGAAAGAAAGGGAAAAATATCTTATTTTCAAGAATTCTCTGGTACTTAAAAGCTTGAGACCCGCAGGGGAAGCTAATAAATTTTAAATAGTTTGGAGAGTTGAGACCAGCAGTTTAACTTTGTGCGGCTGCTGAGTTGTTTTCCAAGTGTATTTAATGAAACCCTTCATTATGTTCAGATAATTATGATCTCCACATTTCTATTGCTGTTGGAGTTTACCATCTGTGCTTGCAGGTATATGATCCACCTCGACATGGTGGGCATGTGAGTGATGCCCTTGCTGGGCTTCACTGGCAGCCCATGGGGCTGGGACAAATCTTCTGGTGCTTTGGGTTCAGGTAGCACCTCTGGCTGCTGCCCACCCTGTGAGCCACGGGCTGTGGCCACCAGACTACTGCTAGAGATGTAGGCAGGGCTGAGACTGGCCCCGAGGGCTTCACGTGCATGTCCCCCAGGGTCCTGCATGGGGTTTGCCTCTTGATGCTCCCCTGTGATGATGGTGGGACGAGGGGCTTTCACACTGACAGGTCCCTTTGGGGTGAGCAAAGCCCTGATGTCCCTCCTGCTCTTTACTGACCTCCAGTCTCAGCATTTGAGTTTGCCAGGGAAGTGGTTTTGGCTGCCCAGGACAAACTCCAGACTCTGAAGTGATGATTTGCTTTGATACTTCCAGTTCCCTGCAGCAGCCAGTATCCCCATCCCATGACTGTGGGCTTCTTCCATCTGCTCACTCCATCCCCATCCACTCTTCCAGGGCTGCACCCCACCAGAGACCCCCAGCCCAGTGTCTCTGCTCCAAGCCCCTTATTCATCCATCCTTCCTCCTCCTCCAACAGGGGAAGCTCCAGGTTTTTCTGTGCCAGCCTGGTCCTCAGGGGTGTGTGGCACTGCCAGGCACAGTACAGGGTTTGCAGCTGAGCTTTGACAGTACCTGGAGGGGCTTCAACTCCACTGCCCCATGGCCGCAGAGCTGATCTGCCAGACAGTCCCATCCGGCCCCACAGACATTCCTGCCCTGGCCGTGGGGCCCAGTGAAGGCTGTGGTGGCTCACCCCAGCTCTTCCTCCAGCAGCAGGAGGGTGAATCACCCCAGCGGGGAGCTGGAGCCATCTGCAGAGTGGGGCTTCAGCTCCCACTGAGTCAGCTTCAGCCACGTTTGGAGGCTGCCCTGGCCCCCAGCCTGATGGGATGGGGTTTTCCATGTGTTTGCTTGCAGGAAGAGTGTCATTCAAGTACGGGGCAACTGGGGCTGGGGGGTATCCTCAGCTTGTGGTCCTCCACAAGCACAGCCCTACTGGTGCACAGCATTCTTCTCCTTGCAGGATAAGGCTGGTCCTGCCCCGGGACCCCGTGTGAGCTGGAAATTCAGCTGCCATCCCAGGTCAGCCATGCCCCAGGCTGTTGTGTGATGGGGAACCCCCTTGATGTTAGCGTGCTGTGATCCACAGAGCTGCCTCTGCTCCAAGGGGGCTGAGGAGAAGCAGGACTGAGTGGTTCTCCACTGGTGATGGTGAGCAGCCACAGCAGGAGCATGGCAGCCAGGGGCTTTTTTGTAGCTGCTGAAGGGAACCAGCAGTGGGAGATGGAGCCAGTGGTGAGGCATGAGAAAGGGGACTGCAGCCCTGAGGGGGAGGAGGGCTGCTGGAGTACTGGGTGCTGCTCTCCCTGCTTGCCAACTGGGCACTTTTCCCCCGCTCTTAAATGTCAGCGATGATGTTTCCTGCCCAAGCCAGCTCTTCCCCTTGGGGACTGGCCAGCAAGGTCTGTTTTATACCCACTCCCAACAGCTTGGGTGGCTTGGGATAGGGGCTGACGCCTCTGCCATGCCAAGTTGGCAGCATCACCAGGCTCCCCAGCCAGCTCCTCTTGGAGCCTGCACCCACGCTCAGCGCTTGCCCAACTCCAGGACTCCAGCTCGCCTCTCTGGGGTTTCCTTCAACACTGGATCTCCACAGGCAGTTTAGGAAGCAGCACGTTTGTTTTGAGGGGAAAAATAAGCAGGGCAGGGTCTCATGTATAGCCTTGGGAACATCACCCCCCACTCTGTGTCCTGCCCCCCACCTGCCTCTCCTCAACCTGCAGAGGCAGGCATGGGGTGTCCTCAGAAAAACCCTGAAGAACCCAGGGGTCAAGGAAGAGCCCAAAACTTGCTCCCCACCTACAGCACCCCTCAGAGACCCTGGAATCCCTGGCCTAGTGATCCCAGCAGCAAAATGTTGGCACCTGAGAGTAAGTGCTGGGAACACCTTGAGTCTGTCAGGGCAGAGCTGCTCCCTCAGTGCCCGTGCTGGCACAGCCAGGCTTCTGATAAAAAGCACATCATTGCCACTTTTTTTCCCTCTAGAATATGCAGGGTACAGAACTTAACAGCTCTGAGTGATGCCTTCATGTAGCTCAGAAGGCGTATGCACTGCTGCAGGGTGCTCAGGGCAGCACTGGGTGCAGGGCTGGGGCACTTCTTGCGCTGGTTTTCCACAGAGCTGGGTGTTGGCTGAGTGGGCAGCTTTGCCCCTGGATGCTGGTGGCAGGGGCAGCTCCTGGGGTACACTGGGCACCTCTATCAGAAAGGGATTTTGGGGGAGAGCCCTGTTTCTGGCTGTGGGTGTGAGGCACAGCGAGACTCCCAGCAGGGAGCCTGGAAAATGTGACTGAAGGGGAGGAGGCATCGTGATACAGGGATGCTGCACACCAGCAAAGGGACTGCGGATGTGTGCACATGGGAGATTGTGCACAAGACAGAGACCTGGACATCAGAGGAGCTCCAGAAGGGAAATAGAAGTGGTGGTTCAGTCTGCTCCCCATTCCTAGAGGGTGCCAGGAGGGAGTGGATGTATGCCAGCCCTGCCTCGGGGCAGGCACAGGTGGCATCCAGGAACAGCAGCTGGCATCAGGGTGATGCCCAGCAGGGCTGAGGTGTGACAGCAGAGCCTGGAGCTTGTCTATCTGGAGACAGAGAGTACATGAGATCCTGACATCCTTGACTCCCCAAGTGCATAAATGCCCCTCCCCACATGAAGGCCCAGTCCCTGTCACCCTCCCTTTGCGGTGTAGAGCATCCCCTCTCCTCTGAGGCTGCCCAATGACTGTCCCATCCTGCACACACTTTGCACAAGGATACCCACCTCAAACCCTTGCAACACACTACCCACCACCAGCCCAGTGTCCCTTCTTGAGCTGAGGCTGTCTCTACAAAGCAAAAAATGGCCGGAAAGGATCATGTCGGGTTTTGTAACTGATTGCAGCCAGCATGTGAGTCATGACAGCTCCTGCAGGACTTGGGGACTGGTGCTGGGTAGTGTCTTCCCTGCAGAGATATCCTTGTCTGGCAGCTGCTGGGGGACCAGTGGGAAGGGGGAGCACTAAGCACTGTGGATGTGGCTTCAGGTGCAAGATACCATTTTGTCTGGTTTCAGCAGGATTCTCGTAGTCAGTATTTTCAGAAAAGGTTTCCACCTCATGCCAGAGTGTCCTGGCTCCCTAAAATGTAAGGGAGGAGAAGGAGCAGCAGAGAGGAGATGGAGAAAGATGCTCATAATGTGTAATGATCCTTTAATGCTCTCTCTGGCCCCCTCCCAACACATATGGGAGCTGGATGAGCCAATTAAACCAACACCAATTAAATCAGCATAAATCACATCCTGTAAACCAGAGGTGGGGCTAAGGCAAACACCCCTGCTGTGAAGGATGTCAGAGCTGGCCTGAGATTGACCCTCAGAGCCCAACTCCCTTCCGCTTCAGAGAAAGCCAAAACATGGAGGCACTGTCAGGGAGCAGGAGGGGATGGGTGGGGATCCACACCAGAAAGGGGTAGCGGTCTGGCAGAGATGGTCTCCCCTGGGGAGTAAGGAGTGCCACAGCTCTGATACTAGCTGGGACAGGCGTCTGTCTGCACTGGAGGTCTTCTGTAGGGTCACCTTTGCCCCGGGACTGTGATGACTGACTCCTTGTGCCAGTGCATCATGCCCACCCTGATCCAGTCCTCCTTCCCTGGGCTCAGCCCTACAGATATCCTCCTTGCTCTGGATGAGCGTCAGCAGTTCTGGGGTGCTGTGCAGGGTAGACTCACCCTGGCAGGCTGCATAGCTGACTTTGCCCTTGTGCACTCATCCCAGGCCAGTCCTGAGCAACTGGGGTTGCCAACCAAGGAGACTGAAAAGCATGTGTATGAATTCCACTCTCCTCCCCTCCCTCCTCTGCCCATGCTCCTCAGTTTGCTCTCCCTTCAATCTACCTCCCTGTCCTCTAAAAAGGAGCTTTCTCTGTTGGATGCTGGCCAGGTATCCATCCTTACCTTGTTTGGAAGAGCCCTATCCTGTCCCCTGGGGTTTTGTGTCCCCCTGGCTCTCACAATCAGGTAGCCCAATGGCCAGAAGGTCACAGGGAGGCTGCAAAGCCATTAGGAGAGGAGTTACGAGTGGCTGAAGCTACCTGCATGTTAAGACATCTGATGTCACAATGTCAGAGCTGCAAAGTGAGATCTGGAGCACACAAGTAGAGTGGCAACTCTTGACTTAATCCAGACAACTGTCACTGAACCACAATGGAACAGGGACTCTAATTAAGTCCCACAGCCCTTTGGGAAGTATCAAGACAGAAAAACAGTTCGAAAGCTTTAGGCAGGGTGATTTTAAACAAATGAGGAAGTGCCTTAGAAACAGCTTAAGATGAAAGCTACCAAATTAAAATCCTTGCAATCAGTATGGAGGCTACTTATGCAACAACCTCCCGAGGAGGAATTGGAATCCCAGAGATAAAACTCTAAACAAATAAAGAGACAAGAGATGAAGGAAAAAGAAATGAAACTTGGTCTCAGAAAGTGGTATACAAAGGGCTGCTTGAGATGCCTTTAAAAAATGGAAATCTAAGCAGCATGAAGGGGGCTTTGGTAAAGGGGCAAACCCAATGTCAGGTAACAGGGGAATGTGAGGATGAAGAGGGTGTCCAGCTTTCCAGTATGTTTGCTGCAAGCAGAGATCTTCCCTGAGCAAGCAGGCTGTAGGTGCTGGTCAGGCACCTCTCTGCATGCTCGAGACCTCTGCGTTTTGATGGCTCTGTTCTTAGCAGACTGGTGCGAACCCAAAAGTCCCCATTAAATACTTTGGTTTGGGGGAAGAAGCTCCCAGCAGAGAATCTCCTCATCCTTGGAGTGACAGGATGTTGCCCTTTCATGTGAATTTTTGGCAGGGTTGGTGGGTATGAGTTGTGTCAGGTCCCATGGATAGCCTGGGAAGCCAGGGCAGCTCCAGCTTTAGGAGAGTCCTGTACACCACATAAGCTTCTTCCAAGCATTATTTGGGGACAGCAAACACAGCATGAAACCTGAAAGTCAAGTGCAGGTGCCTGAGACAAGCCCTCAGTTTTTAACATAGCCCCTCTGGGCTGAAAGAGATGGGAGAGGAGAGGCTGAAGCAGGGAAGTCCAGCTACAGAGGCAGTGCAGGCCATTGAACTGGGGGCTGAGTCCTTGCCCATGTTAGTACAAGAGTGCCCTGAAGGTTTGCATGTGCCCAGAGGGTCCTTGTCACTGTTGAGAGGACACGGTGGGTCCCATAACAACTCATAGCCCTAATGTGCATTGATTGAGGACTATGTTGGTTGCACACTAAGTAGTGTGTGTTGGTTGCATCCTCCAAGTCTGGAATGCTGCTGCTTCTGAGCCCTTCAAAGATACAGGGTGGCTAAGGCTCAGGAACTCATCACAGGGAGACGTTGCTGCTCAGCTGCTTGAAGACACACCTGAGACTCCAGTGGCAGCTGGGGGAGGCAGAGCCACAGACACAGACATCAGTTTTGGCTTTTGAAGGATGCAGAGACACAGGGACGATGTGAGAGCTGGCCAAAGTCAGAGGTGACTCCTGAGAGGTGCCCTTGCCCTGCTCCTGGCTGTGCTTTTGCTGCTGTCAGGCTGTGCTGCCAGGTGCCCTGTGCTCACCATATGCTGCACAGAGGTGCCCCCCAGCTATACCCTCTCCTGTCAGCAGGGTGCTGTGGAGCAGATGAGAGCACTGGGCACACGGCGGTGTGGGGACAGGACCTGGCATGAGCATTTGCCCACTACCACGCTGGAGCTGGGCTCACCTTTGGGACTAACCTCCCCAGTGGCCTGGGCACCACCTGCAGCCATGGAGGAAAGCTTCTGGAAGGCAGCTGCAAGAGGGCAGACAGGGAACGCTCTATCCTGGCTCTGTGGNNNNGTCGGCTTCGCCCATCGTGCCAGCCCAGGAACTGGTGCGGGCAGAACTCCGCTTGCCAGCCCTACCAGCGCGTGGGCTGCGATGGGCACATTGCCATCTCCCCTGGCTGCGGTGGGCAACCAAGCAGCGTGGCAGTGATGGAGTGTGGCTGGCAGCCGTGGCCAGCGTCCCTGCGTCACCTCCCTCTGCCCCAGCAGGGCAGCTGTGCCTGTGCCCAGCTCTCGGGTGGGAGATGGGAAATCAGCAGGAGGGTTTTGGAGCAGGGAGTACTCCTGCCTTCTCTCTTGCTTCAAATCTAACTGGGACAAGCTTAGGAAATTAGACAGGGGGAGGGAGGGATAAAGTAAGATAAATAAAACCAAATAAAAATAAACCCCAAACCCTCCGTTCTTCTTTGATTATTTCAGGGTTGTTTTTTAGTGGTTTTTTATTTTTTCTTTTCTTTTCTTTTCTTTTCTTTTTTTTTTTTTTTTTTCACGCCAAGATTACTAATTGTCTAAGCATCTCAATTTGCTGGTTTCACTTAATCACAGACACTTTTGAGATTATCAGCCTTCCCCACATGTTCGGTACCTTGTTTCCAAACTACAAGACCCACGGGGAGCAGGCAGCGAGTGCCTGCAGGAGCGACAGCAGCACAGCTCCCGCTCCCCACTCCCCCCGGGTCCCTCCGGCTGGGCTGTCAGAGTTTGATTGCCTCGGAAACCGCCGCGTATTCCCCCAAAGTTCCAAGGACGGGGGCCGGGAGGAACGGCGAGGTGGGGGCTGGGGGCACCGTTGTCAGCTTCTGGCAGCTCCCAGCCTTTGATTTGCACAAAAGAAAGGAGGGAGGTGGGGGAGGGAACGGATATGATTTATTCAGCAAGTTCCTAACCGGGTTTTTTTTTTGTTGTTGTGTTGTGGGTTTGGTTTTGTGTTTTTTTTTTTTTCTTTTTCTTCTTCTTTTCCAGAGGCTGTGAAATCACTGAAGCCGACGGAAAGGTGAAGTGCTGGGAGAGATGAAGGTGGCACGTTTGAAGGCATTTTCTTCCTTTTTGTCACATCTCACTGCATAGCTTTTAATTCCTGGAGCTCAGTTCCTTCCTGGAAAGCTGGAGCCGCTGTGATGGAGGGGGAGTCGGGGGGCTTCCTGTGAGCTCTGGGGTCCTCCTGGCCAGAACTGGGGCAGGCTGAGGAGGCGGGAGGTCCTGTTGCTTGGGATCTGGTTTCAGCCCCATCATCATCTTGTTGCCCTGTTGCCCATGCTGGAGCCTGCAGGTTGGCTACACACAGCTGTGCTCTTGGCCCCAGCACGATTTGCCATGCCAAGACTCAGGACCTGCCCAGTGATGGACTGAGCCAAGCAGAGACAGCTCAGCTCCAGTCCCTGTGGAGGAGCATCATGGCAGAGGACTCAACACCTTCATGATGCCACCAGGCCAGGCAGTATGAAGCAGGGCACATCACCAGCATGGGTGCCACAAGGGAAGTAGGACCCAATAGTTGGGGTGGGTCAAATTCCACAGCCCTTTAGAGCTGTGATAGTCTGAGCACCAGCACATCCCTCTCACTGTTACAAGGTTCACAAGAAGAAGCAGTTTTACATTTACAATGTGAAAAAGTGTCTGAAATCAAATTTTCTTCTTTGAAGGGGAAAAATATATTAATAAAAAAAAAAAAAAGGAAAAATGATTATTGGAAACTTGACTTTCCTTTCTACTCCATTGGTCTGCTTTGAGATAACTGCATATTCTTCAAGTCCAATTGTAGTTTTCACTCTTAAATAATAGAAACCAGAGAACAGCTCCAGGAGCAGGGGTACCTGGGGGAAGCCTGAGGAAACTGCAGGAGCAGAGATGCCAGCACCACCCAACACAGCTTTCCCTGAGTGGAGCAGGACCATTGAAGCCCTGATCACACCATCCTTACCAGGCATCTCTGATGGCTTTTCTATTCCTTGCACGGGCACTCCAGGGAGGCAGTTAAAAAAAGAGTCCCATTCAGCAGGACCCATGGCTGGATTTAGCATCTTTCAGCACCCAAAAAAAGTCAAATGTCCAAAAATTCTGCTCTATTAAAAAAAGCAAGCAACCAACCAAAAAAAAAAAACCACAAAAGAGAATTGTGTTACACAGGTCTTGTTTTCAACCTAATCCCCCTTGGTACTGTGTCTGGAATCCCTGGGAGCTCAGCACCTCTCCTGTAGACCCAGCTGTGATTTCTGACCCTGCAATCCTGACCCATTTCCTCGGGAACCCTCTGACACAGCCCGTGGCATTTTTGAATATAAAGTCACCACAAAGTGTTCACCACAAACGATCCTGCCTCTCTCTGACTGCACCAGCAAGTGACGCAGCCCTTCTGCACCTCCACCAAAAACATCCGCATCACTGGGAAGAAGAACTGTGGTCCTGCAGGAAGAAGCTCCTCGTTCACGATTCACTGAGGGGCTTTGGTTGGTTTGTTGTTTATTTGGTTGGTTTTTTTTTTTTTACTTCCCATTTGCAAGTTGCCGAGAAGCTGATCCTGATTTCTGCAAATGAATTTGTTATCTGCAAGTGTTCGCTGAATAGTTTATGCAAACAAATTTCAGCCCATGGGGTGTTTGCAAACTGTTCATTTCATGGTGTGTGATTAGTAGAAATGGTCAGAAAATGGGTGCAGAACAATTTTTACGAGCTGTCCCTAACACCCGGGCTCCCTGAGCCTAGATTGCCATCGCTGCTTTTTTCCATTTAGGTGGTTTGTTTTTTTTTTCCGAACTGGAATTAGAGAAATATTAATCAGCATGTGATTAGTTGAACTTTTCATGCTTTGTTTCTAGCTGAAACCTCTGAAAGGAGAGCAGTTGATGCCCACAGAAAGAGCAGACCTTTCTAAAATGCATTGATAAACAGAAAGCAAAACCTGCCCAAGAACCCTGTCGAAGGAGGACCAAGCAGGAGCACGGCCCTGGCTGTGACTGATCTGAAGACCATTTTGGAGACTCAACTCTTTCTCCCATCTGCAGACTTCAACCAGCCCCACCAGGAGGAACTCAGTGGAGAGGTAAAAAGGATGAAATAAAATTGAAGGGGCAAATGAGAGTGTCCTCTCCCAAAAGAGCACAAACATCCTGCTCTGGTGCTTTTCCTAAAGAAAGAGGCATCAGCTGCATCCCCTGCAGGGATCCCCCACCCAGGACCCATTCCTGATGCTGGGTCTGTGGTGAGGGTGTCTGGTCTCCCACACTGGGGTGGATGGAGACCTTCTCTCACTCACAGGCCCCAACACTGTTCTTAACTCACCAAAGCTTTAAATGGAGCATCCTTCCGGTCACTCCTCACCTCCTGCTTGACACCCCACAGGGACCCTGTCCCTTCTCCAAGCGCTGTGGCACTCTGCTCACTATCATAAACCATGAAAGCTGTTCCCTTGCCCCTCCTAGAGCTACAGCACCCCTACCATGGGCTGGGGCTCCGTTGCAGGTCCACCCACCCCTCGTGCTAAGAAGGGCTTAAGGGACATAAAGCTGGTCTCAAAGGACCTGATGGTGATGACCCAGAGGTGAGACCCTGGGGAAGCTTGGTGCAGACCCATCCAGATCCAAGACGCTGCATCCAGGGTATGCAGGGGGCTCAGAGTGACAGAGGTGGCACTGGCAGCTCGGGACAGAGTCAGAGGCTTTCCTCGTGTGTTTAACAGCACTAACAGAAAACGGTGCCCGGAAGATTTATTCATTTAACGCATCTGGTAATTACATTTCGGCAGGTGGTATGTGGGGCCTGGATTTGTTCCACGCACACCAGGCTCGGGAAGGCTCCAGTCCCACGTTTGATAAATCTCAGAATAGAATAAATAAATAAAACCAACAGTCCCCAGCTGCGAGTGTGGAGGAGGCACATCCTCTCCCCATGCAACGCGCTCCCCCTGCCTCCCCCGCTCCCCCGCGCTGGGGCTGTGATTCAGCGCTGCAGCCCGGCTCCCGTGGCGGGGATTCTCCCTGCTCTGGCTGGGGACAGGCACCAGCGCACACACAGACACACGCACGGGCACATGGGGCACACGCACAGGCACCGGCACACGCACGGGCACATGGGCTAACACACAGGCACCGGCACATACAGAAGCACTGGCACACGCACAGCCATCGGCACACACAGGCACTGGCACTGG
>WUAM01000359.1:34928020-34941697 GCA_024336885.1 Actenoides hombroni
CACTGGCACACACAGGCTCTGGCACATGCGCAGGCACATGAGGCACATGCACAGGCACCGGCACACACATAGGCACACGCACACACATGAACCAGAAAATGCACACGCACAGGCACACATGTGAACTAGCACATGCACACGAATGAACCAGCACATACACAGGCACACACATGAACCAGCACATGATATTGGCACACACATGAACCAGCACATGCACACACACAGGCACACACGAACCAGCACATACACAGGCACACACATGAACCAGCACATGCACATGCTATTGGCACACACGTAAACCAGCACATGCACACACACAGGCACACACACAAACCAGCACATGCACAGGAACACACGTGAACTAGCACATGCACACGCACAGGCACACACACAAACCAGCACACGCACAGGCACACATGTGAACTAGCACACACACATGCACAGGCAACACATGAACCAGCACATGCACATGCTATTGGCACACATGTGAATCAGCACATACACACGCACAGGCACACATGTGAATCAGCACATGCACATGCTATTGGCACACACATGAACCAGCACATGCACATACACAGGCACACACATGAACCAGCACATGCACACGCACAGACACACACGTGAACCAGCACACACACATGCACAGGCACACATGTGAATCAGCACACGCACACACAGAGGCAGCAACACACACCAGCACATGCACAGTCACAGACACACGCACAGTCACACGCACAGGCACCAGCTCACTGGCAGGAGACAGGATGGAGGAGTTGGCGGAGTGGTGCCTGAGGCCATAGGTCTCCTCCCTGCTGGTGCAGGGGGTACCGTGGACCATGGCACGTGGGACCCCACGTGGAGTCCCTGCGGTTGCACATGGTGCTGTCCCCGACGGCATGGCTGTCGTGACCCCAGGAGGAGCTGGAGCTGACGCCTTATCTTCTCAGCGGGGAGCAGGGCTGAGGATGAGGAAGGCTGGGCCACAGCTTCCTCTCCAAGGGATCTCAGACTTTCCAGGGCTGTCCCAGCAGGGCGGTGGCAGTGCCAGGGTGTGGACACTTCCCCAGACCCACCCTGGGGTCTGCGACAGAGGATGCCGTAAGCACAGCTGGATGCTCACACCCAGCCCACAGCAGGGGAGATGTCTTGGCCCAGCGTGCAAGGGCTCTACAAGGACCAGCCACTCTTGGCTTGTGCTTTTGCCTGTGCCGGGGGTCTCCGCAGGGTGCTGGGGGTCTCCTGCATGGCAGACATCCAGGGTGGCCAGAGGGTACCATGTCCCGCAGCACCCAGCAAGACACCGGCACAAAGACTGCGGCTGGATTTTATTTTTATACTTCACCTCACTGCCCGCTCTGTAGAAATGACATAATTATGGGGATTTAATGTTCCACTGCTAAATTTCTTCATTTTTCAGGATAATTTCCACTATTTCATCAAGGAATAATTAATTGCATTGTCTTTAATCAGTTGTTTTACAAATCCAGCAGCGCAAGAAATTTTCATAGCCAGACAATGCAGGCAGCTGCTCTTCCCTTCTGGGCGCATTAATGAAGTGAAAGAGCTCGAGCTGCAAAAAAAATCGGCTGGCAAAAAAAAAAGAAATCTATTGACGGGGAGATTGAAAAGATCACAGTGTAATCCCTTAATGTGTGCGAGAGGGAGGGAGGGAGAGAGAAGGAGCCCAGGTGTGAGTGGAGGAGGACTCAGGCTGCTGGTGATGCTCAGGGCTGCAAAGTCCCTCCTCACCCAGGTCGCTGGCAGCAGGAATGTCTGTCACAGGTTCTGACGTGATGGTGCCCAAGGGGGTGTGTCCACACACGTGAACATGCATGTGCATGATGAATGTCTCTGCATGTGAAGGTGTATGTGTGCAAATGCACCTTTGTTTATCAAAGGGCCAAAAATCTTGTTTCTAAAAACTGTCTGAAAGGAAAACCTCCCACTCCTGGGGCAGGGGATGCGATGGATGTGGTGTCACAGCCTTGATGAGGCCAGCACTCCAGCCTGACTTTCCTCTTCTCTCAGACCCTTCCCTCCCTGTGTTTCCCAGTCAGTTACCCCTCTAGGACATGGACTGGGGTGTCCCCAAAGCTCCCTGCTCCTGTATCTCTGGGGTCTCACCTCTGTTCCACTGCCTTGGGGTGCACAGCAGTAGCTCTGGCATCTCCCGCACCTCACAGTGCCAGACACACTGTGCTGTGCTCTTAGCTGGGGCTGGAGATGTATAAAATAGAAGGCAGCAAAGAGAAGCAGTAAATGGGTGACATCTGGAGACATCCCAGATCCCTGTGTCTTTTCTTGCTCCAGCTCAATGCAAGGCTCTGAAACCCTCTGTGCATGTGGGAGGGAGTGGGAGCTGGTGATCTTTGTAGACCTCACCGTCTGCCCAGGCTCCAGGGGGCATTTTCTACTTTCTCCATGACTCACTTTCTCTGTGACTGACTTTCTCCATCCCCTCACACCATATAGTAGACGATCGAACAAGACGGGGCAGCTACACACTAGTGAGGCCTGGGCATGGCCAATACCACAGGGCTTGGGTGGATATTCAGCCCTCCGAGACAGGGTCCAGCACTTTGATCTGGCCTATGAGCTCATGAACTCTCTGCAGAGCCTGACTGTGAACTTGTGATTCCCCAGGCTGGAGAGATGCCAGGGCAGAGCCTTTAACAAGCTGCTGCCTCCAAGCAGCCCAGTGCCAGGACTCTGCCCAGCCCCAACACCTCCTCACCTCCCAAGATCTGGCTGAGATGCCCGTGTGTCCATGGCTGAGCCTTCCAGGGGCAACAGAACATCATCCCCTTGCTGGGCTCTGCAGGTGCCCTTCTCTGTGTCTCACTATCTAATATAGTCATTGGCCTACTCCTTGCACAGCAGTTCCATCAGTAAATCTGAGTATGTTCTACAAAGGAGGTCATAACATTTACCCCAAAAGCCTGTGCAAGGCTCTGCACAGCACGCTTGATATTTTTTGGCACAGGTACAAGTGTGATGGTAATTCAGGGTGCTCTGTAATTGGTCAACAGCCCTGCGGGGGCCTGATAACCTTGCTTTAGCTCAATTCAGTGAGTGTGAAAGCCAGGAGGGTGGAAAAAGAAGGAAAGGCTTTCTCTGAGCCCTGCTTTAATTTCCGTTGGAAAGCAGTTAGATGGATGTACCCAGCAGGAGGGTGTCAGCCCTCGGGGTGACCCAGGAGGGCTGCTGAGGAATGCACAGCAGCGTTTCTAACCAAGGTGGGCCAAGCCACGCTGCCACGGCCAGCTCTGGCACCTCTGCTCCACACATTAACAGACACGAGTTTTATTTTCGGAGGAGAAGATGCACAACACCAATGCCCTGAACCTTTGGCATTTTTTTTGGTGTCCAGACACACTTTCCCAGCCTGAGGGGGTTTTAACACCAGACATGGGTAGCTAAAGATATAGCTGCTGCAGCCTTTACAGTGCCCTGGCTAGCTGGCCAACAGGGCTAGCTGGCCAACAGGGCTAGCTGTGAGATGATCCAACTGAGAGAAGGAGATAAAAAGACCATACCCTGAAGAAAACTCTGGACCAATCAGTCCCTCTGGGACTGGCCTGAAATCACAAGGAATCGTGGATATTTATCTGTAAGAAAGGGAAGGGGACAGAGCTGCAAGAGCAGCGTGTGTTGTGGTTTGCAGATGGCTTAAAGTGTATCTGTTTGCATATACGTGAGGAAAAGGGATCAGGGTTGCTGTGGTTTTCCCTTGGTATCTGTTGCAATCAGGTATCTGAAGGTTTTCCCTAGAGGCCTCAGCAACAGTTAAAAAGAAAACGGTGTTATGAGAGAGGCCCCTGTTAATACAAGGAAGGACATTGTCAGGCATTAGAAGAGACACGTGTCTGCGTGAGCAGGGTCTGGGGGCATCTCTCCTCCACAACCAGAGACAAGCAGCTGCACTGGAGATAAGAAAAAGATAAGGATGCCGGTTCTGTCCCTCCTGCCCTTGCTCAGGTGGAGAAGGAATAAGCAAGTTTTAATCCTGCTTATCTGAGAAGACTGGGAGAAGCTGGCTGGCTTTTCATCAGCCCTGTGGAAGCAGTGCCACGTGGAGATGAGCACGGCCCAGCAGAGAAGCAGGACAGCATCTGTCCTCGTTTGGAAGCAGTGTGTGTCGATAGGGGAGAGCAATGGTGATGGAAGGGTGTGCTGAGGATGCAAGAGACGGTGGAGGAAAGCTGCAAGGCTGAGGACACCCGAGGCTTTCCCCAGCTGAGCTCTGGAATACCTTGTGTTGCTGAATTGCGTGCGTGTGGATGACAAGGTGGGGAGGTGCGTGCACTGATGCCCCAACTCTGGGCCAGGACCCCCAGCAGGCAGAGAGCTGGCTGGAGACGGCAGCAAGGTGGCAGTGAGGAGGAGCCTGCGGGCATCTGGGCTTCACCTCGGGTGGGTTTGTGTCCACCCCACCTGAACATTTGTGCCACGCTGGCTTCCTGGTGCGAAAGCAATACCAAAGTTGCGTACGCACGTGCCCAGGAGGACTGAATTTCTAATTTGCCCTCATGAATATTCACCGTAAGTACTAGTGTGTTCTCCAATCCACCCCTGGCAGCACAGCCATGTGATTTAACATGACTGATTACCACGTGGCCAGCACAGCTCAAAGAGCCCACACTAAATACCCACAGGATCCACAGAGTTAAATTATTTGAAGGAAAAATATAACTCTCACATAATTTTCCGTAACAATCACTACAATCGCAAGCAGCTTGCAAATATTCTGTGCATGAAAAGGAGCTGATTTTCTCTGGGGAAATTCCTACTCTGCTCTC
The DNA here is from genome assembly GCA_024336885.1 of Actenoides hombroni. Lineage (NCBI taxonomy): Eukaryota > Metazoa > Chordata > Aves > Coraciiformes > Alcedinidae > Actenoides > Actenoides hombroni. The sequence goes on from WUAM01000359.1 coordinate 34,932,823, forward strand.
AGAATAAGCCTCCTAAAGCAACACCTTCAACAGGTTTTCGCATTAGAAGTGTGTTCTTCGTTATTAAACTGCTTTATACAGTTATCACCCCAAACTCCTCTGCAGCGTAAACATATCATTCCTGGGAGAAGCTGTCAGTGGAGTGCCAAACTACAGCATGCAATTAAAGCCCTAAACAATACAACACAATAAATCACTGGCGCTATGGCCGGTCAGTGTCGCCAAGCATGGAGTAAGGATCTTAATTACATTTAGACCAAACAAGTATTAGATTATTTATGGGATACTGTAAGTGCTTGACAATGGTATAAAGTCATTCCACACGCATCCCTGGGCACTTCAGAGTCCGGATGAAGAGGTAGAGAAAGAGAGGGAGAGAAGTCGAGCCAATATCCATCACGGAGCAGTATTGGAACGGAAAGAGCCATTGCTTTAAATAAGGCCCAATTGCATCATCAATTTTAAAGCAATAGCAGCAGCATCTGAAGAAAGCAGCAGCTGCCACAGGTGGCCAAACAGCTGGAGAGCTGCCAGCACCCACGGGAGCCACCAGGAACCTTGGCACTTTGTCATGCTCCAGCACGTATTTAACCCTTCCACAGCAGAACCCCCTCCTACGCGATATCCAGGGCTGGAAGGAGCCTTGCAGCACCCAGGGGCTCTGCAGGAGCTCCGGGGGTTGCTGGGAGCTGTGTGGGGCCAGGCAGGATAGGGCTCCTATTGCATGCATTACCCAGCACTCCCTCAGCTCACAGCTGGAGTTTATCATGTCCCAGATGTGGCCAGGACTTGGAGGATGCAACCCAGCTGGGAAATCACAGGGTTCAGCTGGGGCCACGTGAATCTGTCTCCAACTATGGATCATCTCAGTGCTCATGGATCTTCAGAGTGATGCTGTTTTCAAGGCCCAGCTTAGTGCATCTTTTCTGTCCAATGACCCTGGAAAGCAGAGACTCTTCTTTGCTCAGGATGGCAATTTCAGAAAGACTTGTGCTTGCCCCCAGGATGTTAAGGCACAGGAACCCTTCCGGAAAAGCTGTTTGCTCACAAGAGATTTCTCCTGGGAAGATACTGAGTCATGAGTGGGTCTGCCCCACTGCCCTGGGCTGACGTAGCCCTACCTAATGTTGTTAAATGCCAGTGATATTGCCTGTTGCTGTACTGTAGACCTGAAGTCCCTCGCCCCTCCAGGCTATGCAGCTGGGTGAGGATGTCAAAGGATGCCTGTCCATGCTGGCACATCCCCTGCTACGTGCCTCGACTCACATCATGCCTGATCCCAACATGTGACCTGATGCCACCAGACTTGTGGGCACAGTGTGCATGGCTTGTGCCCATATGGATCAGGGAAGGGATAGAGCAGGGCAGATGCAGGTGGGCTCCAAAGCAGGATACTCTGAGGACAGACAGCTCATCCAGACCGTGTTGCTGAGAGCCCTGGGACACTCAGGCCACTGGCTGTAATGTGAACATCACAAACATCTCTCCTTCTCAGGTTCAGGAGAGCGCTGCTTTGAAATCCCCACCTCAGACCTCAGGGGAGTAACTTAACCAGCCACTGTCCACAGCTCAGCCCTGGCTGCAGTCCTGGTGTCTAGCCACTGCCTAGATGATTCACCCCATGGGCTTGTCTGCTTGAGAACCACACAATGCCACGGCACTGCGTGCACAGCCCTGGGAGCTGGGGGAGAGGGCAGAACAAGTGCTGGCTGTCCGAGAGACTCTCGGTTTGGGCCTAAACCCTCCCTCCACCATCCTCCACAGCCTAGGGCAGGTCAGCAGAGTCTGGTTCATCTGACTGCGTTCAGATGCCTGCAGCAGCATTCCTTGTCTAGACAGCCATCAGCGCATGGAGTGATGGCTGGTGGGGTGCCCTTCAGCCTAGGGATGTCCAAAGTAGGTCAAGTGAGTCTGTTCTACCAGCAGCTATTTATTGCTATTGACTCTTGGGCATGGGACATCTAATTCCAGCTGAGTTGCCCAAAATCAGGCAAGGTGATCACACCCTACACCACCAGGAGCCTTTGGTCCTTCTGCATGCATCCCTGTCAATGTCCCCTCCATGCCTGAGTACTCAGAAGTGACAACAGGGTTTGTCAAGCTCCTCACACAGTGGCTGTGGGCTTGGAAGCAATTCCAGGCAATTCTGTGTTTCTTGTAAGACAGAGCTGAGGCTCTGGCTCAGTATTTGGGTTGGAACTATATGGGGCTTGGAACTAGGTGTTTTTTAAGATACCTTCCAACCCAAACCATTCTATGACTCTGTGATTCTATTTCAGACCAAGAAGGGTGGCATGGGCAGTGCCATCCGTGCCTGCAGAACCAAAGACCGCATGCATCAGGGACGGGTCACATTGCCCACAAAGTAAACATAAGGGACAATCCCCAGGTATGTCCATTCCCAGTGTCACTTTTTTTGACCCACCTGAACCAAATTTGCTCCTTCTGCTCTGCCATGAGATCCTGGGCATGGGGCCAGCGTTGTGGGGTAGCCCCATCCTGGCACCCATGGATGAGGAAGCCACTAGGCTGTTTGCAGAGAGGTGAGGCAGGAGCGTTCCCCGGGTGTGAGACAAGGCAAGTGCAATGAGCACTGATGGAGGCAGGCGACACAAAGCCCTAATTGCAGGGCAGGCTGATGGATCAAGCTGACAAGCCCAGCTTATCTCAGGCACTGGTCCAAGGTTGCACCATGCCACGAGGTGGCTGAAGCTCCTGATTGATGCCAAGGTCATGGGAAGGCACAGGGAGGGGGAGGAACAGGATCCCACTCACTGCTGGGGATTATTCACCAGTGCTGGACTATGTGCAGCCACTGGGTTCCCTGTCCAGACCAGTCTATACCCACAGCCAGCTGGGGGATGCCCCAGCTAAGCCTTGCCCACATGCTGGACCGCTCTCACATGGCACAAACCACTGGGAGGAATTGGGAGCTAATGCTCTTTTTTTTTTACTCTCTCTATGTCTTTTATATCCACACCCCCCCACGCACCCCCCCCATCTTTTTTTCTGTCTCAACAGCCGACAGGCAGTAAAAGACCCTTTGCTGTTGTCAAGGCAACGCTGGATCATGAAGATGGTGCCGTGAAGTGGCAGCAGCCAAGGGCTCCACTCTCAATCTCCACCACTTCCCTCTCGAGGCCGTGGTGCTATTGCCAGCCATGGTGATTGGCACTGCCAGCCATGGCTATGGGCACTGCCAGCTGTGCTTATGGGCACTGCCAGCCATGGCCATGGGCACTGCCATCCATGCTGATGGGCACTGCCAGCCATGGCTATGGGCACTGCCAGCCTTGCCGATGGGCACTGCCAGCCATGGTGATGGGCACTGCCAGCCATGCTGATGAGTGCTTCCAGACATGGTGATGGGCACTGCCAGCTGTGCTGATGGGCAATGGTGAGAGCTGCCCTATGGAAAAGCACAGGGTGGGCACTGGGGAGCCAGGCACACCGCCTGGCCCTGGCCCCACTGCTAGCAGTGGGTGGTTGGCAGTGATATGGCCCCAGCCCCATGTGGTCCCTACCTGCTGCCTGCATGCCTCAGGCACCATCTCTGCCCAGATCCATCTTCCCCACAGCACTGTCACCCCACACCAGTCACTGTCCTGCACCAAAGGCATCCCCCTTTCTGCTGTGATGAGCCCTTCATGAGCCTTCTCCCAGCAGACCCAGACCTTGGGGTTCAATGGGGGCTGTCTGCATCCCATGGAGTAACCAGGCCCACAACAAGTCCTGTGATGCTCACGTTGGGAACCTGACACAGGCAAAGATGAACGCTGCTTTGGACAGCCTGTCAGGGATCACCTCCCCACACTTAACTCTTTCCCAGCCTGTGGAGTGGTTGCAGCAGGGATCCTGTAGATTGCCCTTGTATGGGCATTTTGCCAGGGGAAGATGCACCCTCTCCATTCTTCCACCATCCCCACTGCAGGCAAGAGCAACCCTCCTCTTGGGGAAACCAACAGCATCTTCTGGGCATGATAAAGCAGGTGGATGGTACTTTTTAGGCTGTCTCCTATGAGTCAGGCAGCCCAAAGAGAAAGATAAAATCTAAGGACAAGGAAAGTTTCATTTGGCAGTAGCTCTCCTGGAAGGGTTGGATGGCTCTGGAGATGAGCAAGGAGAAGAGAAGCATCCCTTGGATGGAGAGGTGTGGATGGGCTCATGCCTGTAGCCCCACGGTATATGTCTGGTGCAGGGTTCCCCGCATATTGGGCTTCCAGAGCATTCACACTTCTCACCAGCTCAGACGGTCTGGTCTGAGCCACGTGTGTCTGGCCCCAGCACATCCTACATTGTATTGGCCCAGGTGCCCCAGCAGGACCAACCAGAGGCATCTCAGCCTCAGCTGCCTGCTTAGGCTCTCCCCACACAGTGCTGCCTGGGCACACATGAGAGCAGGACTGCTCTCCCTCACTGGCTGCAGGAGCTGGTACTGGTGGCCGTGACTCCAGCACACTGGCTGTGGCACATGACAGCTAGAAGGGAGGTGGCACATGCTCACCATGCCTGCCAGTAAGGCCCTTTCTAGCAGAGCTGGTGGGGGGAGCCACACACCCCTTAGGTGCTCATAGACACATCCAAGTTCATCTGTCTGCCTCCTCTGAACCAAGTGAGCAGCCCCCATCCCAATTCCTTGTGCACGGGGATGAAGCTCTGGAGGTTAGTGCAGAGCAGAACCTGCACCCTCAACAGTCCAGAGCCACATCATCTGGGCTGTGCTCTCTGGAGCATCTCTGTCAAGTCCTGGAGCAGCAGCGGAGCAGGAGCTCTGGGAACCAGGCACTGCTTTTGAGTCCTGCTGTTGCCACCTCTGATGGTCACAGTTGGATCTGGATAGACCAAGAGACAAGCTGAGGTCCCTGCCTGGTCTGATCTCAGTGTGGTTGCTGTGGGGCCAGCCATACAGAGTGATAAGTAGAAAGAGGGTCATTCCCATGGGAGCAGGGGTTTTGGAGCAGGGCCGTGTGGTCACGGAGTCCATGGAGTTGGGTAGGGACCACAGGCCCTTGTCTCAGGTGAGGCACCCAGCACATCTATCTGCCTGGCTCCCCCCATCACCCCGTCCAGCTCCCCCGGGCTGGTGCAGCACCCCAAGAGACAGGCGCTGTGAGCCCAGCCAGCCTGGGTGCCCGCAGTGCTCAGTGACGGGGCCCCAGGAGCAGATGCTCATCCCCGATACATTTGGCATTTTCTGTTGCTCTGGACTCTGGGGAAATGATTGGTCTGCTCTGAGGGATCTATAAATAGACATTGCCCACTAACCTCCCCTCCCAGGAGGCCAGCGACGTGTCAGGAACACAGTGATTGCTGCCAGAGCTGACGCCCCAGCCTCTGCCTGGGTCAGTGCTATCTGCCAGGCTACCCAGGCCTGTCCAGGCTGGCTCTGCATCAGAAGAGGGAAGGAGACCAAGGAAATGACTTTTTCTGAGGTAAGCAGTGTCTGGGGTGGTTTGGGAGCAAGGAGGATGAGAAATGGCACCTCTTTGTAGTGCACAGGCACTCCAGGGTGGCATTGCTCTCACTGTCACATCACTGCTGGCTGAGGTCCCCTCCCCACAGGAGCAATTTGCCCTGCCTGGGCTAGCAGGCAACAGACAGACAAGAAGGGCCCCTCGTTTTTGTCCTCATCAGGTCCTGGCAGAGCTGTCCCCACTGTGCTGAGTGCTCTTTAGGCAGCTGTCTGCTGTTGGAGCCACTTTCCTGGGAGCAGAGTGCTTGTCAGGGACAGGCGTGGATGGCTCTCCTCTTTGACGCTCTCCCCTTTGGGGCAAGCAGTGGAAGGGCCCCACTGATTGTGGTTTTCCTTCTGCTTTAACAGCACCAGGTAGCCTCAGCACCCAGCCTGCCCTGGAAGATGCTGTGGAGCATCCTCTTCTTGGGACTTGTGTCTCTTCCCTGTTGGAGGGGATGTGGGCAGAGGGTGTGTTTGAAGGGACGTTCATGCCACTTAGAATCATAGAATGCATTGTGTTGGAAGGGATCTCTAAAGGTCATCTAGTCCAACCCCCCTGCAGTGAGCAGGGACATCTCCAACTAGGTTAGGCGGCTCAGAGCCTCATCAAGCTTGGCCTTGAATGTCTCCAGGGATGGGGCCTCCACCACCTCTCTGGGCAACCTGTTCCAGTGATCTGTCACCCTCATATTAAAGAACTTTTTCCTAATGTCTAACCTAAATCTCCCCTTTCCTTGCTTAAAGCCGTTACCCCTTGTCCTGTCACTCCAGACCCTTGTGAATGGCCCCTCCCCTGCTTTCTTGTAGGCCCCTTTCAGGTACTGGAAGGTCACTATAAGTTCCCCCTGGAGCCTTCTCCAGGCTGAACAACCCCAACTCTCTCAGCCTATCTTCAAAAGAGAGGGGTTCCAGCCCTCTGATCATTTTTGTGACTTTCCTCTGGACACGCTCCAACAGGTCCATGTTCTTCTTGTGTTGGGGGCTCCAGAGCTGGACACTGAGGATTCACTAGGGCAGAGTAGAGGGACAGGATCCCCTCTCTCAGTCTGCTGGCCACGCTGCTTTTGATGCAGCCTGGGATTCAATGAGCCTTCTGGGCTGCCATTGCACATTGGTGGCTCATGTCCATCTTGGTTGGGCGCTCCCAGCCCACAGAGACATGTGGCCATGTAGGCATCTTCCAGCCCTAGGGGCAGCAATGCCAGCAGGCTCTCTGCACACTCAGGCAGAGCTGGTTTCATCCCAGCTCTGCAGTTCACCCAAACTCCAGTCACTACCCTCATCCCACCTCCCCTCTGCTCCTCTTCTGTATCTCTGGGGCTGGGGAAGCCATGTTCCTACATGAGTTCTGCACCGCTCAGAGACAGGGTTATGTGTCTGTGTTTCTCCAAATGTGGTGGCCTTTGTCCCCCTGGAGTGGGTCTCTGTGCCCTGTGTCCCTCCTGCCCCACATTTACGAGTGCAGAACCTCCCACGCTGGAGGTTTCTGCCCATGTCTCACCTGTCCTGTCGCACTTTACAGTTGTTGAGGCATGCTCCATGCCAGAGCCAAGCAGAGGGTCAGGTTCCTCCCAGAGAAACCTTTGGAGGGGCAAACACATCTTCATGGCTGGGAATAGTGAAAGAACTTTCCCTTCTGGAGTTACTGAGCAAGGGCCAAGTCCTCAGCCTGATGCATGGGTGCTGGTGTCCTCGGGCTAACACTATCCCCATGAAGGCTGATCCAGAAGCTTTCCACAGCTTTGCAATTCCAAAATGAAAAATGACATGACAGGGAAACTTGAAAGGAATTAGAGGGAAACCCAACAAGATCTGAGCTCTTAAATCACTTATGCTCAGACTTTGAATGGATTTAAACCCACTGTCTCCTACTGGAACTGTACACAACAACCACATCACAGCCAGCCTGGTTGGAGCTGCATCTGCAGTGTGTCCAGGCCCTTGGTGCATGTCTCCCCATAGCCATGTTTCCAGCATCTTTCCACATCTATCCGCTCCTTCCCCAGCATCTGTACTACCCCACAGACCTCAAACAGCCTGCCCCAAGTCTCAGGGGAGATGCTGGGGGGTGACACCTTCCCCTGTGGGATCATCTCTCCACTGTAGCCACAGCTGGGGTGAAGATGGTCATTCCTTCCCATGAAATGGTCAGAGATTTCAAATTCAGCCCTGGGCAGCATTGGGATGAAAGCCAGGCTTTTCTCCATGGGAAACGACAGTGTCAAGGAAGAACCCAGAATCAGCCAGCATTTGGAGACTCTCTGGCATGTAGGATGCAGGTTCAGGTCTTGGTGAATGCTGGGCTCTCCATCCCTACCAGCCCTGACGTCTGGGGTCAGCAAGGGACACAGCCTCACGAAGATGCTCTTCCCTAGCAATGGTTGAGCTCTGGGGGCCTATTTTGGGCAGGGTTTCCTAAGGATGCACTTGGGATTTCTCTGGATCAGACAGGACATAGATTCCCCAGCACAAGCTGTGCAGATGCTATTGGCAGGGCCAAGCTCAGCTCTTGCTGACAGTGCTGGAGGGGGAGGGAACCTTGGCTGGATTCACACAGCTGCTGGAGACAGGCAGGATGCGGCCGGCGGGTGATCCTTGGTGAAGAGGACCTTTCCAGGAGGGTGAGGGAGGTGGATGTCAGCAGTGGGAGTCTTTCGGTAACGCATCTCCCACTGTGTCCCTTCCCGGATGATGAGCTTCCTCGGAAAGGAGGGGAGAGGACGACCTCCCCACCCTGCCAGTTTGGAAAACCTCTCCCAAGCGATGCCAGGATGTGTTGTATCCCGTTGCCACGGCAACTGACATCTTACGGTGCCGAAGCAGGCGTATGCGGAGTCATGCCACATGAATCATGCGAACCATCTGACCTCAGTGTGACGGGGACAGACAAAGAGCAGGGATGCGCTGTCGGAGCTGAGCCCCTGGATTGGACTCAGTCACTTCTACGGAGATGGGTGCAGGGGAGGAGGGGTGGTACTGCTGCGGGCAGCAGCACTGAACCCACCTTCAGCGTGAATCCAGAGCCTGGTGCAGCCCAACTTGAGGGATGATGGGGGCAGGAACCCGCAGGGATGCTGGGTGGGGTAATGAGTGCAGAGAGGCTGCACAGTGTGAACTCCAAGAGCTGGGGTGGACACAGAAGCCAGTGGCATCCCCCTTCTGCAGTGTGGGGACAATCCTGACTGGCTCTGGGCATTTGTCCCTGCCCTGCACCGGCTGCCTTTGCAGCTTCACTCATCCTCAGGAAATCAGAGTGGAGGATTCTTCCTTGAAGCTCCCAAATAAGTAGAACCATCTGGTTTTGCTTCCCGGGCTGGGAAGCAACTGGTCATACCCGTTGTGGCAGACGTGTAGCTTTACAGGGTTGTTCACTCAGAACCTATGATCACAGGTCCCTTTCCAACCCCTGGATGTCCACCT
>WUAM01000359.1:34947377-34964104 GCA_024336885.1 Actenoides hombroni
AGTTGGGGACCAGGGCTTCCTGGCCCTGTAGATCAGTTGTTCCCGCACAGCAACGCTTGCACATGTGCGAGCAACAGGAGTATCAAGCCCTCTCTCCTCCTCTTTGCCACTAAGTGTCAGAGGCAACAGGAGAGCAGTACTAAAACATAATAATCCCTCATCAGCTAATTAGTAATTAGAGACACTTGTGCCTGAAAGCCTGGCTCCATTGGTGGGATGATGCACCTCAGCTCTCCTGCTAGGAACAAGTATCACAATGTCCAAACCATGCTGGACCTCGGGGCTGATGTATGCCTGGGCTGCTGGAGGTCCTGGTCTGTGGGACACCGAGGGCAAGGCCTGTCTCACTTGCTTCCCCCAGCATGTTTAGATACAACTCCCTGTGCCAGAGCCTGGGTGTCCACGGTCAGGATCTTGTTTCACCCAAGGCACGGCCACATGGCTAGCTGAAGTGCAAGTCATTTCCTCCTTCCTATGGGATGGGAACAAGGCTCCAAATTCCCAAGTTGGTTTACAATGGAGATCCCCCACGTGATGGCTCTCACATCTCTACCCTGCAAACAGGAGACCCGCCAGGAGCAGCTGATCTTGGCATCTGCGTTCGCTTGCTGGGTTCATGAGCTTGACATTTTCTTAATGAAAGTCTTGGGGTCGTGGAAAGAAAACTTGCAGCACCAGTAAGAGAAACAGATGTTGTCAGCGATGGCTGGCTCTTCAGAGGGCGTCTCCGAGCACATCCCTGCGGTCACCCCGTCTCCCCGCAGAGGCACCGATGTGCTTGCGCACCGACGTGTGCGCGCAGACCCCGCGCTGCCGAGCGGCTCGTCACCCACCTCTGCGCACATGAGCTCGCTGCCAAGAGCTGCGTCTCCCATCTGAATCAGAGATGGAAACTTTCCGAGAGCCACTCAGAAACACTGGAAAAAAAATGCTGCAAATAGCCCGAGGTTCAGCACGCTTAAAGGAGGAGAGAGCAGAGCTGCTTTTGGGTAAGAGAGCTGTCATCTCGCACACCCAGGAGTGCCAGGGATAGCCAGGTGCGCTGGGAGGGAGGTGGGGATCTGAGGAAGAGCCTCTACGTCCTGGGGTCTGCCCATCCTCTCCTGCCTGGGAAATCAAGGCAAAGCTGTGATAAGCCCCAGGAAGCCAACACAAGGACTCTGGATGCCTGGGACACCTCCCCAGCTCTGCAGCCCCCACCAGCCATCACCACCTCTGCCCAGTCTCACGGCCACATGTGAACCTGACCTGTCTCCCTCTCTTCCATAGACTCAGGTGTGGAGCTGTTTGCATCCAGGACCGGATCAAGCCAGGTCCTTTCAGCATTATTTTGCCTGCCTTTGTTCTTGCTCTGGAGATAGCCCAAAGACAGTGCAGGATGTGCTCACAGGGCCCCTTTGAAACGCTCCAGGAGAAAAAGGCAAGGAGAAGCCCTTCTGAGCAGTTGCTGTAGAGCGATCCCACCAGCCAAATTCCTGCATTGTGGAGCGGGGTGATTACCCACCGTCAATGGCCTCTAATCCACTGCCATCGATTCCCACAGGAGCGCCTGGCTCTGCGGTCCCCGCTGCATACAAATCCCGCCCGCAGAATAGGGATGGATTGTTCAAGGCATCACCTCGATTACGCGTCGTGGCCCTGATAGCTCGGGGGACTTTGTGTCCTGCCTCCCTGGGCCCTGAAGAGAGTCGGGTGTGAGACCTGCGATGCGAAGCCGAGGGCGCCGAAACAATCATTGCCATGAATTAATAATGTTCTGCCTGTCTATGGGCTCTTCCAGCTGGAGATTTTAAACCACTTTGCAGGCACTAATAAGGAGGAGCTGGGTGGGATGCGCTGTGGAAGGAGATAGCCAAGCTCACAGTGCTGCAAGGCAGCGATGCTCTGGGACGCTGTGGTCCTGTTCCTGCTCCCTCCCAGTTCTGAGATGCTCTGGAGGGACTGTGCATGACTCAATAAGGGGGGAACTTGTAATTTGTGCCTCTGCTCCCCATTTCAGCCCTGTCATGCTCCTCTGCAGGGGCTGTCAGGGCTCAGGGCTGATCTGCATCAATGCTGCAGTTAATGGGCATGGCAGGGGCCTGGCTGTGCTGACTGACACGTCAGACATCAAAGCTGTGTGAGACCTGGCAGCACTGTCACTGTGTGCCAGCCCTCCCCACAGCCCTGTCCTGGGCAGAAATAGCCTCCTCAGTCACCTGTAATTCCTGGGAATGAAAGACCAGTATCAGTGAGGGAACTGGTCTAGTCTGACCAGTGGTCCCTCACCTCACCTCACCCTGTGCATGCTCCTGCCAGCTGCCTGCAGAGTCCCTGTGCAGCACGGTGGCTCTGGAGAGTCCAAAGAGCATCAGACTCAACCTGAGCCCATGATGGGGCACTGGCCTCTGTGCATGTTGCCTGTGGCTCCAGCCCTGATGGGCATTCAGCTGCTCAGGCCATGCAAGCAGGGAGAGATTGGGCTCCAGGGCAGCTTTAAAACCCAGAGCCACTGCTGCAGTTTGGCATCTGACCTTCCTCTCCCAGTGAGCCTGAATGGTGTCTGGAGTTGCCCACAATCCTCTGACACCTTTGAACAAGCAGACAAAACTCACCGGCTCTACAGATTCCTGTTTGTTCCTCTGTGTCTGTGGCTGCAAACCCACAAGGAGTGTCCCTGCACAGTGCCTGCTGCCTCACCTGCATCTCCACCCCTCACGGCAGAAAACAGGCAGATAGAGCAAGAGGGGGGCAAAGAAAGGCAGGAGAGGAGATGAGGCTGTGACCATCAGTCTCACAGGTATCTGGTGGACTTGTTGGTGGCTCCAACTTGCTCATATGGGGCAGCCAACCCTATTCAGGGCCAGGTCAAGGACTGACAGGAAAAGTGACTCCTTGGCCAAAGAAGACAGCACTTCCTTCTTGGCCCAGTGTCAGCTACTTATGTGGTGCTTCAACTCTCCTCTCTGCTCTCTCCCAGGTGGTAGTGTTGGTGACGCTGGTCCCCATGAAGGTGTAGTGCAGGATCATAGAATCATAGAATAGTTTCAGCTGGAAGAGACCTTCAAGATCAAGTCCAACCTTATTCCCATCCCTATCAAAAACACTAAACCATGTCCCTGAGCACAACATCTACCCGGCTTCCTCATTCACCACCTCCCCCACGAGCTGTGGCTGCTGCATTTCATGGCTGACACGTGACTCTAGAAAGTCATATAAGTATGTGTATCTTTATATATATATATGTATATATATCTTTCAATCTTGTTTGCAACCTTTTCAGTCCTCCAAAGGAAAGGTAAGGAGAGCAGTGTCTGAAATGGTCCTCGCACCAGGGTCAGGCTCCCCTGAAGTCTGGACTGGGCAATTGCCTACTAAGCAGCCAGATCCCACATCCATCTGTCCATCAGCCATGCCATGTCTGTCTGGATACCCATCCTCTGCAGCATTACACAGCAGCAGCATCCAATACAGAGATGTAAGTACAGGTCCATCTTTACCTGTGCTCTGCAAGTCATTATGCACAACCTTCTTTTTAAAAAAAAAAAATAAAAAGAAAAAAGGAAAAAGGTAATGTTCATATTTCCAAGCATGTTCACAATCCTTGACTAATTTGTTCCTCCACTCCTATTTTTATCCATCCATCCATCCATCCATCCATCCATCCATCCATCCATCCATCCTTCCATCCTTTCCCCCTCTCTCCACTGCTTCACTCTACCTCTCTCCACAAAGATTTTTCCCCACATCCCATACGACTGTACGTAGCCATCTGTTTGTCTGTCTCTCCAGCCATCTGGGTGTCTGCCTTCAGTGTTTGCTGTGTCTCTAAAGCATATACAGGCTGCACGTATAGATCTATCAATTGGAGGTCTACTTGCCAGTCTCTCTAAGCTGTGTTCTGTGGGCTTCATTAACATGCAAATTAGCAAGATCTGACTGGCTCACTTAGCTGCTACTTCTCTTAGACAGCCATGCAACAATGCAAATACTAATGAGGCTCTGGAAATGGCACTTGCTCTATTGCTAAGCAAGCGTGCACGCAGAGCAGGCTTTGGCAGTTCCGGGCACGCCATCCATCCTCACACCTGCTGGAGGACTCTGGGCAGAAGGGATGGGTGATGGATGGATGATTAGGGGCACTGATGCAGAAAAAGAGGTGAGAATTCCCTCTCTGATGAGGATGCCAGCACTCCCAGCCCCAGGATCCTTGGCTCTGAGATCCTTTTGTCCTCATTGCTACATGCCACTGCTCTGGACCCCAGCCACTGATGGGATCCCCCCACTCAGGAGCACACTGGCCCCAGCATCTCAGCCGACACAGAACCACAGCGTGCCGTCCTGGCTTCCCACCATGCCAGCATGCTGGGTTGTACTTTCATCCTCTCTTGGCTTTGAAGGCTCTGATGTACCTGGGTTATATGTCTCTTCTCCACTCTGTGCTCCCTTTCCCCAGATAGGAGATGGGCAGCTGGAAAGCTGTGTCACGGCTGCTTTTGCAAACTCCCAGACCCATTTCCCTGCATGGACAGTACCAAAAAGCTCTCAGGCAGCCGGGTGCAGCCGGACTCTGCCACAGCACTAGGGAGCTACTTCTGCCTCCAAGTCCCCTGGTTGAAAGCTGCACTAGCTCCTGTGCTCTCCTGCTCTTCTCCCTGCAAGCACATCATATGAGTCTGGGTCGCCATGGGGGAAGTTTTCTGTTACTCTTGAGCTTCATCGCTTCCTCTAATGATAATTCAACTGTACACCTCCTTGTAAAACATCTAAAATGATCAAACGCAGTGCAGTGAGATGAAGGCACCTCATCTTAGGAACCTGGTTTCCATATTCCTTTTTATCCTGGAGATAAAATAAAGAACCACTTGCTCTGCAGTCTCTTGCCTTTCCTCTCCCACACCCCTACCCACCCCCTTGGGAAGTAACACCACAACAAACCCAGGCTGCTTTACCCCCCAGTCCTTTTCATCTCGACCCTGACTGCTGTTGCTGGAGAAGCACAGACCAGCTCTTGCGAGCACTCACCAGGGCCCGGAGGGATGTCCCTGTCTCTCCTCTGACAAGGTGACGTTATTGTGTAGGCTCCTACAGCTGCTTCCCAGGGGCAAAGCCAGAACAGGCACTGCGCATGTCTTACCCCTCCTAAGGACAGAACTCCACTCCCACGCCGAAGGATGTTCACCACTGCACTGGGTGCTGGGACAAAGCAGGAAAAACAGCGTAGGACAAGGGTGGTGGGGGATTTTAGGGAGATAGAGCTGAGGCCAGGACAGATGTTCTAGGGCTTAGATATAAAGGACGCATGGGAAGCAGATGTCTAAACAGAGAGGACGACAAACCATAGTCAGGAAGGGTGACTTGCCCTGTCCAAAGAGCACTATGGTGCATGGGATGAGATATTTTGGTGAGGAATGATGGAGTTTCACTGGGCCTGGAGCTGGCCCAGCTCATCACAGACTCAACAGCAGCCCACAGCATTTTAGTGACTCCATGCTGTGGTTTTTCAGGGGCCTTCCTCCCTCCAGAAACAGTCTTACATGAACCTTCTCCATGGAGCTCATCTCTCCCTAGCTGTCAGGTATTCTAAGAAGGTGAAAGTTTAAATACAGCCCCGGAGGCAGAATTTCCTCCTGGCTTAGAGACAAGGGCCTGAGTTTAGGTGGAAGTGGAACATCAGGAGCTGTTGCTCTCTTTGTGGGAATTGCATTGGACAGAGATCAGCTTTCTGTGCTGAGCCAACCCTGCAAATCTCTCTGCTTCCACTTTTGCATCCTGCAGTTGGGCCCAGCCAGGGCAGTAAAGTCCAGCAGGTAACAGGGCTATTTTCTGCTGGATGCCAGGCTGGTCATGTCAATGCAAATGCTACCTAGGTCCCTAGCAGTTCTGACTCTTCTACGACTTGTCATGACCAACCCACTGCAAATAAAGTTGTCGGACTCGGGTCCACGCTCCTGGCTCAGGGAATTTCCTGGGACATTGGCCACAGAGGCAATGCATTTTTGCAGAGACTGGCTGTGTGGGGAGCCACTCAGATCTGGCACAGGCTGTGCCAGATTCACCTCTCTGAGGGATGTCTTGGATTGCTTCTCCTGGCAGGAGAGTCCCACTGCAATGCAGGGTGATAGGGAGGAGCTGTTCCCCTCCATTGCTTGTCTCTGCAAGGTCCTCAGCTTGGCAGTGCCCAGGGGCTCCACTAATGCATCCATGAAAGGGAGGGCTCCATTTTCCTGTCTTAGACTCTGTAAACTCAGTGTTTCTACCCTGAGAAATGGCATTACTCAACTGAGAAGATGTGGAGACCTGCTGCGGGGGGAATCTGTGGCAGGATAAATCTATCTGACGAAATTGCTCTGCTCCAGGGATACCAGCATAATAGCTTGGCTGCACTCCGCGTTTGCACGTCACTGGCCTTAGCAGCACTCCAGGTCTCTTCCCACTCAAGTGTGGCCTCCAGCACTGGGCTGGTCTGCTCATCACAATGGGCTGATGCTCATGGAAGGAGGTCTCAGTGATACGTGCCCTGTTGGAGAACGGGTAACAAATACTCTCAAAGTGAGATATTCCCTCTCTGCTCTAAGCTTCACACTCCCATCCCAACCCCCTGATGCTCACCTGTCCTTTGGCTTGGTTCTGGTGCTGCAGCAATGTCTTTGGTTTGTCCAGAGGCTGCCTGGCTCCAGAGATGTGTCCTGAGGATGTTCATGAAGGGACAGAAGTAGGTTCTACATTTTGTGACTTCAGAGCAGCTTGTTACCAGTTTTTAAGCCCACACAAGGCCTGAAGGTCACCATGTTGCCACTGCAGTCTGGCTTTGAACCAGTCCCTGGCTGGAGGTGCAGAGCTCCCTGTCTCCCATGCCAAACACAAGCCTGGAACAAAGTCCCCTTCAGTCAGACCTGCATTAAGCCCAAGAGAGGTCCCTCCTCCCTGTAAGAAGCAAGAACTCATCTGAGAAACTTCCTTTACTATGGACATTAACTAACCTTGATGCTCCTGCCTTGCCCTTATCTTTCATCACCCACACTTTGCCTTAGAGTGGTGTCTAGAATCTGACCAGGACAGGTTCCTAACACACCCAGCTGACTCCTCACTGTGTCCCGTGAACTTCCCTTTATCATTGCTCATCATGATGGCCATCTCTTCCCTTCCTGGGGACTGCAAGTACCCCATTTGCTGGCAGAGCGAACGCCGTGTGAAGGGCCATGGCATTTGGTGAGGTTGACAAAGTCAGTGGAGTCTCTGTTGAGTGAAGAAGGGTCAGTGCAACCCTGCTGGGTTGGGAAGAGACAACTCAAGGCATTTGGGCTGGGGAAGAGCCAGGACAGAACTTGTTGATCAAGCAGACTGGAGCCTCACAGTGTGTTTCTGGTAGCAGCTGTCCCCAGGCATTTTTGCCCAGGGAAGTGGCTGAATCACCATCCCTGGCTGTGTTTAAAAGTCATGTAGATATAGTGCTTAGGGACATGGTTTAGCAGTGGACATGTAGAGTAGGGTTAATGGTTGGACTAGGTGATCTTGAAGGTCTTTTCCAACCTAGATTATTCTATGATCTAACCAGAGGAGAGGCTGAGATGAGCTACTTTAGTGCTGAAGGCGGAGTAATTTCACAGGGGACTTGAGCAGTTTGGTGCTAGAAGGCACCTGCTGTTGACAAGACCAGGTCTAGGGCAGTGCCTAGCACATTGCGCGGGGTGGCCAAGCCTTCCCCAGCAGGGGCAGCAAGTCAGAGATGAACACAAGCACTTGCCCTGGGAGCTTGGAGAAGAGGTGGGGAGCAGAGGTGTCCCGCTTTGTACAGCTTCTCCTAACTGCAGCACCCACGCCCATGTGCACACACGCACACACGTGCACGCTGCACACCCCTGGGATGGAGCTGGGTGGATTCTGCAGTGAGACGAAGCATCCAAGAAACTTAGCTGTCATTAATAGCCTGTAAAATAATAAGGGAGGAAGGAAAGCGAACGACACCTTCCCTTCAGCTTCTGTCCATCTTGCGCTCCAATCCCCGACAGCCAGAGACGGGGCAGAATAAAACATCTGCTTAATTTGACCTGTCGACTCTTCAGGGGGAATTGCTCGCGTCCGCCGACGCGAAGGTCACCTCATTAAGAGCAGCGAGAGCCGAGTCCCGCAGCTGGGGGAGGCTGGTGAGTCCAGCCCGCTGAAGGGTGACCTTTTCTCCAGGCGCAGGAGGAGACGGGTCCTGGCACGTGTGCTCCGACCCAAATGGCAGTTAGTTTCGCAGACACTTACATGTCCCGAGCACTGGTTTTGAACTTTTCATTCTCACAAGCTTGTCAGCTCTTGAAAGCTGTAAGTGCCTGCGGTGTCTCTTGCTCGCTGATGGGGTGAGCGTGATGCTGTGCAAAAACGTTCCCTCCCTGCCAGCGGTCAGGGAGAGCAGGATAAGTCCCGAGATTCCCACCCAGAGAAAGGTCTAGGCACATCTCAAGCCCACCACAGACAGGTCTTTCCTTCTGCAGCATGTCTGAGCAGAGCTGCATCTCAGCTCCCTGGAAAGCAGGCTGGATGTGACCCAGAAGTGGCCAATGAGCAGCCCATGGGGAGGTAGCATGTGTCCGTGACTCCTCAGAGCAGACCAGCTTGTGGTGCAGAGCAAACAAAGGAGCTGGAGCTTCATGGGGTGCCTGCTGGTACCCTGGGTGCAAGCCCTCCTCCCATCCCCAGTGCTTTTCTGCGTCCAAGCTGGGTCCCCGGTGCCCGCAAAGCCCCTGCAGCCCCAAGCCCCATGGGCAGCAGGGCACTGCAAGGCCAGCAGCAGCAGCTCCCCTGCGGGAAAGCAAATGATGCCTGGTTTCTGCTGCTGCCTCAGAAGGGATTTTTTGTGCCTTTCATGTTGTCACCGAGCTGGGAAAGGAGAACATCAACTTTCCTTGCCAGCAGTCGCAGCGTTCAGCCCACTGTGCTCCTCCAGCAGCTCAGCAGAGCGTGCTGGACTGCACATCTCCCTGGAGAGCTGCACTTCCACCCCTTCCCAGAGCAGGAGAAGAGAGACATGCCTGCCTCCTCCCTTGCACTGCCCTCCACAGACCTTTAATTCTTTCTCCTCTGATGTTAATCTTGGAGGTGGTGCACAGGTCAAGTTTAATATGCTACCCTGAGGGAGTTTCATTTAGAGCCAGCGAGAGGGAGACTGGGGTTTCCCATGTAGTCCGAGAGCATCACCAGCTTCCCAAGGCAGCATCAGCAAATGCCAGTGGAGACCGTTCCCCACTGACTTGCCTTTTACCCACAGCTCTTGCCAGAACCTGCTGCCTCTCTGCCCCACACAGGGCTGTGCCCAGCACACACCCCCCTACATGGCCACTGGGCCATTGCCCAGGGCCACTCTCAGATGCCATCCTATTGTGGTTTAGAGACAAACCCACCTTACCATTTGCTCATCTCCCGCCCCTCCCCACAAAAGGGAAGGAGAAGAGGCAGAAAAATTGACAAAATCCCTCAGGTTGAGATAAAGAGGGTTTAATACAACAGTGCAACAGGGGAAACAACAAACAGCAGCAACAAATAACAGTAATGAACCAACACACACTAAGACAGGAGAGTGAATGACCCGAGAACATGGACACTCAAGCTGGATCACCCTTTCACACTTTGCCCGGTCCACCCTGGCCCTTATAGTACCAGCCATGACATCACTATGGTATCTACTAGCATATTGCCTGGTTCAGCTCTCTGTCTTGACTGTGATACACACACCCTGCTCCAGGCCTGACTTTTGGTGAACATTAACCCTATCCTATCTGAACCCAGGACACATCCTTGACTCGAATGCTTGCCCACGGATGCCTCCTGGCTCACAGGCAAAAGTGTGTGCCATTGCCCAGCCCTGTGTGCTAGGGAAGAGCTGATAGTGGTGACAGCAGCAATGGCAGTGACAATGGCAATGGTATGTCCACTCACTCCCCCTGCCTCAGTTTCCCCACCTGTGAGTAGGACTCAAAAAGCACAGTGGGCTATTTATGGACAGTTATCTTATGAGATCTATAGGGGGACACACAGAGACCGTACTGGAATAGGGCTACCTGTGTGAAGCATTTGTTGAGGGTACCAGGGGTATGCTGATGTCTCCAGGCAGCCACGTCCCCATGTGCAGACCGAGAGACCTCATCCCTATCTGCTGCTTGGGCACGTGGTGGCAGCGCCTCCCGTAATGTGAAAGGACAGGCAGTAAAAGACTGTGATGTGGATAATAAATATCCATTAAACCAGCTTTTAATCTACCCTGCTAACAACAGGGATGCCAGTGAGTGAGACAGGAGCCTGGCAGGCTGTGTGCAGGGAGCAGGTGGCTTGCAGCAAGCAGGGCACTCAGGCATCGTGCCGCGGGCTCTCGCTGCCCAGGGAGGGGATGAGCCACCTCTGCAGAGCACGGAGCCGGGCACAGTTCCTGGGGATGGGAGGACATGCTACCAAGCCACCACGGAAAGAGCTCCAGCCCAGCACACAGTCCCAGCACCAGCTGTGTGGGACCTGGTGTGACACGGATTCATCAGGGGGAAATGCAATCTGTGCCCAGGTCAGAAGGTGAAGCCCCAGCCCCTCTTCTACCAGCAAAGGAGAAAGCAAGTTTCTACCTTTCGCTGGGTTCTGGGGAGTAGAGCCACATCCTAGCCCTTAGAGGCTGGTGCTTCACAAAGGGAAAAACCTGGCTCTTCCCCATCACTCCCCAGACAACAGCCCCATGTAGACTCCCTCAAGGAAACTCTGTGTGCTGCTCATCCCCTGATATATGGATCCGGCCATTTGTCCAGCCTGTTCTGCTCTCCAGGGGCAACAGACTCTTCCTGGAGCAACTCTGGATAACAAGGGTGTCTTCTTTCCTAACTTCTACTCAGGAGATTCTCTCCTCTTTGTGTATAATGTCTTCACCTTCTCCCTGCCAGCACTGCCACTCACTATTTATGGCTGTACAGTGTGGAGCAGGTCACAGCTGGTGTCCTTCCTCTGCTTTCAGCAAAGAAAGTGCCCCTGGATTGCTGCTGCCTCTGCCACGATGCTCTTTGCTTGAGCCAGAGCCAGCTGCAAGATGGCAGCTCCATCCCCTGGGAACCTGGGTTTTCCCCAGTGCAGATTTTTACCCAATGTACGAATTTTGGGGCAGGGAGGAAATTCCACCCAGGAATATCAAACTGTTTAGCTGGGTTTTGGCGCTGTTGAATCATTACACAGTAAAACGCTAGGTAGAATAGGAACATAGATTTGAAGTAATATGATAATATAAAAGCCCAAATGAAATGAAACCAAATGATAATGTCAAATTGAAACGTTCATCTCTCATCGGAAAGAATTCTTTCAACATTATTGAAACAAAATGTGAAAGTTGAAATCATTTGATTTGACACTTCTTCACAGAAAAAAATCATCAGGATCGACATGTTCCCAGGAGATGTTCAGATTTTAAAAGCTGCTCTGCTGGGAAAATGTTGCCAGACAGAAACAAGACAGAGCAAAGGAGCCAGTTGCTCCCTCTGCCCCCTCTCTGAGCCATGTCTTTGACAGGGAGGGAAGATTAATGCAAAGGGATGCTCGAGAGGGACAGAGCAGGTTCTGCCCTCAACTCCACTCCTTTACCAACCTGCGCCCCAACTCCATGCCCAGGGAAAGTGGCTGGGCTGGCAGCCTGACCCTGCACAACCCTGCTGGGGCCACACCAGCAAGGGACTTGTATTTCACCCTGCTCCTCCTGCCCGTGTATTTCACTTATTCCTCACGGCTGGCAGCAAGTGCTGGCGGCAGCAGCAGCGAGGATCACGCGGGAGGTTGTTCTGCAGCAGCCAGGCTGGCGCGCTGGGATTTCACAGCCCATCAACTTGCCCAGTCCTGTCTCTCAACATTTTTATATTTTTTTCATGACCCCTCGTGAGTCTGGCACACCTGCCAGAGCAAGGCTTGCTCTCAGATGCTTACCTGGGTGGGTTGCACCTCTCCGGCACTTTCTGACTTGTCCAGTGTGAAGGGGTGTGGTGAGGGGGGTCTGAAGGCAGTGATGCCCCAGCGGTAAGTGAGATCCACCCCTCTCTGCACACGCTTTGATAGCCTGGCATCTGCCTCCAGAAAACTCTGCCCTTGGGGTGTGCAGACCCCTCAGTCAGGATCACTGCCCCAGACCCCCTTCCCTTCACACTACCTCTAGCCTGGCATGGAAGAATGGGCATCACCATCCTCCTGAGAGGGTCCGAGCCCTTTGCTCCCCCCACTGCATTACCAGGTCTCCAGGGCTTTCCCAGGCTGGCAGGGGATGGCAGGAGACCCAGCAGTGCCAGCTCAGTTTGGGCAGCAAGTGCCCACAGCTGCAAAGCAGCTGCACAGCAGCAGAACAACCCTTGCAGCCCACTGTGCAAGGGGGGCATGCCCAGAAAACCCAGTGGCAGCCAGGTTCTCTGTGCTGGGTGAGAGCAGGATGCAGCTGGGGCCAAACCTCCCTCCCGGCTTGCTCCCTTTTCCCCGGGCTGTGGAGCTCTCCACGGTCGGGGCTGGTGCTAATGAAGATTTCCTGGAGCGCTTGCTTAGCAGAAAATGATTGGTTACACCCGAGCTCGTAATTAAAAAAAAAGAGAGCGAGTGCACTAATGGGTATTTATTTGACTGTTACCTTGTCATGTATTTATCGATGCAGATAAATTCAAAATCATTAAATGCTTTACGGGGCCTGACAATTTACAGCCCCTGTCAGCGCTGCACGCTCTGCGGCAGGGGAGCAGCGTGGTGCGGTGGCACTGCCGTGGGCATGGAACCCATCCTGATCCCCCCCCCAGGCCTTGGCACCAGGTCAGGAGACAGCTGGGGCGTGTGGAGTGAGGGGGACAGCAGCCTGGGTCTAAGTGTGGTGTGTAAAAAATGGTGCTGAGGCGATGCTGTGCCCCGATCTCTGCTCTGCAGGGGTGTGCGGCAAGAGTGACAGGTCTCTGCTTGGGGATGAAAGTGCAGCCTGGGTGTGAAGGGCACCTTTGGTGCTATGTGGCAGGTGGGCAGTCACTTGAGCTGTATCCCCAGCTCCCCACAGCCCCCACCCCTGACTCAGACATCCCTGTGTGGATGACAGCAGCAGGCACAGGGGACTGGAGATGCCTCAAGGGCAAGGTGGGGCTGAAATAATTGGTCCTCTCTACATTCAAGTGGAAACCTCAAGCCAAGCAAGAAGGAGCTGTCTGGCACTGCTCAGAGGCTAAATGTGAACCAACATGACCACAGCACAGGGCAACTCTTCCTTTGCCTTCTTCCTTGGGGTGGAAACTCCTTTCCATGCCTCTCCGTCACAAAACCAATGAAGACAGCGGTGGATGAAGGCAAGGTGAACTGTTTTCTCAGCTCTGTAACAAGCACCAGGGGCAGCCCAGAATAGCTGGAAATCTCAGGAGAGCATCTCTCTAGAGACTTATCAGGTGTGCAGGGGGAGACAGGGGCATCTCTTGACTCAGTGTTTGCATAGCAACAAAGCCCTGCCTTCATGCTGATTATACAGCCCCTAATTACCTTATTATTTCTATTAGCTGAGGCGAGGAGCCCCTTCCTCTCAACACCCCCACAGGCAGCCGGGGTCTGGGCCTCAGCGTGGGCATCCCAGTGCTCTGATTGTTTGTCACCAGCATTTTACAGTCCACAGAGCAGTGCTCATGTGTGGCAGCACCTGAGCTGGCACAGCCTCCTGCCCCCCAAGTGCAGCTCCCTCTGTAGCATCCAGACCCTGCTGCCCATGGGTGCAGGTCCGCACAGCATGACCTGCCTGGGCACACGCCTGTGCCAGTGCTCACGCTGAGTGCCTGTGTGCGTGGTGCAGCAGCTCTGCCCCGTTTCCCTCGAGATCTTTCAGGGAGGTGGCTTTCCCCAGAGAAGTGATGCTCGCTCTGCAGGGCGGCTGCTCCCCCCAGGATCCCTGCAGCACAGACCAGGGTAACCAGCAGCAGCCCCGACCTGGGGCAGAGATACAGATGCTGTGACTCTCATCTTGCCCACTGCCAGGCCACTGATGTCCCCATGATCCAAAGCTGACTGAGTCCAGATCCGAACAGCATTGCTTCCAATGCTTCCCTTGCCTCTGTCACAGCTCTATGCTGAACCCAAACTCGGCATGGAGCGAGAATCCCAGCTCCCTATGCTCAGACCTGCTCCTCATTGCAGCAAGGGCCTCTGAGGTGGAACATCTTCACCTTGATCTTTGCAGTCTTGCACCCTTGATCTTTGCAGTCTTGCACCATGGGGAAGGGTCAGGCTGGCATCAGCCCCGGGGGGAGCACAGCTGGCAATGCTGCAGGCTGGCCCCAGGCAGAGCTGGGAGAAACCTCTGGCTAGGCACCCTGCCCCTGAGCACCCTGAACTGGCTGCCTTGCTGCCCTTGCTGTCTGCAGGCAGCCTGGGAGGCAGGAGCACAGCTCGCTCCTGCCTGCACTGATCCCCTCTGCCCGCCAGCTCCTTGCTAGGTGTTAGCAGCAGGATGAGACCCTGGGCAGCATCCAGGGTGCTAAGCCTCCTCCCAGCAGCTCAGCACCCACCAGCGACGGTGGCTGCTGTACCATCAGGTGTGGCGTGGGCTCAGGAAGGCTCTGCAAGAGCCGGTCTCGTTGTGCTGGGAGCACGCTGCGTGGCAGCTCGGACGGCGTCATTGTTCGGGAGTGAAAAGGCAAGAACTGGGGCTGTGCACGTAAGTAGGTCACACGCGAGGCTGGAGACGAGGCCACAGGCACAGACTATAAATACAAGAGGGGGAAGAGCTGGACAAGGGAGGTGGGAATGTCTGAGAATGGGCAATGACAAAGCACGGGGGACTCACAGACAGACAGACAGACTTGCAGGACCATGTCCCTACCAGCCGTGCAAAGGCACGGAGGTTTCTCTGCTGTATTTCTTGCCCTCAGCAGCATCCTGAGTTTTCGCTCTATTGTTACCCCTCCAGTGCGGGAGGAGAAGTCCTGTCCTGACCTCACCTTGCCCAGCACAGTCCTGTATCAGAGCTCTTGCCTGCTGGGATCTAGGTGGGGTGGATGGTCACAGGTATGCAGCCTCTAGCTGCATCACAGCCTTTATCCTTCTGATCGCTGCAAGCTGTAACATTTTACTGCAACATGCACCAAGGCTGGGGGCAAAGAAGCAGCTCAGCCACCACGATTATGAGGAGACACATCCCTCTGCTTCACAGGGGTGCTGGGCAGCCCTAGTGTCCCCATATCAGTCTGAAGAGACCAGAGTCCCCCCCCGAGATACCCCATCACAGTGAGAATGCACGCGGGGGCTTCCCTTCCTCCACACCCCAGGATAGTCCTTTGGCTGTGAGTGGATGACACGTAACCCAGGGCATACCCAGGGCAGCATCACTTTGCAGGACTGATGCCAGCAAACGACCCATCTGATGGCAGGGTCAGAGTGCTGCTCACCTGCTGCATCCGTCGGCAGCACCTGATGCTTCAGCACATGGTTAAACCCGGCATCCTGCAACCTGGTGGGCTGTGAGATGCTGAACACAGGCAGAAAATGCCTTCCTGGCCCCTGTGGTGATCAGCTGGTGCCCTGAGGCAGGAGGTACAATTAACCTTCTCTTGACAAGATTAACTACCAATGTTATTATTGATCATAAAATTATCCAGCCCTTTCCAAGTCCCAGCCACAGGATTGGAGTGGAGGTGATGCGGGAACAGAGAGTGCAGAAATGAAGATGCAGCATTTGCAGTGTCCGAGCACCGTCCTGGTGCACATGAAGGAGAGATGGCAGACACCTCTGCAACCTCCCACCTGCACACCCTTGGCTGCTGTGGCTCCCCAGACCTTGTAATGGTCCAACCCAGGAAGATGCATGAGCTGGGGCACATTGAAAGACAGCAGGAATTAGGAAATGGCCAAAAGGACCCTTGACATTGACTATGAAGGAAAATAAAGTCTCAAAGTTAAGGGACAAAAGAAATCCCTGATCTAATCCATGGCTCTAACTACTGGGCAAACCAGCACAAAGGAAAGGTGAGGCTTCGTGTTTCAGCAGCCCTGCTTGATTACAGGTTGTGCATCAGGCAGAGTTTTGAATAAAAGATAAACAGGAAGTTTTCTAATTCCAAACCTGCCACCCCCCTCCCACATCTCATCCCATAGATGGATGTGAGCCAGGGATAGGTCACTTTGGGATGGATCAGGGTGAACCACGCTGGTCTGTCCTTGCCATAGCCGGCCCCATGCAAGCCATGGTGAACCTGCAGCCCTCTGTGGTCTGGCTGCAAGCGGAGTCACCCTGGACACCGGGGTCTGACCCTGGCACCAGGGCAGGATACAGGAACTGGGGGGTGTAACAGGGACAGGGTGTTGTCCTTTGACATCTGGAGCTAAACCACTGCAAACAGTTTAATCACTGTGTAAGTATGTCCAAGCACTGGTCACTCACTGAGTGACTTCGTCAGAATGCTGATCTGGGGAAAATCTTCCTGTTTTTTTTTTGTAACAGAAACCAAGAAACTGGAAATTCTCAGGATAAAAATTGTTCTGGACTTGGTGAGGAGAATCAGGCTTTGGCTGTTGGAAAGCCAGGCATTTTCATCATCTTCTGTCCTGACAGCTTTTGTTTGGGGTTTTTCATTTATGAAAGGAAAGGATTTGGCAGGGAGGGAGTATCTGATGGCAGTGCAGGGAACAGGGAGAAAAAGAAGATTCCTTCACAAAATTTGCAGTGGAAAATAACTAGAGTTTTTTGTTGTTGTTGTTTTCTTTTTTTTTTTTTTTTTTTTTTTTTTTACCCTGCCTCTTTTGAA
>WUAM01000359.1:34964614-34984789 GCA_024336885.1 Actenoides hombroni
AAATTTTCAAAGGTTTTTACTTTCTTTACACTATAACAAAAAATTAATTTGTCCAGGGTAATACCAATAACAAAAAAAAAAAAAAAAAAAAAAAAAAAAAAAATTGAACTGATTTTGTATGAACAGCACTGAATGAGAGAATTTGCATAGAATTTTTCCCTCCAGCTTCTTTACTAATATCCTCAATTTCCTGTGCTAGAATTATAACTTTAATTAATTTTACAAATGGAACTTTAATGTAAAAATTCAAGCAATGCTGTGAATATGACAGGAGGGCAACTGGTCACTTCTGCACCTTGTGAGCTGAAACTTGTACCCTGTCAGGAGTAACATTAAAGTAGATTCTATGGCTCCAATTGTGCCTGAGCAACTTACTGACCAAAGACAATTTGATGCATGAAAATAATTTTTGAGAGCACAGAGCTAGGTAAAATTATATGAACTCTGAAATGAACCACAAAGAAATAACATGTGATCCAGCAGCTTTACTTCTGGAATTGAAGAGCAAAGTCCACAGCTGTTTGTTTAAGTGAAAATTTACTTCATTTGTATGTACTCCCTTTCTATGGGCATGATAACTCATTTGTACACTGCACCCCAGGGATGTCAGATACGTTTTAGATCAGAAGGTAGAAAAAGGGTTTCTCTCTTCTTCTGTGGGAAAATGTGATGCAAGTTTATATTGATTTAGTTTGATCTTGCCCCTTACATTTACTTTTGGTCAGGGAAAGTGAAGAAAACTGGCAGATTTGCTCAGTTTCATTGGGATGGGAAAAATCAGAAAGAGAAGGAAAAATTCCTTGTGGTATGTATAGCAAAACCATAGCTGTAATTTGCTTCTCTGTGATTCTCAGAGGATGTAAATCAGCAAATTCACTTTGCTTACATTATTTAGTATTTTCCTCACTGTGAAAACTTAACTTCAATGAAAATCTAATGATTTTTAACATCTTCACATTTTTAGATGCTTTATTTTTGTAAAGGACAGTGATCTTTTGCAATGTAGACTTTTCTGCAATAACCTATTAAAGCAAAATAGAAAAGACTCTACCAATGAGATTGTGTTACTTTTTGTTTTCTCCTTTTGATGAGCTTCAGCTACATGACATGCACAGTAAGAGTACAATACTGTTTTAGTCAATGAAAAATACAACTTTTAGTTTATCATCATTCTTCTTTCAAATGCAGAAAGCACTTCCATAGTAGAGAACATGAGATATTGAATGATATACATTTATTCTCTCCAACACTTTTATTCAATCTTTCATCTCACTTTGTTTCTGTGAAACTTTCTCTGACTCTCTGTACAGTAATCATATAGTAAAAAAAAAAAAAAAGAAGACATATCCACCCGTAGACTGAATGTGAATGACAGCTGATCTTGACTGCAGACTGGAGTAATTAAATTTAGAAGGTATTTCAGGTAGGAAAGTTTGATTAATATCAAGCAAAGCCCATTTACTACTACACCCTTTTCAGAACGGAGTGGCACATTTAATAATTGTATAAAATGGCTTTAATTTCTAACACCTATTCCATACTTCTTTTCATTTCCATAAGACTGACAGGATAAGAATACTTAATGCCCAAACAAGAAATGCAAATATTCCTAACTATAGAACTTTTTGTATTTTCTCAATGTAACTCCATGACTGAGAAAAAAAATTGTTTCCTACATTATTTCCTTTCAGTATGGAAAAGAACAAAAAAAAAATCCTTTGTTTAAAACTGTAGATTTACTAGACCTGCCACTGGGTTATTAATCCAAAACATACTAAAAAGATGTATTGAAGATGCAAAATCTCATCTAGACAGAACTATTTCAAGAGGAAATTGGTTTGTATATTTCTTTTATTCATATTTATTCAACTATCTTTTGCAGTGATGAATAACAAATGTATATATACATAACAAATCTCCATATGTCAAATAGATGTCAACACATGGAATAAAAAGTATTATTCCACACTACGCTATAAATGAGTGAAGCTGAATCTATTATTTTTCCTCTTATTGTGTATTCCAAACTGTAGACAACATCCCTTGAATTGGCTGAGATGGCCCAGACACACTGCCTTGTAAAACAAGAAATTCACACATTTCAATGATTGCTCTTCCTACTGCATACTATGATGTTTCTTCTTCAATCTTTGTTTCTAGCAAAAGAAAACAAAGTTGTGTTGAAAAAGCGTGTTCCTCCTCACCTCAAAAAAAAAAAAATCAAACCAAAAAACACCTTCTCTTTTTAGATTATTCCTAAGATTTCCAAACTCTTTGTCCAGAAATGAGGTAATTGTCACATTACACTAAAAATCACTAAGGGCTGCTGTGGATCAGCTGTGAATTTGACAGCTCATATGACTGAGTACCACAAAGCCAGCTGGCCTGAAAGATGGATGCAGGACTTCTCCTGGAGTTTAGCTTCCTAAATTCAAAACTGAGAAAATCAAGACATCTCTTTGCCTTCTTGGCAAACCTATTACAGGTGGAGGACAGAATAATAAAAACAGAATAAAAGACAATAGGACCAAATCAGTTAAAGGATTAAGGTACTCTCTCTTGTCCTAGCTCAGGTGTCCCAGGACATTCTCCAGCACGATGTTCTGGCTGTGTACTTAACTAAAGCCTATGCCATTCAAGATGTCAAAATAATGTCTTAGAGGGAACTCTCTGAACTTTCCACGCTCATCATCGCCTGTGTTCATTCATTCTTACATGTAAGAAGAACAAGAACTGACTTCTAACCTTCAAAGGTCCCCCATGACCTTTTCTGTTCTTTGGAGGATAAATGGGTGACAATCATACTGGCAAGAATGAAAGAACTATAGCTTCATTAAAGTTGGCAGCTGTGACATCAACAAGTGGTTTCCATCTCTGGATTTCCAGAATTATTTTCTAATTCGCATACTTTTGAAAAATTGTCTACTTTGTGTCTGTCTGACTTAAGCTGTGTGTTGTGCTAAGCATCCTTGGCTGGTCCCTAATAGCATCACTGAGCACATACTCAGTAGTTAACAATATTATAAACAATGGGAATAATGGTATTATAAGCAAAGCATTATTTAAATTGATAACACTATCAACATGTAGAAACTCCTTGTTTTCTGCAATGAATTGCCTTACTTTGGTGTCAGGAGTCTCCTTCTCAGGATAAATTTGAAGAATACTTGATGAAGACATGCTCTGTTATATGTTTTGGCCATACTGTCATTTCATTATATATAAGCATGTAGAGGAAGCCTCTGGAGACAATAAAATTGATGCTCCCAACTGATCAACAAGGACAACTGACAATCAGATGTATAACACATCCAAACATCCATAAAGTCAAAATTTGATAGTTGAGGAAGATTAGATAAGGAGAAAGAATCCCAAGTTTCATTTTTTTTCCATCCCTTTATGACCTTAAAATACTTTGAAACACAAAGTTCAACATTTAAGACATTGTCAGGTATGGAATAAGTCCATATCCTTACTTTGATTGTTTCATGATTACCAATCAAATAAAACAAGAATTAGAAATGCAAATCAATAATTACAGGTACCCTAAGCCAAACTTTCGTATCTATTCACACCACACACCTGAAAGAATGCTGATCCAGAAGTTATGGAAAACCCTTTGGTTTGAAAATCTAAAAGAAAAAATATTTCTTTCATTAAGTATTAAAAGCAAAGAAATTTGATAAAATGGGATTTTCTTTTTTTTATGTTTTTAATGTATTCCCCACTTGTTCTTATCTGATGTTTTCACCAGCTCATTTTATATAATTATCCAGTGTTTGTCCTCTAACAGTTTTATTTTCAGTGTAGCAGACACTGAAACATTTACATGTTTTAAAAATAACTCCATAAACTGAGCCGTATTTTTAATTTTATTCTAGTTATTCCATTCCTCTGCTCTTAGAAAACCCCTTTAAATTTAAAAAGATGTTTTTCCATCATCAGTTGCTTTCCCTCAAGATCCTACATTTTGGGGATAAACATTCAGGTCTATGTTTTTTGCTTTTCGTTTGATACTTTTTACACCAAAGGAAGCAAAAGACAAAAACGTATAAAATTTTACCACAAAACTCTACTGTGTCAGCACTTATCCAGACAGTATACTTGTTTTCAATTTCAGGTCTTGCTCAGTTTTTCCACCTTTCTTTCTCCAAAAATGAAGTGTACATTTCCAAAACTTTTTAAGTCAATATTTATTGTATAATGTGCTGCTCGGGGACATGCAGTTGTGATTAAAATTGGCCCTCTTTGTTTTGTTAAAAACGTTGCCATTTTCCAACATAAAGCTAGCATTGCATTAAGTATCTAATTTCTGTCACTTGTGCTAAAGGAAGGGTGTGTTGTAAAGATTAGTGAATTAGTCCTCTTGGATCCCATTCCTTTAAAATAAAATCTGAATTCTGTTATGCAGCATTTTTCACACACTTTACTTGGAAAAAATGTTGAGCCCATTTTCTCTTTCATGAATAAACTTCAGTGAACTGTATTAATCCATTAAACATACAGAAACAATGGTGTAACTAACCCTGGGGTAGTGGGGAACAGACTTGGTGACTTAATAACTCATCCTCCATTCACCATCTTTGAGATTTGATAAACTATGTTACAGAATTGGCTTCACCTACATTACTGGTGTCCCGTGCAGAAGTGCTGCCTCCGCCAGGTTATGTGATACTTGGCTCACATGAACAAGACTGTTTAGATAAAGGAGGGAGGATCAGAAAAGAATGAAAAACACCTTTTTTATGATCATATAAATACATCAGTTGCATGGTAAAACAAGGTGACAAATGTATCCTTTCTTTTAGTGTATCATGCAGAACAGGATCCCTGCAGTTATAAACCCTACCTATAAAAAAAGGCTTTTTCAGAGATCCTACCAGGCAGATGCAGGCCAAAGCTAGTATGTGGTATAACACAGGAGTAAATTCTGAAGTCATCTGTGAAGCTGGCTGTAAGAAAATCTGAATAAGCACATTTGAAGATGACCCACAATGAAAATTTTGCTTGAAAGGACTCAGTCGTTAATGGCCAAGGTAGAATCCATTACTAAAAAATGGATCCTTATTACTCTATAAGGTTAAATAATAAGGAATTTCTGTTCAGAAACCAAGGAAGAACCAATTAAGTATGTTTTCTTATATATATTTAAATGCATATAAAGTTCTCCATATATTTAATGGTCACAGGGTGAAACCCTGTCAGTTCCATCTCAACATGAGGAAAAACTTCTTCACTGTGAGAGTGACGGAGCACTGGAACAGGCTGCCCAGAGAGGTTGTGGAGTCTCCTTCTCTGGAGACTTTCAAGACCCGCCTGGATCTGTTCCTGTGTGGGCTGCCCTGGGTGACCCTGCTCTGGCAGGGGTGCTGGACTTGATGATCTCCAGAGGTCCCTTCCAACCCCTACCCTTCTGTGATTCTATGATTAATAACTCTGGGCCATTAGTGATTGCGAGCAATAAGCATAATACACACTGGTGAGCCTTTTGCTCAGGCTTGCACTCTCCCCTTCAGCTACAGCTTTTAGCTGGTCTGGGAGAGGGGCTGGAGCTCAGCTGCAAAGGAAACAGCCCCAGAAACCCTCCTGGCCCTTGGCAGCAGAGAGCTGGCAGCATCGCTTACTGGCTGGAGGTTGGGCATCTCTCCAGGAGCATGCCCTTGCTCTCTCGACCATCGCCAAGCTCCCAGAGGCTGGTAGAAGAGCTAGTTATCTTCTGCTGAGAGGAAATGAGGGAGCAATTAATCACCCTTTTTCTTCAGAAAACAGCTGAGAAACCACAGACCAAGGCTGGAGTCACAGCCGGGCCATGTGGTGAGAGGGGTTTCCCTGGGGGAGCACAGGCACAGGGCGGTCGGAGCTGTGTGTCTCTGAGAGTCAGATGCAGACAGAGAAGGTAGCGGGGAAGCCAAAGAGACAGACACAAGTGTGCTGGTAACCAGACCTTGGGATAGTGCGTTGGGCAGCGTGGCAGAAGCTGGGGCTCATTGTGAGGAAGGTTCTTCCCACCACCCGAGCCTCTTGGAAATGTGCAACCAAAAAAAGCCTGGTGTGTGGGACTCCTTTCCCCTCTGTGGAAGGGGAAACCAGTGAAGGTCCACATCATCTGAGCCTGGGGCTTGGCGGTGCTGGGAGGCCTTTGCAGTCAGTGGCTGATGGTGAGCATTGTGTATGTAAAGCACCATGTGGGCTCCTCCATGACCACCTTCACCAGAGACATGGAGGCCTCACAATGGATATGTAAGCACTGGACTTGGCTGCATCAGCCCTGTCCTGTCTTTTCTTGAGGGAAACAGCATCCGCAGCTCCCCTTCTCCTCTCTCACATGGAAACTCTTCCAAGCCACTTGCAGGGAACCTTCCCCACTATTCCTGTTGGAGGGTGGTCATCCATCATTTGGGGGTTGGACTAGATGGTCTCCAGAGGTCCCTTCCAACCCCTACCACTCTGTGATTCTGTGGTCATGCTCCCTGCAGTGGTCAGAGCTCCCTGCAGCAGATCCATCACAGCTCCATCCTCTCTATCAGGCAGATATCAGCTCATGCCAGCACAAGAGCCCAGCGCTCAGCCCCTCTCCCATGTTCCCAGCCTCTGTGCACACAGGTCAGGAAACTGAGTTGCCTGTGTCAAATAAGTGACACATGCTGCAGGACAGTAGATCTGCAGGTCCTCAGGGTGACAGGCTGTGGCATCCCAAGAGGCCAGAAGCCCCGTGCTGCTGCAGCACCTCCATCACAGCAAGTAATTTCTGCTCTGAGCAGTCAGGTTTCCAGCCTCAACACAGACTGCTGCTGGACAGCAGGCTGTCTCCACGTGTACATAGGTGGTTTCAGATGTGATCTTCTGGATCAGACAAATGTTGGCCAGGTCCTGGGGCTGTTTCCTCTGCAGCTGAGCTCCAGCCCCTCTCCCAGCCCAGCTAAAGTCTGTAGCTGAGGGAGGGAGAGCCCAAGCAAGAGGCTCACGGGCATGTATTCTGCTCATTGCTCACAAATACTAATGGCCCAGAGTTATTAATATTGCCACTGTAGTCATATCTGGGTAATTACTGCCATTAACCACCAGCAGAACTATTGAGTTCCCCTAATCAGTGCATTATAATAATTGGGACCAAGTGTTTTATAGATCTGGACACTAATTCCTTCCTAGCACCTCTCCCGCCTCCTGCTCAGCTGCCAGCCCGGGGGGCTGCTCCCTGACATAGGCTGCTGGGGCACTCGTGTGACCCATGTGCCATGGTGTGAACGACGGCTTGTGCAGGGATGTCCCTTGTCTACCTCTGATGGGAAATGATGGCTGTCGGAGATTTGGCTTCTAGGTGTTCCCTGCTCAGGGCTGGTCCCTGTGCTTGGGCTGTCGCTAACAGACTCATCAGGCTGTGAAGGTGGAAGGGTCTGTAGCAGGGGCTTGCAAGAGGGGAGGTGGGTCTGGGACCTGCGTGTGTGGTCCAGCAATACTGCATCTCCCCAGTGCTGGGAGGCAGCAGGACCGGGGGGAGTGCTTTGGCTGTTCCCATTCTGGTAGAAATTTTTATCCATTCTGATAGAAATCTGGTGTGGGTGAAATTAATTGCACAGTCTGCTATTTACACCGATTTCCTCTTGCTCTGGAAAGCTCTTCGCTACTACAGCCATCTGGACCTCCCAGCCCAAACCCCCCTTGGCCCAGAGCTGGTGGCTGTTCAGGTAGTGATTCAACGGCTTGCATAAGATGAACATCTTCTCCTCCATGCTCCCGGATGCACCGAGACGAGTGGGCAGCTGCCTCCGCATCACCACTGCCTGTCACCAGTGCTCCTGCCTTGCCCTGCACTTCAGGAAGGGGGTCAGGCAGGGTCAGCTCCCTTCCCAGCTCTGCTTTCCCTAAGCACCAGCAAGCCCTCATTCTCCCCAAGCTGGGAGGCTGGCTCCAAAATCATCAGACCGGCGTCTGGCACAGACCTTTGGGACAGACCATGGGGAAAGTCAGTCCCAAAGTGGGCCCTGGCAGGGAGGGCTGGAGTCTGCGGGCAGAGCAGGTCTGCAGCCCCCCCAACACACCTTGTTCCCCATCTAGAGCAGAGCAACAGATCTGTGACTTGTTCATGACTGGGAAAGCACAACCACATGTAATTTAGAGCCAGCCTGGAAACGACAATCTCTGGAAATGCTAATAAATCAAAAAACAAGGGGGGGAACTCTTGGGGGGTGGGGGTTAAACAAAAGGTTTTGTTGTGACCAAGCCAATGCATTTTCTTCCAACCACAGCCAATTCACAGAAATTTTTTGATGTTTAGAAAAATAAAATTAGGAGAAACTTTGAAACAAAGTCATTTGGAAGAGAAAAAAAAATCAAAACATTTCACTCTGAAAATGCTGAAATGAAATGTTTTGATCTTTTGGGTTTTTTTTTCCTCCAAACAAACCATTCAGCAGAATTGACATACTCTTCCAGAACCTTTTCATGTTGTCAAATCTGAATTTTTATTTTTTTTCTACCAAAAAAAAATTTAAAAAAAAAAAATAAAAAAATCCCTCTCAGCTCCAGCCAGCCAGAGAGGCGAGTTCCTAGCAGGCAAAGAGATGTGCTCATTCCTTGGTGGGAGCTCCCTGGTGGTTTCTGGGGGAGGGGTGACCCTCTGAGGTCTCCCCATGGCTGTGAGTGCTGGGGAGAGAGGTTCAGCCCTGCAGAGCAGAGCGCAGAGAGCAGCCGTGCTGGAGAGCAGAGCTCATCCTCCTGCATGCTCAGCCCCGATGGGACTC
The DNA here is from genome assembly GCA_024336885.1 of Actenoides hombroni. NCBI lineage: Eukaryota > Metazoa > Chordata > Aves > Coraciiformes > Alcedinidae > Actenoides > Actenoides hombroni. The sequence goes on from WUAM01000359.1 coordinate 34,973,356, forward strand.
GCCGGGCCAAGGGAAGGTGCTTCCTCGTCACCCCAGGAGGGATGAGCCAGGTGAGAGCTGTGGCCCTGGCCCCCGGGATCTGGCGAGTGAGAGCACAGAGCGGTGCAATCACTGGTGCTAATTGCAAAGGCAATGTCTAGCAGAAATAAGATGGTTATTCTGCATCACTGGACGCTCTTACAATCAAATTGTCCACCGACAATTAGCTGAGGAGGAGAAATAGGAATTAGATTTCTAATTATTCTGCTGGTGAAAGGCATTTCAGAGCACTTGGAGGGCTGGAGGAGGGAGAGGTTTGTGTCTTCGCCGGGCTGCAGAAGCTGCCATCCCTGCTGTCGTTCCCAGAGGGTTAACCGAGCCAGGGAACAGGGACTGCAGCTGGGAAGTACAGACGGCTTCTTGGGAGGCTTTGGCCAGTGCTTATTTTTCACAGCTGGGTTATTTATTTCTTTTATTCAGCCACCTGCATGACTGAGCAGGCAGCACTCTGTGCTTCTCTCCAGGCGCTCGCACGCTGGCAGCGTGTTCCCGCAGACCCTCGGGCATCCCCCAGCCCCGTCCTGGGCCTAGGACATCTCCCATCCATCGCCCACCCTGCTGAGGGACCAGCTGCATCCCCCAGCACACTCCCAATGGCACCGTCTCCAGGTAACAAGGAAATGGGGCAGGTGAGCAGGACCTGAGCTCCGACCCCAAACCCCCACCCTGCGACTCTGCAGTGAGCCCACGTCCTGATAGACAGCAACATTGAGAAAGGCAAGGGAGGAAGCACGAGGATTTTTCTGTTTGTTATTAATGTTCATCTTGACTCATACTGGTGGGTGTCGTACGACTCAAGGGAGTCTCCTGATGCTGCAGCTCCTGGGGCTGCATCGCGAGGACAATGGGAAGTCCTCCCGCCTCTGCTCCCTGAGCTGATGAGGAACATCCATGGCATCCCCTGCGCCTACGGGTCTGGCTGTTTTGGAGGGTGGTCTTGGAGCACAGAGGTCCTTACACCCACTCCACGGTGGCGGTTCTGGTTCAGCTGCATTCTCATTCAGCAGGTGGGGGTGGTGTAGCTGCAGTGTCCCAAAAGGGCCATAACCCTCCCTTATGTGCAACATCTGCATCAGTGCTGATGGCAACATGCTGCCCTTGTGCAGCAAAAGCCATGGGCTGGGGGAAAAGACCTTCTAGTTTTTGGTACCCATTAGTGCAGAGAGCAAGGAGGTCCGAGAGCAGTTTTCCTTTCTTCCATCTCTCAACATAAATTCATCATCCAGCTGCTGCTCATTACAGAGAGGAGGGTCCTGAGCAGTGCCAAGGGAACTTTCTGAGAGGCTTCCTGTGTCTGCTTCTCCATATCCCTACAACCTGTTGGAGGGTGATGGGTTCAGAGCACCCTGGCCCTGCCGGGAGAGCAAGGCTGGCTGTGAGCACAGTGCAGCTCACACAACACCCAACAAGGACCCTTCTCTGCTGATCCTACTGGCACTTTGGGAATCAGCGTTCTCATGGGTACAGAGCTAACTCCACCACTCTCCCTCATGATGCCAGCAGCAGCAGAGCCACCAGCATCCTTTTCATTTCCAACAGCAAAAGCAAGAACAGTGAAGGAGGGGGTTATGTTACTGCCTTGGACACCTGGGCAGGACCTGCTGTCAGATCTGAAGCATCAGTCATCAGCAGACAGAGTTTGTCCTGGTCTCTCCTGCCTCACCACCAGAGAGGTGTCCCAGGGTGAAGACCTGGAGCAGCCTGCAGCAAAATGCTAGCATCCAGACCTAGTGGTCAGAGGATCTCCTGCTGCTATTGCCCCTCTGAGCATCGCTGGTCCCTGCTGCAGCCTGGAGCTGAACACCTCCATCTGGAATCAAAGCCACCTCTCAGAGTGTGTGGCTGCTGGTCAGAACATCGACACTATCCCTCGGTTTGGGCTCGGCAGAGCCCACCGTGGTTTGCTCCTGTTGAAGGATAGGTGTCCTGTATCCTCACCAGGAGCTGCCCTGCTCTGGACCACACATCCCAGACCCACCGACACGCTGCCCGTGACAGCCTCACTGCTCCAGGGCAGAGGGGCCGTGGCATGGGCACGGGCAGTGTGGGGAAGGCTCCCTGCCTGCCACGGCAGAGGTGAGTGCAGCTGGTTCTCGTGCTTTTGACAGGACCAGCCCCAGGTGCTGAGGCTGCTGTGGGAGTACAGCCAGATACAGCCACACAGATGTACGTTCTCATGTACACACACACACACACATAACTCCCCTTTGCCTTTGAGTCACCGGTGTTAGAAACCTTCTCTGCCAAGAGTCTTCTGAGAGATATTCCCCCTCTCTCTCTGTTTCTCTCTCTCTCTCTCTTGCATACGGGCTAATTTTATCTTCTGTCTTTCATCTGCCTGTGTATCTACCACTCCTGACAAAAAAGAGATTTTCACAGATTTTGCTAGTGCTCACCAGCTCTAAAAGCTTTCATCTCCCTCTGACGATGAGTGCATGTCATCTGCTCGCTCCAAATTACAGCGGAGGCCTTCACACTCAATCGGAGCATTTTCTGCCTAATTTCCCAGGCAGCAAGATTAAGTGTGGGCTCGAGGCTTGTCTGATGTGATCCACGGAGCACCCCGCCTCCCGGCTCCCTGGGCTGGCCCCGGGGAAGCCAGGAGCACACCTCGCCCTGCCTTCTCCAGTGTGCAGTCTTGAAACAAGACGTGCAAAAGCGGTATCTCCAGAAGGCAATTCCTTACCCGCGTGCCGGAGGGGGATGTCTGAGCAGGGGCTCTGCCCATCCAAACGAGGTGCCCGGGTGTGAAAGTAGCTCTGAGAGCTGCAGATTCAAAAGGCCTCTCTGCACCAAACCCTCCCTGGCAGAGGTTGGTGCAAGTCCAGGAGGCAAGAGCAGCTTTTCTGTGCAATGCTCAGTCTGCCTGCAGAGAAGGGAGCAGCGGATGAGGCGTTAAGTCCCACTTGGGACCTGCTGATCCAGCTGTGCCCTGCGAAAACCCTGCAGTGACAACTGGGAGCTAAGTGCCACCCCGCCCTCACCACAGAGTCCCCTCCCTGCATCTCCCCTCTCTGAGACTTCATCAAGAGGAACACAGACTGGAGACAGGATGGGCTGGGCAAGCAGAGCCCTGAGAAGGGACCAGGTGGCACCCGTGGCATCACTGGGGGTCCCCAGTTCCTGGCAGCTATTTCCAACTCCCAACAGGCATCCCCCATTGCAGGGAGCTGCCAGGCCAGACCCTGCCCTCTCTGCCTTCAGCATTCCCTGCAGCACTACAGAACATCTCCTCAGTGCAGGCATGCTGTTTGCCCGGGCCTGGCCTCCCCTGGCACAGCATGTTGTCCCTGGGCACCAGAGCAGGCAGCTCACACAGTCCCTGTGATGCACCGCCAAGCAGGAAGGATGCTGTGGTCAGCAGGTCCAGTCTTCTTCCTGGCAGAGGGGGCTGGATCTGTTGGGAGGGCATTTGTCAATGTTTATGGCACTGGAAGATGTGCAAAGATCTTATCATAACACAATTACACTGGGACACTGGCTGCAGGGGTGGCTGAGGACCAGGAAGACTAAGACATCCTTCCCTATGTAGTGAACGGTACCTGGCCAAGGTCTGACTTTCCTCAGTGTCCCCATGGTCAGGTGACTGAATTTGGGCATCCCTTTGCAGTGAAGGTCACCACCTCCCTGCCTCTCCCAGCACTCCCTGCCCAGTCAGGTTAAACTGAGGTGAAACCATTTATTTTTTGCAACCTCCCCTCCATTCAGCTGTGCCATTGGCAAAGAGACACCTCTCACAGGCAAGGAGTTTGGCCCAAATCCCCACGTTCTGACACAGCCAGTTTTGACAGGGGTTTCCAGGAGGTTGATGCTGCCTATGGGTGGTTTGCACCCATATCCTATCTCTGATTCCTGCTGGGGTGAGAGCTGTGGTGTCCGCACCAGGACACACCAACTCCTTCTCAACAGCCACCTGACTTCCCCCAGGGCAGGCTGTCCTTGGGGCCCAGCCCTCGGGTACCACCTGAGTTTGGTGGTGGAGGGACACTCTGTTTCTTGAGAGCAAAGTTATTTGTGAGTGAAGCAGAAAAGACAGCACAGGGTTGTCAGGTAATGTGGTCAGGTAGCTCCAGCCCAGGGGTAACCCAGCTTCGTGATGTACGACCCACCCCTTGCACTTCCCCACCCAGCACCCTTCATCCTGCCCCACAGGTGATGTGGTCTGACCCCATCCCTTTCAGACTTCAAACTGCATCTGCTCCCAGAGCACACGTATGCGGATGCAAGACAAGTGGTGTGTGCTGCTGGAACGAGGGCTCACACCCAGTGCAGATCTAGGACTTCCAGGCAAGGAGCCCTCTCCCACTATGGTGGGTGGTGTGGGGAGGCAGCAGCTCCTCCCTCGGCTCCCTGGCAGGCAGAGCACGAGCTGAGACAGAGCGAGGAGCAGACGGCACGATTAGCTCTGCTCAAAAAGGTCAAAATACTTATCAGACACGAACAGCAAAGCTAAAAATACACTCGGCACCTCCCTGGCAATTCTCTCCCGGGGAAGTGACAGCCGTGGCTGGTGGGGAAGGGGGGGGGGTGTGGATTGTGAACAGGGCTGCTGCACTCCTGGATGGGTGCCTGGATCAGCAAGGGGGGGAGTCTTCCCCCTTCTCCCATCCCTCCATGTGACTAGGGAAGGGCAGAGTGACACCACTACCAGAGGCATTAGAGATGCTCTGAGGGTGAACGGGATGGTTGGGATAAGGCACAAGAGGGACGATGCTGCAGCCAGGCTGAAAGTCAGGCTGTGGAGGAGTTGGGGGGGAAACTGCACCAGAGCTGAGACATCAGAGACCAACAGGATGGGGGGAAGAACAAGGAGGTAACAGCATGCCATGGATGGTACAGGTGGGAGCTGGAGACACAAGACATGCTCCCTTAGTAAAGAACCAGTGCCATTACCCTACCTCACCCACTGCTCTCACTCTCAGGGTCCGCTCACAAGCATCCAGGCTTCAGGACGTTCAGGCATTTTCCCTTGGTGCTCCTGGTCACCCTCACGCAGGCAGGAAACATGCCCCATGGCCACGTGTCTGGGAGGAACCGCATCGTGCAGCACACGCTCCCCAGGCACTGCAGCCCTGCCGAGGCAACCAGCAGAACTGCAGAGTATCCCCCACCTCCTGAGGGCAAAGGTCCTGGAGAAGAAGAGGTGACAGGCACCACGAGGATCTCCTCACCTGCCTTGACACAGGCACCATCCTCCCCAGGCCCCTCGGATGTGTGTTTTGATGCTTTCCCTCATGGTGCAGCAAATACATCTACTAACCCCTCTGGAGTGGCCCTGCCTCTGCCGTGTTGGCAGCTGCAGTAGGAAGGAAATTCTCAATGATGTGGCAATTCTTGGTGCTATTTTTTGCTTGAGGTAGGAACATGCTTGTTCACATCTCTCTGTGCCTCTGCAGTGCCTCTTTGAGCACAGCTCTTTCCACCTCAGCTCCTCCCTCAGCCCAGCACTCAGCCTGGGAAGACCCCCAGGAATAAATGGCTCCTGTGAGACCCTTGAGGAACCTGGGCCTCCCAGTCCTAGCAAAGAGGGTGTGCAACCTGCTGGTCTCCCAGGCAAAATTCAGTTGTGCCTCTTGCATTTCATATTCAAGGGTTTTTTCTTCTGGCAGAGGCTATGAGACAGTGTAGGCTGTGGTCAGAGGAGTCTGGGGTTGCTCTGGGCTAGCACATTACTCCCTGGCTCCTGTGGTCACAGGGAGTCCAGCCCAAGACCCAAGGCCATCCCTCCTCCATCAGTTCCCATGGTGGACATGCCTTGGGTGGGACTGTGGGATGAGAAACGGGTACTTTCCGACCAGAATTGCTCCAGCCCTGCACATGGGAATGCACAGCGTGGGAAAGCTGTGGGACACCGGTGTGACACTAGGGCTGGGGACCCAGCAGGGATTTGAGCAGCTTCCCCGCAAGAATCGGGTCTGCACCAGCACCATCCGCAGTGACAGTGAGGAGAAAAGACAGTGCCAATTTGCAGCAGGGCTCCTAAATGCTGTCTCTGCCAATCACTGTCACCACACAGCACCGAAGACCTCACCTGGGTGACGGTTCAGCTCCTGGTGTCCCCATCTCATTAGGAACAGTTACCATCATTATCGCTGCGTTGACTCCTGCCCTGCACTGTGCAGGCAAACGCTGGCCCCGCAGGTGCCCCTGCTGCCCCTGCAGGGACAAGATGCTGGAGTTGAGAGACAAGACGAGTTGTGTGCACCGAGGTCTCAAGTCATCTCAGGATTTCCTGGGGTGCTCAGGTGACTGGGACCAGCCCCAACAGCCCTTTGCCGTCCTGTGCTCCTACACAGTGAAATGGGGCCAGCTGCTGCTGTGTGCTTGCCCTGCTCTCTTTCACCCTGGCACCCAGTGTATCCGCTTCGCTGGTGCACAGCTTGGATTAACCCTGGGGGTTACCTGTATCTCTTGGAGAATAGGGCAGCCTGCCTCCGTGTTCCACTGTCATGGGGCTACCTCATGTCCCTGAAAGCGCAGACTGGGCTGCCCATGTCCCTGCCACTGTGTTCCGTCCAGCTGCAGAACTACAGCTGGGAGGTGTCATCGCTGCTCCCTGCTCTCTCGAGTGTCACCATCTTCCAGGAGCTGTGGAGATCACGGCCAGAACAGGAAGGACTGGGAAAGACCCTTCGCAGGGACCAGATGCCAGCCCCCAGCCCCGTTGTCTCCAGAGGCTTGTTTTTGTGTCCTTGTGCCCTAGAATAGATCTGGTTCCCTCCTACACTCACCACTCTCCTTGTGCCCTAGTTGTGCAAGGGACACAAGGACCCCACTGTGTCGTCCCTCTGCTCATCTCCAAGGAGGAAAGCAGGAGGAAAAATGTACTTATTGTTTTGCCTCCACTTTACCCTTCCTTTAGGTGAGGGCTTTTAATTTCCTTTCAGGGCCAGAGCAGCAAACACTAAATGATGTCAGATCCCTCGGTGCAAAGCCAGGGGATCCCCCAGCCTCTGGATAAGCCTTGGCTGAACGACAGCCCAGTACCTGCAGGTCAGAGACCTTCCTGGTGCTGCTGACAGCTCTGCTAAAAGCTCTTTGTTGCTCAGCCCCTAAGGTCTTGCTAAGTGGCAAACAGCACAGAGAGCATCTGCAGAGCCTGTGATAAGGGTGTCCGGGTGGAGACACGTTCTCTGAGCAGCAGCAGGTCATGGGCAGCATCACATCTCACCCTGCCTGCTTGCTGGGGGGTGGATTGATCCACAAGCAGACTGAGCCCTTTGGCCCAGCTGGGAGGACTGGCTCCTCTCCAGTGCGTACAATGCTTACCATGGACGTCCCTGCAGAGGAGACAGTGCCATCACTGCTGGCAGCCCCTGCCACCCCTTGGCTCCCCCGTGCCCCTGCACCTCTCCATTAGCTCCATGCCAAGTGCTCCCACCCAACCTGTTGATTACGGACCCATTACCGCAGCTTGCTCTGCGTAATCACCCCCTGGGTGCTACCCTGGTGGAAGAGCCCCTGGAGAGCAGATGTGATGAGCCGTCGAGCCAGGGCTCCTTTGGTGGGTGCCTACACCTTTAAATCGGGGAGAAAAAAAAAAAAAATAAAAAAAAAATCCTTCGCCTAGAGGGCAGTGGAACAATTTTGACTTTAAAAAGAGAGCGAGACAGAGAGAGCGAAGTGAGCGTTAACAACTCCTGATCCAGTCCCTGGGCATTCATTAATGTTTCATGGCGCTTTCAATTATTGCCTCCTCTGCCACTGCCGTCATCTGTCTCTTCAAATCGACGGTATAATAACCACTCAAGCAGAAATCCACTCTGCTGTCTGCCCGCTGCTCCCCTCCCAGACTCCGCAACTCCCTCTCTCCCAGCTTTTCATCTGGGCCTCACACAGCTCACGCTGGAAATGCCTTTGCCCCTTCCCTGCACATCGGGTGGCCCCAGCTGGGGACAGTGCCACGGGGGACACGGGAGGCCAGGGGACGTGTCAGACCCTCCTGCTTCGGAGTCAGGCTTTTATGGAGCAGATCCCACCCCACGCCGAGGTTCGGAGGCACTCTCTGGGGCACGGCGTGGATCTGACACACCAAGCCGGGTCACCGAGTCCCCAAGCCTCGCGTGCGCCCCACAGCACCCACCCCATGTTGCAGGGCACATCCCACCCACCAGCCTCCAAACCCCGTGTTCCCGGTCAGGAACAAGCCGGGGTGTGCAGGCACCGCGTGTTCCGCACACCCACGCAGCCCAGCCCTTCGCACCCACACACCCGTGAGCAGCTCGGCTCTGCCCGCACAGGCAGCGACAGGCAGGATGCCCGCTGCACGCACAGCCCCGGGCTCAAACCCCAGCACGTGCTCGCACCCCAGCAGATGTGTCCCACATCCCTCCTGCCCCTGAAACTGGCCCCACCTGAGCCTTCCCAGGACACCCGAGAGCCCCAGGCAAGCGTAGTCTCCCTGGGTGTCCAACAGCAGCGGCCAGAGAACCTCTGGGTGCCTGGGGCAGGGGAGGAGCGGTGCTGGAGGAAGTTGCCAGGGACTAGGAAGCCAAGTTTGTCCTTGCAAGATGTCCTGGGTCAGCCAGGGGAGGTCTGAAGAGGGTTGGAAATGAGTGAGAAGGAGCCAAGCACCTACAGCTCGCTGCAGAGTGTGAGTCTCGCCCAGCAGTGAACTGCACAGCTCAGCTCAGCCTCTCAGTGCCTGCATAGTCTAAGATCTGCCAACGTCAAGGCTGCAAACCTCACACAAGCCCCATAAATCTTATATTTGCCTTGTCCAGTGCTCACAAATAAAGTGTCCCTGGGACTCAGCACCTTGGGGTGAAGGAGACAGAGCCTTCAACTCAAGGCAAGGATCTGCAAAGGACCAAAGAGTGGATTCCCAACTACTCTGCCCAGCATCCCCCAGCCTGTCTGGACACATCGTTGCTGTTTGGGATGGGAGGAAAAACTTGTGGCTTCCATCACAGATTGCAATGAACTCAAAACACCCTGTTTTGATGTCAGCGTTTCTGCTCAGGAAGACAAAAGCATTTTGCTTAGATGAAGTGATGTCCTTCAACCCCACGCCTGCATTCGCTCCTTACCAAGGTGTTGGGACTCTGCACTTTTTAAAACGTATTATTTTCCCACAATGGAAATAGTGTTGAAATGTTAAAATTTCCAGTGGGACATTTCCTATTTAACTGTCCTCTCTGGGCTGGGATTTATGGCTGACGGCTGAATCACCCACATCTTGTTGCTATTACCATAAAGCCCTCCTCACTCCTGGGGTCCTCCCCAGCGCTGGCATCCAAGTGTTCTCCAAGAGGAAGAGAATGCTCAGAGATGCACCAAGGCCACCTGAGAGATCTGGTGGCAGATGGGCATCCAGAGGCAGGTCTGTGTCAAGACAGACCAGCAGCCACCACCCTTTTTTGACCACGTCAGTGGCCAGGCCCCTCTGCCGGGCAGAGCTGGCTTGTGCTGCCCATCATACCCAGGACAGGTTTGCAAAGCAGGTTTCCAGCCCCCTCTCTGATCTGCTGCCACCAGCACTCACAGCTGCTCCCAGCATCTCCAGCTCTGCCTGCTGCAGGGAGGCTGGAGGCACAGATCTCCTTGCAAACCCTCGGTGCTCCTCCTTTCCCCCACCATGACAGTTTTCCTTTTGAATCTCACTTCTCCTTTTCCTGGAACTCTTCTGGCTGGCGGAGGGCTGGAAGGAGGCAAGCAGGAACTTGGCCCCGGGTAGTGGCTGGACTCGGTGCGAGGTGCTGGGATGCACAGGAAAGCCCCAGCAGGAGTTTTACTCTCTCTTTTCTTTCTCTCACTCTTCTAAGGATGTTTCGGAGTCCCTCTGATGGGAGCCAGATGTGCCCCAGCTGTTTCTGCTTAGCAGAGAGCTGGCCCGCCTCCTGCGCGCTCTTGAAGGATGTGCGTGTGTTTTGGTGATGTCACCACAGCCCCGCTGGCCACGGGGCTCCCACGCACGGGCCCCGCTCCCCGCGAGTGTGTGCACAGAGCTGGCGGGTGCTGCCCGCCCTGGCGAGCCCAGGCAGGCCGGGGCACGAGCTGGCACGCACGCGTACCCTGCCTCTGCTTGCGCACGTCTGCACGTGCTCTCGTGTGCTCACGGCACGGGGAGCCTTCAAGCGCACACGCGTTCGTGCGCACGCACCTGGGTCTGCACCTCCAGACAGCCAGTCTGGGTTGCTCCAGGCCACAGCCCGGGGCAGGGGCAGATGCTGCGTGGGATGCCCAGCGGCTGCTGCTCCAAGCAGAGGTTTTCAAGCTCTGGTGGCACCTTGCCTTCCTCCCACCCATCTCACTGCAGCACAACGGGGTGGTGTGGGCAGGTGTGCAGGGGGCTGGCCACCACCTCCTGCTATCAATGTGCTTCGCCTGGCAAATGCCAGCAAGCACCAGCACCCCAGAGCTAAGAGGGAGAGCTGTGTCCTCCCCGGAGGGACCCAGCAGGAGCCGAGCTCACTGGTCCATCTCCACATGCTTCCAGCATCAGTGTGCTCCCTCAGAACCAGAGTGAGCCAAGATCCCTGTCAGCGACTGTGCCTGTGACTCCTGGAATCTTCCACGGAGTAATTAGCCGTGGACACTTTCCTCCATCATTCACCTGCCCCTGAGCACCACCTAAACCTCCCGACCTCCCTCCCGACACACACATCTGCACACAAGTTGTCTATCACTGCAGTATTTCCCCCGAGGGCTTTCAGAGATGGCCTCCTGAATGCCCTGGGAAGGGGGTCTGTGGGGGAAGCAGCCTGCTCAGTGTCAGTCCCTTCCAGTCCAGTCCAGTCACAGCAATTCCAGTACTCTCTGGGATGGTTCATCCAGCTTCCCCCCACAGTGCTGCAGAGTGGGGCTGGGGTTTTGTGGTCCCAGTGTGCTGGGGTCCGTGACTGACAGGAGCTGGGGGCTGTTTCTGGCTGGACCTGCAGTGACACAGGAGGAACGACTTGGTGTCCAGGACCCAGCCCTGCCACAGTCAGTATCCAGACCCAGCACCAGTCTCCTCTCCCTGGCTCCTGTTTTCTTTCCCATTTATGGGCTTGTATTGCTGTTCTCATTTCCTTGTGCAGCATAAATCTCAGCGACTCCAGATGACATTTAGGAGCAAGGCAGGTGGGGCTGGAAGGGACAGCGGTGTGGTGGGAGGTGCAGGAGCCAACCCATCCCATCCAGGGATGCTGAACCTCAGGATAAACCTGGAACAAGGTGCCTGATCCAGGAGGTCAGAATTGACCCTCCACATGCCAAGCTGGAGAGCTGGTGCTGGTACCCCAGGGCAGGGGGGTGGCCCAAGCTGGGCATCCCAGTGCAGACTTGTGTCCGTGGGGGGCTGGCACTGCCTCTTCCCCCCCCCCCCCTCCCCCACCTCCCCCCCCCCCCCCTCCCCCTTCCCACCCCCCCCTCTGGGCGGGGGACGCCGTTTTCGGCGGGGCCCCCCGTTGGC
>WUAM01000359.1:35002288-35020995 GCA_024336885.1 Actenoides hombroni
GGGTTGAGGCCCCATCCCTGGAGTTACTCAAGGTGAGGTTGGACAAGGCTCTGAGCAGTCTGCTCTAGTTGAGGGTGTCCCTGCTCACTGCAGGGGGTCTGGACTAGATGACCTTTGGAGGTCCCTTCCAGTCCTGGCCATTCTATGATTCTATGATGACTCCTCCACCATGTGCATTTCTGTGCAGCTAATGGATCTCCCTGTCTGACCTCTGCTTCTTCAGCATTCAGTGCCTCAGTCCATAAAAATGCATCTTGAATCTCTGCCTGGTACTAGGACTTTACAGCTACAGGTATCACACCCCATCCCCATTCCCCTGGGACAATTCATTGCCCACATCATGCACATGGGGAAACTGAGGCATGAGGACACCAAAAGGTAACCAGTAAGTTTACTGCAAAACTGAGAAGAGCCCCTGGTACCCCAGCTCCTTTGCAGAGTCAGGGTGGGGGAAGCAGGGGTCACTCCATTGGGGTCCTGCATCAAAGCCCCCAGGACATCCTAGCAGGGACCATCTCCCCAGCTCTGAGCACAGAGGGACTGCAGTGCTGCTGGGGCCGGGCTGCCTCCTGATAGTAACCCAAGACTGGGCAAATGTCACATCCAAATGGCACAGATAAATGGCACGGATGAGTGCCCAGATGGGGAAAAAAAAAAAAATCCATCAAGGTCAGTGAACAAAGGGAGAGAAGGACCTACCTGAAGTGCAGCATTCTGGGTCTGTACCAACCTTCTGGCTCCACAGTTGCACTGACGAGGTGCAGACCATCTGTCATGGTGAAGTGATATCAAAGCAGTCTGTAGGATCCTCCAGATATGGTCCCCAGCTCAGCCTCCTGTCCTCTGTCTGGTTCAGAACTGCTGGGGAGGCCTGGCCTGGCAATGCCATCCCCCTGTCCTCCTCCTCACCTGCATCCTCACCACAACAAGCAAGTGCAGGGTGTGGAGTCCCAAAGTCTTCTCCACCCCTGCTTGGTGCAGCCACATCACCCACCTCTTTGCAAACTCTGCTCCTCCCCAAGCTCCCTGTAAATCTTCCCTGCCCCAGCTGAGGACAACAAGGGCCATGATGCCACTGTGTCAGCTCATTGTCCAGCACGTCAGCAGCTTACCCCCTATAGCTCCATCTGCTCTCTGCTTTGCACAGGCTGCATCATCATCGAGAATACATGAGGCAGGTCCAGCCTTCATCTCTCCTGCCCGGGTCTTGTGCAGCTCTTTGTGTGAACTGTGGACGAGATGCTCTGTATTCTGTGTGCTGCCTTTGCAGAGATGCTCTGTACTCCCTGGTGTGGTTTCAGTGGTACCACTTGACCAAGGGCCTTTGGGCTTTCCAAGAGGAGTATGGGGGCTTGTCTCAATGGTGACACAGCAGAAACCTGTTCTTCCCCTTCCCAGGATGTGCTGAGGTCCCCGAAGATGGGAGAAGGCAGAGAGGGACAGGAGCTATTCATATCCCTCATCTCCCCAACACACTGCAGCTCTGAACAGATGTCTTGGGGTGCCCAGATAACATCAGCACCAGTGAGTGTCCCTCTGCAAGGCAGGGCAGGAGCAGCCGTAGGAGGGCAGAGATGTTTCGACCATCTCCATCTTTCATCGTCCAGACAGGATAGATGGCCATGGGGAAAGCTTTCAGGATGACACAGAAGGAGCAGCTAATCCAGTGGGGCTTTGGGGGGCTCAGGGCTGGGACAGGGTCATCCTGGGGCTGCAACTGTCTGTGATGAGGAGCTCCCGGGGTTGGGAAAGGGCAGACTTAGGGAAGGAGGGCCAGGACTTCCCTACCAGTCAGCTTAACTCCAATTCCCCGAAAAGCTCTGGAACAATTACTCAAACAAGCTCTTGCAAGCCTGCAGCGGATAACAAGGAAATGAGTAACAACCAGCCTGTGTTTGTCAGCAGCAAAGTGTGTTGCACAATCTAATTTCTTCATGCAGCGGAGCAGCAGGCCTGGCACAGGGGGGAGCAGGAGATGCCATGTATCCAGATATGCACCAGGCTTTCCACAGGGTTTCTCAAGATATTTTCCCAGGCAAGTTCTGGAAGCGTGGATGGGAGAGAAGTCAGATGTCAGATGGTAAGAGGCGTTCAGGAAGCTCTTCAGGAGGTGCAGTAGCTCTTTACCTGGCAGCAGAGCTGGGCTGCCTGAGTGGCTGAGGTGTCTCCTGGCTCCAGTACAATTTTATCTTCAATAGCAGCTTAGGAATGAGACAGGGAAGAGGCCATGTGAAGGCAAACCCAAGAGTGAGCTGAAGCAATCCTCCAGGACAGCACGGCCAAGCATTTCCTGGGATGCATGTGCAGGAGCATTGCCTTCAAGATGCACCAGCTCTGCCCTGAGCTCTGGTGGGGAAACCGTTAGCTCTGGGTGCCTCATGTCAAGAACACAGTGACCCAAATTGACGGAGCCCAAAGAAGGGGAGGATGGTCATCTTGTGGGTAGTGGATGCACCAAGGGAGCCCAGCCCAGCCTTATTGCCGCTCCTAAGACAGCGCACTCCAACAGACACTTTAGGGACCACTTCTGGCCACTCTGCACCCAGGATCACCCACAAGACCTATCTTCAGGTCTGCTGGATGCCTGAGCCTGCACACTGGTGTCTATTTCTTCTCCAGTCAGAGGGAGACCAGATTTACCCCTGCACAACAGCAGGAGAGCAGGAACTTAGTCAGGGGCTGCTGTGCTAAAGCAAGGCTCCTGTGGAGACCTCCAGACTCTTCTAAAATGACATTTTTTTCCACCTGAACACCTTCATTTTTAAGCTGTGCGTGCATGAAGTGGAAAGGACCATGTCATCCCATCACGGTGGTATGAGTGCTGGGCTTCCAGCTCCTCCACAGAGAAAATGAGGCATTTTAAGACATTCAGATGCATGTTCTTACTTTGTCATTTGCACCAATGAGAAAGATGTTTGAATACAGTTTTCATGGAGGAGGGAGAGACTCACCAGCCAGGGAGCATCTGTCTCTGCCAGCTGACACCCAGGAAAAGAGGTGGTGATGGAGGTTGTCTCTGGCAGAAAGAGGGGAAGCTGGCTGGACCTGGGAGGAGCTGGCCAGGGCTGGAAGGAGGCAGTTTCCCCTCACCTCTCCCTGTCCCAACAAGGCTAAGGGAGGAGACCTCCTCTGCAGCTCCTCCTTCCCTCCCCCAGCTCATCCCAGGCTCTGTGGGAGGGCAGCCATCACCCACCCTGTCAGATACATTTCAGTGCCTCTCTTCCTCCCTGTTCCGGTGAAGGGTGCCTTGCACGCAGCCGCATGATTGACTTTAAATATAAGAAGTCAAAACAACCAAAGGCCACCCATGAAAAGCCGCGTGCCAGCTCCTGACAGCCCGCACATCGTCCTCCCAGCTCATCAGCATCGCTCGGCTCCCGTTGACATGACACTTCTCTTTCTCTGTCAGCTGGCGGAAGTCATCTCGCTGAGGTCCCTGATGAGGAGGGGGACTGGGATGCAAACGAGTTTGTGCCCCCCCTAGGTTGCCGCTTTGCAGACAAGCATCTTGCTTGGTCAGGCTGGCTGCTTCCAAACCGCGTGCCCCCGAGGAAAGTGTGCACCAGCACCTCGGCTTTGATGGGTGGCTGGAGATGTGCCACCTCTGATGGAGACATGAGAATGAGTGCTTGCTGTCACACAGGCAAGCGAAGGAAGGATGCAAGACAGGGGAGTGTGGATACCTCCTGTATGAGCATCCCAGGCGCTGCAGCCTTCCTGGAAGAAATGCAGTGAGAGCAACGCACCGGGAGGGGTTCTTGTGGGGATTTCCAGGTTTGGTGCTGCCAAAGGTTGAAGCATGGGGACAGGGGAGCAGTAGGAAGTCAGGATGTTTTGACAGCATGAAATCCACCACTCCTGGAAAGGAAGATTGTTTCCTTCAAACCCATGGGGTGCCCTTAACTCTGTCCCTGGGCTGCAGTGGCACAGCAGTGCTTACGTAGCTGGTTGTCCATAAGATCAAGGTCACACTCACAGTGACAGAAGAATCCACAGGGGAGCCACAGGAGCCAGGTTGTCAGTGAGATCTGGACAGACTGGAGAGCTGGGCAAAGGGGAACCTAATGAACTTCAACAAGGATAAGTGTAAAGTCCTACACCTGGGGAGGAATAAACCCCCTGCACCAGTAGAGGTGAGGGGTTGCCCTGCTGGAAAGCAGCTCCATGGAGAAGGACCTGGGAGTCTTGGTGGACAGTAAGTTCTCCATGGGACAGCAATGGGCCCTCATGGCCAGGAAGGCCAAGTCTTCTGGGGTGCATTAAGAAAACTGTTTCCAGCAGGTCAGAGAGGTTCTCCTCCCCCTCTACTCTGTACTAGTGAGAGCACATCTGGAGTATTTTGTCCAGTTCTGAGCTTCCAAGTTCAACAGGGACTTGGAGTGAGGTCAAGACTCAGGTGGTCCCTTGAAGGAGGTAGAAATGGTCAGGACCGTTGGAGGAGGTATTTCTGAGCTACTCAAATATGGGTGAACAAGTGAACACCCTGAAAAGGCTCATAGGTTTTGTCTTGTAAGGGTTTATTGCTTCCTATGTGTGTGTATAAAGCAAATGTCAACACAAACAGGCATTTAAAGATAAAACTGATGCTAATAATAATGATCATGATAATGCTGCCCCCCAGAATAACCATACAAAGGCTGACAGAGAGAGGGCAGGGAGCCCCAGGCTCTAACGAATGGGTGCACTGGGAGAGCTGCGGCTGGCCGGTGGGCTCAGGCTGGGATGGTCTGGCAGGGTAACGGGGCTGCTGCTGTCCCGTGGCTCTAGTCCTGGGGACTTGTGCAAGCACATTCCAGACATCCAGCCTTCACAGCATTTACACGAGGCTGGAAACAGGCAGAAATTGTGTCAGCGTCTCTGGAACCCTCCGGGATGGAGTTTGGGGTCTCAGTGTATGTCCTGAGCTGGAGATGGTCACGAAGACAGGAGACTTTGGTCACTTCTGTCTGTGAAGGGCTTATTTTGGGGTGTCCGTTGCAGGGATGGATGGGTGAGTGGGTGCGTGTGTGTGCACCGGTGGGGGCAAAGGGCGGGTCTCGGTCTGTTTCTTTGTCCTGGAACCACACCTGCCCTGTCTGTCCCCATCACGGGTGATCACTCTGCAGTTCTTTCCCTGCTATCTCCCTCTTATTACTACCCAGTGCAGGAGATGGAGGATTTTTGCTATCGCCTCGGAGCAACTGTGCTCTTAAGTTTCTTCCAAGACTCACACCAGGGCCACTTCTCTGCATGTGTGGTCTCTTGGATGGCGTAGCGCTCATAAATAAATAAGGGGAAAAGTTCTTAATCTTCATTCGAAAGCTCCTGGTATCACAATGCTGCTGCACAAAAGCCATCTTATTAGCCCCAAGTGCAAAATGCTGCCTTTTCTTGCAGAAGCTCATTAATTGCAGGTCACCATTCAACAAGAAAGATGAGGCACTTGAGTTCTTCAGGCTCTCATTAGCCACAGAGCTGAACAGTATGTGTGAAATTAACAGTCACCTGAGTACCTCTATAATTTCATAATTATTAGGCCTAATGGGTTAGTCTCTGCCAAATGGTTTTAACTCCTTCCTGGCCAAAGCAGGGAATCGCACGACATGCCAAGGTTGGCGTGTTTCAGGAGTTTTATAACCATTTAACAGCTTTCTTGTGGAAATAATAATAATAAGGAGAGGAAGTTTCCAGGATCATGTACTGTTTGCATTTTTTAGCATATGTTTAGCTTTTAATTATTCATATGCAGCGCGCCAAGGAAGCAGATAGCCTGTATCCCGGAGAGTGGGTGAAAGAGCGTTCTCTGCAAAGGGATTTTAATTGGTTTTAAAATGTGTTCTCTGTGTGTGTTTATATTTGTGCGTGTGTGTGAGAGTTGAGCCTTTGGTTTCTTTTCTCCTTGATGATTACATTACATTATTTCCCATCTCTTACATTTTTATTTATCTTAGGCTTAAAAAAGAAAATCAGAGCTGATATTTCTGCCTCTGCTTTTGAACTCAAGGATCTTGGAAATGGTAGTACCTTTTAATGGGGATTTTCTCCTACTTGAAACCAGCTTAGACAAGAAGCCGGAGGGGAAGGCCACCTCTCACCTCCAAGTAGCTAATTGTTTTTCTTGCATTTCGTCTCACAGTCCAGAGCGTGGGTGCCTTGTGACAGGCAGGAACATGCACAGCATGGTCCCCCCCGATTTTGGGGTGACCTGGTTGGGGGCTCTGACCCCTTGTCCATCACGTTGCCCCCCCATGGGAAACTCCCTGGGCAGCCCTCCCTACCTCCACAGCCTGGGGAATCAGCCCTTTCCCTCCTCAGCACTGCCCACACATGGGGGGGACAATCCTCCCCCCTCCTTTAGTCCTTGCAAAGGCAGGATCCAGGCACAGGGTGTCTGCTCAGGCCGGTCCCAAACATACAGCACCAATGAATTCAAGTTGCTTCTTAAAACATCTCTGTGCCCACTCCAAAACGGGTTATACTGGGAATGCCACGGTCTCCTCCAGGACCCAGGGTATAATCCCCTTTCCTGCTGCTTTCAGCCCTGATGAGACCCTGAGCAGTGATGAGGGGACACAGGTTACATGGGCCCAGCAGACCCAGGAAACACGGAGATGTTTAAAATCGTCCCTAGTACCTTGTTTTGCACAAGACAGCTCAGCTCTGGAGACAGAAGGTCGTGCTGGTGTTTCCCAGGACAGCGTTTCCCACTGCGTGGCTGGGGCTGGCGGCAGCAACGGTGAAGAGGGAGGACTTTGGCTGGAAGGGACCTGTCCAACCAAGCTCAGGCAGCAGAGACCAAGGTACTCTCGGCTGCAGGAGTAAAACCCTGAGAGCTCCTGTTGGTGAGAAATTGTGGTCCTGGAAGCTGCTATGGTATTAGCAGAAGGTGGTTGACCTCCTGCTTCTGCACCAGCTCTGCCCAGCCTCAGCCCACAGCCTCCACGCTCTTTAACTTCATTACATTTTACAAGTTTTAGGTTTTCTTTGGCTGATTCTGTCCTGACATTTGTTTTCATTGTGCGAGAGCTAAGGAAGGGCCCTTGGGGCCTGAAGTCCCCCCAGGACTGTAGTGAGAGTGAGTAGTTCATAGGTCCTCACAGCATCACACAGCAAGTTCCTGACATGTCCCAGGGCTGGGCCAACCCCCACCAGAAGCACCAGTGGCCAGGGTGCTGGTGGCAGCAGCAAGGACCTGGAGCACTTGAAGATGCTGGCTCCCAGTGACAGCAGGGATGGGTTTCTCCAAACCCTTTTCAAGTCAGGAACCAGTTGGGATAGCTGCAGGACATCAGAAAAGACAGAGGCTGGGATCTGGAGGCTTGGGCAGTTACCAGCATCAGCCCCTGTGAGTTAATACCTTCATGTCAGTGCTCAATTCCCTGCGCTGCCTGTGCTGGGAGATCAAGGCTGGGAGGAGGGAGGGTCTTTCTTCACTTAGGTGCTGGAGAAACGTCTCCTTCGATGATATTTCACCTTACCTCTCCTTGCCACATCTGTCAACTTCTGCTAATTACTGAGTTTGCTATCACCCTCCGCACTGATGTGAAGGGTAGGAAAAAGAGAAAAAGGAGGTTAAGGGATTCTACAATTATAAATGATGTCTGGCAGGCTAAGGTACCATATAATGCATTATAAGCACTTAAAAAGCTAACCCATTCTGTCTTCTTTCTTTGGCATAAATAATGGCTTTTTTTTATGAATAAATCATGCAGCCAAGGTCTCTGAAAATAGCAGGAACCTGGAGCAGAATGTCTCCATCCTCATTTTTGCTAGGACAGCAGAGAAGTCAGCAATCCACTCCATCACCACTGATAAACCGGGGCGAGCGCAACTCCCAGTAATGAAATAGGGAGATAAAGTTTCAGGAGGGTGAGCGGGGCAGGGGGATATTTCTGCCAAAGCACCGATTGCACCCAGGCTCCAAATGAAACATAATGGACTCTGAGGAGATAAGCATTTTTTTCTGCCCCATGAATAAAGCAAGACCTCATAACTCATAGACAGGCAAAGCTGCCAGCAACTTAAAAGTGCTTCCTTCTGCTTCTGGTTTGTGTTTCCTTTTAATGAAGCTCCTCCAAAGCCAAGGGGGGGCTTAGAAGTGGGACTGGAAGTGAGCCCTGCCTTTGCGTGTGTGGAGTCCGACTCGCCGCGGGCGGTGGGGAAGGGCTGGCTGGGCAGCCAGAGCCACCCAGACCTCGGCACAAAGGGCTCGCAGCTGCACTTCGTGCTGGAGAGAGGCTGCCCCGGCAGAGAGGGGGGTCCTGCTGGCCTTCGAGGCAGGCGTGAAGGCAGGGAGGAGGCCTCCCTGCCCCTGCCTGCAGTCTGGGATGAGGGTTCAGTGGGGGCACGGGACCTCTGCTCAGCCCCGGCTACTTCTGCACCCTGATTTTTCCCCCACTGATGTCTCTCTCCCCTCTGGGGACATGAACACCCAGCCAGCCCCCTTGCAAAGGGTCTTTCCCAGCTCCCTAGTCCAGCTGGAGATGTCCAACCCTGGCCACCCAGAGGGACCGTATCGAGGCACAGCTGAAGATTTGGAGGCTGTCTTGCAGGACACACATGGTCTGAGCATCACAGGGTCGGACTCCCCGTCCACAGCGCCCTGCACCCCTCCCAGCCCTGGGTGCTGGGCTCTGTGAGACACAGCCCTCCTTCTCCAGGCACAGCCCACCCTCCTGCCAGTGAGGAAAAGCTCATCCCCTTAAAAACACTTCCCATGTGGGTGCAAGGGTAGAGCCCCCTTCCTGTCCTCAGTCTGGATCACACAAAGAGGTTGGAATTCACACCTACCCCAGAGACCTCATAGGTCTCCTGCAGGATGGTGGTTGCAGGATCAAGGGTCTCAGTCCACAAGCAGCACAAGCCAAGCCTGTCATGACCCATGAAGCACTTTTGGGCTGGGCCTCTCACCTCCCACAGCCTCCAGGCCTCCCACACCTCCTGATGATCTCCTGAGCTGCATCACCAGGTGCCGGAGACCGTACAGCTCATGACATGATCCTGGACAGATGGACTCTCCCCATGGCTGGAGGAAAGCAGCACAGTAGGGAGTGGGTACAGCCCTCAGGATGCTGGATAGGATGGAGACCCCAGGTGTTACCCCCTTGGCTCATGCTCAGACAGCAAAAGACCTTATTTCCTGTTGGGACACAGTTTCACTGCAGTCTTTACTTTCCTGGGACCAAGGGACATACTTGAGTTGAGTTGAGTCCTTTACATGCACAGGGCAGGACAGGCAGCACAAGAAGAGCCAAGAATCTCCGGTAAGAGGGTCTGGGGCTCAGCGTGGAGAGGAGCTTTGTATTTACAGCAAGTGGTTAGCAACTGGCAGCTGTGTTTGAAGCAGAGAGCTGAGCCATGGGCTGTGCACCAGAGCTGCAAACAGACCCAGGACCCAACATCACAGCTTCCCCACCAGGCATGATTTTTGAGGGTCCAGCCCAGGGCACTGGTGGGTTTGGGAACAAGGATGCTTCACCACCGCCTAGAGACCATTGCCCACCCTGCTCTGGGCAGCCCCAGGCAGTGCTCTCTGCAGCCCTGTGTTAAAACCTCTGCAGCAGCACCAGTGCAGGGCAGCCAGGAAGGCCAGGAGCCCGCAGGCTCACTGACTACTAATCAGCCGGCCACAAGCCCTGAAATGCTGCTCTTGGGGCTGTGGATTAAATGATGGCTTCATGAGGAGCTGCAGGGCGCAGGCTCTCCAAAGCTGCCCAGGGGCTGCCGGGGCTGGGGTTGTGCTCAGAGGTCAGCGCTGCACAGCACTGGCAGCAGCATCCTGGAAAGGCAAAGCTCCAACCTGTCCTCGGAGGAGTATTAAAGGCAGATGGAGGGGAAAGTGGAGCTGAAAAAGCCCAGTTATAAGTGATTAGGGCTGTACTGAGCAGGGCCAATTGCTGGGGCACCTTTGCACAGCAAAAGCTGCTGTCAAAGCCTGGTCCATCGTCTTGCAGGGAGACTGGGGAGGCAGCACTGCACCACTGCATTCCTGGGGACACACCTCTGGGCTCCGAGGACCTGTTCTCTGGGGACATTACACCATGGTATGGGCCGCCTCCCACCGTGACAACCTCCCTGCAGGGTAGTTGGCAGTTCCCCGTGCATGCACATGCCTGCACACACAGCAGTGCACGCACACACTGTTCAGAGAGCCTCTGTTCAATTCTTTTGGGGGACAAGCTCAGTGATAGCCCCACGCACATGGTCACAGCCCTAGATCCTCACTCCCATGCACTCTGCTATGGCCGTGGCACACACAGTCACCAGCACCTGGGTGCCAACAGGCTCGGGCTGGAGCTTCACTCCCTTGAAGCTGCCTCCTGATCTGGCTGCTCAATGAAAACCCCTCAGGGGACTGTGAGATGCAGCACCACTGATGTGACAGCATCTGGGGTGTAGCCTGGAGGAGACTCGGGGGAGACCTTGTCACTCTCTACAACTACCTGAAGGGAGGGTGTAGTCAGGTGGGGGTCCGGCTCTTCTCCCAGGCAACCAGTGACAGGATGAGATGGCACAGGCTGAAGCTGTGCCAGGGGAGGTTTGGGTTGGATATCAGGAAGCACTTCCTGACAGAGAGGGTGATCAAACATTGGAATGGGCTGCCCAGGTAAGTGTTGGAGTCACCATCCCTGGAGGTGTTTAAAGACAGGCTGGATGTGGCACTGAGTGCCATGGTCTGGCAAATGTGGCGGTGTTGGGTCATGGGCTGGACTTGATGATCTCAGAGGGCTTCTCCAGCCTCAGTGATTCTGTGACTCTGTGATTCTCTATGCATGCGGCTGCTCACTCGCCCACACCCCGTGCAAAGGGTACACCCCACCTCCCCAGGGAAACACGTGTCCGTCCAACCCATGCTCCTGCACCTCGCACGCCCCAGCAGCACGCGGGGCCCTGCGCTGTGCTCCTGGGCTGCAGACGAAGGCTCTTTGCGTCTTCCCAAGGTCTCCACCGCTTTCCCAGCAAATCCTTCCCTCTCTCTCCTTTTGCTTTCGCTGCGTGGAAATAAAGGTTTCCTGGGGTCAGCACAAAAGGGAGGCTCTCCGCCTCCTCCTCTGGGTTTCCCCAGCCTGCACACCAGGCTGTGAGCAGCGCAGCCCGTGCAGAGGACAGGTCCGCACGGCCTCAGGCAGCCCCTGGGCCAGGTGGTTGGGTTGCTTCCTTGGGCTTAATTCAGCAGCAGCAGCTTGTGATGTTTCTCCCTCTCCCTGGGGTGGGCTGCTCATTTTTGCCCCAGAAGACAATGCCCTCTTTCAAAAACAAAGAAATTCTAAAGTACATATGAACATATGGTAACATATATTCTCGGCTGCCTATGTGGCCAATTTTCTGTATGTTACCATATGGTGCCGCGTATTTAGCAAAAATATAACTTGACTGTTTCTCTTTCCATATGGGGATTCTTTTGCCTTAATTAATAACATTGAGCAAAAACTCTTTCTAAGGTTTCCAAGATTTCTGCAAGGGAATATCTTATGACAGACACATGCTCCTGAAGGCTTTCCTCCTTATTTGTCTATAGCCTTCTGTCCTCATCCTCTTCTGCATGCTCCAAGGGCGTCTGTGGATACATCTGCCCCTGGGATCGCAGGGAGGGGGATGCTTCATCCTAGCTTGGCCCCTGTCCCACCGGCACCCATGGGAGCCCTTGTCCCCTCCTCAGGACCTGACCTGCAGTTGCAGGGATAAAGGAGCGATGTGCCTGCGGGCTGGATCCCTTCAGCTTATCCGGGAGATTTGAGGAGCCCAGTTAGCATAACACAGGGGCAATGGGGATGCCACTGGTGCAGCAGAGAGATTATTCACGGCCACCCTGTCTTCAAAGGAGTAGAAAGCAACACACTTTTGCAGCTCTCCAATTAAGCCTCTCAAGTGTCGGTTATCTCATATAATAGTAAAATATGTCACAGTATCCTCTCAGGACAAGCCTGCAGCCAACACCAGCAAGATGAAACCAGTTCCAGCTCTGTCAAGGCAGGATGGGGTGGGAAGGTCAGAGGCACAGCCCCAGCTGCTGGAGATCCTCCCGCTCTCCCAGCCAAAGCCTGTAAATGAAGACAAATCTCTGCAGATCTCTCCAGATGTGCCCCCTCTCCCTGCAGGGACGTCCCTGCCTCGCAGGCAGGCGAAGGCAGCGGGCAGAGCGGAGCTGGCGTGGGGTGTGAGAGTGGGGACAGGGGGACAGATGCTGGATTTCCACATCTCCCCATTCCTTGGGTCTCGGTGGGGACGCTGATCTCTCTTTTCAACTCCTGCACACTCTGGGGGGTGGGAAGGGACACGGGCAGTGCCCGGGGTGGCTCAGCTTTACCGCAGGGCCAGCAGAATGAGCCTGTCCCTCCTCCTGCTCATCAGCAGCACATTTCAGCCAGGCAGCCTCTGCTCCCCTTGGGGCTGCCCTTGCTCCCCACCTCCCACCAGCCCACAGGTCCCTGATGATGCTTTGCTTGAATGGTCTCAGCCTTCCCCAGCTCCAAAATCCTCTTTCCTCCCTTGTGGCTCTGGGATAGGCCAGCATTGCCCGTGGGAATGGGGTAGGGCAATGGTGGCTTGCAGCTGGGTATGAAGATGGAGGGTGCATGACTTCCCCTACCCTTCACCTAGAGCACCTAGGGCAGCCCCAGTGAAGGCCTTTTTGTGGTCAAGATCAAAGCTTTGGGGGCAATGGGAACCAGGATTTCATTGCCTGGGCTGCTCTGGGCCCCCTGGCTCCTCACATCCCAGAGCTCTCTCTGTCAGAACATTTCTCTCCTGAGGAGGTCACCAGGGACTCTACCAAACCCCTTCTGCCCTCACCCAGTCCATTCCCTATCTTGCTCCCTTCCAGCCCCGGTCTCCCACATCCCTCCCCTCAGCTCTGCATGGACACTCAGGGCCTACACATAACTCCTGCTCTTCTGGAACATCTCCTCGATGGGATGTTTTGGACATCCCTTGGAGGACAGGCCTTGGACATCACCTTCCCAATGATTTTATTCAATGTCTTCTAGGCTGCACAGGTATGGGCCTGGCCAGACATCTTCCTCAGCCCTGCTGACTTCATCCAACTCACTTGGATGGGTGGGATGGGAAAGAAAGACTCTCATGGACCATGGGCTTTGTGCAGTTTCTTGAAGGAGAGTCAGGGCAGTCCTGTATGAACCGGACAAATCAACTGGTGGTTTAGCTTGTGATCTCTCAGACTTGTTCTGCATCCCTAGAGCTTTCCTCTTTGAGACCTGAGATGATTTCAGGCCCAGGTTTCTGCCTTGCTCACTGTCTTCTGGTATCCCCTTCACCTCCAGCTGTTGTCTGACCTAGCTGAGGACCTTCACAGTGGCTTATTGCAGACTGTGACATGAGGAGAGCTAGCAGAGACATGGTCACCACCACTGCGAGTGCAGCATCTCTATTGCAATGGCTGCAGGAGCAGGGTGCTGCCAGGACCTTGTGTGCAGATGTTCCTGGCTTGGGACCACACAGGTGCCATGTGCAACTGCTCCACCATTTCCTCCCGATCCACAGAGCAGGACAGAGGGTGGGACATGTGCAGAGAAGTCAGTCTTTACAGTCAGATGGAAAACGTAGCCTGAGAGTCACACTGGGAAGTACATCTGGTTGATGGCTGGTCTGTATGCAGCATGGCTTTGAGCTCATGTCTGGGAAGGCATATCCACAGAGCAGGTCACCAGAGCATCAGTGACACTCTAGCTTCCTAAATCTGCACAATGGGCTGGTCGCATCCAGGCTATCCATGTACCATGAACAAGGTACTGGTGGGATCCAGTTCTTTACCCTGCTGTTGTGATGCTCATCTTCCCATCTGGTGCAATTGAGGCTGAGAAAGTGTCAGAAGGGAAGACCATGGGGAAGAGCAGAAGGACATGGGAGCTGCCAGTGCACAGAAAGATGGAGATGGAGGCCAGCTCTGGGCAGAGCTGTGAGACTGAGAGCACAGGGAGCAGATGGAGTTGAGGACAAGAGTGGAGCTGGGCACAGGATCAAGGAAAGCTGGGAGGGGTGAAGTTTGTGCTGAAATGACTGCGGGAGATCATCCTGCTCCTTGGGAAGGGTGCTGCTGCAGAGGGGGTGAGGCTTTCACTGGAGCAGGAGTGAAACTGGATGGGGCATTCCCATCACATTTCAGACCAGAATGTCCACTGACCCATCCTGTCCAACCTCTTGGAACAGCATCAAATGCCATCCTTGCAACAGGCGGCAAGTTGTACTTGTATAAGGGCTGTCGGTGCACTGAGAACTGTGCAAGGGCTGAGCCTGCCGGGCTCCTGGTGACAGTGGTGGCATTAGGAGATGGCACTGGGAGAAGGTCAGTGCGTGCAGAGAAGGCAGAAGCTGTCAGCATGCAGCTCTGCTGAGCAACTGGAAAGAGGACAAACATGGGGAGTGAAAAACAGGCTTTGCTGAGGAGCTGGTGGGAGATGCCTAGCATCAGGGGTTTGCAGTCTTCCAGGGAGGAAAACCACCCATCAGGAGAGTTGGCTGAAGCACGTCCTGGACCACTGCCATTGAGTTTTGGTATGGTGCAGAGCACCCGGGAATTTCCAAGGCCCGGGGAGAAAAGTGGAGGTTGGCCTAATATTTTAAAAGGGGAAACAGGACGATGTGGGTAATTACAAGTCTGTCAGCCTGACATTGATCCCAGGCAAAATAACAGAGCGGCTGATACGGAATGCAATGAATAAAGAATCAGAAAGGGTGATATAATTAATGCCAATCAACAGGGATTTATGGAAAATAGATCCTGTCAAACCAACTTGACGTCTTTCTTCCTGTTGTGTTTTGGAGGTGTTTTTTTTCTTCTTTTTTTTTTTCTTTAAAACTGGGATTACAAGTTTCTCCAGCAAGGCAAATGGGATTTGCTGAGGGCATGGAGAACAGTGATGAATCACCTAGGAGCTGTGTGATGTTTTCTCACAGAAATAAGAAAACCCAACCTACCATGTAGGGTGATTTATAACCACAGTGAGGAGGTCATGGGCTTGGCTGCACCGGACCAGACACAAACTGCCCGTTGCAGGAGGATTCTCCTCCCCAGCCAGTCCCATCAGTGATGGTGAGGATGCACTGGGCTGTCCGTGTCCCAGCAGTTCTCAGGAAGGAGGTCCTGCTGGGAATTCACTGGTGTGGCTGGGGGTGATTTATACAGTGGGGAACCCTGGTCACCAGACTGCCAT
Organism: Actenoides hombroni; assembly: GCA_024336885.1. Classification (NCBI taxonomy): domain Eukaryota; kingdom Metazoa; phylum Chordata; class Aves; order Coraciiformes; family Alcedinidae; genus Actenoides; species Actenoides hombroni. The sequence goes on from WUAM01000359.1 coordinate 35,017,438, forward strand.
GGAATGGACTAATAATGCCAGTGGAAAGAGATAACATGAATAAAAGTTGTGTTTCCTCTGTTGGTGTTCTCTGGAGTTGCTTCTCCAGTGCTCAGGTCTTGTGCTTGGTGGTGTAAAATCTGGGCAGAGATCCTAGAGGACACAGTAAAGTGTGAAGGATCTTTTTTTTTTTTTTTTTAAGTATATTCTGGCTTCGTATCTCTGGTGAGAGAGGAACCTGCACAGCACAGATGATGTGGAGGAGCAAGAGGCTGCATGGCCCAGCTTGCCTCCTGGCCCCACTATCTGGGAAACCTGCTCCATCCATCTCCATCCAACCATCCAACCATCCATCCATCCATCCATCCATCCATCCATCCATCCATCCATCCATATCTGTGCTGTGTGCTAAGAGGGTCCCTGCTCCTCCAGGCACCATCTGCAACCGCTGCCTCACAGTGACAGCTCATGCAATGGTGTTCAGGGCCCCAAAAACATCCTGGTGTCTCTTTTTCTGCAGCCCTGATCTCACCACCCTTGGTTTTGCCCCTTGGTCCTACAAAATACTGAGTTAAATGCACTCCATAGAGCAAATCCCCATAGAAATCCACAAGAAACACCTGGATCTCAGTGTCCTCCCTCAGATAACACCCTGGTTATTCTCCTCTGCCGCTGGCCTTTGAGAACCTGTGAAGATGGGGGTAACATCTGATTGAGTCTTGTAGATTGGCCATGGCACACTCAGGCTGCTCCCACCTCTTGATCACTCAGGACATAAAATGCCACATCCCATCCAAGACACCCTCCAGGCCTAGGGGCTCAGCCACCCAAGAAGTACATCTCTGCTTCCCGCTAGCTGGACAGAAGCCAGCACCACCTTTTCAACACCCCTCTGCCAGCCCAACATTGACAGACCCCGCACTCCCCACCTGCAGTGACCTTGTTCACAGAATCATGGTATCACAGGATTCTCTACACTGGAAGAAACCTTTAAGCTCAAGTCCAACAATTCCCCCAAAACTGCCAGATCACCAATAAAATCTGTTGCTCAACACCATGTCTCCATGGCTTTGAAACCCCTCCAGGGATCATGGGAACGCCACCACTCCCCTGGGCAGCCTGGGCAAGGCCAGAACAACCCTAAAGGGTAAGAAATTGTTCCTCAGCCTTCAACCACAAACCTTGCGGCCCACAGTGCCACCCAGCCTCAATGGCTGCCCTGGGGGACCTGGCATTTGGCTCGGCACTTGCCGCAGGGTTCCCCGGCGCGGCTGGAGCTCAGCTGCCTCCGGCGGCAGAAACGGAGAACGGGACCCCCAGAAACGTCCCAGGGGGTAGCGGAGGGGGCGCGGTGCTGTGCAGTGTCGTGCCCCCTCCCGAGCGCTGGAGCCGGTCCGAGCGCAGCCCTGACGCGAAGCTGCCGGGGAGGTGCCCCAAGTTTTATCCCGCACCGCCCGGGGTGGAGCTTGGCGGGGGCAGGGACCGGCCTGGCTCCGGCACCGGCCCCAGCACTGGCCCCGGCCTCGGCGGGACCCGCAGGTGACGCGGCCGCACCTGCTCCAGGGGGGGGTGGTCCTGGGTCTTTGCCCCACCCTGCCTCAGTCTCTACCCTGGGGGGGTCTCAGCCCCTGACCCCCGTCCCTGGTCCAGCTCCCGGAGTCCTGTCTCGGCGTCCCCCTTCTCCCGGTCTCGGCCCCGCGATGGGGGGGATGTGTCAGCCTCTCCCGGGGTCCCGGTTTTGCCTCTCTGGAGGTCCCGGTCCCAGCTCTGCCCCCACTGCTCACAAGCGCTCGGCGCTGCATGGGGCAGGGCAGGCAGGGCGGGCAGAGCACGGGCAGGGCAGGCTGGGGGGACCCGCCCCCCACGGGCGGTGGGGAGGGGACAGTCCAGACACCTCTCCCCCTCCGGGTGCCCCGTCACCGGGGTCAAAGTCAGTCCGTGCACAGGGAACCGATGGGTTGGGGTCTTCTGGGGAGCTTGAGCTTCAAAGTAGCTCCCGGTGGAGACTCTCTGATGTCTAATAATGAGGTTGGGCCGTCCCTCCCCCGGGGATTCCCCCTGCCCAACCACCTACTTCACTGCCCGGACAAGGACTCATCCCCACCGAGTTTTTTAGCGGCAGAGGAGAAGCGGGCTGGGGTCCCACCGGTGCCGGGGGTGATGCCCGGGTGGCTTCGAGCAGCAGCAGTGGCTGGGCGGTTCCTCCCTGGGACAGTGTCTGTGGGGCTGGCGGCCACCCCCGGGCCTGTGGCAGGGGGGGTGCTGGGGAGCTGCTGCGTGACCCCAGCCTGACTCGCCGCTCTCTCCTTCCCTCCCTCTCAGACAATGCCCTGGCACACCGAGACACGGAGCTGCCGGAGCGGGGGTCTGGCGGCCGGCCCGCAGCAAGGAGGGGGCTGCACATCCCCTCTCCATGGGGCAGCAGCGAAGGGCGCCCGGGGGGGAACCCTCTGCAAAATGCTGCCGCTGCTCCCTTCCCGAATGGGCTCCCTTGGGGTGTGCGCGGATCTCGGGGGAGAGAGAGGCCCCTCCGTGCACGAGGAACTGGGCGGGAAGGAAGGAGCCTTTGTGGAGCAGCCCGCAGCCCCCCGCCCACCCCGGCCCCCTCCGGGCTCTCAGGGGGGGGATGAGCTCAGGCAGCTCCAGCTCCGGCTCCTGCCATTGTTGTCCCTGGGAGAGGGGCTGGGGCCGGGATGTGCCATTGTTCTCCCCGGGAGCTGCGGAGCCCCGGGCCTGTGAAGCTGCCCCTGCGGGGGCCACGGCCCCAGCGTGCTGCCAGGGTTCCGGCTGGTGCACTGGGAGGGGCTGTGGTGGGGACGAGGCATCGCCCCAGAGCCATCTCCTTGGGGAGCGGGGCCCAGCTGCCAGCCTCCGGCTCTCAGCCCCGATCCGTGGGAAGGGACAAGGGGATGTCACGGGCCTGGGGCAGCTGCTCTAGCGCTGGCTGGCCGCTGGCACGGCCCGGTTGGGTCCACTGGCAAAGCGGGTCGTGCCCCAAGGGTGGGGCATCTCCCCACATCCTCGCAGCCCTGAGGAGCCCTGTTCCCAGTTGCCACCCGCTCCAGTCGCCACCCTCCCTGCAACGGCTCCGTCTCCTTCCTGGGAGGAAGCTCATCTCTTCCAGCAGTCCCATGACTCTGGGAGCTGGTACTTTGGGAAGGATGTGCAGATTTCAGTATGGTTGAAGGTATCCAGAGCCTCCAGAGACCCAAGATGGGAGATCCCAGGATTCCCAGCAGCCCCGATTTTGTGTGTTTAGTTTATTGTGTTGCCCTGGGAATAAATCGTTAAAGACTACGCTCAGACTTGGGCATAATTGCCGTGCGGCATCAGAGGCTCCTGCCGTCTCCAGAGGGAGCGTTCTCCAAACCCCGCACGGCTGAGCAGCTCGGGGAGAGACGATCCAAGGAGCAAATACCTCCACAAACCCTGCTGCAGGCCACACGCAGCTCCCGCAATCCGCTTACCCACCCCGGGGCCCTGCGGCTTAGCCGGGGTGGAGGAGAGGGGCTTACCCGGGGTCCCGCCGGGACGCTTCCCACGGGGTCCGGCCAGCGGGCACTGCCCAGGGTAAGGGTG
>WUAM01000359.1:35110481-35123646 GCA_024336885.1 Actenoides hombroni
TCTCCTCTTCTCCAAGCTCAAGAGCCCCAGCTCCCTCAGCCTTTCCTCAGCAGGGAGATGCTCCACTCCCTTCATCATCTCTGTGGCTCTGCACTGGACTCTTTCAAGCCCTGTCCTTCTTGAACTGAGGGGCCCAGGACTGAGGAGGTGGTAGGAGATGCTGTCCAGCTTGCCCAGCAAAGCAACCGTGTTTCAGCTTTTGGTGGAAGGCAGCGAGTCGAGCGCGTGTGAACGTTGGAATCCTTCTGCTTCTCTCTCTCAGGCTGCGTGCTTGTGCCTTCGTGGTGTGGGGCAGAAGTGCTGGGAGGTGGCTTCTCCTTCAGAACGGGTGGTTAACATTCCCGGGGGTGGTTTCTCAGTGGGATTATCTTATCTTGGCTGATTGTATCGGCCGTGGTCTTGCAAAATCCACTCAGCTCTCCTGGTTATCTCTAACGACGGCATTGCTTCCTTCTGGTGACCGGTTTGCTTGCCTACATTTTGCCCGGTTTGTCCAGTTCCAGAAAAGGAAGAGGAAATAAACCACCTGCTTTTTAAAGTTTGCAATAAATAGCGAGACCTTGGGAGTCTTAGGCAAGAGGCGGTGGTTTAATCGAGGTCACGCAGCGAGGCGGTCACCAGCAAGTCGCTAATTAAGACAGTTCAGAAATGTATTTGCTCTCTTTGCTTCAAACGTATCATTAAAGCACCTATCCCAGGCTCCAGGGCGCTGCCAGCTGATGAAACCCAATCCCATTCAGCTGAAAGCAGCGGTGAAAACCCGCAGCCTCTCTCCACCCCAACCCAGCTGCTCGCAGGAACCAAACGCTTCGTTTCCAGCGCGGTTCCCGCAGGTCTCTCGTGCAGCAGCGCTCGCCAAACTTCTGCTCGTGGCCTTCGCAGGGAGGTGAGATGGGTTCTGATACCAGGCTGAGTCCCAGCACCCCTGGCTGCACGCTGGGGAAAGGGTGGTTTGTTTGGTTTGGTTTGGGTTGGGTTTTTTTTCCCCCTTTGCTTGTTGAAAAAGCTCTCCTGGACTCGGTGTGTTGCCTGCTGGAACGTGGGTCCTCGTTACTACGGGCTATTAATGACTTAATCCCCGCGGAACCGCTGAGCTGCAGCGGGTTGTGCCGTGTACAAGCTGCCCTTGGAACTGAGCCCTGTGGTGAGTTTCTGTCCTGGGAGTGGTTTTCCAGCCCCTGCCTGTCACCGGTGCTGGGGCCGATCCTCCCTCCTCACCCAGTGTCGTAATACAAAACGAACCCCCCCCTTGTGATTTGTCCCCAACGATTCTCCGAGGGGTTGGAGAGCACCTTGTTTTCTGCTCTCATCTCTTGCAGGCTGGGTAGGGGCTTTGGAACAGGCTGCCCAGGGAGGTGGTGGATGCCCCATCCCTGGAGACGTTCCGGGTCAGGCTCGATGAGGCTCTGAGCAGTTTGTTCTAGTCGAGGATGTCCCTGCTCCCCGCAGGAGGCTTGGCCCAGGTGACCTTTAAGGTCCCTTCCAACCCAGGACATGCTATGATTTACTCTCCTGTCTCTCCAAACCTTTGTTGGTTTTGGGGTTTTTGTTTTGAGAAGTGCCTCGTAAGGTGGGATTTTCCAGCAGCTCTCGGCATGAGGCCCCAGGAGCAGTTGCATCAGCAGCTGCCCAGCCCCTGCCTGAATGCTGAACGGCCCCGAGCCACCTTTCCCTTGAAGCTGTGTCACAGTTGCCTGGAAAGACTCGGAGCAGGAGCGTGGCACCCAGCCCGGGGCAGCTGGAGCAGCCCTTGGGTACTGCCCAGGGAGGGCACAAACCAGAGCCTGGCACTGGTGCTGCCAGGGAGGATCAAACGGGCACCTCTTGCGCCCAAAGCAAACGGAAAAGTTCTCATGATTTTTCTGCAGGGTGGTGGGAAATGGGGACAAAAGGGGCAAATTCCCTTCTCCTTCAGCCTCGGGCTGTGTCGGAGCAGCTTTTCCTTCAGCTTCCAAGGACCAAATCCCCTTCAGATGTCCCTTTTTTGTACCCTTTCCTCTTCCCCGCTGGAAATTTTGCTCATTTCTGTTACCAAAACTGTTAAAAGTGGAAAGGAAAGGCCTTGGCAAAAGAGGGCAGCGTTCCTGGGCACTGAGAACACAGATCTGGGCAAGAAAGGGAAGAAAAGGGCAACTCCTTTTTTCTTGTCTCCTTGCAGCATTCGGGGTGGGGCAGATACCGAAGACAAAAGAAAACACATGGCACTTTGGGGGGGTGGGGAGTGGGGGGTGAGACCCAATTTATAGGTATTTTTCCTCATTTTTTTCCCGTTTGATTACATCATCTGAGCCCCTGAAACCAGGAGGGTGAGACCCCCCAGCCCCAGAGCAGGATTGGGTGGGGGGGATGAGGGGGGGGTGTGTGACACAAGCTGGTGTTTGCTTTGATGGATGAGCCAAGAGGAGCCGAGCTCCTGCCCGGACCTCTCCTGCCCCGCGTCTGGTCGCGCGGCGGAGCCCGGCTTTGTTTACAGTGTAGCTGTGGTTGAATTACACCACATACAGTAATTCTCCTCGCGCTGCCAGTAATTTCCCTGACTTACCAAGCAGGCATCATTTCCTGAAAGTCAGCCCCTGTACTTAGAGGAAGTAAGAGCACTCTCCTTCATGACTAAACGCTATATGCAAATCGCCAGCGGGTCGGGACGGCCGCGCTGGATGGCTGTCCCTTCTGCCTCCATTTTCACTCCTTTCTTCTGCATGTTAATTTTTAAAAACCCTTGATGAGCTCTCTTCCCCGGCTGCCGCTGCCGTCGCGGTCATGAATGAAGACCTTTCCCCATTCTCTGCTGCAAACTCTCACCTTCCTGCTTCAGCCACGTCCTGCTCTGCCAGCAGCAAACTGAATGCTGGTTGAAAATGTCCCAAATGCAGTTCTGGCTCAAGTTCCCATCTCTCTACAAGGTAATGTCTGAGTTTTATTTATTATCATTTTTTTCTCTCTTTTTTTTTTTCTTCTCTCCTCCTTGGAATTCTTCGCCTGTTTTCTTCGCTCCAAGCTCCAGCTGCTCCCCCGGGCTCATCCCCCTGTCGCTTTTGCAGCAGCAGGAGAGGTTTAGGGGTGACAATTTACTGGTGTGATTTGTGCTTGGCTGAAACGCCTGTTACTGGGAGGCTGTTCCTGTCGGTTGGAGCTCGGTCGCGGACGGCAAAACTTGGAGGAAAAGGAGCTGCGTGGAGAATTGATCGCCGTGTTTATGTGGCTGTAATGGCTTTCAGGAGTTTTTATTTTTAAACCGGCTGCGGGTGCAGGAAAGCCAGGGAAGCACTTGCCAACCCCAGCACAGAACCTTTCAGACTGCCAGTTTATTGCCCCGGATTTAGAAAGGCTTTGGGTTTTGGCAGCTAAAAGATTTTCTTGCGGTGATCAACCACGTCCATCGCTCTTGATTCGGTCTCGAAACAGAATTCGCTTAATCTGTGATTATTTTTATTTTGGAGACACCAAAGCTTTCTTGTCTGGCAGCATAGGTTGGTTGTGTGTTTATCTGTGTGTGTGCCTCGGGGTGCATGTTTGTGTGTATGTATGTATATATATATATTTACTTTTCAACCCCTATTAACCGTGTGCTATGCCGTGGAGCAATCCCTAGTTGCTGTGCAGAAGGAGTATTTGTTTCCCCCTGTGTCCGGATTGTGAGCAAATAAACCATTCCTATTGATGGCCAAAAATATTTTTTTAGGATACGTGCTCCTTCTGTATTTAGACTTCACCTGTTCTTTCAGTATTTTTAACAAAGACTTCGTTTTGACTGAGGAAACCGAGCTGTTGCCAGTGGCTGGGAGAAGGAGGCGAAATGTTTGGGTGGGTTTACGCTGATCATCTTTATCTGATCTTCTGTAGGGAGTTAATTCTCCCTTTTGATAGCTTTTCAGTTTAGGGGCAGTGACAGAAATACCGTGTCCTGCAGCAGCATCGTCTGGCCACTCGTTGGCACTCCCAGTCCCCAAGGCCAGCAAACGATTATCGCCGATTTACCGCGTTACTCGCTGGAGCATCTTCGGAGGTGAGGAGAGACAACGGTTCGTGACCCTCTCTCTCCCGTTCCAGCACGTTGATGTTGTTCCCACTTCAGTGTGAAAGCAGATCACACTGGTGAGACCCGCAGCCAGCAGCTGTGTGCAGGCTCTGCCTCGGCTCTTGTCCCCTTGTAAAGTTCTCCGTTAGGTGCTCACCCTGTTGGAAGGGAACCACCCGTTTGCTCTTTTATAACGGGCTTCTACAAACTTCACCTCTGACTCGAGCGGTTCCTTCCAAACCGTGTTTCCACAGCAGGCTTCGAGGTCTCTGCTTATGTCTGTCCTTCTGTAATGGGAGGAACTGGGGGAAGCCTGCGCTGTGAGATGCGGGGCTTGGGGTTGATGCTTCCCCTGGGTGCCGGCTGTCCTGGTGCGGGGGGTGGTTTCTCTGAGCAGCTCCTGAGCCCATCAGGCCATTCCAGAAGCAGGAGGGCTTCCCAGACGTGGGAGCTGGCTCTGCTTGGCTCCTCTCCAGAGCTTGTTGCCCCTGCAACCTTCTCGCTCCTCGTGGTTTCTTGGGCTGTCTCTTCTACCCCTGACATCACCACCTTGTTCTCCGCTGTGTCGGAGCTCAGCATCTTTTGGCTGCGGGTCTCTTCTGACTGGTATCAGCCATACCTGGCATCAGAGTATCCGTGGGTCCAACAGTGGCTTCATCCCATGGAGGAGAAGGATCCTTTTGCTCACTCTTCCATGAGCTGGTGCTTTAGATGATGATCCTTCCACTCCCTTGAGGAGACTGATGTAGCTGCTCCTGTTTGCTCCATGTGAACCAGGGGAGATGTTAGTCAAGGCCTGGTTAACAGGGGTCATAGTTACCAGTGTTGCCTTGTATTAAACAGTGACTCTGTTTTGATGTGAGTGGAGCCGTGCTGGGAGCTCCTCAGGGTGGGGATCCAGCACCTTACTGGTTCTGGTGCTCTTCAGATAGCGTAATTAGCTGAAACAAATGGGAGACTGAAAGTTGGTGACTAATGCCTCGTAACCTGGCAGAAGGATGGAATCACTGTGGTCATTTCCAGGAGGACAATATTATCCTCCCTGTGACTTGGAGGCTGATTTCCTCTTCCCCTTCCAGGCTGGTGCCCTGAGCAGAGGGAGTGACGGTGGCGGGACTGGAGCTGTCAGTGGGGAATCAAAGGGGCTGGGCTCAGGAGGGCCGTGGGCACGCTCTTGGGCCGTGTCCACACGTCCCACTGCTAGTCCAGCCCAGCACTTCCCTATCTTGGGGACCTTGATGGGCAGTGGCCACTCCAGTCTGCCCTGCAGCCTTCTTGCTGCCGTGCCCACGTGTTTGTGGACGTTTCCTCCTGAACCAACTTCTGTCAGGGGTGTTTGCACATCAAAAAAAAACAACCCTGCAGAAGTGTCTCGGGGTGGGGATCTGTGGCCATCTGACTCCTGGAGATGCTGCTGCCCCTGTCCCTGGGTAGTGAAGCCCTCGAGTGAAATGCCAAAACGAATCCATGCCACAAAGGTTTTCAAAGTGGCCAGGTCTGGGGTGTTCTCCTTTTGGGTTTGCACTCGGGAGCTGCCCGGACACCTATGAACAGCAGCACTCCTGTGTCTCAGGACTGGCTGCTGTTTGCTGCCTGTGGACAAACCACTTGGAACCGTTGTGGATTTTGAGTGAGAGGGTTTGGGTTCCAGGTCCATCTGCTCAAAGAAGATACTAGGTGTTGTTTCTAGTGCTGGGCTTTCCAAGGAACTTCTTCAAATCAATTCTTACAAGCCTCTTGATACCAGTCTGTAGTTACCCTTTGTAGTATCTGGACTGTCAGACACCCTGAGTGGAGTTTACAGCTCCTTCAAGTCCTCTGGCTGCTGCTTAAATCCAGTGTACCAGGTACTGGAGCAGACAGGGAAACTACAGTCCATCTGTCTGTCCATCTCGCTCTTCCTTTCTGGGGATGGTCAGAAGAGTCCCAAAACTGGTCTGAACTGTTTTATAACAGCTGTAATATAAAAGAGTAGTATTAGGTGATGGTTAAAGTGTCATCCTGGGCCCCATCAAGCCCAGATATCAGCTCTGGTTGCTTTACCCTCTTCCTGCTTGGACCAGAAGAGGTGTGGGAGTGCAGGAGCCTGGACCGTGGTGATGCTCCGGAGGCTGTTGAACTCCTGCAGCTCTTGTTCTTGGGATCACGAGGGGAAGAATCAGAAGGGTGGGGGAGGACACCAAGGGGAGAGGAAGGCTTGTTTCAGCAGCACGCGTCTCTGCAGGGGATTGGGAGGTTGAGAGGGGCTACAGACCTTGTGATGTGGGAGTTAATGGGGAAAGGATCTCAGTGGCATGAACAGCGTGAGCTTCAGTCCCCCCTACACTGCAGGACCTGCAGACCAGCAGCGTGAGGCTGGGGGAGGTGGGCGAGCAGGAGGCACCAGAAAGACCATACTTAGCCCAGTGGTTTCCCACTTTCTTGAGCGTGAGAGACACCACCCTGGTTCCAGAGATCGCCGAAGGCCGCGGTGAGAAATCTGGGTGCCTGCCTCGGCCTCTGAAAAGCCTCCGTTTCTGGGTAATCCGAAAATAGCCACAGAAATACCAAGAGTAAGAGCTGCAGAGGAAACGCTGCCTGTCGGGCAGTGTCACGGCACCGAGGACCCGCTGCTGGCAGGAGAGGGGCCCGCTCCCCCCAGCACGGCCCAGCGAGCAGCTCTTTCTCCTTGGACCCCAGCAGTTGGCGCTTAAGAACGCGGGCCCCGCGCGTCGTGCCCGCGGCCGCGGCGCAGCGGTGCTCCCCCCTCTGCCATCGGGTAGGGGTGGTCTTCTCGGGTGCCAGACCTGGGCAGAAGGTGAAGGGAACGTGTCCTGATGGTTTTACACGCTGCCAACCCCCAACTTGCGGGAGCAGTCGGGGGGAGTCCGGCCACCTTTGGCCCAAAGCCCAGCGGAGCGGCTCAGGCGGGCTCAGTTCGCAGGGATAAGTGATGTTTGAAGATCTTTGGCTGTCGTTCTGCCTTGTAGTAGGAAATTGGCCCTTAACTGGAAATGAACAGCGATTTCTCCTCCTATCAGACACCGTGGCTCTGCTGGCAGCCACGCTCTGGCTTGATTGCGCTCGTTTGGTCCTCTGGCCAAGCGGGGAGCTTGAGCTGGCTGCCTGCTGACAAACCCAACCCTTGTGAAGAGCCACAGAACTCATTTGTGTTGGCAGGGGCCCGTGGGGCACCAAGATGGACCTGTTGGTCTGTCTGCCCGTCCCTCAGGGACCGAGGCTCGTCTCTGGCAGGACCCACGTGCTGGAGCTCGGTGTTTGGAAGCACGTTGCTCTTCGGTGAAGAGCGGACAAAGCTTTTTCTGCTTTGGAAAAGTTTGTGTTTAATGTGGAAGGGGAACTGAGGTGATGTGGTGATGTCAGGGAAGGTGCAGGGGCATCTGAGGATGTAGGGTCAGAAGTGCTTTTTGGCTGTTGGTTCTTTCCACCTGAAATTTGAAAAACCAGATAAGGAATTGATGGTAGGGAGGGGACTGAAGGCTCTGAGCCAGTCTGTGTGACTCAAACCAGCATCATCACCGAGTTGGCACAAAATAAAGCGATCGCGGGCACTCCCAGCACAGGCACCAGAAGAAGAACAAGGGCCGAGCCCGGTGCTCGTCACCGGAGCCCGTTCTCTTCTCGTCTGGACTGAGGCCTGCCCTCGGGAGAAGGATCAGTAGATTTGCCAGGATGCACCTAGACAGAAACCCAGATGACACCGACGCTCCTTCCCCCTGCTCCTGGCAGCCCCACTTGTGCAGAACCCGGCACGAGGAGCCTTGTTTTTACCAAAGCCTCCAGCTCTCACTGTGGTGTAAATCCTGAGCTACTAAAGGGCTGTAGCTGGGTTCTCTGGGGGCTTCTGCGTGTGAGCAAAATGCTTGAATCCTTTTGGGTGTTAGGCTGAGGACCTTTCACCCCTCGGGATTCCTCTTCATCAAAGGTGAAGTTGAGGTGACTGACGTCTCGTTGAATCGCGCGCCTCTTTCTTCCTCTCCGCTGCACGCAGAGGTGTGCACAGTTGAGTGAGTCTTGGAAGTGGCCCAGTGCTTCTGCCCAGTCCCTGCTTTACTGGCCTCTTTGAGAAACTGGAGGTTTTGAATCGGCTGCTTCGAGCGCGTCCTGGTTGATGAGTAAACTTCTGAGTTTTGTGGAGCGTGAACTAACGGAGCTGCTCTTTTAATAGCCAGAAAGTAAAACCTCCTGGGGGGAGTGGGTGTGGGAAAGCAGCTCCCTGGTCTTTTCTCATCCTCTGACCGTGGTCGTTTCCCCACTTCAGGATTCTTCGTACCTCGATGAGCTCTCCAACAACAACTCCCTCTTCTCCTCCCCGGCGGATTCCCTCTCCGACATCGCGGATCCGAAGGACTTCTTGCCTGCCGACAGTCTGAACCACGTGCCAACTCTGTGGGATGTAAACACGCCGCAGAACCAAATAGAGGTACGGGCTGCTCCTCTCCCACCCTCCCCATCAGGCACTGAATACTTTGGGCTTCAGCCCCTGGTGTTTTCACCAAGGAATTAAGAAACTGACCCGGTTCCATGCAGAGGTGAAGCTGCAGTTTGATGTTGTTTTGCTGTTGAGGAGGGAAGGGGTGACTTGGTTGCACATACTTTAGCGTTCTGGAAGCAGGAGAGAATGTGGACATCCCCAGACCGGTACGTGCCCTCTTTCAGAGTGGGGTGCAGGCTCTAGCTCCTTCTGGAGCTGTGGCAGGTAGGTGCATCACAGGGAAGGTGTATCCATCCAACATTCCACATGTCCAGAGTGCCCTGTGACAGGGTGCTCAGGAGTGCTGGCGGGATGGACTCCAGGAAAAAACCCCGTGCTGTAGATCACTGGCTGTCCCCAGCAGCAGCAGCAGCCGCCGCTTGTTTATTCTCCATGGCAAATATTTTAGGAACGACGACTGAAAAACACATTCTGTCTCAACTTCAGACTAACCGTTTGTGTTCACTTTGCGAGTCCGAGTCCCTGCAAGCTTTTACATCTCTGAGCTTTCCTGGGCGTGTGATCTCCCGGCAGCCCCACAGCACCGTGTGGTTCTGTGCATTTTTACCAGCCTTCTGCCATCTGGTTTCCCTCCTCTGCTGGGACTGATGACTCATTATTGCACAACCCGGGATCGGCCACCGGCTTTGGCTTCTGAGGAGCCGCTATCGGACGCGAATATCTGCTGAACCTCTGGCTCCCAGCTCTCCCAGTAAACGCCCAGCCATGCAGTGGGTTTTCTTTGGAGCTCACGCTCTTATTGAAGGCTGTTGGGGGAGAAGGTTCAATGCCAACGCCCCAGGAGGCAATCTGGCGTCCTACTGCTTCGGTCGCTGTGGTGTTTTCAGGTTCCGTTGTGTTTCGAGGCTGCGTTTTGCAGTTGGTGGTGTGTCTGACTGTCTTTCTGTCAGGGAAGCTGGCTGTTGGTCACAGCTTGGAGCTAAGAGCCTTGGCAGCAGTTCCGCTTTGACGTGCTGCTGCTGTGTGGCTCAGTGACAGGCTGGCCATTGAAGGAGGGTGGCCAAGGGTCCTTGGGAAATCAAAGCTCTGGTCTGCCTTAGACCTGCTGTGAGATCTTAGGCCATTCCTGCAGCTCCTTGAATCAGACACCTGAGCTCCTGCTGGAATCACTGAGATTTCAGCACCTTTATAGACCGTGACAGCATCTGCTGGCCCTCGGCGTGTCTGTGACGGGAGGCAGAGGATGCCACTGTCCTTCCTCCCGCGGATAAACGCGTCGGAGACCCAGGCAGCACGGGCTGCACAGAGTGTCCACCCCCTCTCTGGGGCCTGTGGACCAGTTGGAACTTGAAGTTTCAGACAACAGGAAGAGAGCTGAGCTGCTGGAACCGAAGCAATGGCTGAAGACATCACAGGATTGTGAAATGGATGATTAAAAGAGCTAGAAAAGAGTTCCATCCCCCAAGACAGAAGGCACGTGCCTTGTTACTCCCAGTCTGCTGTTATTACTGGATTTTTACATAGTAGCCTAAATCACCACAGAAATAGTCCTCTGCTCTGGTGTCCTGTTTCTGAACATGTGGAACTCTGGTTGGGATACTCGCTGCTTAAAAAAGCTCACGGTTGTGTATCTGTGGAGTAAGCAGCAAAAAAAAAAACCATACTGGGAAAAGCTGCTCTAACTCCAGCATGGAGAATGCAAGAGAGAAACACCGGTGTAGAGTGAGCCTAACTGGTGTGAAGCAGCAGCTCTGCCCCTGGCTCGTGGTGTTCTTCACGTCCTCCCTTCGCCCTTGTCTTGCAGAACGCTGGGGTTCAGATAAGGCCAATTAACTCCTTGGAATTCCATTTATAAATGACTTCCTTTGGAAAAGAATCTCTAGCTGTTTTCAATGTTGTCTTATCTGTGTTTTCTGAAGACAGAGGTGCTTGGGGGAGGGTGTTTTGGTGGTTTTTTTTTTTTGGTTTGTTGGGTTTTTTTTCTTTCTTTGGACATTTCCTGACGAGGTGTCAGTTAAGTACATCCTAGTCAGGAGATTTCGGTTTCATTCTTGTGTGGGAGGTGATAACTCACAGGGCACCAGGTAAATGGATTGACTCATGATTGGCAATGGTTTTATTACCCGAATTTCAAAGATGTTTCTTTTTTTCCCCTCGTTGAAGGCAGCAAACAACTGATCTGTGGCAAAGGCTCGAGGCGGTGCCAAGGAAAAGGTTCCTCGCTCTAACATTCAGTACGGGACAGAGACTTTGTTGAGCTCCTGCACCCCAGTAAACAAGCAATTTAGATAATCTCAGCCTGTTCCTCCCCATGTCATTACACCACTGTGATTTTTCCATAAAATTGCAGGAATTTTGGCTTTGCAGTAGCCAGAGCAGTTGCCAAGCTGCAGCACAGAGCTGAGCGTCGGTGACGTTCCGGGCAGCTGCAGCCCTACCCTGTTCTGGTGCAGTGCACCTTTACCCAGGAGCAGTGCTTGTACTGGGCTGTCGGGACGGTTGTTTTCCCAGCATTTCGGTCTCCAGAGATTCAGGTGGAGCAGAAATGGCATCTCCAAACAGCTCTGATATGTGGGATGTCTCGGGAGCGAGGCCGGACGCGTCCCGCGTGGAGATCCCGGGTGCGACAGCAGCTTTGTATCTCATCCTTTTAAAAGAAAAGAACCCTCTGTCTTCTGTTGCGTAGCAATTTGGGCGTGGAAAAGACTATTTTAGCTTCTCCCTTCTCGCCGTCAGCTGTCGCTGGCACTGGGCAGACTGGTTTAGAGGGAAGGGGACGGAGCAGAACTGGCGAAGAGCATCTCATGCGGCACCGAGCGCCTCAGACTCACTTGGGAGCCCCAATCTCCGGAGCCTGGAGCTGAAGCTTGAAGTGGAGTGTTTGTGATTGCAGAGGAGACGGCTGGACGTGGGGTTGCTGCCATCAGCCCGCGTGGGCAGAGCCCTGAGCCCTGGAGGAAGCGTCAGGCCTCGGCTGGTTGTCGCTTCAGGAACGGGCACGGAGGGAAGAGCTGCTGCTGTGCTGCTAAATATCTCCAGGGGTTAGGAGGCAAAACACTCTCGGTTCATCTGTCCCAAAGTTGTGAAATACCTTTTGAAAACAGCCCGTGGCATCCCTTGTGCGTTTGCTCACAACCAGCTCACGAGTTGTTGAAGACCGGAGAAGCAAAGCCCTGCCTTGGAAGCCCATAGCTGGGATTTGTGAGCTGCTGCTGCTTTAACTCGTTCACAGCACTTCAAAAAAGATGTGAACACCCTTCTCCCAGCTCAACACAGCAGGAATGAGTTTCCACAGAGGGGAGCTGGCTCGTCGGGCAGATGTGGCCGTTTCTTTTCCTGGGGAAGCTGCTGCAAGATGGGTCAAAACAGAGAACGGTAACGGCGGAGTAGAGCGGGACTTGAGCCTTTTGTGCCATTCCTGGGGTGTCCTGCCAAGGGAGCGGCTCCCATTAGACCCGGCCCTGCTCTGCTCTCCTGGGCTGACCTTTCCCAGCGCTGGGATATAGTGCAGAGAGGCAAAAAAGGGAGTGAGACCAAGTCTTCGATGGTGCCGTTGTCGGTGGCTTTACCGAACGGGGTGTAAGCTGGAGAGGGACTCGGCGTTTTCACACGTGCCGCCTTCTGTTTATGTTTTGAGACGCGTAGCGTGGAGGAAGGAGAAAATCAAACTGGGAGGGGAAGCGAGAGTAGAGAGGGGAAGGAGTGGGGCAAGATGACATATCTCCCACCAGAGCTCCTGCTCCCACCCGGAGTGGCCCTCGCAGCCCATTCTCAGCTGAGTTCTTCGCTGCTCCCTTTGCCATCCCCGAGGTGAGGTGCCACGTGCCAGAGCCCCGCTGCTGAACTGGGAGAGCAGGGGTTTATCCTCCAGAGGCTTTGAGGTACAAAGCCAGACCTGCGTTAACTTCAGGTGCTAGAACTGGGAGAAGGGAGCCCTGATATTCCTGCGGATCTGAGCCTTTCTCTTGCCTAAGCAGCAGCTCTTACACTGAGCTCAGATTTGTAGGTGGAGATGTTTCACCTGCTCTCCAGATTTGCTGGCACTGAAAATAGCTCTTCTATCCAGCTTCCTTCTGGTAATTCTGACTCAGGCTTCCAGTAATGGAGGGTGGTTTTTTTTCTTTCTTTTTTTTTTTTTTCCTCCCCCCCTAAATTTTAAAAAAAGGAAATAATGGGAGTGTTTATGCTTAAGAACTTCCCATCTTTCACTTCTGCTGGTGGAGCCTGAATCTGGCACTCTTTGTGGGCTATGAACTTGAAGTAGTGCTGCTCCTGGAGTTGCTGATTGCTTTGGATGCCGTGAGCTCCTGGCTTGACCTTGCTCATTGTCGGGAAATTCCAGTGTGATTTTGTTTGTGTGGGAGAAGACAAAGGGTCTCCTGGAGTGTGCCTTCCCAGCGAGGAGTGTCTGGGGAGCTCTCCTGGCTGGCTGGGGTGCAGCAGGTAGGATGCTCCAAAGCCACCAGTAACTGATGCAGCAGCTGGTGCCTGGAGAGACCCTTGTGACAGCCTGACCCCCCCAGAGTCCCCAGAGCGATGCTGTTTCTCTTCCATTAGCAAATCCAACCCAGAGCTCTCAGTCCCTTTGTAGAATCATTGGATAGTTTAGGCTGGAAAAGACTTCTCAGCTCCTTGAGTCCAACTGTTCCCCCAGCACTGCCAGGGCACCACTGACCCCTGGCCCTCAGCACCACAGCTCCACGGCTTGGAAA
>WUAM01000359.1:35124534-35137695 GCA_024336885.1 Actenoides hombroni
AGGTGGTGGAAGCCCCATCCTTGGCAGTTTGGAAGGCCAGGCTGGCTGGGGCTCTGAGCACCCTGCTCTAGTGGGAGATGTCCCTGCCCATGGCAGGGGGGTTGGAACCAGATGAGCTTTAAGGTCCCTTCCAACCCTGACAATTCTATGATTGATTCTATTTGAAGGGTTTGTGAATCGGCGTCGGGATGGTTGAAGTGATAGTTTCTGGCTCCGTGCAGCTCCATAGCTCAAGGAGAACACCAACGTTTGGTCTGTGCTCTGTCTCTTTTCAGTCTCAGGCTCTTGCAGAGGAGGAGGATGAAGGCGAGGAGGAAGAAACGGAAGAGTTGGGGCAAACGGAGACCTATGCAGAATATGTACCTTCAAAGTGTGAGTGTCCTGGCATCACACCAGCATGGGAAGTTCTGTTAACTCCGTTATGGACCATCCCAGTTATTTGCTCCTTGTTTTGCCGCGGGCAGCGTACGGTGTGTGCCATGGCTGGTGATTCAGCTTTCCCAGTGCACTGTCCCTTTGTTGTTGCTGCGCTAATTTAACAGAATACTTCTCTGTGGCCACTTTTGGGGGAAGCCCCACCTGGGTTTAGCAACTTGAAATATCAGTGGAACACGAGCGAAGAGCGGGGGTCGGGTTTGTCTCTCCTGTTGCTGAGCAGAGAGCTACAGACGATCAGTGTGAAGCCTGCAGACCTTTCAAGGTCACCCGTGGGAGCAAAGAACTTGAGCTACCTCGTTTCTCTGTTGTCCTTTAGCCAAGATTGGGAAGCACCACCCTGACCTCGTGGTGGAAACGAGCACTCTGTCCAGCGTCCCCCCGCCCGACATCACCTACAGCCTGTCCCTGCCGCGCTCCGTTGCTGACAAAGGGTCCCTCTCTGCACTACAGCTGGAAGCCATCATTTATGCCTGCCAGGTACGTGGCTCCACCTTGCCCAGTTTCCACGTCGTGCGCCGGCACGAAGCCGCGAGGTTGGGGACGGATGGGCGCGCGGGTGTTTGTTAAACGAACCTGGAATCCGGGTGATGAAACTTGGCAATCGTTGGCAGATAACGTGTGTAACGCCCTTTTGAAAGGGTTATTTGAAGCCAGGGACTTCTGCGGGGGGGATGTTTCCCACGGAGATAAGAATCCAGAGGGGAGGGGTTTACGTTTTGGGGGCCTTTTCTGTGCACTGCCACTCGTGAGCTCGGCCGCGACGCTTTGCCCGCTCCCGGCATCCTTTCCCTGAGCGTTGCATTGTTGGGCTGTTTGGAAGGATCAAGCGCTGCTCTGAAAAGCCTCCCCTCAGAGCTGTTAGCAAAGGCAAATGTAATTTAATTTCCAGTTCTGGTTTTGATTTTGCAGCAACATGAAGTCTTGTTACCCAACGGGCAGCGAGCTGGGTTCCTCATCGGGGACGGTGCTGGCGTTGGCAAGGGCAGGACGGTTGCGGGCATCATCTTTGAAAACTATCTTAAAGGGAGGAAAAAAGCTCTGTGGTAAGTTGGTTTGGGTTTTGATTGCTTTTTTTGGGGTTTTTTTTTAATCTTTTCCCGTAAGACCTTGGAGTTAGTTTGGATCTGGGAGTAAGGAATTCCTTAGTGCTGATGTTGGCTTTCTAGCTGACTCACGCTGTGGCCTTGGGTAAGTCGTTTCCACCTCTTTGTGCCCGTTTGCTGCCTGTGGAATGGGAAGATTTCCCCTGCAGCCGTGACAGAGAGTGAGTCACTGCCAAACAGCAGATCCTCTGCTTCTTGGAGCTCCGGCGTCGAGCTCTCCCCACTCTCTTTGATGTCCTCAGAGGGGTGTTTGTGGACTTCCCAGGTGCAGACTCGAGCCCCTGGAGTCTTGAGTTTTTACTGTAGGGTACACGCAGCTCGTGGGAGCAGCGGGATCTCGTGCTGAGGCGTGTGGGCAGTGGGAGCTCTGACAGTTGGCACAGCTACTGCTGCTTTAGTCAGAGCCGCTCATCGCCGCGAGCGGCTCCTCGGAAGATAACGGGACCCGCGCCTCGCTCTGCAGGTTCAGCGTCTCCAACGATCTCAAGTACGACGCCGAGAGGGACCTGAAGGACATCGAAGCCTCCCACATTCCTGTGCACGCTTTGAATAAGGTAAGGGAGAGAAGCTGGAGCTGGGGCTCTGGAAAAGCAGCCCACGGGAGCTGTCAGATGGAGCCGCCTCGGCACGCGAAGCGGCAGCCGCTTCTGCCTCCGCGCGACCGGTGACACCGCCGGCAGCAGACAGCAGCTGCTGGCTCTTCCCTTCTCTCGGTTCCTTCTTCCCACTCCAGATTCTTGCTATTTTTATATGCTCTGCAGAGCTGCACAGGGAGCACGGAGCTTTTCCTGCAGGGAGGGAGAAGGGGCTGCAGGCAAGGGCGAAGCGCAGCGGGATTTGAGCCTTTTTCACCGTTCCTGAGGCATCCTCCCAAGGGGGCAGCTCCCGTTAGACCTGGCCGTGCTCTGCTCTCCTGGGCTGATGTTTTCCAGCGCCTGCGAGCGAGGGAGCAACAACTGGTGCTTGGCAGGGGGCTGCAGGCACATGGAGTGGGGGGATTTCACCCCCCGAGTTGAGTGGATCGCAGAATTTTCAGCCTTTCTTCTTGTTATCCAGTGACGAGGATGAAGCTTTTCTCAAAGCAGTTGTGTAGTGGCTCTTCACAGGGTCCTTCATACCCTGTGCTTTAATCTCTTGTTGCATCCATCAACCTTGTCCAGTCTGCCCCACAGCTGGCCAGTTCACTGAAACTCTCCTCTGGTCTTTAATGGTATTGACCAACCAGCTGCTATGAAAGCCCTGGGTGTTGACGCCTCTCAATGCCCTCCATTAAGAGACTGGAAGGGATGTTTATTTTCAGACCAAAAAGGCTTTAAATGGAATATTCCTCAAATTGAGACCGTGGGGTTGTTTTTCCCTGTCTTTTATTTCATTCCAAGTGGGACCTGTAACAGTAAAACAGGCAACAGCCTCACCTGAGAGAAAAGAGAATCTCAGCTGACCAAAGAGACAATGATTTTCTGGAAATAATTAAAAGAAGGCAAGAGGGTTCAAAACAACCAGCCATTCTAAACTCTTGCTTAAAAAAAAAAAAATAAATGAAGTGGCTTCAGCTGGCCAGGAAATGGAAGCCCTAGCGTGGTCTCCACATTTCACTGCGTGCCTCCAGATGTGCTGACACATTGGCTAGTGGAACTCGGCCAGGCCTGTAGAGTCCCTGTCATCGCCCTGTCTCGGTGCCAAATGGAAGTGCTGGAGATGTCAGCTCCCGGCAGCTTTCTGCCCGCTCCGCTCTCAGGCGTGGTCCCAGCGTGGCTGTGGGTGAGGAATGGGAGCGATGGGCTGTGGGGACAAGCCTGGTGAGCTCATGGGCTTTTTCTTCTTCTTCTTCTTCCCCTTTGCCCAGATTAAATACGGTGACACAGCTACCTCAGAAGGAGTCCTCTTTGCCACTTACTCTGCGCTGATCGGTGAGAGCCAGGCAGGCGGGCAGCACAGGACGCGCTTAAAACAAATTTTGGACTGGTGCAGGGAAAACTTTGATGGAGTTGTATCCTTTTCCAACAAAAAAACCCAAACCCCAAACAACAGAAAAAGTAGAAAGAGAAGGATTTCATGATTGTGGTTGCTCCCTAGTGAAGCGCAAAGAGCTTGGGGCCATCTGAAGTCACTGGGAGTGGCTGTGCTGAGCAGTCTGGTGCCTGTGGTGGGTGCTGAAATGCTGTGAGCACACACATCATCTCCCCACTCCTCTCTCCTCCTCCTCTCTCCTCCAAAGGCTGTAGTGTTCATGGGAGGAGGGGAGGAACACAGCTGGGGTGAACCTTTTCGATGTTCTCCCTCAAAACACACCTTGGAAGTGAAGGGAGAGGGAGAGAGTGGAAATGACTTTGGGCTCTGGACACCACAGGACGAGGCCAAACCAACAGATTCCACTCAGCGTGGGGAACGAGTGAGTCCTGTTGATATTGGGACTGGTTGTTCAGTTGGTTGCAGGAGCCTGGGTCGTGTTTTCTGTCTGCTCCCATCCTCGGGATGAAAAGAGATCCTTTGGCCTTAACTGCCGCGCAGATTGTGTTCGATGAATGCCACAAAGCCAAAAATGCCAGCTCTACTAAAATGGGCAAAGCAGTGCTGGACCTGCAGAACAAGCTGCCTCGAGCAAGGGTTGTTTATGCCAGTGCCACAGGTGAGCTTCTCTGGGGGCTGTGTGGGTGCTGTGGTCGCCTGTCATCTCCTCCTGAGGATGCCCTCGGGGTGGGAGCGCACGTGCCGAGAGGCCACGTTCAAGCGAGGAGAGCTGAAGGGTGCTGTGGTGCCAGAGGGGAGCTGAGGGTACTATGACCTGCCTCCTGACTTTTTGGCAAGGCAGCCTAATTTCCCTCCAGTTTAACTGGTTCCTGGCCAGCCATTCAGCTGCGCGGTGATGCCCACGTAGTGTCCAGAGGGCAACGCTGGGAAAGGTCCTTGGGTCTCCTAAGGCACGATGGCAAATGACTGTCCTCTGAAGAGTTTCCTTGGAGTCAAAACTATTCCCAGCTGGGGAACCATTCCCTGCTGCTGTGGTTTTGCTGACAGTGAATTCTGTTCAAACAGGTGCCTCTGAGCCAAAAAACATGATTTACATGAGCCGCCTGGGGATCTGGGGGGAGGGCACCCCCTTCAGAGCCTTCGATGAGTTCCTGCATGCCATTGAGAAGAGGTAAGTGGTGTCCTGCTCCCTTTTGGCCTGGCTCCCGTTTTCTGGCAGCCTTTGTTTGGTGGGTGCGATGTCTTGAGCCAGGAGAGGTGGTGGTTCTGCAGAGGCACCTCCCCTGTAGCAGAGGAAGGGCTTTCACAGTTTCGTTTCCCTTCCTCTCCCAGGGGGGTCGGTGCGATGGAGATCGTGGCCATGGACATGAAGGTCAGCGGGATGTACATTGCCAGGCAGCTCAGCTTCACTGGAGTCACCTTCCGCATCGAGGAGATCCCACTGGATCAGAAGTACAAGGTTGTCTACGACAAGGCAGCGAAGCTGGTGAGCTGGTCCCCGCTGCACTGGGGAGACTGGTGATTAATTGTGCTCTGGGCACGGCCCCTTGTCATGTGGGAGGGTTTGAGGCCCCTAAATGTGGCCGTGCCCATGAACGTGGTTTGTTCATAAGAAAGAAAAGGGCTATGAATGCTCGGCTTATGGAAAAAAAATTATCTTATGCTTTCTTGTTTCTACTAAAAAGTTCCATAATTGCAAACCAGAGCTAATGCAGAAAGGAGAGAACGACCAGGCTGTTCCCTCAGCCTAACACGGCGACATAAATACCACGTGAAACCAGATTAGCAAACCCCAGACTGTCCTAATTACCTCGTGCCCAACAGTAACGCAATGAAAACTCGGGTATTAACTCGACCCTTCTCGGTACCGTCCGCAGTGGGAAGAGGCTTTGTTGGTGTTCCAGCAAGCGGCCGACTGGATCGGCCTGGAGTCCCGGAAATCCTTGTGGGGTCAGTTCTGGTCAGCCCACCAACGCTTCTTCAAGTACCTCTGCATTGCTGCTAAGGTCCGACGGCTCGTGGAGCTCGCCAAGGAGGAGCTGGAGAAGGATAAGGTGCGGTATCAGCTCTGCCAAGGGATATTTGTTGGTAGTCTTCAACCGCAGGGAGTTAACTGTTCTGCAGCCTGACTTGAAAGCAATTCCAAAGCTCTGGAAGGCCCGAGTTTCTCTCCCAGAATGAAGGGCAGAGTCTGGCGTTCTGGGCACGCTGACAGTAAATGGTGCTGGGGAGTTAACGTGGCCTCGTCTTCCCAGGCATTGCCCGCTGCTGGTTGATGGTAGATGTGGGCGAGCTGATCTGAAAAGGTCTTTTGGGTCGTGCTCAAGCTAGGACTGGTGTCAGATCCTTCACCTCGAGCACAGCTCTGTCCGTTCATCCATCTGGATGCAACTTGGATGTTTTAAGCAGAAACTACCTAGTGGTGTCAGTGGGTTCTGTAGTCACCCTGAGCCGAGGTGCTGTTCTGGATGCTGAAAGATTGGAGCCATGGTTCTTCGGCAGGAGCCCAACACGTGCTGGGGACGGGGTCCAAGGGGGGTGTTCACCTCCTGAGCTGGGGTAGCTGTTTGCCTGGCTGTGGTCCACCCTCCCTGACCCCTCCTCTGCCTGTTTCCCCACAGTGTATTGTCATCGGCCTGCAGTCCACCGGCGAGGCTCGCACCAGAGAAGTCCTGGACGAGAACGACGGGCATCTAAATTGTTTTGTCTCTGCTGCAGAGTGAGTTAAAAATCCCTGCTTTTTCTTCTGGGAGGAGGCCAGGGGTGTGCTGGGGAAGGCCCTGCCCGGCGGCCGCTTACTGCTGGCACTTCTTGGCATGAGGTCTTGTGAAACCTCGCCCTGTACGAGCTGTAAATGGAGAGGACACAGCTGGGTCCTTGAGGTGCCGTTTCTTCAGTGTCACTTTATGAGCTAGATCCTGGATTTTGAAGTCCTCTGTGCTCCAAACTTGCGTGAGCAGCCTGATCCGACTCTCTGCACACGTAAAAGAATTGGCAGGTGTAGGAGAGCCAGAAATGTGAGCTCAGGTGTGGTTTGTGTGGGTCTGACTTTGGAAAACTGGTTGACACCAAAGAGGTGAGCAAGAGAATCTCGTGTGGTGGCAGAAGCTGGGATGATAAGGTGAGGTGGCATCACTGAAGCAGTGAGAGGAGGTGGTCTGAGGAGTTTAGATGGCCCAGTGTTTGTGCTCACAAGGCAGGACCAACAGCCTGGATGTGTCACCTTTGTTCCCAGCTACAAGGAGAGGTTGTTGTGCTTGAAGTGAAGCCAGGAGCAGGATTCATGCTGCCCCTTCAACAGGGGCTGAAGACACGCTCCCCTTATTTCTGCAGCTTTCAGAGTACCAGCCTCTCCCACCAGTGTGGCTGTTCCTGCACAGAGGGTGACAGAAACCTGGGACATTGGGTTGAGTTGCTTTTCCTTCGTTCTTGTTTTCTTCTGAAGTGACTTTTAATGCAGGTGAAGCAATGAGAGACCCCAGAGAGGGTGTGTGCCCAGTTTAGGCCACGCTTTACTGACGGGGGGGGATGGGGCTTGTGTTTGTCCGTGTCACTCTGCTGTCCTCTGCCTTTTCCAGAAAACCAAATACCAGTTTGGTGACAGGGGGACTCTAACCACTGCCTGGATTGATTTGGTCTCTAGGGTTGGTTTTCACGTCAGAGAATTCAGAGGAACTCGGTCTCGAGGACTGGGAGGGCCCTTCGGGCCTCGCTCGGCTGCCAAGGGAGGAGGGCTCTGCCGTGATCCCACGCTGCTTGACCCTGTACCCAGTTTGAGAGGCAAGAGCCCTTTGCTCAGCAGCGTTGGCCAGATAACCGAGTGCCTTCTGGTGCCTGCTGAGCCTCCAAAAGCGGTGTCCTGGTTTTCCAGCACCTCGGGGGACTTCCTGAGGGCAGCGTGCTGGGAAGAAGCAGTTGTATTGATGCCGAGAAATGGGGTTAAAAATAAACGGGTTGTTCAGCGAGTAGCAGCCCAGCCCTTTGTTTGAGGGGCAGACAGGGAGTGCGAGTGGCGGGAAGAGAAGCAAAAGTTTTGTGGCGGGGAAGCTCCGGAGCCAAGAGCAAGTCGCTGCGTTTTGAACCCAGGGTCACCCCAGACCAAAGGACTCTTCCCGCTGCCACTTAATTGCGGTGGCAGAAGAGTCAGCGCAGGGTTCTGCGGGGTGGTGCTGCCTTCATCTCCTTCAGCCTTGTGCCCCAGGGGTCCCAGAGCTTCCTCCCTGGTTCCCAGACTCCTTTTCTCTCCCCTGGGGCGAGTTGCCATGTCCATACCTCTCAGCTGTCGCTTTCAACATTGGTTTGTTTTGGTTTGGTTGTTTTTTTTTTGTCAACCAGAGCTCATTCAACGCTGCCTCCTCATTGCCCTGGAGGTTCATCCCCACCACCATGACCAGCATTTGCTCTTTGATTTGCAGAACTGCCCACAGAAACATTAGTTTTCCACCTCTTCTGATGTTTTTCCATTCAACCTGAAGCCGCCACACGTCCCTCTTTTGTCACCGCTCTGGTCCGGGGCCAAATGAGCCCCCATCCAGTTCATCAGAGGACTTGGTGGAGCACTTGTTGGACAGCCCCATGGTGGGCTCTGCTCTCAGAGCATGGAGAAGGGCTGGGACACTGGGACTTCCTGGATTTTTTCCGTAGTGATGTAACAGCTTCCCAGTATAGTGCTTCCCATTTAAAACTCCCTCTTAGTTGCTCTCTAAAGGTCTTCGACTCACCACATGGTAGCACAGAGCCCGGGCTCTGCTCTGCTGCTGTCGCAGCATCTTCCCCCACAGCCCTGCTGCCCCCACCACAGCAGAGAATGTTTTTCCCAGTGTTACGGTGCCCATTTCACAGTGGAGGACCTGCCAGTGCAGCCCTTGCTCCCCCTGGCAGGACCCTTCAGTGAAACAGGCTCTGGAGAGCTGGGAGCCGCGGGGCAGGATTGACCCCTCTCTCCCGAAACGTGGTGCTGTCTCAAATACACATTGCTACGTGATAAAACCAGCAGATGTTCCTGGTAGCTAGAATAAATTTTGCATCTTACTTTCAGAGGCGTCTTTCTATCACTAATTCAGAAGCACTTTCCTTCAACCAAAAGAAAGAGAGAAAAAGGAACTGGCATTAAAAGAAAACGTAAGAGCACACTCCGCTGCCCAGCATCTGCCCTCCTGCCTTGCTGCTTCACCCCGGCCACTCAGCTGCTTCTTTGCCTCTCTCCCCTTTTCCCTACTTCATGCCTTTTGCCGCTCTGCCCGGTTTCAGTTTGCCCTCCCGCGCATCTCCCGCCGCTCGCTCTCCTCCCAGGATGGCAGCAGCTCTGGGTCGTTCTCCTTTCCCTCCCTCTAACCCCCCTTCCCTGTCACAGCGTAGCTCCTCGCCTCCACCACGTGCCCAGTAGCTCTGCCCCTTTCCCCCCCCAGCTGCTTCCTGGCCTAGATTTTGGGGGCAGGTTGCACAAGGGTCCCCGGCAAGGGGAGGGGGCTCCACTGCCCCTGCCTTAGAGCACGGCAGGTGAACTGGGGCGGGGGGGGCGGGCAAAAAAACACCAGAAAAATATCACCTCCCTGCCAAATTCTTGGCTGCGGCTGCAGGTAAGAAGAGTTTTGGGATTTCTCCTCCGGTGGGAAGCGGGGAAGGGGGGCCAGCAGCACTGGCAGACCGTGGAGGTTGTCCTGACCGGCCGCTGTGGCGGAGCGGCCCGTGCCAGGCTGGTTTGCCAACCCTCTCGCGTGGCCGGGGCATGTCTTGCTGTGCTTGGGAGTGAACAACGTCCCCGAAACGCTGGCACCTTCCCTGGGGCGCGTCCCGCGCGTCGCTCCGGAGGCGGCCGACCCCCCGGGCTCCTTCCCCGAGGGCTCAGCGCCGCTTAGAGCCGGTCGCCTCTTCATCCCGACGTCTGCAGCTGCCTTCAGCCCTGAGAAGGACGGGCTCGGTCTTCCCTTCTCTCTTCCTTTCTCTCTCTCCCTCCCTCCCTGCCCTCCCGCCCCAGCCGAGAGGCTGTGTCTTTCCAAGATCAGCCCTTCATCTGGGGACAACCTCAGCTCTCTTGTGATTCCTCCTCCTCCTCCTCCTCCTCTCTCACGGCCGAGGCCGTGACGCCGCGCGCTCTGCCTTGCAGGGAAGCAGAGGGGCCGCTGTCCCAAGGCTCTGAAGGGCGTGTGCGACCCCGCGGGCATCATCAAGATCAGCGACGACAGCAGCACCGACTCCGACATGGGGCTCGACAGCGACTTCAACTCCTCCCCGGAGTCCGTCTTCGAGACGGACGATGTCATCTTCGTGGAGCACACCTACAACGGCTTCGCGGCCGACGACAGAAGTAAGTGGAGCGGCGAGGCGGGGTCACCTGGGACCAGAGTCACCTCGTCGTGGAGGACGTGGCACCCGGTGCAGGGGTGCAGAGCTGGGGACAGCACCCACCAGATCTGCCCTCACCCTTCTTGGGGATCGTGGCTGGCTCAGGGGGTTGCGGAGTCGAGGAGCTGATGTGAGGAGACTCTCCTGGTGTCTTCTTGGAATGGTGAAGCTCCGTCTGTGCTTGGGAAGGCTTTACGATCTTGTCCAGATTTTTCTCTCGTGATGGCCAAACTTGGGCTTGGGAGGTTGATCCAAGTTAACCTGCTGTGATCAGTGAGCAGGAAGAATTTGCCCTGTTTGCTCCTTCGCCCACCAAAACACAGAACCACAGAATCGGGTTGGGTTGGAAAAGACCTTTGAGCCCATCGAGTCCAACCTGGCACTGCCAGGGCACCACTGACCCGTGGCCCTCAGCACCACATCTCCATGTAGGGCTTGGAAACCCCTCCAGGGATCACGGGGACTCCACCACTGCCCTGGGCAGCCTGGGCCAGCCCTGGACAACCCTGGAGGGGAAGAAATTGTTCCTCAGCTCCAACCTAAACCCCACCTGGGGCATCTTGAGGCCAGTTCCTCTTGTCCTGTCCCTTGTCCCTTGGGAGCAGAGCCCGACCCTCCTGGCTCCAACCTCCTGTCAGGAGCTGTCAGATCCAGAAGGTCTCCCCTCAGCCTCCTTCTCTTCAGGCTGAACAACCTCAGGTTCCTCAGCTGCTCCTCACCAGCCTCCTGCTCCAGACCCTTCCCCAGCTCCGTTGCCCTTCAACCAATTCCCTCCCCGCTCTCAGCCACACCAGACCCCTCCAACCCACGGAATTAGCTCAGAGAAAACAAGTGGCAAACAAAACCCCGCCAAGATAATTCACCCCATCTGTTAACACTGTACACCAAAGAACTCCCTGTGGTGCAGCACAAGGAGAGGACACCCAGACCACGTTCGTGTGCACGCCAAGTGCCGGGCGGTGACTCCAGCCTCCCACCCTCCCCTCGGGGCCGTGTGCTGCTCACCAGGGATTCCTGCCCAGGGCCTGCAGACCCCATGGATCATGCCCTCCACCTTGCAGTTCTGCCTCTTCCCTGGCTGAGGTGGGGGAGGCTCCACACGGGGAAGGAAAATCACTGCTTGGGTGCACCGGGCCCTCCCGGGGAGGGGCTGAGAGCTGGGGGCACCCGTGACGCAGGGCTGGGCTTTGGACACACCAGTCCTGGCCCTGCTTCAGCTGAGGGTTTGGGGGATGAGGGGCTCTGGGGCACCAGCAGCCCAAAAATGGGGGCAGAGAGAGAAAACCCCAGGGACAGACATCCCCAAAGTGCGTGATGCCGGGGACACAGGGCAACCGAAGCTGGGAGGGAGCGCTGGTGTCACAGCTTTTGGCAAGGAGAGACCTGGTACCGCTTGGAGAAGTGCGAGGTGATCGGACGTGGGGATCTTTGGGGATCGAAGCGGCAGAAAGGGGCTGGAGTCCCGGCTCAGAGAGGTGATGGCAGCTGAGATACCAACAGCCACCTCCACAGGGACGCTGGCAATGAGCCGAAGCTGAGCCCTTGCCGGGCACCCAAGGGCTGGAGCGAATCCCCCACCCAGGAGCAGCAGTAGAGCGAGCGGCCGCCCCTTGCCACTCCTGCAAAGGAGCAGCTTGAGCATGGCAGCACTGCATCCAGGCACCTTCTGCCCTGAAATGCTGAATGAAGGGCTCCTAAAGGAGGCTGGGCCCCTTTGTACCTCCCCTGGCAAAGACCTGAGTACCAGGAAGCAGGACTTGCTGCAGCTCAGCGGCGAGAAGCTCTCGCGTGGGGCGAGAGGAGTTAGGAGGGTTTAATTTTAAACTAAATCCAAGACTGATCCGCTCCAGCCAGCTGCACCGAGACCACAGCAACCCAGAGAGGCAGGCAAAACAAAGCATGAGCCAACTGGGGCATGTCCCACTTTGGAAAGCACTTGAAGAGGCTTCCACATCTCACCGTTGCAGCAAATTGTGGGGAGCCCCCCCCCAGAAGCTGTTCAAAGCCGTAGATTAGAGTATTAAACAACTGCTTCAGTGTCAGCTTTTGTCTCTGAATTGCCAGTCAGCTTTTCCCCACACCTTGAGCCTCAGCAGCGCTGCGCCAGCCTGATGCCAGGCACCGAGGTTCCCCGTGCCCCCCCTGAGGTCAGGGTTCCGATTTCTCCGTGATCGTTTGGGGAGGAAGGGGAAGGGTCACTGCACGGTAGAAATCATCTGCTACAGGAGGACAAACCAAACAAAATACCCCAGGCCTAGAAGGAAGGTAGATGGGTTTCTGTAAACAGTGCAGGGAAGCAGCCTATCGGAGATCCATCAGGACCACGTCTCTCTCGACTACTGACACGTGATTGCAGGTCTGGAAGAGGGGAAAAGAAAGAGAAAAGGTTATTCGGATGCTCCCACAGCTCAGGCGAGTCTCCTCTCCCTCCTGACACAACCTGCACCCAGCATCCCTTACAGAACAGTCCCCTAGGGCCAGGAACCGGTGCCCTGCCCAGTGCCGCAAAGGGACCCCAGTACAAATCTCCCTCTCTCAGACAAGCCCCCGCCGCTGCCTGGCCCCGTTTCCACGGAGCAGTTCTCTGCCTTGCACCTCCAACACGCGCTAAGGGTCACCCAGCTCCTGCACCTCCCCTCTGGGAAGATACAAGCCCCTGCTGCCCCCTCCCGCCCCGGGGCACGGACAAACCACCCACGTGCCCGACTGACGGTCCTGCAGCCCCCGCGGGGGGACTTACGGTGAAGAGAGGGGGGTCTTTGGCGTGGGGGTGGAATCCCTTCTGCCGGCAGGAAGAGATCTCCTGCAGGCCATGCTCCGTCAGCTTGAAAAACCCCGTCCTGGAACGAAGACACACAGGCTCTGGGTAGCTCGGGCTTCCGCAAATCGCAGGATCTTCTGTGTCTGCAGGAGGGCTCCCGTGTGCACTCAGCGCGAGTGAGAGCGGAGCGAGATCTGTGCTGTGGGACATCCCCCAGCCCTGGCCTGCAGACCCCTCTCCTTTCGTGGGTGGGCAACCAGGGCCCAGATGTGACTCCCCTGAACGACCTCAGAGGAGCTGTCAGATCTCACCTGCTCTTCTGGGAGAGCTTTCCTTGTGTGACTTGACATTTTATTCCCACACTAGAATCTGACAGAGGACGGGTTGTGGCAAACAGTCCTTTGATAGCTTCTGAAGAAGTTGGACCTCACTGAACGGCAGGAGCTGGAAGGGACCTCTGGGGATCCTCTGGTGCCACCCCCCTGCTCCATCCAGCAGGGGCACCCAGAGCAGGGGGCCCAGCAGCGCAGTGTCCAGCCGGGG
>WUAM01000359.1:35194144-35205556 GCA_024336885.1 Actenoides hombroni
CTGGCCCCTGCCCAGGCTGACACCGGTGCTGGCACCCGCTGCAGGATGAGCCCACGACGGGGATGGACCCACGAGCCCGGCGGTTCCTGTGGGACTGTATCCTCAGCGTCATCCGGGAGGGCAGGTCCGTGGTGCTCACATCCCACAGGTGAGCACCCGTGGAGGGGAGCAACCCTTGTCCCCATGGCACCCCCAGAGGGGGACACTCCTCCCTCACACCTTCTCCCCCCAGCAGCATGGAGGAGTGCGAGGCTCTGTGCACCAGGATGGCCATCATGGTCAACGGGCGGTTCCGCTGCCTGGGCAGCGTCCAGCACCTCAAGAACAGGTAATGGGGCCGGGGGCTCGGTGAGGGCCCTGGCAGCGAGAGGTGGTCGCCCTGCCAGGGCCAGGCACGCGTCTGGTCCCTGCAGAAACGTCCCTCCTTTCCCACGCAGGTTTGGGGATGGCTACACAATAGTGGTGCGAGTGGGTGGCCCTGGGCCGGAGGCGGTGGAGAGTTTGATGCGGTGTCACTTCCCCGGCATCGTGCTGAAGGAGCGGCACGGGGGGCTCCTGCAGTACCAGCTGCCCTCCCGCGCTGGCTCCTTGGCCAGCATCT
This sequence comes from Actenoides hombroni, assembly GCA_024336885.1. Lineage (NCBI taxonomy): Eukaryota > Metazoa > Chordata > Aves > Coraciiformes > Alcedinidae > Actenoides > Actenoides hombroni. The sequence continues at coordinate 35,194,746 of WUAM01000359.1, forward strand.
TCAGCGTCCTGGCAGCCCACTGCGGCCCCTGCCACATCGAGGACTACTCTGTGTCCCAGACCACCCTCGACCAGGTGACGGGGCACGTGAGGCATGAGGGTGCAAGGGCTGGGGTCCTGCCGGCGCTGCCCCTCACCCTGCCCTCCCCGCAGGTCTTCGTGCACTTTGCCAGGGAGCAGAGCGATGAGGACCCCAGGGAGACCCTGGCCCGGGGCCACCAGTCCCGTGAGACAATCCGGGTGCTGGGGAGGGTCAGAGCACCAGGGCAGGACTGGCCCCCACTGCCCCTCGGTGGGGTTCTACCCTCTGGGGGGGCTGAGGTGGACGGAGGGGTCCGTCCCTAGCAGGGCTGGGTGCTGGGGCCGGCCCTGGGCCCCGAGATCCTGCTGTAAACGGGCGATTCAGTGGAGACCCCGGTACTGCCCGGGGGGCTGGGTCGGCCCCGCACCGCTGCAGCCCCGCGGGGGGACACTGGGTGGGGGGCACAGCGGGTTCTCGAGCAGTTGAAGGTCAGCCAGGGTCCTCCTCACCCCAGATGGTCCCTGGGCGAGGAGCTCTCTGCCCGCCACTCACTCGGGGGGTTCTTCCGCATCAGCTTCTCCCCCTCTGGGGTGCCCCAGCGCTGGGCAGGGGTCTCGCCCCCTCAGCCGAGTGTCCCCTTGGGACCCGCCCTGCCCAGGGGGGGCGCGCGGAAGTTTTGGAGGGTGCCGATCCCCTCTCTCACCCCTGGGCCCCTTTTCCCGTGGTGGGGGCCACAGACCCCACCTCGGGGTGCGCCGGCTGCTCCCCTTCGCGGTGCGAGGGGCCCGTTCCCACCGCCCGCGTCTCGGGACAGCCCCGCACAGAGCAGGGCTGAGGGAGCGAAACGGTCACCAAGGGTCCCAAACGGTCACCGTGGGTCGGACATCTCCGAAACGGGTCCTCGGGGTCGGTGCGACGGTTCATGGTGGGGGGAAAAAAAATATGGAACGCTTCACGAATTTGCGTGTCATCCTTGCGCAGGGGCCATGCTAATCTTCTCTGTATCGTTCCAATTTTAGTATATGTGCTGCCGAAGCGAGCACGAATCACTCTGTAACCACAGCGGTATTTGAACCTCCTTCAAAATTCAATTTACTAGTCATGGCGGGTGCGCCGGTCTGAGATTCCCGCTTCGCCTCGCAGACCCCCCCCACTCCCAACCGCACCTCCAGGTCTTCCCGTTTCTGTACTCAAAATCTGCCTTGTTGTCATCCGTTTTTGGGGTTCACGCCCCGGGGAGAGGGCTCGGGGCGCGCGGTGCAGGGCGGGAAAGCGCCTACTCTGCATAACTGGGCGGGATCGTCCGTTTGTCCGGCCCTTTGTCCGCCCGCCCCCGTCCCGGCGTTCCCAGGAGGCGTTCGCGCAGGCGCGTTACCGGCGGTGGAGGGAGGCGGCGGACGGGCGCTGAGGGGACCGGATCGGATCGGGTCTCTCTGCTCCGCACCGGGAGAGCCGAGGCCCCCGCTGCGCTGCGCTCCGGGCCGCTGACGGCCCCTCCGTGGCTCCGGGGCCGGCCGAGGAGCCGCGTCCCCGCTGGGCCTGCTCGGGCCCCGCAGCCTGGGCCGGGCCCCACCGGGCCTGACCCGCTCCCGGCTGCGCGCAGGAGGCCGGGCCGGGCCCGGGGAGGCTCCCCCTGAGGAGAGCGGGGCGGGGGGGCAGCGGTCTCCAGCTCCTCCGGCCCGGCCCAGCTCCGCCAGCACCCTCCGGCCGCAGGCCTCAGAATGTTCCAGAACCATCCGAACGCCACCGACAACGGCGGGGATGGGGTTGCCGGGGGCAACAACCGCGGCGTCCCCAACCAGAACCCCTTGATCGACGTGCGCCTCTTCCACGCGCTCTGCCCCTGGGGCCGAGGCTGGGGCTGGTGGAGGGGCTGCCTCCTCCTCGGCGGGAGCCGTCTCTGCTGGACGGGGTGTGCCCGAGGAGCAGGGGCACCTGGTGCCTGCATCCCTGCTGCCTGGGTCTGTGGCTTTTACCTAAAGCCTTCAGCTGGGGCTGGTGAGCAGGTGATGCCTGCTAGCACGAAATCTTTTATTACTGCTTTCTGCTGCCTGCTCTGTAACCGTAAGAAGGTTGTGTCCCTGCCTCCCGGGCTTGGTGTAGGTGTCCCCTCAGTAGCATCTCTGGTGGACGATGCGTGGCCCCTCTTCGTCGTACTCGTCCCTTCGGATCCACCACGTCTGGAAGTTCTTGAGGGAGGTGAGGATGGACCCTCCTGTCCACGCCGAGTACCTCCGCAGTGGCATGGCAGCCACCTTGATGTCGGTGTTGGGGGGCAGGCTTTGGAGGAGCTCGCTGCAAAACCTCGTCTCTAGCCCCTTAAAGAGGGAGGACCCTCCACACAGGAGGATGTTTTTGTACATTGTTGACCTAATTTCTTCTGGAAGTTGGTCAAGGCTTCTCCGGGCCATCTCATGGATGCCCACATAGGAAATACCCCAGTTTGGCAGGGGGTTGAAGAGCACTTCTGGGCACTGAAACCGCTCCTTGCTGAGGCTGATGGTCTGGCCATCAGGCAGGGGAAAATCCAGGGCATAGTTGACTGGTGGGAGCTGGCACTCGCTTTCAAAGTTGGGAGCAACATAGCAGCACTTGTGCTTGATGTCTTCCACCATATGAACCATCTTGTTGTTGCTGAGCATATACCCTGTGTCCCCCAGAAGCGTTGTCAGGTACCAGGAGAGGTGTGACCCTGCCAGGTCCATTGTTTCGGTGGCATATGCCAAACCGTAGCCCTCATGGACCGGCACAGCGTGGCTGACAGCGTAGCCTATGTCCACCACCAGACCACTGGTTCTCCCATGGGCATAGGTGGAGAGGACGGGCTGGTGGGCAACAAAGAAGCCAGGGGAGCCCAGGGACTCGAACACCACCTCCATCATCTTCTCTCGGTGGGTGGGGGGGCTGAGCAGGGGGTCAGTGAGGAGCAGCGCGTGCTCCTCGGGAAGGATTTGAAGCTCGTGGTCAAACAGATGCTGCCACAGGGTTTTGGCTGCTTCCCAGTTGATGATGATGCCGTTCTGCATCGGATCAATAATTTCAGTGTCGGGGTAAAACAAGGCTTCCTCTCCAACGAAAGCCTTGGACCTGTCTTCTCCTGGCCCCAGAGGCTGTACCACAGGGCAGCTCACCAGGGTGTTGATTTCAGCTCTGGGTGTCTCCTGTCCAGAAAACCCTGCTCTCCAGCTCCTTGTGCCTGTATCGATCACCACGGCTCCTGCCCTCAGCTGCATCCCCTCGCCTGAGGAGAAGCTGGAGTTGTTGATGGAGATGGCTCTGTCCCCAGGCCTGCGTGGTCCTTGTGACGTTCAAGCAGTGCAGATATCAGGAGGTGAGTTCCTGCTCCTAGATGGTCCTGGCCCTCTGTCTGGGGAGCCCTTGTCCCATGGTCCCTGCAGAGCTGGGCAGCGGTACACTCACCCCCCAGGGCTGGGCAGAATGACTGACAAAGGGAACTGTGACATCAGCTGGGGCTGAGGTGGTGGCAGTGAGTCCCCCTTGGCTACCATGTGTCCTGGGGTCTCACCAGGCCACCTTACCTGGCCACTGGACTGCCCCAGAAAGGTGCTGGGCTGTGAGCACAAGAGCTGGGGAAACGTTGCATTGGAGATTCTGTAAACATAGGAGGGTTCCTGCCAAGGCAGGAGCTGGTGCCCCAGCGAGTGGACCCCACCAGCCCTGCTCTGTCCTGCAGGTTTCCTCATGTGGCTACTGTCAAAGAGCTGGGAAAGTCCTTTCTGCTCACAGCCCTTCTGCCACACCATGGCTGCTGCCGGCCCGGGAACTCTTTTGCAAGCGGCTGCTTTTAATCTGGTATCACTGACAGAACACTGGGTGCCTGAAAAGCCTTTGTTTGGTGGAGCAAACGGGTTTCGAATCCTCTACGGAGGAAACTCCACTGTGCGCTGAGCAACCTGACCCAGGGGACGAACTGGTCCAACCTGCCATTGAGGAGCTTTACTTTGAAAGTAAAAAGCCAGTTTGATTGCGTGGAAACGTTGCATGCAGTGGATGGATTGATGACTAATTGTGGTTTTGTTCATTCTACTGCTTTCATTTTCAGCAGAGAGTTCATCTAATGGTGGTAGAGATGAGCACCATCTCCTGTGCTCTCCAGAAAACTGAGGTGGGTGAGGCTGGCTCAGGTGGTCTGAGAGGGGGACAGTGAAAGGTCCCGAGCCCTGTAAAGTTAGACCCTGTAACCTCAGACCCTGCACTGTGGGACACCCAAGGCAGCTGAGGAGCAAAAGCTCGGGGATTTCAGTAGGGTGAAAGCAGTTTCTGATTTGGGAGGAAAACCAGGAAATACAAAGAAACGGTTTCATGGCAATCAACGTGACATTTATTCAACTGAAATTTGTATCCCCCTCAAAAGGCACGGGGTGACTGCATCGCACTCGGGACTTAACAGCGTCTCGATGTAATCCTGTGACATTAAATATCTGAAATGCTTTAATTGGTTTCAGCTGTTCACATTTTAAAAGAGAAACTGGAAAAAAGGTGAAGTCCAGGTGAAGCTTTTTAAGTTTACAGCAGCTCCTCCCTCCCCCCAGTCGATAAATTATACTCATTTTAAGCCTTTTCTAGAAAACTGACATTAACACTGAAGGGCCCTGCAAGCTGCAGTTCCCACTCGTGTCTGTTTTCTGTTGGCTGCGTAGTGTTTGTATAAAATACTGCAGTGCTTTAAAAAAAATATTCTCCTCCACATCTGCATTGTTGGCAGTTTCCCAGAGCGTGAAAAGAGTCGTGGTGAGAGTGCAAAGATTTGCCTCGAGACAAGAGAAAATGCTGAACATAATTTATTAAAGAAACATTTTTCTAGTATCGTAAACACTTTTTTTTTTTTTTCCTTCATCAGTGGGTGAACGGGTCTGGAGACAGACCCATCTGTTGTGTCAATGCACTTTTCGTGTGTTCAGATGTGGGAAGTACACCCCGTACATGCTTTGTTGAACCTGGTAGAGGTGTGACTTTCTTCTTAGGCAAGAGGCAATCTGGTGGAAAAAGAACAATGTTGATAGCAAAAAAAAGAGTCTGCTCTTTGCCCTTTATTAGATGCCCCCAAACCACGTTGCCAGGGTAGGGGTGGAGGGGCTCTGCGGAAGGTGTTTGACTAAAGCTGCTCAGACAGGCACCAGCTCAACTCCCAGTTCTGAATCTGAGGTGGTTTTTTTCCCAGTTCTGAATCTGAGGGTTTTTTTTCCCAGTTCTGAATCTGAGGGGTTTTTTTTTCCCAGTTCTGAATCTGAAGTTTGTTTTTCTTCAGTTCTGAATCTGAGGTTTTTTTTCCAGTTCTGAATCTGAGGGTTTTTTTTTCCAGTTCTGAATCTTGCTGCCTGTAGTTTTTACCCCTGAAACTAAGGACAGCAATCTGTGTTCTCTGTAGATTTAGCTGTCTCTTAGCTGGTGCAAAGCAAACACAGCTACTTTTGGGATGGTGCTGTTAAGCTGCTGTCCTCCAAATCAACACCAGAGATCAGAAGAGGATCTGTTTTGCTCTTTCCAAGGGTACCTGGCTAGAGTGTGGCCCTGCAAGGCTGCCACGGGCTGTATGTTTAAAACATTGAATGAAAAAGCTGGATGTGATTCCTGCAGGTTATTAATGTCATCTTCTGCCCTCCCCTACCTGTCTCCTGATCGTTCTGTGGATATTTGAAGAGGGAAGAGGTTTAAGGAATGCTGCAGAGATCTCCTGATTCATCCTGCCTGCCACCCAGGTGTTTGCCTTACCCATGGCTTTAGAGTTTTCTCTCTTACTCATGATCTTCTGCTTCCTTTCGTAGAGATCCTACTCAGCTGACTACAAACACCCTTCCCCATCCTCCTGGGCAAGAGTCCTTGGAAGAGTTGGCAGTGACAGAGGGAAGGTTTGCTGTGCTGTTTGCTGTTACCATCCACGTCAGGTCCTGCTACCCCTGGACCTCTGGGAGATGGGTCTGAATGTCCCTCCTGCAACTTCCCACGTGGCTGGGCACTGCTGGAGTCGGGTTAGAGGTAGAACAGCAACAGGGTCACTTACCAGGAAGCATAACAAGAGGAGGAGAACGAAGCCAAGCAGGGTGAAAATGCAGATGAGGATAACTGCCCAGAACTGAAGCTCTGCAAAGGCAAAATGAAGGCACGTCAGTTTTCTTGGACTCCTGTTTTTTAGACAGAGTTGAAGGTCTGAGGATCTACAACTTTAGATGAGCGGTCAACTTTTTTTGGTCAACAAAGTGTCAACTTTTAGATGACACTCCATGAGTGTCAGAGCCCTCAGATGGTTTCAGGCATGTTCAGAAAGACAAAAGTTCTCCCTTAGCTGCTCGTTGGCCTCTTTGGGGATGGGGACAGGGCTGGAGGTGTCAGCAAAAGCTGTAGCTACTTCTGTGAGCGTGTTTCTTGTGTGTGACAAAGCAACAGTTCAGGGTATTTTTTTTTCTCCTGTTCTGGGCTTGTGGCCATGCTCATAGCACCATATATGGAGTATTTATCTTTTCTGTAAATACTACAGTTATCAAAATTTATTGGTGCTGGAGCTCCAAAACTGCTTCCCAAATCGGCTGGCTTTTTTTCCTGTCCTTCACTTCCATTTTCCCCCATTTGGCTCTGATGGAGCCAACAAACCTGCTGCTTGCTGCCAACCCAGAGACCTCGATTTCTGGGCTCTCACGTGGGTCTGGTTTCCATATCAAGGTGTGTGATGCTAATTTACTGTAGTGCAAACATTCAGTGGCTGTAGGGTCAATCCTTCCCAAAAAAAGCACTTACCAGATTTTTCAGACTCCTGTTCATCTGTCTTGAGTGGAGAGTAACCTGGCAATAAAGGGTGGGACAGGTGAGGAACAGAGCACTCCGGGGGTGATCAAACCAAAACTAATGAGGGTTCCCTCGGGAGCTCTCACCTTCAACAACCAGACTCTGCCTCTCCAGCTCGTAGCTGGGGCCCAGCTTGGAGAACCCCTGCGTCAGGCGTTCCAGCTCCTCGTACACCTCTTGCTTTTGTAAAGTCCTCGTGGAATCCCGGGTGAATTTGCAGACGGAGGCAACGTTTGTGGAAGTTTTCCCACTGACGGGCCTGGAGGGTGTCAGAGTTGTCAGGGTGGGAGAAGAGAAAAAGAATTAGAGCTGAGCAGAGGTAGGGAGGGGGATTCAACACCGGGCTCAGGTCTGCAGATGTCTAAGCAACGTTTTGTTAACATGGGATTGTCTTTTGCAGCTCATGCCAGGAGCTCCTGCAGCCTTGTGACATCTACCCACTGATTTAATCCCAGGCGAGGCATTTCTAAGAGGTAAATCAGTTCAGCTTTTGGTTTTTTTCCCCTCTGAGGTGGTGTCGGGGAAGACACACAAATAGGTGTTTGTTCTTGGGCTGGTCAGTTTGGATGATTGTTTTGCAAATGTCTTTCTGTTGAGTTTTAGCTTATTTTGATTAAGGTAAATGAGAGAATGAACGTGTTTGTTTTACTCTGGAATTGTTCATGTGTGAAAAGAGCTGGCATGGAAACAAAACCACTTGTCATTTGGACAAAAAACTTTCTGTGGTAAAGGCAAAACTGTCTTGAGAGTGAATGGAAGTGTCTCCTGTCGTCTAGAGCACAGAGCTTGGCAGGGAGGTGTAAACACCAGGCTGGGGCTCTCATGCCTTTTCTGCTAACTGCCCTTTTGGAAGAAAACAAAAGCAGCACGTACCCAAAGCTCTCCACAGTACAGCCAGCAAAGTAGTTCCTCAGGCTGCTCATTCTGAATACATCCAGCTGATGGGAAGAAACAGAACAATTGAGGAATATGGAGTAAAAGTAAATACATCCTTAATTTGGACAGGGAAACCAAGCTCTTGGTGTTAGTTTTACCTCTCTCTCAATTTTCTCTTTATTCACTTGGTACATCTGTGACCTGGGGTCCTGCAGTTCTGGGGAGTAGGGAAGGTTGGAGATTCTGAAATTTAATCTGAAGTTTTCTTTCTCAGAGTTGAGGGGTGAGTGGTAAATTGCTGCCTCGGCCTCTAGTTCCAGGGCTGGAAATAGAGAGAAGTTGGTATAAATTCTAGCAGAGAGAAACAGAGGCTTTTCTACCAAGCAGCATTGACCTGACTCGAAGTCTTAATAGATAAACAGAAGTTAAGTTGCACTGGGGTCTGGCAGCAGATTCCCAGTCTACCTTTTGTCTCAGCCCTTCAGCAATGTACTAGCCCACTCATTTCTTTGGGCAGCTGTACATTTGAAGAAAAGCTAAAAGCTCATTCATCTCTGCACACTTGACATTGTGGTGAGTATAGTTACTCAATAATATAAAATAAAAGAAGTGGTGAAACCTTAACCCATTGAGGACCAAAGGGCTGCCCTGAGCCAGACTGAACGTGGCAAAGGGGTGGCCCAACTCCGACCCGAGTCCAGTGACTGAACTTGAGAACAGATTTATTTCCCCACGCAGTCCCTCTGACAGACCAGAGCTGGGGAATGCTGGGGTTGCCGTGGCAAAGCGGGTTGCTCTGGCTGGAAACTGGGCAGCTGTGGTTGGAGCTCTACGTACCGTCCACTGAGTATCCCTGCAGCTGGTAACTGCTTCCCAGCCATAGTCCAGTTGTGTTTGAAGTCCCATCCTGAAAAGCCCTTTCGACCACTGCCCGGTTGATGCTGGGCTCTGGCTGGAAGAAGCACTTGCAGTCGACAACTATGGATCCAGGCCTGTGGGCAAAGAAACAGGTTCTGAAATAAACAGGCTGACGATCATAGAATTTCTTCATGTGAGGAGGTTTCCTGAAGGGTTCCTGCTATTCTGAGCGTTGAGTTTAAACTAATATGGTGCTACAGAGAGATGTGGAACAGGCTGGTTTGGGCTTTTTTGTCTTTAACAAGCTTTTACCCTGTGTGAAGGTCCTTTATCCAACCCTCTCTCCCCCCAGAGCAGGACACTACAGCTCTGCCTGAAGCCTGCTTTTAAATCCTACTGGAGTCCAAGTTGAGAAGAGTGCAGAGGTCGCAGGGTCACCATCAGTCCTCAGTAAGAGGATGGCAATTGGTAATTACTGGGGTAACCTAAGAGTCCATTACAGAAATCCTGACAGAGCAAAACATCAGTCCACGCCAGGTCAGGAAAGGTTTCAACCTGACAAATTCTGGGAAGCTTAGAAACGGCTTCTTGGGGCATAAACCCAACTGTTGGAGACACACAAGCGGAGGGGAGGAATTCCAGAGAAGACAGTGGCACTTGGCCATCAGGGAGGGGTGCCAGGGGAGGGGTGCCAGGGCACAGCAACTTTTCAACCCCAATCAGATGGTATCACAGACCTCAGCCTCGTGACACTGCAGTTGAGGAACTGGTCTCGCAGGTCGCTCTGTCGGTACAGTTGATTCATCTGCAATAGTAATGCCATGTTAAATATCAGTGAGCTCTGGGCCTCGTGGTAGATGCTTTAGGGCAGCAGGTGGGCCTCTAACTTCGGAGAAACACCAGACTCTGGTTGGATTTTGTGGGATTTTATTCCTTTTAATATGCCTTGTGGTGATGGAGTCTGACTCCCAGCTTGGCAAGACTTTCTGTCCTATCTGAGCAAGCTGGTGGTACTGCACAGCACAATCTGCTGACTGACAGCTGTCATCTTGATCTCCCATTTCATAGACAGCACAGGCTCAGAACAGAAAAAAGTCTGGGATGTTACAGCTCCTTTAAAAAAAACCCCACCACCTACTGAAGTGGGGCTTTGTTGGGTTGCTATGTTGGTGGACTCCTGCTGAAGAGAATGTGTTGGCTTCTCAGCAACGAGTTATGGATGTGCTGACCTCTGAGCTGGCAGAGATTTGTGCACACTTCTGGAGATGGGACTGAAGTGCTGAGTGTGTGCCTTTAGCAGATGACCTGTGCATCTTGCATTTTGTAGTGCATGTCATGCTGGAGATAATTTAAGACCACAGGTAGCATAAGAAAATCAAAAGTGACTCAAAGGCCAATCTCATTCTTTGGATTTTAGAAATTCTTGTTCCCAAATAGTTTCTGTTTTGTGTTTTTAGAGACATAAAAAAATGGCAGTTTCTGCAAAAATTGACCAGTGCAGACGTGATGGTATTTGAGCTGCAGCTCCTTACCTTGCTACTGATGCTTTCCACTGCTGCTTTGTATTCTGGAGACTGAGAGTCTGGGTTAATAAGGTTTTCATTGACTATTCTAAAGCTCAATCTGTAGCCTGATTTGGCTGGAGCTTCAGTCAAGACAGGCTTTCTGATGATAGCTGTGTCTGTGACAGGGAAACCTGCATAAAAAAGGTAGAGTGCATTTATTTTTATATCAGATCTATTCATACCACAAAAGCAACATGGGTTTAGAGTATAAAAACTAACTATGAAAGGAATTTGTATGATATAAGGGATGGAAATGCTTCTGGAATGGCAATATCCTGCTGGATTGGTTTTGTCACGGTGTCAAAACCTACAGAAATACCAGCAAACCAAAGGGGAGGTTGATTAGTGCTCAAATCCCAGTGCAGTGGAAGAATGAGTGATCACCAAGGGATCCCCAAAATCACATCTTGATACTGGTTGGGGATACTCACCATTGACATACAGGCTGTTCTTCTCCAGGCTGTAGTGCCCCAGTTTGGTGACACCATCTGTCATGTTGCTCAGCTCCTGATAAACCTTTTCTCTGTCAAACTTGGCCAGGCTGGCATTGTTTTTGTAGCTGCAGACTGCGTCTACCCCTGTGTGGTCCCTGTGTCTCCCAGACCTAAAGAATCATAGGATCATAGAATTGTCAGGGTTGGAAGGGACCTTAAAGCTCATCTGGTTCCAACCCCCCTGCCATGGGCAGGG
>WUAM01000359.1:35205656-35225473 GCA_024336885.1 Actenoides hombroni
ACATCCAGAGCCTTCCTGGGACAGGGGCTCCAGAACTGGACCCAGGACTCCAGGGGGGTCTCACCAGAGTGGAGTAGCGGGGGAGAATCCCCTCCCCTGACCTGCTGGCCACGCTTCTCTTGATGCAGCCCAGGATATGATTGGCCTTAGAAGAATGTCAGGCACGTTCTTTAGGACACTGCTGATGCTCAAGCAACACCCCGTGCGTTTTTGTCTGACTAGGAACGACGGGCACTGAAACCTGACAGCATAATTGGGCTCCTACATCTTTCAGCAGATTCTCAGGAATTGTGGCAATGATGTTTGGATGGAGCTCTGAGCAACCTGGTCTAGCAGGAGGTTTGGAATGAGAGGATCTTTAAGGTCCCTTCCAACTCAAGCCATTCTAGGCTTCTATGATATAGATACGAAAATGATTTTACTAGCAAGAAAATCATGAATGGACAGGGAGGTATTATTGGCTTCTATTTTCTGGCAGCAGAACAACTATGATGATTTATGCAAATTTAAGGTGTGTAAGAGCAGATTCAGAAATGGTTAATTGCACTTTCAGGAATCTTACCTAAATGTCATCACTTTACATCCTGTGTAGGCAGAGCTTATGCTGCTCCTTTTGAAAAGAGGGTCGATCTGTCAAAAACAACCCCCCCAAAAAAAAACCCCAAACCCAATTACGACTGAGAACTGGAAGGCATGTCCTGAGCATAATGCAGGCAGGTTAAGATCACCACCCTCACACAAAATGGTCCAAACCAGAGCCGCTTACGTAATGGTTGAGAACTTTCATGGTGGAAATGAATTTGTGGGAGCTTGGTGTGTCCAGATCTGTGGTGTACTGGAGGTTGGTCAAGGTGAAATTAACTGTGAAGTGCCTGGATGTTGGGCTTGCCGCAGTCGTTACGCTCAGAGCTGTAATCAAAAGGGAGAAGGATTATGTTCCTCCCGTTCAAAAAAGCTATCTTCACTTTAAAAGACATTCCCAATCCTAGCACACTTCAAGGCCACTCTGAAGACTCTCTTCCCCTCTGATTCCGAGTGCACCACTCCTTTGATAACTTTCTCTGAAGTGAGTTTGGCAAGGCACTTACATGATCTCTCAAGGGGTTCGTTGTAACCTGGAAAAGGAAAACACAAGAGAAATGTTATTTAAGAGAATGAAAAGAGAAGAGGGGATGATTAAATGGATGATTTGGGAATGAATCATCAGAACCAGTCCCTGAGGGTGTGAATCTGTTAAACAAACAACCTCCTGCTTAAGCAGAACAAGGGGCTTTTTTAATAGTGAAGCCCACAATGAGAAACACTGATGGGATAGAAATTGGGTGAAATGTTCATCTGCAGGTGAATAATTGGGGTCAAGACTAAAACTGTCACTCTTTGATGTAATATAGAAAGGAAAACCTTCAGAAATCTCTGTGACAGTGTTCTTGGAAGCATATGCTTCACCTTAACACACAAAAGTTACACAGTAATCTTCATTGGGTCACCCATTCCTTAAGGTCACTTCTATTTTTTTCACACTGAAATGATCCCTAAGACCTGAGGTGGTCCCAAACTGCTCTAGTACCTGAAGAAATGAGAAAATCAAGCACATACCATTGATAAAGAGGCTCTTGTTGTCCAGCTTATAGATCCCTAATGTGGTGATGCCATTTGTCATGCTCTTTAGTTCTTGATAAACCTTAGCTCGGTCAAACTTGGGTGCTTGGGAGCCATTTCCATAGGTGCAGATGGTGTCTACTCCTGTGTTATCCCTATTCCTCACTGACCTGAAGAATTGAATATCATGAAACTGCTGTTAGTTATTCCAAAAGTGTACTTTTTGTGGTTTTTTTCCTTTCTGATGTGACTAAACCCCTAAAGCTATTAATCTGTCCACAGTTCTCAGACGAACGGCAGAAATTACTGAGATAGTGTTACAAAGAAAAAGGCTTTGTAAGATAAGGACCATCCAAAAGTGCCTATGTCCTTTGTTATCACGATACCAGCTTCTTGAAAAAGGAAAAGAACTGTTGCTGAAGTGTTAGTCAAACACAAGGAAATCCATCTGCTGATGGTCAAAGTCAGTCCTTCAGCTCTATTGCTCACCTGAATCCTGCTACTTTGCAGCCAGTGAAATAGGGCCCAATGCTGCTCTTCTGAAGCAGGGAGTCAATCTGACAAGGAAAGGTCTTTGTGAGTATGAGAAGCCCAAAATACTGGGTGATTTTGGTGAAAAACAGTGACTTTGGCTTACGTAATGCTGCATTATTCTCTCAGTAGAGCCAAATTTAGCTGAATTTGGTGTCCCTAGGTCTGTCGTGAACCTGAGGTTAGTTATTGTGAAGTTCAGTTTGAATTGCTCTGTTTTTGGTCCTGGGCTATGTGTGGTCGTTGGCCTCACTGTAAGAGAGGACAGAAATCATACAGATAAAATAACAGGATCTTCACAAGACACAGTAATGTTATTAATTGTCTAAATTCGGAGCAGCAAAATCATATGCTCGTGATCACAGGCTTCAGATACTTTGCAGTCTTACAGGCATGGCCAAATCAGGGGGGGGATAAAATCAACTTATGCCTTCGAGTAGCTTTAACATGTGTGTGTTTTGAAATATACTTACTTGTCAGACTAGGCAGTTCATTGTAATCTGAAAAACAAACGGGCAATTATTAGGAAAATATTCCTAGAATGTCTCAGCAGAACTAAATACGTGGGGGTTTGCGACAAAAGATTGAGGATTGTGGTTACTAAATTCATGACTCTTTTTACCTAGAGACTCTGACAGGTTTTTGGGATGGTTTGGGTTGGGTTTTTTCACCCCCCTCTACTCTTTATCTGTTTTGAGAGGTGTGTTTAATCCTCTTCATTCTCATTTCAACATAGTGTGTGTCAACATAAGGACTAACTCTTTGAGGTGGGTCTCGTTACCGTTCACGTAGAGGCTCTGACTGCTGAGGCTGTAGTGTCCCAGCTTGGTGATGCCATTGGTCGTATTGCTCAGCTCATGGTAAACTGCCACTCTGTCAAACTTGGGACCTGAAGGCTCATCTCTGTAGCTGCAGAGGGCATCTACTCTGGTGTCATCCCTGTCCTTCTTTGACCTAGGAGAGGAGACATTGTTTTCTTCATTATCGAGAAGTCCATCCTAACTTCTGGGATATAATCAAAGACATATATGAAGAAAACCACTCAAGAGATGTGTTGAAATGGGAAGCATCTTGTAAAGAAGCAGGTGATGCCAACAGTTCCCAGGCACGGCTCTTACCTGAAGGCCGTTATTTTGCAGCCAGTATAAGCAGGGCCAATGCTGCTTTTCTGGAGTAAAAGGTCAACCTAGAATTTGAATAATAACATTGAAGTAAAATGCCACGGCAAAGGTAAAAGATCAGATGTATTCAAAGAGCTGTGCCCAAGCCAGGCATGATTTTGCCAGACTTACATAATGGTTCATGACTCTTTCTGTTGACTTGAACTTTTTAGAAGTTGCCATTGCCAGATCTGCAGTGAACTGGAGGTTGGTTATGGTGAAGTTCAACGTGAAGTTCCTTATGGCTGGTGACAGAGGTTGTGTACTTAGATCCACGGCTGTAATGAAGAAGGCAAATTATTGCTTCAAAATGAAATTTTATGATCATCGTCCCCAGAGGAAACACGGTAAGAAAAATGTTCAGATATTCTGCTTGACTTCAGGGTTATAGCAGCTGTGGGTCCCTAACAGGCACACAAACACCCTGTTTTATAAGTCTTGGTTGGTTAGTCCAACCTTCTTGTCTGGCTACTGTTAACATGTGAAATCATCTTCAGTTGCTGTTTAAAGGTACTTACAGAGTTCAGGCTGCACTTCATTGTAACCTGTGGGGGGAAGGAAACGGACAGTATTTGACAAACTGTTTTATTGTATGGGAGGTCTGGCATATAACTTGAATTGTTTGAGCAGTCAGGAGAGGATTCCCTCCTGGCATAGAATTGTTTTGATTAGAAGAGACCTTCAAGATCAAGTCCAACTGTTCCCCCAGCACTGCCAGGGCACCACTGACCCCTGGCCCTCAGCACCACAGCTCCACGGCTTGGAAACCCCTCCAGGGATCACGGGGACTCCACCCCTGCCCTGGGCAGCCTGGGCCAGATTTGGACAACCCTGGAGGGGAAGAAATTGTTCCTCAGGTCCAACCTGAGCCTCCCCAGCATGATTTGGGGCCATTTCATCTTGTCCTATCATTCGTTCCTTGGGAGAAGAGATTGAACTCCACCTGGCTCCAGCCTTCTGTCAGGGAGTTGTCAAGAGCAAGGAGGCTGAACGACCCCAGGTCCCTCAGCTGCTCCTCACCAGACTTGTGCTCCAGCCCCTTCCCCATCTTCACTGCCTTTCTCTGGATATGTTCCAGCCCCTCGATGTCCTTCTTGGAGCGAGGGGCCCATAAGTAGCATCACTCATTACTACTTTGTCCTTTCTCCTTCCAGATTACCACGAAGCCCATCTCTTATCTACCCATAAGCTCAGCCACTTACCACTAACATAAAAAGTCCCTGCATCCAGCCTGTAGGGCCCTAGCTCAGTGTAGCCAGCTGTCTTCTCGCTGAGCTCACGATAAACCTCGATTCGGTCGAATTCAGAGGAGGTGGCGTTGGCCCGGTACGTGCAGACTGCATCCATGGCAGTGCCCTCTCTGTTCTTCACAGGCCTGAAAAAAAATCACACGTGTTTACAGGCCTGAATGCTGCTTTCTGTGCAGTTGCTTAACTTTGCTTGCACGCTACCATGGAATTGTATTTCCCCTTTAAGATACTGTAAAAACAACGTTATTAAATGAAAGAATGCCCCCCAGATTCTGGACATTTAGTATTGTGCTGGTTTGTGCAACTGAAGTAGCACTCTTATGACCTAACTGAAATGCATTTAAAATGAGTTAGGTTACCCTCCTTATCTAGTCCAAAAGTGGTGTGAAAGCAATGCAGGCATAATCCAAAGAAATTAGGTAATAACCACCCCATCAGAAGGGATCGTAAACGGGGCGTGATTCTACCCAGCAATCTCTAGAACTTCACGGGCTCTACCAGGCTGGGAGGTAACAAAATCAGGAAGGAATTGCTTGCAAAGAAAAGATTTCTGCATAAATCCTATTAACAGGCAAAGTTTGAATTGCCCTTGTCTTCTAGAACTCTTCCAGATGTGCCTACCTCAGAACCACCACTGTACATCCCCTGTAAGCAGGGCTGATGCTGCTGTTCCGGAGCACGCGATCAAGCTGCCAAGGGAAAAAAAAAAAAAGCCAGTTGAGAGGAGTGAATAAATAATAAAGTCAACAAGAACAGAGCCACAAAAGAAACCTGACTGACACTCACCAAGTACGTCAGAGTCTTATTTGTAGCAATGAAATTTTTAGAACTTGGATTTCTTAATGCTGACGTGTAGGGGAGATTGGTCACAGTGAAGTTCACTGTGAAATGTTCCTCTCTTGCAGGAGGAGGAGCTGGAGATGCTGTTGCAAGGAAAGCACAAAGTTTGTCACAATAAGAAAAGACTCACTCGTGAATCTACTAAAGCCAGGGATAAAGAATCTCCTGTCAGGTGGAAGGGGTGGGCACTACACTGAACAGCTCAGCATGGAATGATGGTGCCAGCAGCAGTGTAGAGCATGCAGCTGTGGAGCAGATGGGGGCTCTCCAGCTCATCCAGGTTCCTACAGAAAGCCAGTCAGAGCTGAGCAGGCTGTAAATGGGTAACTGACCACTTCAGATGAGAACCTGAGGTTAACTCCATCTCCCCTTTTATCCTGGTGGGTACAAACTGAGGTGTCCTTTAACCACCCTGGATGGATAGTGCAGCTTTTTCAACCTTGGATTCTTTCTACTTGTGGTGTTTGCTGCTGGATAAGCCTGAACTGCCTGTCAACACCAATTACCCTCTAGCCTTCCAAGACTGTTATTCTGTGTTTGTGCAAACAGGTCTCCTCTGACATCCTATGTAATCCTGATCTAACTCAGATGCTTCAGGAGACACTGATACCAGTGGTGCATAGTGGTTAATTCCTCTCACTGTTGAATGTTTGCACCTTTTTTACTTCCCATTTCATTGTTAGGCTAAGAAAGAGAAGGTATCTGAATAGACATTCATCTCTATCTTGGGCATCGTGGCTTTATAATTACTTAAAAGTACTTACAAGGCAAGAGGTGGGCTTCATGGTAATCTGGAAGGAGAAAGGACAAAGTAGTAATGAATGATGTAATGAGAGACAATAATTGAATCAGATATTTGTACAGGTGAACAGTGCCACAGAAGGAGAAGAGATTTGTTGTCTCTGAGCAGTCCCACCATTTATGATAGAGCAGTGAGGTATTATTTTGAAGAAAGCTCCACTGTAAATGGTGGAGGAAGGTTCCCAATTCATGCTGAAATTAGTTGCCTTTACTTTGAAGATTTATATGGTGCTTTGCATGTTCTGACGATTTATTAGATATTATTTAAAATAAGAAGTTGCAGCTGACAATGCAGAACTCCTGAAGGTACGTGACGCTTGTTTGAGGAGAATTTAGGTAGATGATGGAGCTTTGTGAATTATCTAGCACGTAGCAAGTTATCTTATTATCTAGCACAAGTGCAAGTACGTGCGTTGCCAATGCTGTTCCACTCGCACACTGGTCACTGCTGGGCTTCAACTACCAGCCAGCTATGGGCTAGAAGTTGATGAAGATCCCACCACCTACATGGAAATCCACCTTACCATTGATATACAGGCTTTCCTGGTCCAGGCTGTAGATCCCTAAGTTGGTGATGCCATTTGTCTTGTTGCTCACTTCATGGTAAAGAATCACTCGATCAAACTGGGAGGCAGCAGAGTCTGTTTTGTAGGTACACATGGCATCGACTCCAGTGTCTTCCATTTTTTGTTCAGGTCTGAGGAAATTAGGATGTACCCTGTTACGTTCCAGATTTTGCTATTCGTGATACATACTGGTGATAGTTTTTTTATTTAATTCAACCAACACTGCCAGGTAGAAAATAAAATCTAATTTCTTTTTCCTCTCTAGATTCTTTCAAGTGTGCTATCAAAACGGTGAGGAGATACTTGACCTTTCAGATGCTGCAAGCAAGAATTCAAGTGAATTTATAGACATAAAAAAAAAAAAATCCCAGAGGATTTCTTTAGGTTTCTTGAGTAAGGTAATATATTAAAAGATGTAAAAGATAATTAAGGGATTAGGATGCAGTTGTCTGTCATACTGCATCAGGAAAAGGGAAAAAAAAAAGTTATTTTCTAGATATAAATAATGATGCTTACCTGAAAGCCATCATTTTGCAGCCTGTATACACAGAATGAATACTAGTCTTTTTGAACAGCTGATCGAGCTGAAAAAGGAGGTGTTTTACATATTAACCATAGTTGGATGAGCACAGTATCACAAACAGAAGAATATACAGGAATATGCCACACTAACCATAGCACTCAGGACTCTGGCTGTAGCACTGAACTTGGCAGAATGTGGATTTCTGAGACTCGTAGAGTATGGGAGATTAGTTATGGTGAAATTCACTGTGAAATTCTCACTTCTCGAAGGTACAGCTGTAGCTGGAAGCAAACCCAAGGAAAAGTGGATGACAAACAAATTAAGAGATACTTTTAATCGTTCTTACACTCAGGGAGTAAGATAATAATAAATTAACATAAGTATAATTTACTTGGAGAAGTCAGAGTGTCACTGTTAGACCACATACAAAGTATGATGATACTTGTGTGGGATATTAGTGAATAATAGAGAGATCAGAAACAATTGATGCAGATTTACCTGGCAAAATAGGTGCTTCATGGTACCCTGAAAGAGAAAGACACGCTCAGTAAAGGTAAGTACACACAAAGAAAGGGCAAAACCAAAACCACAACTGTGGAGAAGGGGTTCATGTATGGAATATTTAAAATAAAAGTAAGAAATAAATTATGATACACCAAGGTTAATCTTTCCTATTTTGATAAAATATAAAGATGGAGTCATCCACAACTGTATGACAAAGAAAAAAATTAAGTATCATAAGACCCCAAATGATGGTAAGTCTAGAAAAGGTATAATTCCTTAACAAATGTGACAAGAAATGAAATAATACATCAATATATAAAACATGAAAAATACAGAGAACAAAAAAACAATGTTCACCGTTGAGGTAGAGGCTGTCCCTGTGCAGGCTGTAGGGGCCGAGCTGCGTGATGCCTCTGGTCTTGTTGAGAAAAGACCCTAACCCTAATTTTATCACGCATGCTCGGACTATGTAAATGAATTCTAGGAACTCATTAGTATAAGACTGCCCTTTCTAAGAAATATAAGGAATATGTACGGTTAGTCTGCATATAAACTGTGTGCCCAGCTTGTATCGGTACTCACATTTGGAGGAGTGATCCCCTGTGCGTCCGGCGCCGCAAAATAAAGAATGCCTGCTGAATAACTTTGGTTATTGAGTTTTTCACTGCATCAAAGGCAGCCAGCAAAGAATGGCCATTACTAGCCCGTGTCCTGTCCCCAGGTGCAGATTGGCGTCCCTGGCTGCTACTGGAGCTGGGGGCTGTGCTCCCAGCCGAGCATGCGGAGCGGTGCTGGGAGCAGGTTGGGGTGGTACCTCCTGGTAAGAAGCTTGGAAAAGTTGGCATGGCTGGGGGAGTAGCTCTGCCTGGTGGCTTGTGTGGGCTGCCCCTCTGGCAGCAGTCAGGGGATGGCACAGGAGCGGTTCCAAAGCCTCTGTGAGGGTCACATGCTGCATTCGCAGCCCCAGGCCCTTCCATTAACTCCCAGTTCAGTTTCAGGCTGGAAGGCAGGGTTAGAACAGCAAGGGTTGCCAAACAGGCTGCTCCTGCCTCTGCACTGCCTACCTGCTGGCATGAAAGTGAGCAAGTTGCAGAAGGCCACTCTATTTTGTTGCTCCAGGGCAACATGGGGTGAGAAGGCTGCATTCAGAACGCCAGCTGAGGGTGCTGGAGTGTGATAGTTAATAGAGGTGTAACCTAAAAGTGATGCTGACTTTGTATTTGCACTGCTGCATTCCTCATGTAGCTTCATGCTAAGACAAATAGACAGTGTCACAGAGAAAGAACTTCATGTTCTGGTTACTTCAGGATCTGCCCGGTTGGTTTTCAGTGTACACTTCCCAGCAGATAAAAGGGAAAAAAAAAAAAAAAAAAAAGAGTTTGTGGCTGGTGTCCAGTGTTTGGTTTGGGTTACTTATCACAAATAGCTGCTGGTCCAAACAGCTGGGAAGGGCCACAGACACGATAACCAGCTGAGATGACCAATCGGATATTTAATACCATGCTGCATCGTGCCCCTATGTAAGGGGAGGGCTGGCACAGGCTGGGGCTACCTGTTTTTACCTTTCTTCAGTGTGGCTGGAGCAAGGAAAGCTGATGTCTCAGGCACAGGTAGACCTTTAGGGTTGTATTTCTTTTGTTTAAAATGTGGATCTAATCAGTTCATGTTTCTTACAATAGGTTTAACTTAATCAATTTCAGTCTCCATTGCTTATCCCTTCAGAAGCATGAGGATGCCTGTGTTAAGAAACAGACCAAAATTCAGTTAAAGACTTTGGAGTTCTCTCCAGGCAAAGACCTAACTACCTCAAGCCTAGAGTTTTCAGTCTAAATCTGATTTAGTTTTTATCCTGAAAGACTACAAAAAAGAAAAAAAGAAGAAAGAAAAAAAAGTGATAAATATTTACCTGCATTTCTAGGCACCAGTGCTCTTTTCTGTAGTGTTTCTTCCCCTCATTTAATAAGTCAAATCACCATAGGGTCAGATAAACAAGGTATAAGATAGCCTACTGGGAGTCTTGTCCAGTCTGACTCATTGGTCACTGTCAGATTTATTGTGTATCATGCCTCAGTCTAATTTGACTTCTTTCTCACGTTTTCCTTCTGCTGTGCCTCTGTGTCATGTGTTTGTTCTTTTGTGTCCCAGACTATCCCTTGCTCTGCTACCTTAACTTTGTCAGACAGAAGTGATGAAGCAGCCGTGCCTGTTGCACAGTGGAAAGTCCCCACATTGTTAAGCTGTGGCCAGGATATATGCCCATTTGAAGAGCCTGTGATCTCCACAGAGCCACATCAGAAGAGAGTCTCCCTACCTGCAGTATCATGCAATAGCTCCTTTTTTTCACATGACTCATCTTATCCATTAGTCTCATAGAGAGAGTGTCAAGAAAAGTGAAGGGTCTTGCTGGGCAACTTCCATTTGTTAGAGAGCTGCATAAATGGAGGCAAGGATCCTGCACAATTGCAAGAATAACTTTTTGACTAGCTAAGTCACAGAGAATGTGGAAGATGTTATTAAACTCGAAAGCAGCGGTGAATCAAAATCCAATTAAGAATCTGAAAGGCTTAATTTTTAAATGTTTATGTTGCTAGAGGTTTTTTAGAACTGAACAGGATGAGGTATACCAAGCCTACTAATCAAATACAGATAAGTGGATTTGTTTATTCGTGTTTCCCAGACCTTGGAAGTGAGTCACGCAGAAGAGATAGCATGAAGGTATCTTATGCTGCATATAGGAAAATACGACACTTCTTGTATCCTATTTTACCATTACTTCTTGCAATGGAAAAACAGTGGACTAGCAAATTAAATGTTCATGTGCCTCACTCACATAGTTTTGTCCCATGCAAACTGTCCCACTGACTCAGGTGCAGGTGATTTCCAAGAGCAAGTTTATCATTTTAGAAATTCTGAAAATTTGGAAAACAACATTACTTGCAAACCCAACTGCAAACCAAGTGCCAAATAACTAAGGAGACACTTGGAACATACCTTTCAGGTTTTCTAGCACAATCTACATTAGCTTGGGTTGAACTAAGGTCGGCAGTAAGAAGGAGGAAGAACAAGTCTTCTTGGAGACGGTGTCCTTGAATAAGGCAGGAAGAGCAGGTGGAGTGAGAACATAGTGACTTATGGAAACAAACTTTACAACCGGATAACAGTTATAAAGCAGGTACGTTTATTCGGTGCTGCGCACACACGCCAGGTGCAAGGGGGATAGTTCAACCTAGCTTGCACACCAAAAGGTAGAATAGGTTCTATTTTATAAAACAAATACATACATATTCATAGCAATCCCAGGAAACCATAATAATATCCATAACATCATTATAATATTACACACCCCCTAATCCCACCCCCTGGCACATGCTTATTGCCATCTGGTGGTCGTCCTCGGGGGTCATGAGGTTGAAGGCTGCAGGTCCTCCTCACAGTGTCTTTCCAGTGAGATAAAATACATCCCAATGGGGTTCACTGGGGAACATCCTTTCCCAGGGAACCTCCCATTGTCAATGTTAGTTAAACAGTACTCTCGCTTTGTCAGTCTCCGGCCATTTCCCTCACAGGAGTACGGAACCGTGGATCAGGACTCCACGCTCACCTCATAGTGTAGCTACGTCTAACACACACCACAGTCATACCACAATCAGATTTGGATCCAACACACACAAAGCCAACCTTGTGAGATCTCACACCGTGAGTTCCTCTCTCCCAAGAGGGGTCTCACCCAATCTTTCCCTTGGGCCCAATTTCCTTAGGGGGAGCACCCTCGCTCCTACACCCTGTGTGGGACATCTCCTCACAGCTTACAGGTCCCCTGTTCCCAACATACCTGGTCTGTAGCCAAGGCTCTTTCTCTGCTCCGCAGTGGCAGTCATGGATGGGGGAGCCTTTCCGAATTCTCGGGGCGCCCAAAGGGTCCTGAGTCTGATCGGCCCCACGGATCAGCAAAGAAGTCTCCTGCCTGGCTCGCCAAATTGAAGTGCAGAAGACGAACTCTACAACTTGTCTACTTGTAAAGTAGGTATGTTTATTCAGCACTGGGCAGCATGGGGGGTGTGCGTGTGTGTGTGTCACCCCTTCACAAATGTGTGCACCCCACCTATCAACCATCCCATATTTATTCCACTTAATAATGCATATTCACAATCGCCTATACATATCCATGATCTTTCCCCGAGAGGCCGTCCTTAGGGTAATCAATTCCAAGAAACCATTTCCATATGCTCCACCTTCAACTCCTCCTTTCGATGCATGCGCCATACCTCCTGGTGGTCGTGGGCTGGGGTCTTTGGGAGGAAGGCCGTATGTCTTCCTCCCTGTGCACTTCTCACCTTGGCTCAAAATTTGCTGGGTTGTCTCTGTTCCAACCTCAAGGCTGGTTTCAGCTTGGTCTTGTAACTGATTAAGCCATCCTATCCTTCCTTATCTATTGTTTCTTTTCCCCTTGCAACGTCCCTTTTCTTGCTTGGGTTAACACACACACAATGGCTAATTAATATTAGTCTTTTCTAAGCTATATTGGCTAATACAAGTCTTTCTTAAGACAAGTTAGATAATGTTTAATTCAGGCAATGCTCAAAAGGTATAGCTGAAACATATGGTGTTAGCTAGGTAAGTTAGCTATCCCACCACCTCAAGAGGTCCTTGAAGCATGCAGAGACCACAGACAGGGTACTTTCACAGCTCTGATGATCCTGTGATTATTCTACAACAGTGATTTCCATGATGATTGTTGCCCCTAAATTCAGTGTCCTTTCGTAATAAGTCTGCATTTCCAGACAGTTCATAGCTTTTCATTTCATATGTATGCTAAAAAGGAAGCATCTAAAGCAAAGATGCAAGAAAAAACATATGCATTTCCACTAAATCCTAAGTACTTAGAGGAAGTTTACTTCTCAAGAAGCCTAGCAGCACTACAGCAGGTCTATTTAACTACACCCTGACTTTTCAATGTGAATCCCTAATAAATGCTAATATTTAGGCAACAAAAATCAGAGCAGATAGTACTGGAAGGAAAGTAAGAGGCTCTGTGATTATTGTTGCCTGCACAGTAGTTGTTTTCCCTGAGTGTTTCCATACTGAAGGAGCAGGATGGGGAACAAATGAATCTGCCTGCTTCCTTTGCCTATCTCTATTTCCTATAGACATCTGAATTTTATTAAATTTTGTTTACTGTGTCCGTACAGGACAGCAAGAAGACAGGCAAGTGACTTTCTTCTTCATCTGTGGGAAGCTAGCCTTTGGGAGAGGCAAATTTTCCTACAAACCCAGTGAAAAGTAGTTGCTTGGATGAAGATGGTAAAAGTAAAAAAGATTGAGGACATGATCACCAGTCAGCAAGTGGATATCCTGCATCACTGTGTGCAGAAGTGACATAGTTTGGGGATTTTTCCAACATGGGATTTGTGGATTCATCTAGGGACAAATGCCAAATGGGGAGTGAGTGGTCTCTCTCCAAAGTCTTCAGTAGCCTGTTTTGGAGTCATTAATGCTGTAACTTTAAACATCTTTTCTGTTTTAATCCTGTTTCCCAGTTAATATTGTGGAGACTGTGCTTCCTACATTTGTTTTCTTTAGTTTCAGGTATGGGATTTTTTTTTTTTCCTTAACCTTTATTTATATGATTATAATGTACTTATAACCCAAAACTTCTTCCAGGTCTTTTCCCTTCTTGATTTCTTCTCATCTCAATTGCCTTGAAACAAATTGGAAGTAATTTTATGGAAATCTAAAGATTTGTGGTATAAATGAAGCTTTGAGCTTTCATTATGCAGAATATAGGTGCAGAATATATTATGCAGAATGTAGGTGATCCTAGCAGTTCCCTTTATCTTTAAATGGTACAGTCTGGGTTGGTTGGAGAGTTTCTGTTAACACTGATTGTTAACAGAATTTGGTTCTTCCCAACAAATCTACTCACAGGGAAGGAATTTATACATAATTTAATGATTTTCCTTTTTTTTTAGGCCAATGGATGCAAGGTTCCTGTGTTGTCTGCCTTTGCTGCTCCCCTGAAATGATTTTAATGACACATTTCTTTCAGACTGTCCTGTTACTGTCCCTCTTAGGAACCCCAACCTGCCTCAGAACTCTTCATCCACCATTAAACTCCCCACACCCACCTCATGGTGCACTATCTCCTAAGATAAAGAATCATGAGAGATCATCATGAGAGAAGTTATCTAGCCAGTGAATTCAGGTTGTATCGAAGAAAATAGGTTTTTATGACACATTTCAATGCCTTTCTGAAGCTAAAGCACAAGACTTGCATATTTTTACTTGGAAAGTCAAAATTGGAATAATGAAAGTCCGATATTTTAATGGTTGCACTTGATGATCTTAAAGGTCTTTTTCAACAACAGCGATTCTGTGATTCTGTGATATTTCATCTAGTTCAGTTCAGATGCTCATATGGTTAGGTCATGTTTTATAATGCTTCCATGAGAGCTTAAGGGGTAATTGTCTTAGTCATAGTAGAGGAAAAAAATTTCAGATATTTTGAGGGTGCACATCTTTGCATCTCTGTTTGTAGTTTTAAGTGTGGGACCTGAATTTTTGCCTCGAATGGCCATAAAATCTTTCTAAAAAAAGTAACACTGAGGTCTACTGATCTATATCTTTCTCAAGGAACAATCACCTATGCCGTTATTTGCAGATTTGTGTTTGGTCTGTTCTTCTGTAATGGCAGTTGCGCTACTTTTGCAGTCAGTGGTACAATGCTCTACTTTCTTTATCATTGGATGGTTTTGCTTGTCTAGCTTGTCTGCCATCTTACAGCACAAAAGTGTTACTTATTGTGTATTGCATCATGTGCATAGGGAGTATTTTTCTCCAATCCTGTATCTAGCAAACTTCCACATATTTGAGGATGATTATTGTGCTCTCTTTGGTCTTAGAAGTTCTATTCCTCTGTCATTACCTGTAAGTCCTGCTTTTTTTGATTTGTGATTTTTTTGTTGTTGTTGTGTTTCCTTGATGGGCCACTTGGCCTTAATTGTAATAAACTATAACTTTCCAGATGAAATTGAAAGGATTCTACAGCAGGGTTCACTGTTTAACTGGATGAACACTTGTCTATGGGCAGGGCGCAACAGAAAGGAGCAGACTTACTTCTTTCAGCAGGTTTTTGCCGTCTTAAAATAATTACTGTTGTACAGTTTGGCAGATGTAGAAGCTTCTCAGCATAAAGCTGAAAGATAATGAAATCTGACACTACATTAGTAGTGTCTACACAACAGCTATGGGTTATTTTAGCAATGATAATTTGTTTGTAGGAAAATGTGTTTCTTGTAGCAAAAGTCCACAATCTGATTTTTTATTTTCCAGCATTTGTAAAACATAAATGTTATCTCTCATAAGACTGTTTTGTATAAAACCATGCTGACCTCAGTATTACTAAGCTTACTACACTTTTCTGCTAATGATTTGTGTTTCAAAGTGTGCTGCAGGAAGTTTGTACCTACAGGCAGATGCTAAACAAAAAATTACTGAAACCTAGAAACTCAGACATGAATGCAGGTAATACAGCTGTGTAAGTCTTTGACTATCACAGCTGGGGAGAATAAAGTTGTCAAAAGTCATAATTTATGAAATCTGTGGCTCAACAGTGCTCTGTACTTCCAGAGTTTGGTGGTTTACAGTAGACCTGTCTGGAAAATCATGGTGAAAATGTCATTTGAAATACTAAAAGTGATCTGACTTTTGCAGACCAGTCCATAAATACCTCATGATGAATCATCTGTAAGAAAGTCATAAAGCCCACATCCTTATTTAGTATTATTTGAAGGTATGCTTGTTTGCATCAGCTCATGATATGACCTTTTTTGCACAGTGAAGTGTTTGTTTGCAGCTAAAAGAATGGAAGTCGAAGGTCTTAACAGAACAGAATAGTCTTGAATTTGTAAGCCATTTGATTTCTAAAGGAGATGGATGAGTGAATGGAACTACTTATGTTATCGGAAACCGGTCTTGGAATAATTACTGATCCAGTGATGTGGGGCGAATTACAACAAACTGCACCGGCTTTGAAAGCTGCCATAAGGATTGAGAATTTTAGTGTATGCTCTAATTTAATTTTCTGCTGTATCCAGCACACTAGCTGTGTAGCTAGTGTAGCTGTGTAGCTTTTCTGATTTATATGAAAGGTGCTTGTGAGGCGGGGAGGCTCCTGTGATGCACAAAATTTAATTTTGTGGTATGGAAGTATTGAGAAAGCATGGTGATGTTTCTTGAATTGCATCTGTACTGTTTGCTGAATCATAGAATCATTAAGGTTGGAAACGACCCTCAAGATCATCATGTCCAACTGTCTACTAAATAGCCTCATCACTCTCTCGGTAAACCAATTTTTTTCTAATATTCAACCTAAACCTCCCCTGGCGCAACATAAGCCCATTTCCTCTTGTACTATCACTAGTTAATTGGGAGAAGACCAACACCCACCTCACCACAATATCCTTTCAGGTTGTTGTAGAGATCAATAGGATTTCTTCTCAGACTCCTCTTCTCTAGACTAGAGAACTTCTCTAGACCCTAGGTCCCTCAGGTGCTCCTCATAAGACATTTTCTCCAGACCCTTAACCAGCTTTGTTGTTCTTCTCTGAATGCACTCCAGCACCTCAATGTCTTTTTTATACTGTGGTGCCCAGAACTGAACACAGTACTCAAGCTGGGGCCTCACCAGTGCCGAGTACGGAAGCACAATCACTTCTCTACTTCTGCTGGACACACTGTTTTTTGATCTGTATCAAAATGTATCAGGATGCCATTGGCCTTCTTGGCCACCTGGACACACTGCTGGCTCATATTCAGACGGCCATCCACCAGCACCCCCAGGTCCTTTTCCTCCATGCAGTTTTCCAGCCACTCCTCCCCAAGCCTGTAGCTTTGCCTGGGGTTGATGAGACCAAAGTGCAGGACTCAGCACTTGGCCTTGTTAAATCTCATCCCACTGACCTCATCCCTTTGATCCAACCTGTCCCGATCCCTCTGCAGAGCCTTCCTACCCTCAGGCAAACTGACACTCCCACTCAATTCGGTGTCATCTGCAAACAACACCAAATTTAAACAAACAACTTTATTAAACTGCATATAGCGTGGGTTTGTTCCACCATTTTTAATCTGTTTTCATATTTCTATTCTTTTGCATGCACTTGACTACGACTTGCACAGTTTTCCTGTTTTTCGAGGAGGTCTGATGAACTGTTCAGAAACCATAGACACTAGCAGCACTTACTGTGATGATTAGCTTGGCCTGTTCCTGAAGTTGTGGCCTTCTGAGAAATTGCTGAGATGTGAAAAATTAAAAAAAAAAAAAGTATTACATCCAATACAATTGGAGTCTGGGTCAGATCTTGTCAAAACCATCTCTAAACCTTTTCCAAGACCACTGCTCCCACTGATTTTTTTTTTTATTTTTTTTGTATTTTTAAACCTGTTTTTAAGTTAGTGTTGCTGTAGAGTTGAAACTGATGGCCTGATATTGATTATCTCATACGCTGGTGTCTGTCAAGAATGAGCTGTATTGAAGTAAATGAAGTTTAGGTGTGTAAAAGCAGTATGACAGGAGGATCTCATCCAGACTATTATCCTACTGTAGTCTGAATGTGGTTTGTGGCAGCATTTCCTTCTAATCCACTTGTGGGTGACTATATAAAGTCAAAACAAAGATTCATCTATTTCATATGCTGTTTTTGAGACTGTCTAATATTGGAAACGTCAGGAAAGGGATTAAGAATCAGGGCAGTTATGGAGTGACCTTTTCCTTCATGTATCTCCCCAGTCAGACTTTCTGAGCTAGCAATTTTCCTCATAGGAGAAAGAGTAATAATCAAACACCGCCCCTTGTTATGTCTGACCTATTATGGCCTGTGACAGTATTTCTTAGCCTTATTAATATTCCAGGGCCTCCTTGGCTGCCAGCACATGTGCTCTGGCAAGATTTGGTTCCTTTTGGGGTGTGAAGCACAATGAGCCCCAGCAGAGGTCTCACCCACCATGGCAGTGAGTGGTATTCAGTGCCTGCATGATGTGTGCAGACCGCGAGACAATAGCTCGATGCAATTAGCTGACCTCAGGGTTAAAAAACCACCCCTGATTGCTGTACACTAAAACTGAAGTAAGATCTATTCTGAGAAGGAGTTTCCTAAAGAGGGACGGTATTGAGTGTGGTCATTATTTGCCTTTTCTCAGAATGTTTGTTTTCTTCTGCTGTTTTTAAGTCTGCTTTAGGAAAGATTTTTTCAACTAAGTTCTTTGGTCATTAAGCCAAAATTATTTCAGCTTTGGAGAGATTTGAACAACAGTCCCAGGATGATCAGAATTGCAAAAGAGAGTGCGGGAGAGAAAGAAAATTTACCTGTGTTTGCAGATTTTTGCCACATGGTTTCAGAGGGAGTGGGTGATTTGCTCATCAAAGTCCTAGTTTGGTTTGAAGTCAATGGCTTGTTTGCAAAGGTTTTATACTTATGTGCAACACGGGAAGTCCAACAGCCTGGCTCATAGCTATTGGAGAGGTCACTTTGCTATGGAAAGCCACTGCAAGCTGCAAGTGTGACAAACTGTACATTTAAGAAGTTCTTCGAAGATGCCATGTTTTCAGAAGTATAAAGCACTACCAGGTTTGAATTTAAGCATAGAATAAACTAGACTTTGGCTGAATAACTGTCTATGTGATCAGAGTCTTTTTCCTTGACAAGCTAAAGTTCTTTCCCCAGATTCTACCTTTACATTCATGCAATGCCAAGGCCTCTACTCTGGAGATGACATATCTGAGATCCAAATAATTCTCACTGACCTTGGAGTTGTTTGAGATCGTGCCACTCATGCTGGATCAGAATTAGGTTATGCTCCTTTATAATAGTCAAATGCTTCTCAAAATACTTCTGTTAAAAATTACCAAGCAAATTTATGGCTACTTTAGGTAGACCTATTTGGAAAACCAGAAATACAAATTAAAGATGCAGATATGAGGTCAAGTTGTTACATGTCATCTGAGCCCATTCACAGGTCCAAAGACTATGGGCCTGGCACCTTTACTTTAGGCTACAGAAGAGGTTGCTGTGAATGGGCATCCAGGAGTAGGTTGGGGCCAGCATAAGAAGTCGGGGCTAGCAGCTTTCTTTTGGGAGCAATCCTTAGACGTTTTCCATTTTTTGAATCGGCCTGGTGGAAAAAATCCAGGCTTATTTTTGAAGAGCAACCTCTTCTGTAGCCTCAAGTAAAGGGAAAAAAAGTAAAAGTCATTTCTAGTAAACTTATTTTGCCATTGAAATGTTTTTGACAAGAGATCTTCACGGGCTCTAGTTTGATTTTGCCCTCCCATCCTATCCGAACTCTAGTTCCAGACAGCATTCAGTAGTGTGCCGGTGTCTTTAAAAGCGTAAGTTTATCCTGTAATACCCTAATGTTTCTATCACAAGGTCTAGCACATCAATGTCAATAAGAACATTACTTACTGCTTTTTTTTATATATACCATGGAAAAATCAGGCTAATTTACTTACTTCATCCTATTGCTGGTGCAATACCTGCAGTAGTTATTAGCAAGCAGGTACTATCTTTTTGAGAAAGAGTCACAAGCTTCATAGAGAACTGCTCCACCAGACATTTAAGGCAGAGAAGAAAAGTCAGTGCTGTTCCTTTGGCCACCTTTATAGTTCTGGTGGTTTGTCCCGTCCCCTTCCCAGGGGATTGTGGGGAGGGTGGTGGGCGGGGCCTGGGGGGTATATGAGCCACAGCCTCTGCCTAGGGAGCTCATTCAGCTCTCAGCCTTTGTAGAGATCAGATCTTTGCATCTCTTCAGCTGTCTGGGCAGATCTGGTTAGAGAAGCAGAAGCACCTCTTGGAGGCCAGAATTTCTGGACCATTCCAGGTTCTTCTGCACAGGTGTTATGAAGGATTGGTGGTTTTTTTTCCAGTCTGTATCATTTTGCTGTGACTTTAGGAGGAGGAAAGATGGATTACTAGCTTATATTTTTGTTGGTTTTATTCCAGGTATTTGGCTTTCTCCTGGAATTCCTGACTCAGCTGAAGAAGGAACT
>WUAM01000359.1:35225573-35239001 GCA_024336885.1 Actenoides hombroni
TTGGAAAATCATCATCTCTAGTTTAGTAAAAAAATTTCTGAAAACAGCTTAATTATTAAACTTATTAAAAGTATTGGCATCCTTACTTGGATAGTGCAGACCTTGGGAATAAATACTGTTTAAGGGAAGTCTGCCCTTTGAGTCTTGGGGCTTAAACTGGCTCTGCATGCAGTAGCAATTCCAGAACTGAGCGTGCTTGGCTAATTACCTTAAGCTGGACTGATTGCACTGGGTGCTGGGTTACCCAAATACAATTGCACCCGTTTGGATGCAGGCTGGCAGGGTCAGCACTACGTGGTTTCACACTATGTGGTCTGCCTGGCTTAGGCCGCATGGCAGAGATGTGCCCTTGGTGGGGATGACCAGATATTCCTAGAGAAGAGTGTTCCCAAAACAGTTCAGGATACTTTTTCTGTGTTTTGCAGCATCTTTTCCCTTGTCTCTGGTTCTTGGAACTGGTGGCTGTGAGGGCAGGATGGCATGGGGAGCAAGGAGCACTTGCCTTGCTGCACACCAGGCCATGTGACCAGCCACTGCGGTCCTCTGCTGCAACAGTGACCTCGCTTTGATCCCAAAATAGTGTTTTAAGGAATAAAATGCCTTTTTCTGCAGTCTAAATAAAAGCATAGATCCTAATTTTAAGCAATAATTAGATCTTGGAAGGCTTTCCAAGCAAAATAGGAGTCATTATGGCTCTTTGATGAATGAGGAGATCAAAGTACAGCACCTAGTTGGAAGGGCATGACTGTGCTTTAAGGAGCTACCATCTGCAGCTGGGCAGGAGCAGATATGCAAGTTCTGGGCCTCAGGATTGAAGCAACTTGGCCAAGGTTTGTGGCAGATGGGCACAGAAATATGTTCTCCCTTGTTTTATTCGAGTGCTCCATCTACCAGGTCCTATAGTCCGTTATGGAATCTGGGATGTTACAGCGGATCTGCATATAGATGACTTGGTACCCCTGGCCTGTGGTGGAAATGCTCCAGAGTTTGTTGCTAAGCACTGAGCAAAAGGACAGTGAGGGATGTCTCTTGATTGCTTGTGAGCAAAAATTCCAATGTATTAATGCAATTATTTGTAAAATAAGACACCTTTTTTTTTTTTTGGATGGTGAATTCAAGCTTGCAGAAGCTACCCAGACCTCCCAGTGACTATTGCTAGCATGTGATGGTGTGGAATTAAGATCCAGCTGTAAGGGTGGAGGTGCTTTATGTATTTTGTGATTTATTTACCTTTTTTCTGAGGTCTTTATTTATCTGCTTGGTGCATTCTGAAAATACACAAACACCACAAGGCTCACCCAGCTCTCCATTGGCAAAGTTCGGAGGCATTGGAGTCTAATTAAATGTTTGAATTTATTCCTAGAATTCAAAAACACAGAGGAAAGGGAAAAACAAAATCCCTGCCAATGTAATGATGACAGTTGTACTTTTTTGCTTGTTGGTGGGCCAAAACAACAAACACAAGAGTATTTCACTGTAGTAAATGTACAAATAGCACTTTGTTCGTGATCTGTGTGGCTGATTCCATTCATGGCTTGTTGATATTCAAATGCTTCCTTTCAAGACAAAGAATCGCTAAAAGACCTAAAAAAGATAGCATATAGCTATCCACCTTTCATCAGCTCCAAACTAATGCACATTGAGTTCCTGTGATAGGAAGCTGAGCTTCAGTCTGATGAAGGTTTTGGAGAGCAGGGCAGCTCCATGGACCGTGTGTATCTAGTGTCAATATAAAAATAATGTTTACATCTTTATAAGCAAAAGTTTCAGTCTCCTTCATGAATAAATAAGGCCTATCTGATTTTATTTGACTTCTGTGATCTCAGAGGGAAGTCTCCCTTTTGGGGAAGGGGAAGCAGGTGGTGAGACTGGCTGCTGCTGTCAGCTCTGTGTACCAACACAGTCACCTGTAACTGTGTGGGCTTTCACTGTTGGGAATAAGTGTTAGGGGGTGATGGGTTGAGGATGAAGAGTATAGAATCCACAGTTCCCTGAAGTGTTCAAGTGGAATTTATAGAAATGTATGAAGAAGATTATGGGGATGCTGCTTTGTCTGCATTTCCTCATCCTTTTCTGTTTCTTCCTCTGAATTCTGGAGGTCTTTTTGCTCTGCGTGCCCTTGCCACCACAGAGAGGAACCTGCTCTTTTGTAGTTGCTGTCAACACTTGTGACTCACATTTGCTTATCAGGGGCATAATTACACAAAAGCCTGACACTGGGATTTTTACAGCACAAGGCGTGACTAAAGATTATTGTTCTGAGCTATAATTAAGTGCTCATCTTATTGCAGTGGGTCTTGAAGGGAATTTGATAGTTGTTATTAACTGTAAGTGTGAATGCATCTAGCTGCAACAAACAACTGCAGCTGTTATATGACTGCTAATGCCACATAAAGCTGAGTTCCTCCTCAGTTTGCTTCCTTCCCAAGCTTCTCCTAATCCTTGGATACAGTTGCATGCTTTGGCATATGTTGTTCCTCTGTGCCCTGCACATAATCATCTATGGATGCTGAAAAGCTGCTAGCAGTGGGATTTTCTCAGGATCTCACAGTATTCAGTGAGAGTCCTGCCTTTCTCATGCAAGTTATGAAAAACAGTAGGATTTTTTTTGTAAGCTGGACCAACACCTGGTGTTTTGCTAAGTTCTGTTTATGGTACATTGGAAAAATATTTTGAAATGGGTGTTGTAGGACTTTAGCCAATCACCCTAGGAGATGGGTGATCACTGACCAATCGCCTTATGGGGCTAGGGTATAGAAAACAGGGTTATAAATTAATAAACACTGCTGCTTGCCTTCTCTTGCTGAATTAGTGTGTTGCTGCATCTCTCCGCTCCCGGTATAAACAGCGACACCATGGTGCTTCCAGAACACCTGACAATGAATTCCCTTTTCTTATGATGTCTCCTTTAAATCTCCTTGACTGCCTTCATGATCTGTTTGGATTTTTCTGGTCTGTTTTTTCTCCTAAAACAAGGAAACTAACAGGAATTTCCAGTGTGCTCCAGGAAAGAATCAAGTTGGAATCAATTAGGTGGGAAGGCACCTTTACTACTCCTAATTTTCAAACTAGATCAAATTGCTCAGGGATTTATCCAGTTGAGTTTTGAGTATGTTAATGATTAAGGTTCCACAACTTCTCTGGGTGGCCTGGGACAACCAGTTATAAGCTACTCGCTCATGCCTTTTTATTGTCTTGAAATGAGTCATACAATATAGTTTTTTAAAAAGAATATATGGTTTCAAACAACATGGTGCACAAAATGTTACCAGAATTAGTGGATATCCATCAATTATTGCCTCCATTCTCCATCAAATATAATACCTAAAAAATTCTTTTGTGATTCACATATATAAACTATTTTTTTGTTTCCTGATGTAGAATGTATTACAGCAAAAAGGGCCTTAATCAGCTCTCTGAGGAAGCAGTCTTTTCACTTGCCTTAGTAGCAGATGAGATAAACCTTTTATATAACGTCTGTATATCTTCTGAAGGATAAAAAGTATTTGTAACTTTGCCTGACAGCAGTTGTTGTGGAAGAAATGGTTTATACAACTGAAGCCGTATTGAAAATCCTAAAACAACAAAGATTTTTCCTTTAGCAATGGTTGTTGGATCTCTTAATTAGTTACAGAGTCGAGGTAAAGCCATTTATTTCAAGCTTTTTCGTTAAAACTTCCTACTGAAGCTATTTACAGTTTAGTTGGCGTTCACACCAATAATTTTTAGACATTCAAGAAGTATTGTTTCTTGGCATGACTAATTTGGGATTTGGGGAGTACTGACTGTTAAACTTTTTCTCTAATGCAAAGTCTCACAAAGACTTTACAGCCCTGAGAGATGCATTGATGCCATATAAAAGGAGAATTACTATGGCTTGAATGAAAAGCAGCTCTTGAAAAATACATTTAAAGAAATTGGTAAGATAAATGAGTACAAATTGTAGCTATTTATAATATTTAATACCCTGCTGACTGAAGGGTGTATAAAAGGGGTAGTTAGCCTGTCGTTTTCACTTGAATATATATTCTTTCTTCCACATGAGAAGCCAGGTAACATGCATTTGATTACTTCATTAAGTGTACTGCTGAGGGGGAAAAGCATGTAGGAACCACTGCTGTCTTGAGGGGAATTTTTATTTTTTGTTTAGAGGCATTTGCCTGAGGACCTGAGAGAGTAGGAGCCTGTTGTGAAGAAATTGGACAGGGGAGATCTGACAGTTTGTCTCAGCTGAGGAATGTCTGAAGGAGTAATCCCAAGTAGAACTGGGAGTTCCCAGTGATTGCAGAAATACTTAGTGGATAGGTTGATGTAATTACCAAGTGAACGGCAGAGCCAGAAGCCCAGATCACTTGCATATACCAGTGGAACATCTGTGACAAATTGTTGATAGTGATGGATTTTAAAGGTAGCAGGTATTGTTTCTTCAACCTGGGTTGCTGTGCTGTGTGTCAGTACAATCTCCCATGTTGATCCTGATGTGAGTTACAGAATGACTCCATCATAACTGAAATATTGTGCTGATTGTTTACATCAGTGTGTTCTCATCACTTCTCTGTGTCAGCGCTTGGTTCAGGAAGCCAAATGTGCACATAGCTATTCACCTTCTTGCTGGTTTTTGGTTTGTTGGTTTTTTTCTGCTTGTTTAGACCTCTGAAACAGCTCACTGCTGCAACAGATTAGCATAAATACTGATCTGTAAGAGAATGAGGGTATGTGTAGCTGGAAATAGGAGGATGCATTCATCAGTTTAGATTGGCTAAGCTCCTAAGGCTTATGACTAAGATAGGAGACATCTGCCTCCATTTTATAGACTTGATGCCTACTCATGTGCAGTCAGCACATCCTGTAGCAACTGCATTGAGATTGCTGAACTACACCAGTGTACAGACTTTCAGTCTAGATTAATGAGCGATACCATCACTAAATTGAGTTCTACCAGGAGCTCGTTACGTTCACTGTGAAAAGGTTGCCTATTATTTTCATGCCTGATTCCTTATGTCTCCTGTTGATGCAATTGTAACATTCTGTTAATCCCTTTTCTCTTTGAATTTTGCAGGACAGGGAGGTTTCAGTGTGACAGTCAAGAGCTGGAGTGCAAGCTCTTGTCAAAAGAACAAGAACTGTAACAACTGGTTCAAAACCAGAAAAGGGTATTAACTGATATCCTTCAAAATTAAAAACCAGATGATTTTTTTGTTGTTGTTGTTCATATGTTTTTCTTTAGGTACTATTTTAGATCCCAGAAATACAAGTTTGTGTGATGTGGTTCTGCCAAACATGGACCCTCTGTTGCTTTTGTGTCATGAGTGTAGATACCTTAATGCATTTAAAAATGGAGTTATGACTGCTAGAATTCTATGCATGTGCTTAGGAAAAGTGTTACCTCTAAAGCAATTTTTCTTTTATATGATAAAACGTAAAAAAAAAATACTCCACATATTCTCCCCAGGTACTAGCTTAATTTTATGAAAACGTAGCAGAATTCCACTGCCTTCAGTGTGCTAGGAACTGGCTTAATGCCCAGACAGCTCAAGAGTAGAGAACAGTGATTTAGGACTTAGTGTACACCTTTGATCAAAGCTTGCACCAACTATTCATTTACTTGTTTTAGACAATTCACCACTATGACCTTGAAATGTTCCCTCATGCACAATCTGCTCCTGATAGATCTCTGTGTGAGAAGTTTTATAGCACTGCATGGTTCTCTTCCATGGTAACAGCTTGTCAAGTTTCCATATTAAAGTCTGATGTGTGTCACTTCTTAAAATGCATAGCCTGCGTGGGGAAGCAGAGTATTTCTGCAGGTGTGATCTTGCTGTAGTGTCTCCAAGGTCAGTGCATGAAAGACTAGCAATAGGGAAAGGGGGTAGCACTGGAATTTAAAGAGGTGAAATGGAATGCTGTGAAACCAACTCCCTCTGTAGAATATGAATATACAATCCATGTAAAATTTCTTCTCCTGGCAGCAGTGCTTGGGAAGGCCAGTCCTGGGAAGTAGGAGAGAAGTAAGAGTGGAAGGGAAGGAAGAGGAAAAAGAAGGTTGAGGGCAGTTTCATAGTTTTGTGTAGTTTTCAGATCCTCTTTTGAGGAAGGAATCCAGATGCTGCTAAAACTGATGGGAAATGTAAGGACTGTATTTGAGTGAGAGGTTAGACATACCTCTAGCTTACTATAATTACACAAACTTAGCTGATGAGGATGTATGACTGAGCTGAAAGGCCATTACATAATTGAAATCAACTGCCTTTGTTCAGTACCACTGTGAATCAGAATAGATGTGTTTTTCTGCAGGCTGTTTACCACATTGCAGCACTATAATGAAGTAATCTATACTTTGAAGATACCTGTGGGAGTGCACAAATCAGGTATTATTAGTCTGAAGATAACTGCAAAAATAGAAGAAATAGAAGCAAATTTATTATATTTGTGTAATTATTATATTTTAATATTATCCTTTTTTGGGGTTGGGTGTTTTTTGTTTGATTTTGTGATTTGTTTGGGGTTTTTTGCTTAAAAGCTGTTTTTAAAACTTAGTTATCAACCAGTAGTTCTGTAAAGCTTTTTTCCTGTGGTTCTCTAAAATATATGTTTGAAATTTGGTATAAAAAACACAGATTCAATTGCAGCTGCAATGAGCAGCTAGAGCCTATAGAACCTCTGCTATTCTGTATCAGATAAGCATCCATCTAATAAGATATTTCACTGTATTGGAAGTTGTTTAAACGAGTACATTAAAAGTAGTACTTGGCATCACTTAAAGGATTGTACACATACAGTGAAAGGAAGGAGCTCTGTATTGCTGTGAAATCACCCTTTTCGCTCTTGTTGTGTCCTGGGATTTAAATATTATGAGCATCTTGCTATTGAGCATGGTTTCAACATGATTGTTTTTCTCAGAAGAGTAAGCACCAGGATTTATAGCAAGTATTTATGACATCCGTACCTATGATTCTGGGAGCTGCTGATGGCTGCCATTGCTGTTACATTTCCATGACAGTCTCTGTGCAAGTTTTCAGGTGGTCATACTGTTCTCTAAGTGGGATTCCTGCTTGCTACTTGTTGATCTCAAATTTTTTGAAAGTTAACTTTTGCATGGTCAGTTTTTGCTTCTCCCAAATCAACTCCTCTGGGTAAGAAATTCTTGTCTTCTAGTATCTGAAGCATCTGGTCTTTTACTTGAATAAATAACTTCAATCAATCAAGGAATGATCAATCAGGAGCTG
This sequence comes from Actenoides hombroni, assembly GCA_024336885.1. NCBI lineage: Eukaryota > Metazoa > Chordata > Aves > Coraciiformes > Alcedinidae > Actenoides > Actenoides hombroni. Next base: position 35,232,800 of record WUAM01000359.1, read on the forward strand.
ACTGATCTGTCAGTGTAAACCAGAATTGCTCAGCAGTAATTTGAAACCCAGGTAGTCAGTGTTCCACATGAACTGTGAGCCTGATGAGTCTACAGTTCAGCAAATGCATTAAGTTGGTGCTGCTGCTAAGTGCTCACACGCTACTCTTTTTCCCGACCTTTCACAATCCCAGATAGAAAGTATTTTCTACTTTTGTTTTGAAGCTAGGCCTTAAGGTTGCATTCAAAACCAAGATTAGAACAACAGCAGTGTCATGGAGTGTGAACAGACTGGCAGAACTGGGTAAGCACAGATTTTGCATTGTGTGAGCTGCTCTTGTTGGGATGTGCAAAATGAGAGCTCTAACGAAATCCTGTGTTGTGTCTCAAGATCTGGAAGATCAATCTGGTGTCGTTATAATGGTCTTAGTACATTTTACATCCCTTAAAACACATACTAAAAAGAAAAAAAAAATAGGCTTTTATATCTTCAGGTCAGCTGTGCCTTCCATCATATGAAGTGGACTAATTTTAATCTACTTAACTTTTGCTTTGTCATCTTAATTTGCTCAGTTAGCCAGGGAGAAGCAATTGGAGCTTTTTTTACATACCAGAAACGACTATCATGTGCTGTTGGCTGTTTCACAGGGAGGGTGTATCTTTCCTTTGTATATACTTTGGAGAGTGAATCTAGAAGTGAATTAAAAAGCTCTAATTCACACTTCCTGGCAGATTTAGCTGAGATGTTAGAAAGGTTGTTGCTTGTTGATATTAATGGGGATGGGAAGGCTTATCAGCTACCAGATTTAAATGTAACAGGTTTTAGGCAGAGCTCTGAATCACTCTATGTAGACTGTGTCATTGTGGGAAATTGTCTAAAATAGCAGTTGTGAATCATAGAATCATAGAATGGTTTAGGTTGGAAAGGACCTTAAAGATCATCTTGTTCCAATCCCCATGGCATGGGCAGGGACACCTCCCACTAGACCAGGTTGCTCAGGGCTTCATCCAGCCTGGTCTTGAACACTTCAAGTGAGGGGTCATCCACAGCTTCTCTGAGCAACCTGTTCCAGTGTCTCACCATCCTCATAGTGAAGAATTTTTTCCTAATGTCTAATCTAAATCTACCCTCTTCCAGTTTGGAGCCATTACCACTCGTCCTATTACTCACTACAAGCCCTTGTATAAAGCCCCTCCCTCATTTTCTTTTAGGCTGCCTTCAGATGCTGAAAGCCTCAACAACATTTCCCCATAGCCTTCTCTTTTCCAGGATGACCAACCCCAACTCTTTCAGCCTGTCCTTGTAACAGAGGTGTTCCAGCCCACTAATCATCTTTGTAGTCCTCCTCTGGACACACTCCAACAGGTCCATGTCCTTGTATTGGGAGCTCCAGAGCTGGACATAGTACTCCAGGTTGGGTCTCACCAGAGCGCAGACTAGAGGGGCAGAATCACCTGCCTTGACCTGCTGGCCACACTTTTTTTGATGCAGCCCAGGACACAGTTGGGGCTTTCTGGGCTGCACATGCTCATTGCTGGCCCATGTTGAGCTTTTCATCAACTAGCACCCCCAAGTCTTTCTCCTCAGGACTACTCTCAATCTATAGTCCACCCAGACTGTACTTGTGCTTGGGATTGCTCCAACCCAGGCCCAGGAAATTGCACGTGGCCTTGGTGAACTTTATGACATTGGCGTGGACCCACCTTTCCAGCCTGTCAAGGTCCTTCTGGATGGATCCCTTCCCTCCAACATGTCAACTGCACCACACAACTTGGTGGTGTCGGAAAACTTGCTGAGGGTTCCCCAATCCCCCTGTCCATGTCACCGACAAAGATGTTAAATAACACCAGTCCCAGTGCCAATCCTCTGAGGAAGACCACTCATCACTGGTCTCCACTTGGGTATCAAGCTGTTGACTGCAACTCTTTCAGTACGACTATCCAGACAGTTCCTTATCCACCAAATATCAACTAAGTACTGCTAATTGGCTCTGTAAACACCTTTTTTTATAGTTTGTCATGGTGTGTTTTTGAACTGGATGAAATTCAGTCATAGAGTGGAATGGCTTTGTTTTTGTGTAATGTAATTATATCTGTACACAGAGCAGTGGAAGGTCACCATATAAGTTTTATTTGTATGTTGGCTTTGATGGAAATAGCTTCCTCAAGTAACCTCTGAGAGTTAGCCAAAACCAAAATGCCTCACTTACGTTACAATACTTTCATCTTTCTTTTTTTCCATCCCAGTTAGAGCAGCAATGTACAGAACTTCTCAGTGGCAAAGAAGAAACCAATGTAGGGGACACCAGGCTAAAGATGACTAACCAGGAGCCCCTGAGAGACCTGGAGAGAACATCTCACGAACTAAGCCTGGCTCAACAACAGTTACAGGTGCTTCACGAATAGGCATCAAGACTACATGAGGAGAAGGAAATATAAGTCTCTAGCTGCAGTGCTTGTAGTGCATTTGCTTAGTACTCCAGTGAGCCACCTCCTCAGAGTATTTAATGCTGTAATTTGTGTCAGAAGCAGAAACCACCAGCAAAGTACATTTCCAGTAAATTTTACTGCCATTTGTTGAGGGTGTTTGGAATTTTGAAATCAGTTTAATTGGTTAAAAGGTGTCTTAGTTTTGAAATACCAGTGACACTGCTTACAGATATTGCATTTGTGGCACATGTGGCACGTTGTCCTCAAAACTAAGTCTATCTGAAACTTCTCAAAATGTATTCTGCCTGTGAGATGGCTAGGATGTTTCTTTTCTTCATCAAATACAATTCTAGTACATTATTTTTGACCAAGGAGCCTGGCCAGTAAGATAAAATGTAGCTTATGTAGCTAAATCACAATTCACACAAGGCCTTATGTCAATCCAGAGCCATCATTTTTGGTTTTCAGGTTCAAATGCTATTCAATTGGATTTCAGATTCTGACTCTGATGTAAAAAAAAAAAAAAAAAATCAAGAAGAAATATTTACAATTCATATTTTGAGAGATAGAAAAGGCCTTAAAGTGACAGATTACCTGTCTTGATCTAGTCTTCTGCACAAAGCAAAAATTACATTGCCCTGAAACTCTAATTGACAAAAATGTTCACTGGAGTTCATTTAATGGAAAGTAGTTTAAAAAAATAATTCTTCAGGTATCTGTAAAACCAGAGGAGAGCCCTTGGATGCCAGATTGTGATGCATATCCTGACAGACTATACATTTCATCAAGAAACTACATAACTCAGATGTGTGGTTATTTGGTGTATTTCAGGATAGAGCACAATATTATAATGTTGGATTCTTTTTCTGTTAAGTTTTGTTCCAAGCTCTGCTTGGTTATTACTAATTTATTTTTTCTTGAGGGTCTAAACAATGAACTGTATTACTAAATTACTGTTAAAAGAATGGTCACTGTGTTTCGAACATGACTTTTAGGTTTACATGTTTGATGTGTGTTTTGTAAGTAGACTCTATAAATCTGCCTCCTCAAGGTGGTTTGCTTTGAGGCCTCTCTTTTCAGATCCAGAGCAAAGACTGTGGAATGAACTGGTTTTAAAGCTACAGAGGAAATCTGCCTCTACAGAGGTCAGGCTGATGAATAATACTACTGCATTACCAAAGCACTTTGGATTCAACAGAGTTTTGTGGAATAAGAGTTCAGACCTACTCAACTGCACCTGCAGTGTTGCTTTAAACATCTGTATCGGTCTGGTAAGACCAGAGCTGTTGAAACAGGTGTAATATACAGACTGTGCACAGGAAGAACTTGAGGCTTAACTGAAAGACAAAAAAAAAAAAGCATTTAAGGCCAGACACTGAGTTGTGTTAAGTCAAAGTAAACAGTAGAATCTAGTGTAAAAATCTGAGACACTGTGTCCAATGTTTAGGGCTGAATAACTGTTAAAGTTATGCTTCCCACAGCCAGCTAAACTCTAATTTCAGATAAAATCTTAATAAAATGGTCTTTAGTGGCCACAAGTGAGAAGGATTTCAGCAATATGCCTTCTCTGAATGATGAAGCACCAGTAACAGCATATATTAAGCTCTCTGGATGAAGACATTTTAAAGCTTTTTTTTTTAAAAAAAAACCAAGAACCTCTACTCCTTCCTCTGCTAAGTCAAACTGCTGTTGGACTATGGGCCTTATACTGAATAAACTTTTTAAAAATTACTAACCATTCATGCAGAATAGAGTCTACAGGTTTGGAGAAGCTGAAGTCTCAAATGTAAATACTCCTAGAGCAAAGCATTTTAGCAGTGTTGTTACCATGGTTAGAACAATTTTTAAAATTTCTTTTCATTACGGGGAGGTGTACGGAGTGACAAACACCCTTCAGAAAGAGAAGTCAGGGCTTCTGAAGCAGCTGGATTTTTAAGGTAATGCAGACCTTACATTCAAGAACTTCTTGCATCATCCTAAAGAGGTACCTTAAAGGACAAAATTATGTTGGTATAGGTACGGGGTATAGGTGTCAAACTGATGCAGTGAAAAACTCAAGAACTGAAGTTATTAAGCAGGCAGTCTTTATTTTGCGGTGCCGGAGGCACAGGGGACCACTCCTCCAAATGTGAGTACCAATGCAAGCTAAGTACCTAGTTCATATGCAGGCTAAACATACAGGTTCATTGTATTGAAGTGAGGGGGGACGGTGTTCTGCTTAAAAGATAACGAAGCAAAAGGAGCAACCCTTGTTAGCCTCAGCCTTGAGTCTTGACAGCTTTATGGGCCTTAGCTCATCTTGCATGGCTTGTAGATAAGGGAAACTAACTCCAAGACAGGGAGGAATAAAGAAGAGCCTCCCACCAGTCCTGTGATCTCTGACTCATCGAAACTCCACATTTTGAGACAAAAGGTGAAAACTACACCACGAGGAAGACTGAGAGCCTTCCTCCCAAAGACCCCCGAAGACCCCAGCCCACGACCACCAGCCGGCAGTGCGCAAGTGCCAATGGGAGGAGGCCAATGATGATGAGTTCCCGGAACGGATTATAATAATCCAACCCCATATAATGAATACGTAGCTAACTTTGTTAAATATGCATGCTTCGGCGTAATAAATACCTGCTTGATGGACACTTCGGTGTGCAAGTTAGGAGGAGTGATCCCCCTTGCACCCGGCACTGTAATAAACATCCCTGCTTTATAACCTTTCACGGGTTGGGGAGTTTGATTTCCGCACGTCATTTTGGCACCCCAGATGGGACCCTCTCTGCTTGGCTGCGGGACTGGCTGAGGGCTGGGACGGCTTTGGCGTGCCCCGAGAATTCTCGGAAGAACTCCCTCACTCACCCGATCACCGCAGGAGCCGACAAGGACCATCAGCGGACCATGTATGTTTGGGTAGGAGGGGATACCTGTAAGCCGTAGAGAGACATCCTACGCGAGGTAAAGAGCATTGCAGCTCGGCACTGGGTGCTTGGGAATAGTGCACTGTCAGGAAGTCAATGGTGACTTGGGTTCTCCTGGCCGGAGTGGTTTGGTAACGGTACCGTGCGAGTGCGGAGTTCCGATCCATGGTTCTGCTGTCCCGTGGGGGGGGTCACGGCCGGAGATGAATGAAGCAACTAAGTTTCCCCAGGATGGGTTCCAGGAAGAGCAGTGGTCGACCTATGTGTTAAAATTCTTGCTTGTGTTGCCAGCACGATGGGAATAGGTAAATTAGAGACACTGACACCTATTCTTACAGTATAAACTATCGGCATAAGTGGTACGAGTGTGTTGAGCTGGCTCTGAAGGAAGTGGTCTGCGTGTGTGAGACGCAGAGAGTGAGGAGTTCCGATCCGCGGTTCCACTGTCCCGCCAGGGCTGCGGCCGGAGACTAACGAAGTGATTGTAATGTTAGTGATTCCCGGGAAGAAAAACAACAAAGCAAACAACAACAACAACAACCGGTTGAGTGAATTGTGTCTTGTTATCCCCTGTATACCAGGAATCAAGCCCAGCCGCCCCCAGCCCCTCTGCTACCTGAGGATCAGCTGGAACACAAGGGGGTTTGGTTTCTGCTGAATTGGGGGTTATAAATTGGATAGAAGAAAAGCAAAGTGGGGATACAAGACCCCGTTGAATTAATTTAGTGCCTGGTTATTGTTTTGTGTATTATTGTTTTCAGTGTGTTTTGTTTGTGGTATTTTTGACAAAGTTCTGAATTAGCACAGAACTGAGAACTTTTAAGACTGGCCCTGGAATTGTATAGATGTAAATTCAGGGCTAGTTTCAGGTGATTTGGTATAAGG
>WUAM01000359.1:35239101-35249554 GCA_024336885.1 Actenoides hombroni
TGAAGAAGGGATTTGATTCAGGATGGTATAGGGATCCGGAACTGTGGGATGCCTTGGTTTGACAATTTCATTTATTATCCTTAAATCCTGCACCATTCTGTAGGTTCCATCTGGTTTCTTAACTGGCAGGACAGGGGTGTTACAGGGAGACATACATTGCTCCAAAAGACCATTCCAAAAGATGTGGAATATTTACTTTCTGATACCTTTGGACGTTTCAAAGCATGCATTTCTGAAGTGTCTTTCACTATAAGATGACTGTGCTCCTTAAGAAATTTTGAAATAAAGAGACAAATTTTGACAGAAAAGAAGTGTGCTGTCTGAAAAGGCAAGAGCCATTGTGGGTGAGTATATGCTGTGAGGCCCAAAAGCTTGCCTGTTCCCCTATGTTGATGTGGTAGCTCCCTGAAAGAGCTCCTTGTAGAAGACACAGGTCTTGTTGTAAAGTACGGGATGTAGAACTAGGGGAATTTAATTCTCAGCTGTGTGTTTGTAAACTGGAAATCAACAGGAACGAGATGAAACAGTGAAACATCACTGTGAATGTCAATGAAACACTAACATGTTCCATTTGGGACAGGAAGACTATTCCCTTTGAAATAGCAGCTAAGACAATGCTCCTGACAGCACAGGGTCATGAAATGTAAGGAAAGCTTCAGAGACACAGTTCGGTAAGTTCAGTACTAAGATGTGGAGCATAAGTGGCAAAAGCAATTTTGGCACAAAAATCAGAAAAAATTAGGTGGAAAAGGCCCTCTGACGTCTGTATAATCTGGTCATACAGGGATAACTCCAAAACTAGCTAAGGCCATGTTCAGTTAAGTTTTTGAACATCTGGATGGAGGTTCCATAGCCTCTTTGGGAACCTGTTCCCTTGCTGCACCAGTCTCAAGAAGAAGTTTTGTTCCCTGTATTGAATCAGAATTCCTCTTACTAGAACTGGCACCTGTGGTCATTGTGCACATCTGAGAAGACTCTGGATCTGCCCCTTCTGTTGAATCCCTACTTAGCCTTTTTTCATCAATTAATCAAACCCATCTCCCTCCTACCTGCTAAAGAGAGAATTATATTACACATAGAAAGGGGCTGGTCTGGGGGGTTGTTTTATTCTTCCAAAATAGAGGGGAGAGGGAAGGAGGAAATCACAGTAGAGAAATTTGCTTTAGCTATTCCATGAGGTTAGAAATGAGGCTAATCTTATGTTTTGTAATTTGGTTTAGGTTTTCCCTGTAAGTTACTAGCTTTCCCCATGATGCTTATAATTATGAAGCACTCACTGTATATATACATGATGTATGATGAGCTGACTTCTCAGAAAACATGGGGCTGAATTTACTATGCCTACTGAGAGTAGTAAAAAACCACTAGAATAAAACAATAGGAATCCAGGTCCAATATATTTTTACTTACTTTTTTCTCTGTATAGTCATCCATTTGAAGATGATGTTTTCAATAACTCAAAGAGAAGGAATTCTGTTGGACTAAATGGAATTCTCTCTGTAGACCCTGATGCTGGAGCCACTGGAGGCATATCTAAATCATTGCATCTCCAAAGAGTAATATCAGTTGAGAAACATCACCTACCCCAGCTTCTTGACAGGCTGACTGATAAGCAGCTGAATAGATGGAGTGGGGAGATGAGAAACCTTCTGATATGGAAATGGATAAAAAAACCACAGAGCAATCAATGAAACACTCACCATCATCTTCTAGAGAGCAGCCTGTAGGGAAGGAAACACTGTTAAGGGGAGGGCAAAGAGGACCTTACCTTGAGTATTGTGTGCAGTTCTGGGCCCCACAATTTAAGAAGGATGTGAAGGTCCTCAAATGTATCCAGAGGAGGGCAACAAAGCTGGTGGAAGGACTAGAAGGAATCTCATATGAGGAGTGGCCAAGGACTCTGGGTTTGTCTATTCCAGAGAAAAGGAGGCTGAGGAGCAACCTACACAGCTTCCCAAGCAAGTGGAGAGGTGGTGGTCTTTTCTCCCTGGGATCCAGTGACAGGATACATGGGAATGGTTCAAAGCTGCATCAGGGGAGGTTCAGACTTGATGTTAGGAAATATTACTAAGAGGGTGATCAGACACTGGAACAGGCTTTCTAGAGAGGTGGTCGCTGCCCCATGCCTGTCAGTGTTTAAGGGGCATTTGGACAATGCCCTTAATAACCATGCTTTAACTGTTGGTCAGCCTTGAAGTGGCCAGGCAGTTGGACTAGATGATCTTTGTAGTCACTTCCAACTGGAAGTATTCTATTGTATTCTATTCTGATGGACCTTGGAAAACATTAAATGTTTTTGAAGGGTAATACATTATTCTTAGAATATCAAATTATTTGGTTTTGTGCTTTTAAGTTACAGCATTACAAATTAAGCCATTGCATGAAGAGGGAGATGGAAGTATGTTGCAGATAAATGTTGAAGGTGCAGAGAATGGAAACTCAACCTAAAGGAGTGGTAACTGCAGACAATGTATGCATAGACTTATGTCTGAAGGACTGTTTAGGAAAAGTGAAAGTAAGCCTTGTAATAGATGACACAAGAAGATCCACTGAGACGTAGCAGTTATCTGATAAAAGAAACAACTCTTCTTCTTCTTTTTTTTTTTCCAAGTTGGTTGGGTTTTGTTGCCAAAAAGTGATTATTTCTAGTATTCTGATACTTCTGAGCCAGCTATGGTAGCTGTTAGACTGCCTGAGAAATAATAAGGGCAAAATATCTTTACTTTCAAATGATTTTGTGAGAAGACTTTTAATTAGCAAATTGAAGTCCATATTTTGGTTTTCAGCTCTAGCTTGGATGTGCATGTTAACAATTAATTGACCATACAGTAATAATCCTTAAAACAGTATGCTGGCTGGTACATCTCTTTGGAGTGTAAAGTTCTTGCACAACTATTGCTTCAGAACTACCTCTGCTTATTTTCTAATTTTAGTATCATTGTTAAGTATTACTCATTTTTAGATTCTTGAAGCACATATTCAAAAGATAACAGTATAGGAAAAATAGGTATGCTTGGTCATAATTATAGCATTATTTTAGAAGCAAGCATATCTTAAAAATTATGATAGAATTTTGCCATGGTTACATAATAACTTCTAAATGGTACATTTTAATAAAGTCTAGGGCACAGAACAGAGCTTTACCCTTTGAAATTATTTAATACAATGCATACTCCTTGCTTGATATATATATATATATATATAAAATTTACTTGGTATCACATAAGTGTAGCATCACTGGACGTTAGAACAGCAAAAGCCAGGTAGGTCATCAAGTGCAGCTAAAACAAACCTGTTCTGCCTGTTCTGCTTCATCAGTCGTGCCCCTTGAAAGTACATCCTTTCCTCTGAGTAGGAGCTGGGCATTCCATCAGATCTCATTTCTTATAATATACTTTTTCCCCAATTGAGAGCAAGCAGGGAGGGGAGAGAAGGTATCATAAAATATCTCCCTCCTTGTTGCTGAAAGTATTTTGTTTCAGTTTCTAAAGAAACATCATGAGGGTAAACAAGAAGTTAATTTCCAATGGTCACTTAGAACGGGGAATTACATTTTTTTCTATGAAATGTCAGTGCCTTACCCCAGCCCTTAGTTTGGGTTGCTTTTTAGCTTGTTTGTTTTGGGGTTTTTTTAATGATTTTAAAAACAAACACAGCATAATACTCCTTTCTGATAAACTCTCTGTCCATGTGCCACTGGAATATGTGCATGGTCCTGCACGGTCCTCTTGGCCTGCTGACCAGGCGTGACAATGACTGTTCAGCCGATGGCATTCCATGGCTTATAGGGCAGTCTCTAGGCTGTTTCAGTGTCTCACCACTACCGTTTTGTAAGAGTAGTGTTTTGTCTCCTTCCATACACCAGATGTAGCCTGATTAATTTCTTACTACTTTGCATTTCCTAAATGATGGCTCTTGGGATAACCACTTTTCAAAGATGAGATTTAGACATCAGAAGTGGTCTACATGGTACTCACATACTGATTCCCTCTCTTGACACAATGCCTGGGCTAGGAAGGGTAGTGTTCAATTAGTAGGTGTCTTCAGGGCAGGTCTGCATATAATGCTGAACTGGAGCTGAAGAAAACTTCAGAAAAAGGTAACTACTTGCTTGCTGCATTGTGAGTTACAAGATGTGAGTCTTATGGCCATATGTCAACTAACCTGTCTTCTGCAAACAGTCCTCTCTCCTCATGTTTTGCTGCTCAAAGGATCTGCAGTATAAAGGAGTGTAGGATCTATAAATATTTGTGCAAAGGAAGTAGAATGATTTCATGCATTGCATATTCCATGCATATCTATCAATACGTAGCTCACTCAGTTATGAAGTTCTGTCATTCTCTGTTTTGCACGAAGAAGATGAAGGACCTGAGACAACCTGTATTTTTCAGTTCATTGCCATTTGTGTTCCTGCAGTCTATATGGCTTTGTATTACTGCATTCCATGTTCTCATTGCTTACTATACTGAACTCAGGCTCCTAGGTGCTGGCATTGAGCCTTCCTATCCACCGTACATTCACAGTCATTTAGTTGCTAATCCTTTATGACCTACTACATCTTACAAGCAAGTAGAACCAATATAATTTTTTTCTCCTTTTACATATGAACAAGTAAATTTCCATCCTATGGAAAGTGACTTCTGAAAGTGTCTAAGAATTTCCAGTATTACATGAGGCCAGCAACTGCTCCTTTATCTGGGAGTTAACTGTCAGGCAGATCATTTTTCTGAGTAGCTATGAAGACAAAGCTGCAGTTAGAATAAGCAGAAATGTGATTGGGAACACACCTGAAAAAACATAATGGAAATGAAAGCAAGATTTTCCATTCAAAACCTCTGCCTGAGATGCAGTTCCTCTTCCCTCTGTTCTATCGGTATGGAATATGAACCAGTATGTTTATACGTCCCATCTTCCACATTTGTGTTAAATTGCACAAGCTATGTTACTTCACCTGGCTACAGTTTATATGAAGGCCACTCAAAAGACACATCTAGGGAAGACTTTTTCAGACTGCATTGTAAACTAAAGTAAATTTACATCCCATCGCTATTCTATTGTAGTGGGTCTGGCTGAGCTGCTTTTCCCCATCCAGCCCTCATGCTGCAGTACTGGGAGCTGGAGGGTGTTGATAACACACCCATGTTATGACTGCCAGTGCTCACATGGTACCAGAGGATGGGGGGCAAGATGGGAGAGGGGATACAGCCAACCTGAGCTGACCAGTGGGATATTCCATACCATGTGACCTCAGCTCAACTATAAAGGGAGAGGGCAGGAGGAGGGTGGTGGGGCATTTGGCTTTGTCCTCCAAGCAACTACTACATTGCTCTGCTTCCTGGACTCGGTCAGACATCACCTGCAGACAGGAAGTAGAGAACAACAACTTTATCTATCATAACCCATGGCTCTTGTCTTGTCTTGTCTTGTCTTGTCTTGTCTTGTCTTGTCTTGTCTTGTCTTGTCTTATTCTCTCCCTGTGTGCTGTGCTGATGGAGGTTGGGGAGGGAGTGATAGAAGGGCTTGGTGGACACCTGGTGCCATGCCAGGGTAAACCCACCACATGAATTTTCCCATCATCACTGTGTTGAAGCAGACTATGAAGTAGCTCATCCCTTAGTATAGTGTTCAGATGCAAGTTTAGAATCAAGTTTGATTACTGAGGTTATTTTCATGAGCAGACTTGATACAGCTCACTGAAAAATGACTGCCTGTTACATTTGGAGTTGAGATGAAGACCTCTAGTGTCTTTGAGTCTTAGTGCTACTGAAATGTGTATGGCCACCAGGGATGTGATATTTCAGGTCATGTAGCCCATACATTTCGTTATTGTTCTCAGAAGCACTGTGAAAATGGTGCTAAGCTGGTGATTGTATGTTAACTTGTTTTATTTCCCAGAGCACACAGACTAATAACATGGGAATGCTTTTCAGCAGAACTGAAAATGTGCTTTATGTAGATATATGTGTATTACTAGCAGCCTATAGTTACAGTGTACTTTGGTATTTCAGTAGAAAAGGAGACATGAACAATAAGGTAAGAAATCTCTGTATAATTATAATGGACTATTAGTCCAGCTCATGAAGGAAACATGCATTTTTGTCCCCAAGATTTACAGCAATCCCCCACCCCAGCAAACTGATGTCAGGAGCATCCATTATCTTGCTCCCCTTCTTCAGTGTTGGAACAAACTCGCTATCTCACTCTTCCTCCTCCACCTTTGCACAAAACAGGGGAAGAGGCCAGCTAGGGTGTCCCCTGCAAACGATCTGGGAGTACAGTTTTCTTTCCTAAGCAACTCCTCACCTGCATAGAAAAGTCTTGGGAATAACGACCTACTTGACAAAGGATATAAATATTCTCTCCAGCATCCAATTAGCTTAGACTGCAGTAAATAGGACATGGATAGGCAGAATAAATTGTTCATTCTTCTTAAAAAACCTAAATGACAGAAACATAGCTGAATATGTACAGCCTGATTAACTGGGTCTAATACAGGCTTCTGCCTGTAATGTTAAACAGATGTACAAGTGCAGTAATTCCATGGAAGCTGTTGGCTCCACAAGAGCAAAGAGAAGCAGGGAACAGTAGCAGAGAGAAGAATCTGATGATAGGTGGCATAAATAAAAAAATTATGACTTTACTTCTGTTATCTAGGTGAAGATGTCCTCTGTGTCATCGGTATAGGATGAAACTACTGAGCAGAGCTGTGTGAATTTTTATAAACTGTGATTTGTAGGGATGAACATAAACTGTTTTCTTCTGGCAATTTAATGCATTTTTCAATGCAGTCTCATGTCAAGTTTCATGTCCAGTATAATTCCAGAGCTGCATCCAAACCACTGCCCTTCAAATGACCTGGAATGATACAAGGCAAACATCTGAAATGCTGAGTTATTTTAAGAAACAGAATATTGCTCTATGAGTAATGGAGAACATGATAGGATAAATCTCTTTTTTTTTTCCCTTCTCAGTTAGCCTTCAAGACAAGGCATATTGGAGAGGCAACAGGATTTATGGAACTGTTGGAGACTAACATTTGCTCTTACTTGAAGGAGGCAAGAATAAACTGTGTTCCAGACCACTTATTTAAGATTATGTTTCTGGGTAATTTGAGTGTTGGAAGGACTTCATTCTTAAGGTGATTTTGTGAAAATCATTTTTTCATAGGCATAGCTGCTACCACAGGTAAGTTTAAAAAACATTATTGCTATTATTATTTTTGTTCCAACAGTACTTAGTAGCTTCTACTGAGATAAGTTATAAAACAGAAACATACAGATGTTGTAAAAGGTATTACCCAAAAGGAGAGCAGGACATGCAAAGCGAATTCTAAACTGGGAAACACATAACTGATGGAGAGGTTTCAGAATAGGTATCATACTGAAATCTTGGCAGCACAGAAATAAGTCAGAAAAATCCTATTGATTTCTGTGAAGCTAGAATTTCCTTGTAGATCGTAGTGTTCTGAAATGGATATCCTGTCCTCTGGCCTGAACTGTATCAACCGTCCCATCTTCATACCATATCTCTATTCCTCTAAGTAATGTGATTTTATTTTGAAGAGAAAGTAGAATATCTGAATTATGTTTGAAGATTTAGCCTTATACTAAACCCCAAAGAAATATGTTTTTCAAAGATAGAAAGTGTTTTCAAGATAAACATTTCAAAGCCTAAGTTGTGCTTACATTGCCTGAAGATGTAAACCAAGCTTTCAAAAGTCAGACACATAATTAAGGTACAAAAACTGAAGTGTAAGTTATTGAAATGCAGCTGAGTTACTGTAAATGACCAGATTCATTACACTTAGTCTGTATTTAGGCCTTACTTATTCTACAGCACATATGAAATAAAAATTCTTCACAATAAAATGTATTTAAATTAATGGATTTGTCTTGCATTTGTGACAATCTAAGCACATTCATGTGAGCAGCTGCTGTAGCTCCCTTGACTCAGGGGATAGATACAGACACCTGAGTTTAAATTTCTACTGGTATGTTAAGTGTTTAAGTTCATATCAGAGTCAGGGAAGACCTAAGATCTTTGCATGGGCTTTTAAATTAATTTTGACTGTATAACTTATTTCACCTGGTTTTCAGCTGCTGCTTTGGAGGAGATCAGGTCTCCTGGGTGCTCTGCCTAATTGAAACAGACATTTTGAATACCAAATGGCATCTCAGATAGCACTAGGTGCTCCTGTGAGCAAACAGATGAATTCTACCCTGACATCCTTTCCAAATGAATCCAGTCAGAGGAGCCTAGGGACCAAATAATCTGACCCTTGATACCTACTTCAGGGTGAGTTTAGTAATTTCCTAGACTCCTAGTTCTTCATTGACTAGATCTTCATTAACTGTAATGGGATCTTAGACACCTATATGCAGTTGTGGACATTTAAGAGTCTGGTGCTATGTTCTATTCGTGTTGCCTTGTTAAATGGCTTATAATGCATCTCTAGAATCTGAGATCTTACCCAGTGTGTGCAATTGCCTGCAGTGTCCAGACGAAAAGCACAGGAATGCTTCTGACTGTTCATCTTTCGGCTTGTCATCCAATTTTCTTGCAAATGCAATGGCAAGAAAGTATTTTCCATAGCTTTGATTTAGTCTTCCTGGCAATGAGTTTTATAGATGTGAACTATGGCTGGCAAGACAGAGACAGTTGAAAAGACAAGTGAACAGCCAACATGAGTGTTCTCAGTGAATGTCTACAGAGTAGCTCAAACTTATTCCCCTGAGATACTAGCAATGGACATATCTTCCATCCAGATTCTTACTTACCTATTGAAGGAACACAGGCTTGGATGCTTCTGCATTAATGTCAGTAGTAATAATCCCATTCACGTGGAAAATGGCCCCAAATAAATTGTTGATGACCTACTGAGATCCTGTCCAATGTGAATTATTCTGCAATTCTGTGATTTTATGATACAGTACAGTGTGATACAAGAAAATGTGGGTTGTCATTAGAAGGAAGCAGTGACTCTATTAATATAAATATCCAGAAGATACATATATCATCACAGGTGGGGACAGGATTCTTTTAGAAGTTTAGATAAATTAAATTTAGCTGCATAAAAATTAGGGGAATAAGCTAACTGTAGTCAGCTCATCTTCTATATTCTGAAGAGGGGAGGAGGTCTTCCACATATTCAGTCCATCAGCTTCAGCAACTATCTTAGGTTCCATTGTCCCCTTTTTCTGGTGCCTTATATTTTTCTACCAACTGTAGAAGGTGCCTGTGTAACAAGCTCAGGCTAAATGCAGACATTTCAGACAACTGACGTTATACAGTATGAATTCCAGGCTAAATGGCTTATACTGCTGTGGACTATCAAACGGAGCCTTGACTGACATACCCTAATTTGGAAAGTTACTTATTTTACAGATTTACAAAATTAAACTACTCTGTTAACTTTCAGTATTTCATTACTAAAGAACTTCTGGTAAATAAAAGCTTTTGTTCTCTGATACCTAGAGACTGTGAATATAGTTTTTAAAGTAGTAGCTCTCTTGTTACCCTTCTGGAATTGTTGCTATTTGTTGGATCAGGTGTTCAAAGATCGAAATAAGCACATAAAGATACAACCTACTTTGTGTTTCTATTATAGGTGTGGATTACAATGTGAAAACCATCACAGTAGATAATACCCAGGTAGCCCTGCAACTCTGGGACACTGCTGGCCAGGAATGGTGAGAAACATTCTGTTGTGGATTTGTTATCAAAACTCGGGAAAATTAAGAACTCTCTAACACTAAATGTAGCATCAGAAAGCAGGCACTTCTTTATTGCAGTGTCGGATGCACCAGGGATAGTTTCATCTATCATGCATCCTGTATCTGGCATCCCTCCAAGCTTATATCCCCCCTTTACACACGTAGGCATTAGTTTTCCTGGAAAGCTTATACTTATTCATTCTATTTCCAGGAACTAATTATCCTAAATGCATAGTTGTTACACATGAGGTCTGGATCTCCAAGTGGCTTCCCTGGGGGTCTTTAGTGGTCTCTGGTGGTCCCTGTGGTTGTCGAAGAGGGGTCTTCTAGTGTCCTTTGAGGCTTCCTTCCACATGAGGTTGTATCTTAGCCCATCTCTGTTTGTAGAATCCTTCTTAACTGGCATCAGCTAGTCTATGCGCTCCTCCAGAATGCCAGCCACAGTTGATGTCCTTGGTTGTGTTCTTATCTGAGGCCCCATACAACACTTGTCTCCTCCAGGATGTGCCATTCACAGTTGTAGAAGCTGATATCCTTGCTTGGATTCGTGCCTGAAGCCCCTTACAATATATATAACACTTTGGCCTTGGGAGTCAGATAAGAACCACACAGCTGCTTGCTGAATCAGTTGCTTGAGAATCAGAAGAGTGAAAGTGAGAAAACTAATTTGCAGAAATAAAGACAGTTTAATAACGAAAAAAAACAAAAGAAAAAAAACACTACCAAAAAAAGAAACCAAA
>WUAM01000359.1:35256335-35266431 GCA_024336885.1 Actenoides hombroni
GAAAGGTCAAATATTTGGGACATATTCTGACTGGAGGATTAAGGTGTATTGATCCAGAAAGAATACAAGGAATTTTACAAGTACCATTACCCCAGACAAAAAAGGAGTTACGGCAGTTTTTAGGGTTGGTGGGGTACTGCAGAGCATGGATTGAGGATTTTTCTGTCGTGGCCAGACCTTTGTATGACTTTTTAACCCAAGACAGCCCTAATGTCGTGGTATGGACACCAGAAGGAGAGAAAAGCTTTAGAAAATTAAAAGACAAATTGGTTACTGCCCCAGTCCTAGCTCTTCCAGACTCGGAAAAGGATTTTCAGCTATGTGTGGACGTTAAACAAGGCCATGCTAAAGGAATTTTGGTGCAAGAGCATGGGGGAACACAGCAGCCTGTTGCTTGTTGTTCTAAGCTGTGAGACCCGGTGGCCAGAGGCCTCTGTCTGCAGAACTGGGCACCCACGGCTCTGGTGGGAACTGAAGCCTGACAAAGGGAGGGTATCTGATGGTTAAAGTTTCCCATCAGGTTAAAGCGTTGTTAACAGAGAGAGCCTCTGAGTGGATGACCAGCGCTTGGTTATTACAGGATGGATCTTGTTTAATGCAACAGGAGGATGT
Organism: Actenoides hombroni; assembly: GCA_024336885.1. Lineage (NCBI taxonomy): Eukaryota > Metazoa > Chordata > Aves > Coraciiformes > Alcedinidae > Actenoides > Actenoides hombroni. Next base: position 35,256,948 of record WUAM01000359.1, read on the forward strand.
AGAATTGAACAGTGGGGAAGGGTTTAACCCAGCCTCCTGTTTGAACAGCCCTGAGGCGGGGGCCAGGAAGAAGTCCATGACTGCATCCAGGTGATAGATCTCCAGACTCGGTCTAGGGAAGCCTTCCGAGACACTCCCTGGCCTGACGGAGAAAATGTGTTTATTGATGGCTCTTCAAGGGTGATAGAAGGGAAGCCATTTCCAGGTCACGCTGGCCTTAAGGGAAGGGAATGAAAAGAAGCGGGGAGATTGCCGCCTGCATGGTCAGCTCAGGCAGCGCAGCTGTGTGCGCTTGTGAGAGCCTGTGAATTATCCCGGGACAAGTAGTGAATGTTTTTATTGATTCTAAATATGCATGTGGGGTGGTACACGCATTTGGGAGACTACGGGAAGAAAGAGGTTTATTAACCTGCAGGGGAAAGGCGTTAGTTCATGATATACAGCACTCAGCCAGAAAGCTCAAGGTGGTTTTCCTGTGAGTGTGAGTGCACTGTTCTGTTTCTGCATGGCCTTGTTCTCAGTCATTACAGCTGCAAATGACTAAACTACATTGTACTGCACTACAAGACAGTTTTGATCAAGGTCCTTTAATTCTAGACTATTAAGGCTCATCAATTGTCATAGCAACCCTGTATTGTATGGATTTCTATTATGAAGCTGTAATAAGGCTGTTGCTCATCCCCTTGAAATAAGGCATAAATCACCAGTGCAGCTTCTCAGTGACAGGACTTCTTTAAGGTTTTTCTAATGGAGAAACTGATTTGCATTAAATGACATGCCTGCCAGCAAAGACAAACTAGTAAGAGTGAAATTTTCTACATGTGTGCTATAAACATTTTTATTTGTAACCACATTGTAAAGTCACCTTCTCCATTGAAATGCATTGGTGTAATTAAAAAGCCCCAGGGGAGCTTGTGCAAGGAATTACTGAACAGGTGAGATTTCTGAAGCGCTTGCTTCTGTCATGTCCATGCCCCATGCTGTACAGAAGTTGAGTGCTACTTGCATCAAGGCAAATGGAGAACATAGATTATTAAATAGCAGAAACTCTGTTTAATATTTGTTACTCACTGATATGACTCAGGGTTGTGTAGAACAGTAGCTAAAGTACCTTTTTTTTGTCATTGCTGTGGATGTGATGTAGATGTGTAAATGTAGTAGACTTCTGTATGGTGCAATTGATAAAGAAACTGGAGTCAGCATTACAAAAACAGCATTACAGACATCTGTCAAATGATTAAAAATGATCTGCTGGCAAGTCTTGAAATATAATGCTAAATAAGCAAGGCATGGTCTATAGTGAACAGGAATGTGTTTTATCATAATCTCTGTCATTGGAAGTTTTCAGGACAGGTTTTACCCAAAGCTACAGTGATTTGCCACAGCTTTGAGGAGAGTTGTGCTTGGAGCAGTAAGTTGGACTAGAAACATCCAATGTTTCTGTACAACCAACATTTCTGTGGTATAGATGGAAAAAAAATCAGATAATCTTTTAGTCAAGCAAACCATTCTGAGTGTCTGCTTTGTATACCAACATTAAAACCTAACAGTCTACTTAAGGCGGCTACTGTAGCAGGTGCAGCCTCCCTGACAGACAGACAAAAAACTCAGGATGTCCCAGAACAGTTTGACTCCCTACACTCCACTTTGGGTGTGTGGTATCTTGGGTACTCTTGTGTGGGAGGTTTCCCCTCGATGAGTGAGTGTGTACAGCAGTTCATCTTTCCTTAAGGTTTAAGAATTAGTTGTGTAGTAGTTAGTTCCAAACTTGTATTTGGTCAGAAGAAGTGCTGGGCAACTTTGGTTGCATTAAACCTCCATTTTTGGATAGCGACTGCTGTTTGCTTTGTGGGTGCCTCTGTGACAGCTACAACACCTGCATCATAGCATCCAAGTTTTCTATGTAGTCACTCCATGGCGGAAGACATTCACAAGAAAGCAAATGTCAGTCCTATCTTTTAGAAGGGTGACAAGGAGGGTCCAGACACTACAGGGTGGTAAACCTTACCACAGTTGCTGGGAAAGTGATGGAGCAACTAATCCTGTAAACCATTTCCAAACACATGCAAGACAGAATGGTGATCAGGAATAGTCAGCATGTAATTACAAAGGGGAAATTGTGCTTAACTAACCTGCTACTTTCTTTTTAATGGCTAGCTTTACCTGTCTAGCTGGGTGGATGAGGAGACAATCATGGATGCTGTTTACCTTAAGTAAGGCTTTTGATACTGTCTCCCTTTGCATCCTCATTGACAAGATAACAAAGTACAAGTTAGATAATTGGACAGGAAAGTGCTTTGAAAACTGCCTGATGGGGGGAGGTGGGAAGTGATAAAGGTTCTAAGATTTGCTTGGGTCAAATTAAGGAGATTTACACCATAGGTTCATAACTTAAGTTTAAATTTTAACCCCCTGACTAAAACTATATATGATGTACTTTAAGGAAAGAGAAGGTAAAGAAAGGGAGGGGAGGGGAGGAAGGGCAACATTAATCCTTTCCACCAGTAGAGTTGGTGATCACGGACCCTGTATTTTGTTACCCTTTGCCTGGTAGGCAACCCATATGAAAACTTGGCAATGGGACAAGGCTGATTATCCTTTAATGTACTTCACTGCCATCTTAGCTAGGGTATTTTTTCCCTTTTTCTAACCACAAGGCTCCTTCTCATGTCAGCTCGTTCAGGTCAGAGTGTTCCTCACACAATGTTTGAGACCTTAGCTCATTCAAATCACAGTTCAACACCCAGTGACAGGACAAGAGGCTACAGGCACAAACTGAAACATAGGAAATTCCACCTGAACACAAGAAAATATTTTTTTCTTTTACTGTGGAGGTGGTCAGACACTGGAATAATTTTCTCAGAGAGGTTGCAGAGTGTCCTTCCTTGGAGATACTCAAAACCCAACTGTTAATGGTCGAGGGTGACCTGCTCTAATTTGTTCTGCCTCAGCAGTAGTGTTGGACAAGATGTTCTCAAGAGTTTGGTAGATCACAGCGGTACTTTCTGGATCCTGAAATTCTGACTCTATATAGAGTTTAAAGCCTCATGGGACTAGCAGGTTCTCCAGGCTGACTAGATTTATCCTTACCACTGCAAGCAATTATGTGTGAACCATAATAAAAAGAACATGCCATACAGGCAAATAAGAAAAAACAGCTTAGAAGAAGGTTTGTTTTTTGATTTATAAGTGGATTCCCTTTTTCTGTGTATCACTGAAGTACCAGCTAGAAACAGCAGCAGCATATTGTATCAGTACTGTTGAAAGAACAAAGATAGGAAGAACATAACAGTGTCAATGTCAGTGAATTTTGCATTTGGACCCATGAACATTATGTTGGAAGGATCTGGCCATTTGCCCAAATGAAGACTAGATGTCACTTTGCTTAACAGAACTCCTACTTAATGATATCCTTTAGCAATAGAACTAAAATGGGAAGTTCTCCCAGAAAAAGTTACACTTTAATGTCTCCCCTATATTTTTTAGTGGGAGGTGTCAGACCAATTTACTTGGCCTTCTGAATATTTTCTGAGTATTTTCAGAAGTTCTTTTCTCAGTTATTTCCACATCTCTATTGGTAAAGGATACTTTCAAGTTTTGAATTCTGCCTCTTCCATATGCTTAATTCATAGCTCAAAAATTGTTGTTACCATGTGTTTTGTTGTCATCTACTTGATATACAAATGCTATCCATCACATGCTGCTGTTTCAGCTTCATGTAACACACTTCTTTCCTGCTTACATTAATTCCATCAGAAAGCAAGCAAAATAGTGAGGTATTTTTCTCAGATGCTCTGTCAGTGATAATAGTAGTAATTATAGAATAAATAGGTAATTGTGGAAGTAAATAGTTTTTGCTTTAATCAGGTATCATTAGCTAATGACATTGACTTGTCATGCAGTGATCTGTCTCTTTCTCTGTATCAGCTGTGTGTAGCACTTCTCTTTTTAACCCTTTTTGTGTCTGTCCCCAGAAGCAGCAGCTATTTTCAGGAAGTTCTTTTACCCTGTAGACACACTACTGTCCTGGTTCACCTCAGTCAACATACTGTGCAGAAATACCAGTATTCTGCGGAATCTCTAGCTGATGATTCACATTCTCTTTAAAACAATATATGAAAAATGAAGTTAAAGTACTGTGGGGTTTTCTTCTTTTAAATGAGGCTTTTAGAAAACAAACATTGTTATATCAGATCTGAAACATTAGGTTTATTTGTTTAGTTGCTTTAAAAAAAAGATTTGTAAATGCTATAAAGTCACACTTAATTTTTAATTTTAGATGTGACCTAAATGATTTTATCTTCCTCCCACCCGCCTGTGTGCTTTTTCCAATCAACAATCTAAGATGATCTCTGAGAAAAGCTGAAGTGAAATGTTTCAAAAAAGACTAAAAACCTCCCAGTTGGAACAAACATGTGAATGTTTAATGCCCATTGAAAAAGAAATCACCTGGCTTTATTTTATGTTCAAACTAGGCAAGTGAACACACTAGTATAAACTGACAACTTGTATGCCAACCTGAAAATTACTCATAATATGTGTCATCTGTGCCACCAACACAACAGGGTAGGAGTACCTGAAGTTCTCTTTAATTAGTGATCCTTGAAGTTACATTCTTTTCAAAACGCTTAGATAAATTGTTGAGCAGTGTGCAACAGCAGCAATATACACCTAACCTCTGTTAGTAGGGAAAAAAAGGGAGGGGGAATTACAGGTGGATAGTTAGTGTAATTCATATGAAAGGCTAAGATGCAGTCAAAGGTTGTATAGGGAGAACTACCATGAGTGGACTAAGGTGGGAACTAATTGTATTTTCCAGTATCTAATGGGAAGTTACAGTGAAAACAGAGCCTGGCTCTTCTCGGGGGCAAATAGTAAAAGCACACGAAAGAACATCCCAAGTTACAGCAAGAAAAATTCCAGTTGAACATGAAATGCTTCTGTGCGAGATTAGCACAGCACTGGAACAGCTGCCCAGGGAGGCTGGGGAAATCTCTGTTCTTGGAAATGTTCAGGACCTGTCTGGACAAAGTCCCAAGCAACAGTAGCTCTGAAGTTAGCTCTACTCTGAGCAAACAGTTAAAGACTTCCAGAAGTCTACTGCAATACAAATTATTCTAAGATTCTAAGAAGTTCTATAGCAAAAGTACCTCCAGCTACTCTTTTGCTGTCCCCTTTGCATTTTGAATACCTTGTTTTTCTCCCCTCTCATCTGTCCTCTCCTATATAGTGGGAGTCTTTACCTATAAAGTAATTTACTCAGCTGAGAAAGGAATTCTGAGCCCCTGACTCCACTTGAACAAGGAAAGTGACAGACTGATAAAGAGGTGGGTCACTCTGGTGCCTTCCTGCTCCACCACCCTCCCCAACACTCTCTCCATCGACCCCTGCCTGCAACAGAAAAGCATGCTTACCAATGAAAGCAGGCATCCAAAAACTAATTTCACATTCCTACGACTTTGAAAGAAATTATAATACATGTTGTTTTGTGTATTCTACCAGTGACAAGGGTATGACACATGCTTTTGTTAAGTAAAACTTTCCTTAAGTATTATACAGACTTCAAAAAAACCAAAACAAACGGCTGTGGTGTATTCTGATCACAGAGAACTTGTTACACCTAACAGTATACACAGTGTTTGAAGTTACTGATTACACAATACAGCAACCAATCCATATGAATTGGGCTGCTTACAATGTTATTGATGAGATGTTGAAATGACAGCATATATATATATGTGGGGTTTTTCGGTAAGTAGTATGTGTGGGATGTATTTTACAGGTAAAGCAGAGTGATTATCTTCTTAAAGTGGGGATTTATTCTTAATTATATGCATAATAACCACATATCCTTTATAAAATTACCTTCTAGGTCAAGTTGGATTATTTACAATCAAATCTGCACGCAGTAAATTATGTTATGAATTAAGACAAATTCCGTAAGAATTACTTTCTGAGAAGGTTCTTCAAACTAGGTCTGTAGTAAAAACATGCTGTCTCAGGTAATATTCTTGTTAATATTCTGGACTGTTACGACCCCTGTTAGAAGTACAAGAACGTGTAAAAAGGCTCTAAACCTCCAAATTCTGCATGTAAGAAGGTTCCCCAGACCAAGGCCTGCAAAAACCAAACCGAACCAAACCAAACTAAACCACAACTGTGAAATTTTAATAACAGTTTTTGTGAAGAGAAAAAACAACAGATAGAGCTTTCTACACAGTGAATAGTTGACAAACACTGGCAAAATACATCTTTAAGTATGCTTTATTTGCAGATGACTAAAAAACATTTTTAGGCAAAAAAAACTAGTCAATCTCATCCCACACATGATGGAATGTGATTTAGTGCCTAATGCCAGGCAGACTGGAAAATGGGTAAATAGGACTGATGATGCAGTTCTTGATGAATTACATGTGATTAAATGGTCAACATTCATATAGTAAAAAGACTTGATACGTATGAGGAATTATAAGCACTTCAGATTTTCACTATAAGCAGGAGATACTGTAAGAAAAACAAGGGGTGTAAGGGGATGGGGAAGCTACAGACATCTTAGTAATATCAGAAGCCATAGACGTTTTTTAAAGACATTAGCTTGTTTCCGCAAAGCACTGCACTCTTGAGAATAGTATTTGCAATTTAAAACTTATCTAAAACATCACCAAAAGGAAACACTAATTCCTATTTTTTTAAAAAAAATTTTTTTTATTTTTAATTATATTGTATTAAGAGTCTTGCGAAGAATTGAAATATGGCATGGCCAAACATGAATTACCCACCATTTCAGAGACTTTGCATTCATCACATTTAAAGACTAGGTGTCCAATTTCAGAAGGTCTCATGCAAAATCTGGCTATAAAAACTCACCACAGAATATTTTCAAGAATAAAAAGCTAATGTTCTTTAAAGCTCTGACAGACATCTAGTTGTGAAGGTGAATTTTAAAACTAATGAGGTTTTTTCCAGAGTACATTCAAAAAGATAATTGCTGAACTTCCTGTAAATGCCCAGCTTTTATCTACACTTTGCATGGAGTATTTTACCAAAGCTATAACTTTGGACAGTTAATGGAATAAATCATTGTCTACCCAGAGTAGTGACAGAAGTAACATCAGTATCTTTCCATAACTGCATAATGAGAATTAAATAATCACAAAACAAAGTTCTATTATGAAATTACTTTTTTTTTCCTCATGTACAATATATATATATATAAATTTATATTGAATATAAGTCCAGTAATACTATCACAGTAATGTGCTGTACTAGTCTTTCATAGAGAGAAAACTGCCCTACTCATCTTTAACATGCAAAGCTTGGAAGAACCAGAAATTCACAGTAAGTAGTATAATTTCTATATGCATCTTCTGCCGTTCTAAAGTTAACCAGAACACTCAAGACTGTTACTTATTTTTCCTATATGTTTGACAAAAGCTACAATTCTGTATACTGTACATTCACAGTGGGATTCCAGCCCCCTGTACTATCTGCAAGAAGGATCAGTTTACCACTTTCATCAGAGTAACATTCTAGTATTTAATATAATAATCTTGTGAACAGTTGTTCCTAGCTTGAAGTTCAGCAGTTCAGGACTTGATAAAATTCTTTTCCATCCCTCTGAAAGGTTTCTTGCTAGCGCATTTTGTAGTCATTAGATACTGATGTTTCACACAGCTGTCCTTTAAAATCCAAGTCTACTGTGAAATCAAGGTCACGCTGTAAAAAGATTTAAATGTAATGTGTAAGTAAGACCATAAGTTTAGTGTATGAAATCAGTTATCAATATTTGAGTTGAAAAGACCTGCAGATTCAAAAGATAACTACCAAGGTTTCTAATTTACTTTGTTTTAAAATGTTGCTAACACCAAAAAAGGAGGATATGGGATGTGTAATGGCATTCACTGTGCAATCTATGTCTAGGGCATATTTGTGTATTCTTCTTAAGGCTGATTTAATGTCCTCATTACAACTAAGAAGCTTCTGAAATGCTGTGTTATCATACATATTTTATAACAACTTTTTAAGGGTATCCCCCACTGAGATGCTCTTAATCTAGAGTAAAGAGCTTTCCCACAAGGAGTTATTCCAGAATAGATCTAGTAAACTTCCTATCATAGAGATGCCCTTAGTCATTCTTTAGTTTATAATGATATATTTTTTGGAAAGAGGCATTACATAGCCCTACAAAACAAAGCTGTCTCTTTACAAGCTTTTTGAAAGGCTTCATGTTTCAGAAGAATAAAGCAGTAACATATCCTTTTGAATCAAGGTGGTCTCTCTGTCTCATGATAAACATCAAGAACATTAATTTTAGCACCTAAATCTGCATTCAGATGCTTACTGCTATGTAAACAAATTTGAAATGTTTTCTTAATTTTTGCCTGTGAAGAAAATTGCTGCATTCAACCCAAAAGAAAATGCTGCATTGTCACAATGACAAAATAGAGGTGGGAAACAGACTTTTCCTCTACTTTCATGACAAATGGTACCTTCAAGAGTGAGTGTGTTTGTTTTAATATCAAGTCTATTTTGCGTTTATTTCTTCCCCTGTATCAACACTACTTTGGAAAACCATATCCAGTCTGTGTTTGGTACAAAAAAGGAAAAGTAGTGCAAAAAGGAAAACAATGGAACATCAAGATGTGCTGCAGTCAACAAATGCAGTATTTCAATAATTACAACAACTGCATGGACAGATTATAATCTGAAAATGGTGCCACTATTTCTACCAGAAGCTATACTTTGCATGTCTTGCTCTTCTATGTCAGCATGGGTTGTCCGTGAGACCACGCCTCATAGTATCCTTGCAAGTTAAAAGAAACACTGAATAACTGACCTGAGGGATTCAACCCATAGCACGGAAATTGAGGATGTTTTCACCAGTCATGCTTTACAAAGCTTTAGTCTTAAATAAAACATATGTGTTGTCTGTGGAAAGCCACAATTTTTAAACAGCCATATATATCACTTGCTTAGGGAGTTCAAGTACATTTGATCAGTGAGTTCACACAGACATTCAGCTGAAATCTGTTACTTAACTGGCTAAAGCAGAGTTCTTGGGCACTGACTGGGAAATCTGGCTATAGATGTGGAACAGAAGCACTTACTCATTCATCCTCTATTGGCAGAAGGGATCTTACCACTGATTTTAGTGACACTAGAGACCTTTGCTTACCTGTGTCACAAAATGTGAACATAGCAGATTGCAGAGGGCAACTGACTTATAGAATCATAGAATAGTTTCATCTGGAAGAGACCTTCAAGATCATGAAGTCCAACCTTATTCCTAGCCCCATCAAAAACCTCTAAACCATGTCCCTAACAACATCTAACCGTCTCTTAAACACCTCCAGGAATGGTGACTCCACCACCTCCCTGGGCAGGCCATTCCAATGCCTGACAACCCCTTCTGGAAAGAAATGCTTCCTAATATCCAGCCTGAACCTCCCCTGCTTCAACTTCAGGCCATTTCCTCTTGTTCTGT
>WUAM01000359.1:35266531-35308289 GCA_024336885.1 Actenoides hombroni
TATATGACAAGTACAGTATTTATACTGACTTGATTTTCTTTTATAACTTCTCGACTTCATCTCTCACAGAACTCCTAAACTAAGCAGCGGGGGGTGTGGGGGGGGGGGGGGGTGGGGGGGGGGGGGAAATCCTTCTACCTTGCATAGTTCAAAAGAATAATAGTTTAAAAAGGACAAATCTGCTACTGATTTAAAGTGCTGCAGATAATTTCAAAGCAATGGAAGTGATGGATCCAACTCCCAAAGCAATTTAAAAATTCTTGGGTGAATGCTAAAAAATTGACAAATACCTTTTGCATAAAACTGTGAGCCTTCTGGCTTTCTGTCATGCATAAAAACCGAAACAGATTTGTCATTTAGGTTTCTACACCATTTTTTTTCATCTTCATTTTAAGTTCATTTGTGAATTTCACTGCTGCCACTTTTATTAATATTAGCTGTTGCTCTTCCTTGAAAGTATTTATTTCTATTCATCTTGTAATGTCACCTGAAAACCTTTTGTTACTTTTCTGGAGAGGACAAGACTCCATGTTCATTGCTTAGCTTCAGTTTTATACTCTAAATGGACTGAAGTGAAACCACCGCCTTTAAAAGTACGTGTTACCTGCACTGTTAATTGTTGTTCACTGTGAGGTATGTCATAACCTTCTCCCTAAGGACTCTGAGGGGCACATAGTGAAGTACTGGAAATCTATTTACAGTGAAGTGTTTTATAAACTCTGTAACAGAAACAACAAATGATGCATTCAAATGGACTACACCACCATTACATATGGAGTATGACATCTGTTCAAAATGTTATCCATTCTTTTTGATTAATTTGAGTCACCTTAATTGATTACATGAAAATAAAAAAATAAAATTCTGTTTTCAGACAGATATTACGCACTTGGTAAACACAACTTTTGTGTTTACTTCTTGTTGTGGAAACATTGCGTAATACAAGTATTCAGTCCTGATTTACAAAGCCTTAAGCATTATCTTTGTGCTCAGTAGATACAGAGATACCAACAACAGTCAAATATATATGATGAAATTTTAATGTCCCAGCTAGACTAAATGTGGGCACTATGTGGGTCAGTCATGAACAATATTTAATTGATATGCTATTGAGAGTATTAGCTACTAAAGCTAGCAATAAAATTTATTTTTTAAAAAGCACTTTCCCTGGTTTAAATTGTGATGCTTCTTTAAATCCTATATATTTTAAATTATAGTAAGCCTGCAATGCTATGACGTAACACAAATTATTGCATAAAACATTTGTTTTGAACAGCATGCCAAAATATATAAACCTATATATTCCTATTTTTATTTATTTATTTTTTGGGGGCCATGATTTTTACATTATCTAAATAGAGGACTGACTTTAAAGGATCAGAAATGAAGTACCTTTTCAGAGCATTTATCAAAACATGTATGATGCAAGACATTAGTCACACTTCCTTGTGAATCGAACCGTGGGTTAATACTACTTCCAAATACTTTCTACTAAGACTCCAAGAAAAGCTGGCTTGCACAACAATGTTAGCATAAAGCCCACCCAATACTGACACACGTTTAGCATCCTGTAGAAAAACCTTGAACTTTTCAGGTGAAAGTTGTTAAGATAAGATTAATATTTTAAGAAGGATGGTATTTTAAAAGAAGACCATAGAAATTGGATAGATTTAAGTGGTTGAGAAGACTGAGAGGGAAGAGAGGATTAGTGTAGTGAAGATTAGAGGGGCAACAGAAGATTGTGGAGAGTGGTTGAGACAAAATTCTCTCCTCCCAGTTTGCTAGCACTTTGACCCCTCAATTATCTTTATATCATCTCTATTCCAGATACAGGTGAAAGGGTAGTGAATAGACAATCAATTGCATATGTCACACTTCAAAGATGAAGAATCATCAAGACTCAAGAGAAATCTCATAAAATCTTCACAGTATAGCAGTTTTAGTGGATTTCTTAGAGGATAGAAAACCTATTTGCTCCAAAAGTCCTTCCAAAGAACATGATTTAGAAAAGAATATAAAACAATGGTAAGGACACTGATAGCTCAGAGGAAAATACTTTCCTTTTTCTCCACCATCTAAGGTGAGGGCAGTAACGGGGGAATCGAACATCGCTGAAGGAATATTACTCTTCTCAATGCTTAGAAAAAGAGAATCGTTAAAGCTGAAGTGTCTAGATTTATGAAATATAGGAAGAAATCACAATACAACAAAAAAAGCAAGTGTGTTTTTGGGGGAGACAAGCTGTTAATTTTTGTGGATGTTTCAATGCTATTATAATTTCAAGAAAGAGTGATTGAGATTGTACAGTAGAGGACTGTAAGTTATATTAGGAGGGAAGGAATGTGGTTCCTGAGCTTAGGTCCCCGTCCTTAAGCATTTGAAAGTACTTGCACCCTCAAAAGAAAAGTGTGTGACACCAACATGTTTATTTACAGCAGTAAATGAGTTCTAAGCTCATGATCCTGATTTACGTTTTGTGAGTGACAAGATAATAGAAATCCTTGTTGCAGTAAATATATACCTGAACATTGTGCATGTGCACTATTGCATTCTTCTTCAGCCAAAATTAATTAGTTAGTCTTAGTTAAAATTGATTTCATATTAAAGCAATTTCATTTTTCATTTATCAACAAAAAAATCTAAATTAAAAGGTACTTTGATATATTTTGTCTAGACATTTCAAAATACTTCATGATTGTCTTATTTGGCTTCACAGCACTTCCAAGAGTTAGGCAGACAACGTAGCGTTAATGTTAGTCGACAGTAAGTTGTGGCACAGAGAAACTATCACTTGTTCTTGGCATGCTGGAGACCAAGGAAAAAACAGGAATAAGATTCAAAGCTTCAGATTTCTTATCTTCCAATATTAAACTGTAATCTGGTTTTTTTTCTCTAATCCCTACGCATAAACCTGATGTTTACTTGTCTCTTACAATGGGTATGAAAGCAAGGGAAAAGCAAGAAAAGAAGGAAAGCTAGATAAACAAGTTCACATAGATTATTTTAACTATTTCATATTTCCTTTCACTTTTATGACTGTATTTGTAGTCCAAAGAGATATTAAAGTGTTACGTTTTATATTCTGAGGGCAACAAGTACTATAATACTACAGCAGTATTTGGTGACATTATGGCTAACTAGAGATAACCGTAAGACCTATTGTAATATCTCTGATGAGTTACAGTGTAATGCATGACTGATACATGCAGTAACAGCAGCATGAAATACCAGTGCTTTCAGTTAATGAAGCATATTTAATGAGACAAAATCTGCATCATTTTTGAAAAACAGAGCTTGAGAAGAAGAGACTTGCAGTCCAGCAGAAGGGCACCTTCTATTTCAGAGTGGGGGGGTGATTTTCCTGCAATCCCTTTCCCTACCATGAAGCACTGCTGCCATGGAAATTTTCATTCCAATCTGTCAGCAGAAAGCCCAGGGTGATCACAGCTCCCAGCATAGCCATGCTGCCATGAAAAGAAAGCGTATCAGTAAGATGCAGAAATTCTCCATGTACAATGGGAAGTTTCAGTATTGCATGATGTGTGAGCATTCACTCAGGATCTTAGCTTCAGATGAGCTCCCATGCCACTTCCCAGTTTTACTCATAATCTGATCTTTGGGAAACAAACGCCCATTTATCTTGACATTGCTTTTAACACAACCCAAACGAAAGCCAAATGCAAATACAGGTGGTTTTTGACAACACGCAAAATGCGTAACAGCAAATGTTTACATCCAGTGATGAAAGAAAATCACAGTTTACAACAGTTATTTTAGGATCAGGTATCTCTTGTGCCAAACTTCTGAGTTCCTGACTCATACTCTCAAAGACCCTATTATCCACTAAGTGGAAAATTTCTGTTTACATTTCTTGGAATAGATTCGCTGAAGTAGTCAACTCTTTCATAAACTCCTTTTTGTTTCCTTCAAGGAAACAATTCAAAAATTAAGGGAGTGGAGCATCTCCCTTATGAGGAGAGGCTGAGAGAGCTGGGTCTCTTTAGCCTGGAGAAGAGAAGCCTGAGGGGGGACCTCATTAATGTCTTTAAATATATTGAGGGTGAGTGTAAGGAGGATGGAGCCAGACTCTTCCCAATGTCATCCAATGTTAGGACAAGAGGCAATGGGAGTAAGTTGGAGCACAAGACATTTAGGGTAAACACAAGGGAAAACTTTTTCACTGTGAGGGTGACAGAGCACTGGAACGTGCTGCCCAGGGAGGTTGTGGAGTCTCCTTCTCTGGAGATGTTCAAAACCCGCCTGGACATGTTCCTGTGTGACTTGGTCTAGGTGATCCTGCTCTGGCAGGGGGGTTGGACTGGATGATCTTTCTAGGTCTCTTCCAACCCCTAACATTCTATGGTTCTATGATATCCACTGTTCAAGGCTTAAACAGAGCTTTGTAGATGCATCTGATTTTCCCAACTATGTATTGCTCTTATCTGGGTTGTTTCCAAAACCCACAGTCTTGACAGGGAGGATATTAAGTCTGAAATAGTATTAATTGTATTCTAATGCTATTGGAAATTTGTCTTATTTGTGTACTTTCTGATATTCTTCTCAGTTCATTCTCCTTATTGTCGTTGTCGGGGTATATTTGTCAAGAGTCAAATATCCCCCAAATATTTTTATCTCTATTATTTGGGAAGTCATTATTAACAATAAAACTGCTCACGCATACAGAGAAACAGAAGCCTTGTAGGCAGAAATCAAAATTTCCTCTACTGTACTGACATAAGCCAGGAATCATATCACTGATCTCAGCAGCACTGCTTCAGATTCACACTGCAAAAATGGAAAGCAGAGTCTAGAATGTCCATTAGAGGGCTATTTTAGGGCACAACAGAGGGCTCTTTTAGCAATTGCATTCTATAAGAGAAGTCTGCAAAAACAGACATCAAAAGATGCAGTCATATTTCAGTTACTGAGGTCTCTGCATGGGCCACGTTATCATATGTTTCTGAAACTCAGAAAACTTAAGATGATTTAATAGTTTTGGCCTGTCTGATTATCAATATTGTTCAAGAATAACTTAGCTGCTGGGATAGCCTTAAAATGTAGTGTTTGGTTGGTTTTGGGGGGTTCGTTCGTTTGTTTTTCTCAAAGGGAAATGAAAAGAAAAAAGCATACTAGGAATGAGAATTTCTTAAGTTTCCTGGCAGGCTTTCATAGCCTGCAAAATTTGCTTTGCCAAGCTAGACTGGACTGGTGGGTGATAGCTGCAGATTTATGTAAGTTTTGGTGACTTTTTAGTGGTTTCACTGTGGGGAAATTTTGAATTAAGTCCAACGATAAAGGCACATAAAAGGAATCTAGATCCCTCTCTCTGAGCTGTGTTGGCTCTGCAGGGTGAAGTAGAATCAAGAGCAGGAAGATATATTTTATTAGAGAAGTTAGTGCAAATGTCTCAGAAATACTGAACAGATGTGCTGAATAAAATGGTGGTCACTTCTGCAGTCATTTTTTAAAAGACAGAATCATGCCTTTTTTCCTATGCAAGATATGTGACAATTTTATTTATTTATTTTTAACGAATTAATGTCGTTTTGAAACTGGTCCAATCTTGTTTTGATGATCTCTTTGAACCACACTCTGGCTACAATATATTCTCATGTTAAATGTCACTGCTCATTGAATGCTAATTACAGCTAACAGCACAGGGAGAAAAGTTGCATAAAATAAGTGCAAAAGTAATGATTTACCAGATTTTATTCAGATTTTAAAAACAACAACAAAATGGGTAGAGTTAAGCAGGGATCTGATAAAAATCAATCTCTTAATTATACAGAAAAAAATTAAAATTAGTAAAGCTGAGCAACAATAGAAGTATCAGAAATATCAGCTAAATAAGGAGATCCAGACTGTCGTTGACACTGCATGAAAGCCCATGAGACATCCCATGCTACACGTCCCTGTTGCACAGAGAGATATCCAGTGTTTACATTCACTGCATTAAAAGAATAGTTCTTGGGCTGTCATGTGGCACAAATGGCTTTAGGATTGAGCAAATATGCCTAAAAAAATCATTTAGCATGAAAAAAAAATCACAAGGATGATGACAGGGATGTTGTGATTGCAGTGTTGCCAGCTGCTATGTATTTCTTGTTCCAATGATATTACCCTAACTAATGAGAGAAACAGCCCCGAATAAGGTTTACTGATGGGAAAAATGCTGACTTGCTGCCTGACCCATTTCTTCATGCGAGGTGTAATTAAGGTTGCTTCTAGGGTGCCACCACACCTCTTTTCTGATCCCTTTCCCAGCCTACTTAGATATGATTGTGTGAACATGGATATATGTTAAAGAATCAAATCTCAGTGAATGTCTGGCTTTGGTGGTGTCTTGGTTTGGGTTTTTTTTGTGTTTTTTTTTTTTGTTGGTTTGTTTGATTTGTTTGTTCATTTGTTTTTTTGTTTGGTTTGGTTTCTTTCTTTTTTTTTTTTTTTTTTTTTTTTAATTTTGTTTTTTTTTTCCCTGCTTCCTCTCTCCCATTGCACTAGTTGTCTTGGTTTGGCCAGAGAGGGAATTGGTCACCCCAACACAGATGAGATGGTGAAGGCAGTGCTAATCACAGCAGGTAAAGGTGCTGATCTGATGTAGAAGCTGGAAGGCAGGCGGCATTAGTACAAGCAGTATTACTGGGTTCAGGAAAAGGATCGATCTGAAGTCTGAGAAATAGAATGAATTGCTAGGGAAAGGAGAAATGGCCAAAGCCTCTTTTCCAAGAAGCATTGAGAAAATACTGTCAGTTGCACAGATGCATACAGATGTGAGGGGAGCACTAAATGCAAGAGTCAGCCCCCAAAACACATTCAGTTTTCTAGAGGAATTTTTTATTTTTGTTTTTAAGAGGGTAGAGAACTAACAGTATTAATGTGGGGATAGAAGAAACAACATTAAAATGTGGTGGAGCAGTGAAAGGAAGAATGGAGTACCTGAGATTGTTTTGACTAGATACTGTACCATATATTAGTTTTCTGTTAGATGAAATAGCAGGGCAGTAGGTGTAGCTACAGCTTCTAGATAACAGAGACCTCAGCCTCCTGCCAGGGCCCCTCTTCTGTCCATCTTTTCCTGTTTGCACAGAAGGAAATGCCTAAAAATTACTATGCTGTTGTTTGGGGTTTTTTTGTTTTGCTGTTTTTGTTGTCATTGTTATTTGTTTTGTTTTTATTTTTGTTTTGTATTTTTGTTTTGCTTCTGTTTGTTTGGTTGGTTTGGTTTGTTTTTTTTCTACTCAGGAGGAATAGGTGGAATTAAATCTGAAGATGCCAAAAGGAAAGACTGTGGGGACAGCTGTCAGAAAGAGTGACAGGGGAGGTCACTTAGGAAAGGGAAGGGGGATTTTCATGTGATGAAAGAGTAGAGAAGAAAAATGAGAAAAAAAGAGCAGTGTTTAAAGAAAGATGGAAAATTGGTGGCATAGGTGTCTCTTCCTTTACTTTAGGAGAAGCTGGGAGAAAGGACAGTGATTAGGGAATTCACTGAAGTTGCAGTGGAGCCAAAGTCTCTTGAGGAATGCCTTGTCCTAAACCTCATGGGTGAAGATTACTATGGGACTAATCTGAGCTCACAGACAACTGCCTCGCCTGTGTGGCTGGATCTCTCTGAGCAACAGTACCTCTTTGCAGAAAATACTGCAGGTCCTTTGAAATAAGGTTTCATACGGGTGAATCACAGTATTTCCAAAACAGTGGAAATTTCTCAAAGAACTGGATATTTGACCATTTAGGTAATTTATTTTTTTTCTTCTTATGCTATGTTATCTGATAAACAAGAACTTTTTGTTTGGGTTTTTTTAATTTTTTTTTTTTTTTTGTGCAGGGAACACAGTTTGTTCTTTAAGCAGTGTTCAACTGTGTAATCTTAAACTGGTGTGTGACCTGCAGGAGCTTTAAACAGTTCCTGGAATGCATGAGACAAATAGGAGCATAAAGGTAGATTTTTCTTTGTTTGTTTATTTGTTTTGTTGTTTGCTGTTTTTCTCCATGGCTAGATAGGGGAGGATATTCAAGAAAGTCCAACAGTATTTTTTATTATATACAGCACAAGGCATGCCCTTTATTCTCATTTGGTTTTGTGAGTTTTTGACACTCTCTCATTGCAAGTTTTTCTACAGCTACGTGAACAATTGATTTATTGTTATTGTAGTCTCTGGTGCTGGCACTAAATCAAAATTAACATGGAGAACAATTTTTGGGTTAACTGAAACACATTTGTATTTCTCTAACGTGCAAGGTGATCAGAGAAGAGAACAAAACTGTTTTACTGAGTTTGAAACCAATTTTCAACTATTTTAGGCAATGTTACCGAGGGCATACTGCACACTTTTCCTGAGATCAGTTATTGTCTCTGGTGGTTTGAAGATGCTTTGGTCCCACTACCCATCCTGGATGATTTCGTTTGAAATTCAAACAGAGGACTCCTATTTGCTGGGAAAATTCCTGTGCCCTTGGGGTATATTTAAGAGATCACTCAAAGGGGAACTGTTTCCACGACAGATAAGATGCTCTATTCCCTGCTTGCACTACCCTCAGCGCACTTGTGGCTTAATGGCTAGAGTTACTTGAAGGATTCAAGACTTGGGGTACATCCAATTCCTGAAGAGTACAAATGAGGAAATTTTACCTCCAGCTTTCTATTTAAGTGTCATGGTTACACAGTATGCAGGGGTTGATATCTTATTTTGCTGATATTTTAGAACAATGCAGAGCATCTAGATTAGGAATTGAAATAACTTGACACATAGGGCTCTGGACTAATCTGTTAGGAATGCATCTAGTGACTAGTCCATCAACAGACAGAGAACCCAGACTCATCTGGCAGGCATCCAAAGTTAACTGGCTTTGGGTTGCATACACTCCTAAAGTATCTTGTTGTGAATTGGATATCAACAACCTGCGCCACCTTGAAATGCTATAATAAAACATTTGAATAATTAAATACTATTGCTTTGTTTATTTTCAAACATCTTCTTAGGCTAATATTCTCTGAATTCACAAATATTTTCAGGATCAAAGAAATGCACTTTACATAAATAAACCCTGTGCAAAAGTAAATTAAATTTAAAAAAAAGAAATGGAGCCTCATTTTTTGTTGCTTCCATATTGCTAGCTTAAGCAAAAGTCTCCCTCTTTCCTGCCTTTCATTGACAATTGTCTCTCTTCTAAAAGAGATTGGTGCCAGATTCTGGAATGGAAAGTGGTTTCTGGTTGTGTAGTTACTACCCGCTTTGCTCCCAAGGTGCCACTACATGTTAAAGCACCACTCAGTGTGTGGACAAAATATGTCAGGCCATGTAGAATTAAATATAAAACCTGAATAGGAATAGTTCAAAAAAATATATCTGTCTTCTTAAATCGAATTGCTTTCAAAGACCTTCTCAAGAAAGTTAAAGGCATGCAGCTTTTATGTCTTTTTGTTCCAGAGAAACCATGCCATTTTTCTACTTGATCTCTCACTCTCCAGATATATTTTATGCAGTCTAGACAGCTGTTTATTTTTCATGCACTGCAATTTCAAATTACTCTGGCTCAGGCTGTTTTCAGACACAACCATCTTGTGTTCCCCTTATTGCAGATGGAGTGTGCATGCATACCTACTCACACCGTTTCTACTTCTGCAGACTAAAGGTATGTCTTTCCTTTTTGCATATGGGAATATTAATGCCATGCTCATTAATGGCAAAAAAAAAAATGAAAGGGGAAAAAATAGAAGTGAGTCTTTGGGATAAATGAACACATTCTTGGATTCATGGACCTGATTACCACTGCCGTTCATGCAGACAGCCTTATTCATGATAGTAGTCCCACATGAGGAGAATTCCTTCATACGGAAGGAATTTTAGAGCTTTCATGTTCCTGCAGGCTATGGATTCTTAACCTGATCTTGTGAACAGGGAGTAGTGACCATTCTTTCTCACATGTAGAACAATGTACAAATTAACCTCTGTCTGCAGATGTTTGGATTGGGAGAGCATAGTAATATTCCGATAACGCTAAGAATTAGGAAGTTATACAAATAAATTAGGTTTCAATTCTGATCTCATGCTCTGGAGTAATTTAGAGATATTTCATCGAAGCTGACCAATGCAGATATGGATGTTTCCATCATTTTTACTGCAAATTACCCTCTCCTCCTCAGCAGGATTCCCTGAGTAATTTCCAACCTGTATTTACAGAAAGGTAGGGCAATTAGAATTCACACACCATATCTCTATATATCCAGTATTTGCACATGTACAATTCGTAAGAGTCTTAAGTTACATCTACCAATAGCCAGATAAATCACAAGGAGCATCTTGCTTTTGGATATCACATAAGTGATCGAGTTATCAATGGTCATGCTTAGCTAAGGTGACAAGTATTGGGCATGTGCAACATGTAGTACTGACTTAAACCTGCACAGTTATCCCTCTTAGTATGACAGCATTCTATGATTATGGCTTCTGCAGCTAGAAGCATACAAAGACAGTAGTAAAACATAAGCACTAGGCATCTGAAGATTCCTACAGTTAGGTGTAAACATTCAAAATTAGGTATATTTGGAATTACCAAACCTTTATTAAACAGGCATTGGTCACCACTTGCTTTGGATCTACTATGTCCACCAAAGGCTCCTTCATGGCAACATCCCTAATACAGGTCATGTCAAAGCCGTACACATTCTCCCACCCTGTCAATACAAATGGATGTGTCAAAGATTAGCAGTAATAATAAAAATAGCTTTTGTTTCTCAAAGCATCTTGCATTTGAAAGAATTTCTTCTACCCCCTTAACTCTCCTCTTTAGCATTTTGCTCCCTGCCCCAGTTGTCTATGTCATCATTGCTATTTTACAGGCAATGTAGTTGTGGGAAAAAAAACCCTCAGTGTAAATCTTTGAACAAGTGGCCCTTGTTTTTCAGTGTTCCTAAAACCGTGTTATATGAGAATTGTTGATGATTGCCATGGCTTTAGACATTTGAGAGTGTTGCCCCAAATGATATAATACATCAGGCTGAGACTTGGGAATACACGCTAAGTTTATTCTATCCTTTCCTATCCATTATGGTTAATATTTCCTTTTTTTTTTTTTTTTTTTAAAATACACTGTTATTCAATCATCTGTTTTCACACTCCTTGTATTGTTTAAGTAGTCTTAGCTTCAGCAAGGGAATTACTGATAGAAGTAGCATTACAAGTGTGTTTCTATATTTGGGGCATCCAAGTTTCAATCTGCATGTACATCATGACAAAAAAGCAAAATGTCCCCTTTCTGAAAGATTTAAAAGCCATGCTGATCTTCTGTATTTGAAGACATATATTGGGACAGCACAAGCTAATGGTGAGATCTAACTGCTATCGGCTGCTAGAAACAAAGAAAAAAGTCAGATTTCCTTCAGGTGACAAGGGACAATGAAGGCAAGTTTCAGCAAGGAAAATTCTGACTGGATGTTCAGAAACATATTTACTCCTGAGAGTGCTTTAGCATTTGAACAAGTGCCCAGAGAACCCATGGAACCCCTCCATCTCTTGACTGCAGGGCAGGGCCCTGAGTGACCTGCTTCAATTATGAAATCTGGTCTGATTTGAGCAGGAGACTGAAAAAGGTGGCCTGTAGAGGTCACTAACTGCTCCAGTTATTCAATGAAACTTCAAGGAAAAAAAGCCATTTTAAATGTAAAGGAAAAGTCACTTCTATGCATCTAAGAAGTAAACAAAAAAAAGTTTAGAACTTTTTTCACATTAAAGTAAAATCGAAATTTCTCATCTCTATTTTTCAGTGAAAAAATATAATATAAAGTGTTTTTAAAAGTTAAAAGAGTGATACATGGGATTTTTTTCTTCTTGACAAGCTTATTGGTGAGCTATTATTTTTTCTAGGCTTATTTCTTAACAATTAAAATTCATTTGCAACTTACTAATTGTTCTAGTTTTGATATTTAAAAAACCAAACCACAACAGCATCTGGATGACAAAAGAATATTACTATTTGTAATGGCAGTTATGTGGGATGATGTATTTATTAAACCAGCAAAACTTATATCTCCTAAAATCCACATTTTAAAATACAAGTAGAGGTATTGATAAAACTCCAAGCAAGATCTGCATCAATTTATTCATGCATCTTTCCTTTGTGCACTTCAAATTTCTGCAGGTTTCCTGAATTTATCACCAGACTAGACCTTTCTCAGTGTTCACGTTTATATTGGACTTCTGCCTGGTCAGCGAAATTTCTTGGCTTTTGCAAAACTTTGCCAGCAAAGAGATTATAGTAGGCCATCATAAAGCAAATATTTTAGAGAAATAACCACAGAAAAATGTTACTGTTAGTTGTTTACTCACAGTGAATTTTGAAGTCCTTGTACTGTCTGTCTTCAATTGCTACCACGTACAAAGCAGCTCGGTCTGGAAACATTAGCCCTCCAGGTTTCTGTTGATGAATTGTGGGGAAATGGATCTCGTAATCTATTCACCTGACAAAGACATCACATTTTGAACTGCACATACGAAAAACAGACAAGCACCCCTTGCATGCCTTTATTGTTTTTCTTCAGACTGTCACACCAGCTTTAACCTCAGCAACTTGTGCAGCCTGTAGCAATGTCATTAGAAAGTGTCTATATGAATTTCACCAACAGTTACTCAAAAGCAAAGCTCTTTCACTGAGATTCCCTTTGTTAATCTTTCTGTTAAAGCCTAAAAAATGGCACCTGGAGATGTAACCATGTCTTGTTATGATGACAGTAAGAGAGGGAAGTAGTGGTCAGAAGATAAATGATGATTGCTCCAGCAAAGAGTATGACATGCAGAGCACCTACCAGCCACTTGTCTCGTGCGAAGATGACTGTGTTTAGCATTGACTCATAGAACAGACAGTAACCCATCCACTCACTGATGATGATGTCTACTTTATCCACAGGTAATTCAACTTCTTCCACTTTACCTTTAAATATTGTGATTACTGAAAAAAGAATCCAAAGAAATATGTTTCACATAATAAAACACGTGATTTAAGTTCCTTACTGATGATTGTCAGGCTGACCATTTCAATATGATTCTCTTCTTGAATGCTTGTAGGTAAGGGATCACTCCAAGCAATTCAATGGATTTTACACTACTTTAAGCTACGTGCAATAAGTATAATAAACAGAAGTTTTAGTATCAGTATAAAAACAAATAGACAAGCAAGCAAACACAAACCCCAAACCAAATAAAACCCCTATATAAAAACCAACAGGAAAACAGACCTCACCTGTTTACCTGCATGATCTCATTTTACATGCCCTTTGGAATTTGGAAGGTTTCTAGATCATTGATCAAGCAATGCAAAGAATCCACATAGAATCCTTTAAATATTCCTGTAGTACATACACACGTGATCTTATCACTGAAATATTAAGAGAATTATGGAACTAGGATCTAATTCTCATCTACTTTTCAAATATATTATGCTGGCTTCACAATAAGTAAACTGAGGCTTATTTCCTTTGTGAATTCTGGAGAGCTGACTCAACTGAGAAAGTTAGATCTATCCTGACAGTACACAAATAAGAAAGTTCGTACAAACACAGTTCTCTGGTGAAAAATATTTTTTCATTCCTTTCTGCTTCATGGCTGAATCTTTTCTAACATACTGGCATTCTCACTCTGAATCTGCTGTCTGGTTTAGACTTGCACAACTTTCCACATTTATCTAAAGCAGCTGCTGAAAAGAATTGTTGTCAGGTATTTTGTCACCAAATCAGCTTCAAGGAGATGAAAAAGATTGCTAGAGGTTTGACAGAATAGGTAGCAGAATATTAGATCCTCAGAGACAGTGTTATGACACAGTGCATTAAATTACTGGCAACACTGTATACTACTTAAAACAATTAATGGAACTGGTTCATACTAAAAAAGGTATTTCACTTAGAGGAAAATTAAATGCTGGTCTATATTTAATTCAGCTGTAACAAATAATTTCAGTTTAGGATCACTACACAATTCACCAGTTATTCTTGCATTTTAAAAAAATATATTTCCTATTTACAAATGTATTCCCGATTCTTTAGACAAACATTTTTCAGCTTGGGTTTGTCTGCTATTTATATTGTTTCTTGCAGTGTATAAAGTTTCATAGTTTTGGATTCTTCCTTGACAAGGCAACTGATACTCTTGAAATTCAGGAATAAAGTCACTAAGGAATACTTTACATTCTGTTCTTAATCGATAAGGTTACTGTATTAATAAACTGCAAATTTTAATTATGGTTATTTTTATTGACAAAAGTGATCAACATTCAGTTTGAGGAAGATGAAGGTACTAATTTAGTAATTAAACTAACTAATTAACTAACCTAATTTAGCTAGAATTAGGTTAGCTGTTGGAGAGTGGAAGTGTGGGTTGAGTTTTTTTTTAGAACTCATCCCAGGGAAAATGAGCCTTTGTCTTTCCAAAATATATGCAGTACTAGTGTTAATCTAACCAGATGTGACTATAGCATAGCAAACTTTTAATCCAGGCTGGCCCCCTAAAAAGTTGGGAACACTGATTTAGACTGGTAATGCAAAGATCAGATGGTAAGAGCAACCTGACTGGGAATGAGCAGAGTTATCTTCTGCTTCCCATTCTTTAGTCTCCTTCCTTTCACAGCGAACAGCTCCAGCCACAAATTCTCTTTAGTTTTCTTTTCTCTGGAGAACTTTCACTGCCACAATTCTTTTGGAGTGAAATTTAGCACTGTTGAGAGCTGCCAGAGTGACACACCTCCAGACATTGAAGCCCTCTGTTTATACCTAGAATAGTCACAATGTAAGCAGCAGCAGCAAAAGTTACTCCCACCTCCCTTCACTTTGATGAAACATCTGAAACATCTTCATAAGGCATCACTGTGGGAACAGATTGTGCTGTCCCCACCTGTATTGTACCTGTTCTGGAAACAGTGGGTTTTCTTTTGTTTCAGACCCTTTTGCTGACTCTGCATTTCTCTAGACAATTGGGGGAAAAAAAAGAAAAATTTCCATGAGCAACGTGAGTCTTTGGCTCAGTACCTGCTTGCACTAAGATAAAAGTGAATGTAGGTCACTCTAAAGTGCGTGTTAATGTTAGCTCACTCGTGTAATTTTTTTATATTGGAGACCAAACTGCAGTCAGACACACTGCAGAACCTGTCCAGGCAAGTGTTCTGCTGAAGGGTAGGGCATCTCTATGTCTTTCTTCATAGTTTTGCCAAGGATTTGATCCTGGGAGAAGCAGGAAGAAGGAGCGGAGACAAATACCTTCCGCAACCTCTGGAGCACACTGGATCCTTCTTATTTATTCCGACAATGGCTCCTTCACACACAATTCCCATGGCTGGAAATCCAAATGTGAACTGATTTGTGGTATGCTGTTTGGGCAGCTATTTGATGAAAGGCCATTCTGGGAGGGCTATGCACCAAAGGTGCGGGATGACCAACACCTCATTGTTTTAGTGCCTTATCCCTAACTGTAAAGGAGAGTATTTTCTGGTCTTTGCTTCCTTCTTTTTGCATATGCTGGCCAGCCTCTTATATCCTACGTCACTGCTGTTTCTTTCACACCACTCCACTTGAATACGCACGCAATACAATAAATTCTCCTCCCAAAACAGCTCTGTGTTAGTCAGAATCTGCCAGTGTCAGCAATAACAGTTACAGCAGATCTACACCGAAACAGAAATAATGTGCTAGCATAGGATGAGTGCGGACACAGCTAAAAGCAGGGGCAAATGATACAGTCTAGGCAGCCATGACCTGTCCTGCTCTGCAGCAAATGCAAGCTCTTCATAAAAAGCACGTTTTAAGAAGAAATGGCTCACAGCCTCAGTTTAAAAAAAAAAAAACCAACTGATTTTTTTAGGTTGTTTAGAAGATATCTTGTGTGCAGTGATTTGAAGGAAGACTGAAGAATTGAAATAGAGCTTGTTGGAGATTATTTTTTGTTAAAGGTTTTCAGTAGGCTGGGGATATTTTTAGTGTGGGTTTTGTTTTTTTTTTAGGTGTTTCCACATCCCTGGAAATTGCAATAGTTTTCTTTTCAAGAAAAAAAAGTTTTCTATGATACTGTTATTCTGAGAACTGAACCTTTTTATTTCTCTCTGTGTGTGTGTTTCAATATGGTTTAAAAATGTATTTCTTAAAGCTAGAAGCCAGAAGAAACTCTGTATTGATATAGAATACTTTTGGCTTTGACCCTCATTCAATTTGAAAGGAAACTGTGTGTGTGTATTGATTCTATTTAAGAGATAAGGTGGAATTCAAATGACAGGGCTAAGGTCTAAGGGGCCACCCTGACCCTAAACCATGACAGAGACATGATTTTAAAAGCTCAGTTCTAATATGGGGCCTCTGTCTGCTTTGCTAAATCGAACTGCTCGCTGATGAGTCCCATTTGATTCTATTGTCTGTGAGCCTAGAAATAAATGTAGAAGTAACTTCTCCCTTGAGGAATGTTGTAGTGCCTAGAATGAGGTGTTTAGTTTTGTATTCACATAAGCAAATTATTCAAAACTACCATTTACATATAAACCACACAACATAAATTAATCAGAAAACGCAAGACAGTTATCTTTCTCCTGAAGAAAATATTTTTATATAGGCCTTACTATTGTCCAAGTGGTTGGCTTTGATAATTTTTTCTGAGTAGTCAGATATACTTGAGCATTCAATCTAGGAAAAAAAGAAAAAAAGAAAAGCAAGAGGAAGACTAGTTATGTGTTAGTAATTATGTGATCTCAGCTGTATGAATAAAGCAAAATCTACTGAAGGCAGCAGAACACGCAACCATTGATTAAAACAAACCTGTGTGGGCAGGATCATGATCAATGATACCTCAATATTTAAACTGCAGTCTGTGTTTGAGTGGCTCATATAGCAAAGATTCTTTTTAAAACATTAGCATGTGGGAAAAAGAGGTCCTAACTACAAAATTACATAATTTGTTAATCATATTATTTAATTTATTCCTGCTACTTCTGAATACTGCCTCCTTCCCCTGAAAAATTTTATGAAGGGAATGAATTATCATGGTGCTACATTTCCTCATATATTTTAAAACAAAATACATTCAAACTTTGTCAACAATGTTAAAATTCAAAGTATGCCAATATTGGGATGTGTCAAGAAGTGATTGCTCTTCTCTGTGAAAAATCTACTGTCTTTGAAAATGTGTGCTATCAAAAAGCCGTCTTTGCAATCACCTTTGATATCTCTTAGAGAAATACTGTATTCCATGAATCTCTCTGGTTTAGAAACTCTGGTGAAAGTCACTGGTAGTCACCTAATTTACCTCTTCCAAATTTGACATTAAACTTCCAATAATAATTTTTATAATTCTTGTCTCTCTAATTCCCTTATGGGAATGTCAGATAGAATTATATTATCTCTAAGGGGGTGTTTTATATGTACAGTGAATTCCATATAACTTCTAAAAGCCAAACTGTGCTTCACCTTTCTGATGTCACTCACAGATGGCAGGACAGTGGATGGAAGGACATACAAATCCCTTATTCTTTTTCAATAGCCCATGAAACAACTAGACATAATAGCATTCATAATATCAATCCCTGTCCCAATGGGAACATGAGTACTAATTCTGCTTAGCTTGCCTGTGGATGTAAACTGCTCCTTAAGATGTCAGACTCAATGGCCTGAAGATAAACCAAAACTGGCATGTTAAAAAGGAACACCAGAGTGCCAGTCCTGAGAGTCAAAAGAACAAATCTCTGGGGGAGAACTCCATCCTTTTTCTCTATCCAGCTTCCTCTTCCTTTACTGTTAACTGCATAGACTATATGTCTTGTCTATACTTAACAGCCATCATACCATATTCATTTTTCCTGTCTGTATTCACATCTGTCTGGCATTTTCATTTCCATTGCCCATTCTTTCTGCTTGGTTTGGATGACTTTTAAATAAAGCATGGGTATGTAGGTCTTTGGAGGTGATTTTCCAACCTTTCTAAAGAAAAGTAATAAAAAGTTCTACTTCATGAACAACTATGAATTTCCAAAGAAGCAAAATAATGAAAAAAGAAAAAAAAAGTGCAATGTTCCACCGAGAAATACATTTCAGAAAATAAACTTAACAGTGGCTAAAGCTATTTATTTTTACTTGGACACTTGGTACAATTCCATTTTAAAAAGCAACTCATTTCATAAAAAGACAATACTGATTTCTATAGATGAAGAAATAGGAAGCAAAATCTATGTTGTCAAGTTTTTCTGCAGTTCTTCAAGTCCATGTTCTGCTCAAATCTGTCCAATTTTACAAGGCATTTGGATTTTACAAAAACTGTTGTGTTCCAATAAACTGTGTCTGTACCTCAGTTTGCTAGCATAGAATCATAGAATGCATTGGGTTGGAAGGGACCTTTACAGGTCATTTAGTCCAGCCACCCTGCCATAGGCAGGGACGCCTTCCACTAGATCAGATTGCTCAAAGCCCCAACCAACCTGACCTTGAACAGTTCCAATGATGGGGCATCCACAACTTCTCTGGGCAATCTGTTCCAGTGTCTCATCACCTTTATCGTAAAAAATGTCTTCTTTATATCCAACCTAAATCTACTGTCTTTCACTTTAAAACCATTGTATCCTATCACTCGAGACCCTGGTAACACCTTCCACCCCTCCTTTGGACCCACTGTAATAGGTCCATGTCTTTCTTGTACAGGGGACCCCAGAGATGGATGCAGTACTCCAGGTGGGGTCTCCCCAGAGTGGAGTGGAGGGAGAGTGTCACCTATCTCAACACACTGGCCACACTTCCGTTTATGCACCTCAGGATGCAATTGGCTTTTTGACCTGTAAGCACATACTGTGGACTTATATCCAATTTTCCATCTATTAGTAACCCCAAGTCCTTCTCTGCAGGACTGCTCTCAATCAATTCATCACTCAATCTGTGCTGACACTGGGGAGTGCCCTGATTCAAGTGGAGGACCTTGCAGTTGACCTTGTGAAACTCCCATGAGGTTCACACTGGTCCACTTCTCAAGCCTGTCTGATGGCCTCTGGATGGAATCCTTTCCCTCAAGTATACCAACTGTACCACTCAGCTTTACGTCATCTGCAGACTTGCTGAGTGTGAACTCAGTCCCACTGCCTATGTCATTAATGATGGTATTAAACATTAGTGATCCCAGTATGGATCCTTGAGGGACTCTTGAGTTTATTCAGATGTACGCTGTTCTGTGTGTGTATATTCATCTATACTTTCATTTTACTTACCAGGCTTCAATCTAATGCCATAAATGTCTCCTTTTTTACTGGGGTCTTTTTCTGAAACAGTCACCACATTCCCAGATTTCCTTTCCCCTGTATCCTCATCACTATCATCTGACATGTGCCTTCATTTTCTGTGTCTAACTCCTTACTTACACTGTCTTATTTGTCTGAAAATACCATAGGATTCAGATAGTTCTACTGCAGTGATTATACTGAAATGCAGAAGATGAACCAAGGTTCAAGGAATAATTTAATGTGTTTTTCTGTCCCTCATTCACCCCTTTCAAGCACCAGCAGCTATACGCCAAGCTACATTAGCTCCCCAGTTAGATTAACATCATTGAATGATCTACTGTTATCGTCCCACAATGGTTAAGGGTCAGAGCACATGAAGAAAGAAGAAAAACAGAGGGGGCTGGCTCTGTTCAGCTTGTAGAACAGGATCTGCATCTCCAATAGCTATCTTCAACTATCTAAGAAGGGCTTTCAGAGAAAACAAAGTCAAACTCTTCTCTGAAGTGCACAGTGACAGGACCCAAGTCAGTAATCATAAGCTGCGGCAAGAGAAATTCCTGCTGACAGTAGCACTGGAATAGATGTTGAGAAAGGATTTAGAGACTCCATCCTTGGAGATTTTCCAAACTGGACTGGACAAGTCCTTGAGCAACCTAATAAATCTTTAAACATAAGTCTGCTTTGAGCAGGAGGCTGAATTAGATACTTCCAGAGGTGGTCTAAACTAAATCTTTCTATGAGTCAGTAATTTTATGATATACACCTCTTGAAGACCCAGAGATGATTCTAACAGTTGGCTGAGGAAGTGGCAAGGAATAAGTTCCAACAGTAAGAGTGGATAAGAGGAACCAGACAGGGTAGTGGATGAATTTGAACCTGAAGAAGGGAAGGAGTGTGAAAGAGGAGTGTGATTTTAGTGGCACTGTAGTCAGAACACCAACACTCTGCATTTGTGAACAGTTCCCACATCATGCTATTTGAAAAATCACATCTAACCATGGAGAAGAAACTCAGCTCTATGCAATAACTCATGGCAAATGTTTGCTTTTTAAAAGGAACACTCACAGTTTCCATTGGCACTCTTTGCCAATAGGACCATAAAGTCTGAATTTGACTATAAGATTGCCACTGCCAGATCCCTGAAATATCTGCTTTCCAACACAAACACCACTGCAGCTTGATGTGTGACAGGGGTCATGGTGAAGTAGCTCACATCACAAGAATGTTGAAACTCTCAGGCTGTAGCAGGGGAGTTTCACACCTAAGTGAGTTCCTTTGAGAGCTAAGTTTCCTGCATAGCACACTACCCAGCTTCAGTGCTGGACACTCCATGAGTAAGCTGGCACTGATGTGCCCCTAAGCTTTATGCCTGAGGTACATCCTGAACTGTAAACAAGTACAAAGCAAAAAAAAAAACAACCAACACACCAACAATAAACCTGTGGAAAAGTAATTACTTTTCTTTTATGGTGTAAATTTTCTTCCAGTGAACTGGCTCTGTAGAATCAGATAAGCACCAATGCCAGCACAAGGGAGGGAGGGAGACCATATGGCCAGGGATCTGGGAGATGGGAAGGTGGGAGCACATCATCATAATTTTGAATATGCTTATACTTTTACAGCACTGCAACACCCTTGTGTGAGAACTGCATTCCTGCATCAGGGTTTATTCTCCCTGAGGTTCTGAGATAATGAATTGTGTACTTGGTTTATAAGAAATACATTCTACCAGCCAATTCTTTCTATTAAGTCTCATGCTTAAACTCTAAGACTTTTGCCAGAACTTTCTGATTTCATTTATCTATACATTCATGCTCTAGTTTGATACTCAGATGAGGCACTCAGAATTAACATTGGATTTTGAAAATATAAGCCTGAGAATTGAACAGGAGTCCTCGTATTTCATGTATCATTACCAGAAATAAAAATGCACAGTTTAGATACTCAGTGACATCAGTGTCTTCAAATACACAGAGGCAGCCAAATAAGTTTTAGCAAACAATTTTGTCAAAGAAATACACAGAGAAATGGAATATAGCTTCCCTTTTCTATGATGTGTCTGCAGGTCAAACAGAAGTCTAAAGTAAAAATAAATTGTATTTCTCATTTTAGAAACAGTACAAATAGCTCTGAATATACTCAGGAAGCAAATCTATGCTCTCTTGACTTCTCTGCTGAGAACTGCACATTCACGATTCTGAAGTTCAATGTATTTGAGGTAATCATGGCCTTCTGCTTCTGAAAAACATTATTGCTGGCACAGAAAACATGCACATACTCTTTTGCATGATTCTCTGAGTTGTAATGTACAGGGAAAAGTGTATTAAAGAATTTTTTTTCTGAGACTGCAAAGTTGCAGAACTTAAGAATTTAAAAAACCAGGATACTTCCTTTGACCCCTTTGAGTAGGAGTGAGTTCATTTAAATTTTTTTTTTTCTTCAGCCAAAAAGAAATTTGTATATGTACCAGGCCACCAAAGATTCCACACAACAAAGGACATTATATCTCAATTTGGAAAAGGCACACTACTGCAAGCTGTAGAAATCAATAGAACTCCACTGAAGTCACTGTAAATCAAGCTGTACAAGAGCTTGAAAGGAAGAACTTCAAAACAAGACAAGTAAGAAAAGGTAAATTACCAAGACAAATCCTCAAGCGAAATACACAAACAAACTCAAAATATGTGAGAAAGTCTTCTTACCCCATATACTTTCTTGGCTCCTGCCTTTGCAGCAAACATGGAGAGGATTCCTGTGCCGCTTCCAACATCAAGGACAATTTTATCTTTAAAAACATGTTTATTGTGATACATTGAGTTTCTATAAGTTAATGTGCGCACCTCATCCTTTAACATTTCCTGTGATGAAAAAAAAAAGCACTGTGTTATTATCTGAAGTGCTTATATGCATTCAGCATTGCTAATTTAAGCATTACTAACACACAACCTGAAGAGTTTTTCCAAGTTACTTCGGGGTGCACACTTCAAAGCAACTGTAAAATGCTAGCTACTTGGAATTGAGTTATTAAGAAGCATGATGTCCTTTGTACAAATTTATTTCTCTAAATATTCACTATTACAATTGACAACCAAAATGTAATCTAACCACAGCACTGCTTTGCGCATACTCAGAAGCCATACAGAAATCCAAGCTTTCCTTTTCTCCCAAATAATTCACAACCTGGCATCTCATCAGAGGAAGTTTCTGAGGCTCCTCTCTGAGCACAAAAGAAATCACTCCAAAAATCATGAAAAGACAGCAGTTTTGATAGCCTTGTCCAAAGTGATGAAGGAAGTCCGAAGCAGAGTTTGGAGATACTGTGCTGTATGGTACTCCCTTACTGCACTTCTTTTCACTTATTGATATGACCAATTTCCAGAAGATATTAATGTATGACCTAAATGACTAAATCATTATTATAAGTTGTCTTTGCTGGGTGCTTAACTTATCGCAGCAGTACACGTATTTCCTTCCACTGACACCTTGCTCTCAAGTATGCATGTATCAGTCAAATTATGTCAATATAGAGCAGAGGCTAAGGTCCAAGTGCCTATCTTCTTTAAGAAGTATTAGGTCTAGAAGGTTGAACTTCTGCTTATACTACTGCCATAATTTCATAGTTTAAGCAAGTAGGTAAATAAGTGTTTGAATTTCAGGATAAGAAGAATCAGTTCACTGCACAGCAGTCTGAAGCACCATTACATTGGATTGTTACACATATTAGTTGCCTACTTACCTGTCTTGGTAGGACACTATATATACTCAGAAACTGATGAATGAAAAGCTATTTTTATCATCATAAAGCATGGTTTTGTATCAGGCAAAGAGAGAAGCAGAGGAACAGTCCAACAAAACTGAACAGGTGATGGAGCACACCCTCATGGAAACTCTTTCCAAACATATTAAGGACAAGAAGGTGATAGGAAGTGTTCAGCGTAGATTTGGAGATGACTGACCACCTGATAGCTTTCTATGGTTAAGCAGTGGGCTCTGTGCATGAGGGAAGGGGAGTGGACGCTTGTTTATTCTGATTTTAGTAACACTTTTTGACACTGTAACATTTTCATTGAAAAAATTATGAAATATGGACTACATAAATGCACAGTGAAATGAACTGAAAACTGACTGAACTGCTGATCTCACAATGTTGTCATCAGCAGCACAAAGTCCATCTAGAGCCCAGTCATTAATGGTGTCCCCCCAGGAGTCACTATTTGTACCATTACTGTTGGATACCTTCAATAATAACCTGGATTATGGGAGAGTGTAGTCTCAGCAAGTTTGCAGTTGATAGAAACTGTGAGGAGTGGTTGATTTTCATGATGGTAGTACTGCAAACTAGAGTGACCTCAACAAACTGAAGAAAGAATGGACAGGAATCTCAAGAAAGTCAACAAGGGGAAATGCAAAGTCCTGCACATGGGAAGGAATAATCTCATGCACTAGTATAGGCTGAGGACTGGCTGTCTGGAAAGCAGTGTTAGCCAAAAATTGTTTTGGGAACGTGGTGGACAGCAGTTTGAACATGAGCCAACAATGTGTTCTTGCAGAATTTCTGGCTGCACTACAAAAAGCATCACTAGTAGGTCAAGGGAGGTGGTTCAACATTGGTGAGGCAATATCTGGGGTCCTGTGTTCAGCTCTGGGTTTCCCAGGACAAGAGATGTTGGTGCAGCTTCAGTGAAGGCCTGTAAAGATGATTGGAGAATCTGACATGTAAGGAGAGACTGAGAGAGCTAGGATTGTATCCTAGTCTGAGTTGGAACAGAACTGATTCTGGTCAGTGATTTTACTTTTCAGCTCAGTTCTTCTAATTAACTGCACTTTCTGAAGTTAGCAGCATGTTGGTCTGGTGTGCAGACCAAGGCCACTGTGGGATTTTGTGTACCACTTTGAGGGGTGCAGAAAGTAAAAGGCCACACCTGCAGGGAGGAGTGGACAGGAGAGGTGACCCTAAACTGACCAGTGCAGGATTCCATCCCATATACATAATTTTTAGTATAAAGCTGAGGGATCATGAAGTCAAGGTGTCTTCTTCAATGGCTGGCATCTGAGGATGACACTGTCCATTCTGCCTTCAATCCCGATCCATGTATTCCTGAATCCAGTTCCAGAATTCAGCTCCTGAATCTGGTTCCCATCTGCCAGTGAGTTCAACCTGGGACCCCAGTGCCTGCTCCACAGCATCAGTGGTGACAGTGACATAATTGCCACCACAAAGGTTGGGTTTAGTACTGTTTTTGTATATATTCCATTTTTATTATTATTTTAATTTTCATTAAAGCTGCTCTAGTTTCCTTTTCTAATTGATAAGTCTCTCCTCCTTATTCCTTTTCTCTTCCTCTTTGGGGAGGGAGAGGGGTTAATAGGGGTTAACATCTGTTATAGGTCTAGTGGATGGCCTTGACCCTAAACCTTGACAGATTGTTCAGACTGAAGAAAAGGCTCAGTGAGATCCTACCAATGTATATGAATATCTGCTGGGTGAAGAAGAAAAGAAGGTAGAGACAGACTCTTCACAGTGGTACCTAATTAAAGAACAAGAGGCACAAATGTCATGAACAGGTTTTTCAGAGCTTTGTGAAATCAAGCTTTAAGTATATCCAAGGATGGAGGCTCCATAGCCAGCATTTTACCAGCCTCCCAGAAACGAATATTTTTTTTCCAGTTAAGTTTGTGCCCATGACATCAAGCAGGTTTTTCAGCCCTGGTGGAGAAATCCCACCAGGTCCCACAGACTTATGCAAATTCAATTTAAGTGATCCTTCTCTGCTGAGGGTAAGCTTTCCTCTCTCTAGGCTTTGACACTCATCTTAGGAACCTGGGATTCCTGAAGGCAAGTCTTAGCAGTAAAACCAGAACTGAAGAAGTGTTTTCCATGTCCTTTGTCATCTACTCATCTGCTTCTTCCTGATCAGGTGTCTTTCTTGTTGTGTAAGCACTCTCACAGCATCTCTTTGATTCCTGTGAGACTGTAGCGATGTAACTGCACACTGACCTCTAACTCCTACTGTTAATTTCCCAGGCTGCATGTATTAATCCACAAGCACTTCAGAGAAACTATCTGTCATGTTGATTTTCCATCAAAGGTATGAGAGCTTCCTCCATAATGCTGCCTCTTGGTACTTTTTGTGTGCTTATACTTCGGGTGAGCCACTTCTGCACTGTTATTGACTGACTATGAGGTCCACAACCACCCTGAACACCAGTTAGATGCACATAAGTCTACGGGGCCAGATGGGATCCACCCAAGGGTACTAAGGGAGCTGGTGGAAGTGCTCACCAAGCCACTTTCCATCAATTTATCAGTAGTCCTGGATAACTGGGGAGGTCCCAGTTAACTGGCGGTTAGAAAATGTGACACCCATGTACAAGAAAGATTGGAAGCAGGATCCAGGGAACTACAGGCCTGTCATCCTGACCTCTGTGATGGGGAAGGTTATGAAGCAGATCACCTTGTGTGCCACCACGTGGCACATACAGGATAACCAGGCTATTAGGACCAGTCAGAATGGGTTTATGAAAGGTCCTGCTTGACTAACCTGATCTCCTTCTGTGACAAGCTGACCTGCTTAGTGGATGAGGGAAAGGATGTGGATGTTGTCTACCTGGACTTCAGTAAAGCTTTTGACACCATTTCCCACGTATTTCTCCCAGAGAAACTGTCTGCTCGTGGTTTGATGGGCATGTGCTTCACTGGATAAAATACTAGCTGGATGTCCGGGTCCAAAGAGTGGTGGTGAATGGATTTAAATCCATTTGGCAGCCAGTCACAAGTGGCATTCCCTAGGACTCAGTACTGGGGCCTGTTCTCTTTAATATTTTTATCAGTGATCTGGATAAGGGGATTGAGGGCATCCTCTGTAAGTCTGCTGATGATATGAAGCTGGGTGGCAGTGTTGATCTTCTTGAGTGTAGGAAGGCTCTTCAGAGGGATTTGGACAGGTTGAATCAATGGGCTGAAGCTAATGGTATGAGGTTCAGCAAGGCCAAGTGCTGGGTCCTACACTTAGGTCACAACAACCCCAATCAGTATTACAGGCTTGGGGAACAGTGTCTGGAAAACTGCCAGGTGGAAAAGTGTCTAGGGGTTCTTGTCAACTGCCAGCTGAACATGAGGCAGCAGTGTGCTGAAGTGGCCAAGAATGCCAACAGCATCCTGGCCTGTATCAGAAATCGTGTGACCAGAAGGACTAGGGAAGTGATCATCCCCTTGTACTCAGCACTGGTGAGACTGCACTTCAAATACTGTGTTCAGTTTTGGTTCCCTCACTACAAGAAGGACATGGAGGTGCTGGAGGGTGTCCAGAGTAGGGCAACAAAGCTGGTGAAGGGTCTAGAGCACAACTATTACGAGAAGTAGCTGAGAGAACTGGGCTTGTTTAGCCTGGAGAAAAGAAGGTTCAGGGGAGACCTTGTCACCCTCTACAACTACCTAAGAGGAGGTTGTAGCAAGGTAGGGGTCAGTCTGTTCTGAGTAACAAGCAACAGCACAAGAGGAAATGGCCTCATGTTGCATCAGGAGAGGTTTAGGTTGGATATTAGAAAAATTTGCTTCACAGAGAGAATTGTAAAGACCTGAAACAAGCTGCTCAGGGAAGTGGTAGAGTCACCATGCCTGGAGGTACAGGATGTATAGATGTGGTACTGAGGGACATGGTTTAGCAGTGATCTGGCAGTGCTTGGTTAACAGTTGGACCTGATGATCTTAAAGATCTATTCCAATGTAAATGGTTCTATGTATCTATGAATCTTCTGTCTACCAACTCAGTCCACTACTTCCCCATGTGACTGTGGGTCATCATCTGTTTCCTCTACCATTCTTAGCTTAAAGGTCTCCTCATCAGGTTGACTAACCTATTGACAAAGACACTTGGTCTGGTTTGTCAGGTGGATTACATCTCTTCCTAGCAGACATCAGTCCTCAAAGAGGGTCCCGTAGGCATAAAAGCTGAAAAATTGACATTGACACCAGTTGCACAACCATTTGTGGACCTGCAAGTCTTTATTTGCACTGTTAGAACTGAATCAAAAACCCATCTGGCACACTTTGCTGTTGATAATCATCGTAAGAGCCACATAGTTACATTTGGTATGTTTCAGGTCTCATTGGTGGTCATGTGGAAGAGCAGCAGTCATAATGCGAGACTTGTCTAATGGCTGGACAAATGTCGTCAGCCTCTCCACAATGTCCCAGATCCAAATACCTAGAGAGCAAGTCAGGTCAGCAGATAAGGATCTCTGTCCCCTGCAGTAGAAGGCCTTCCACTACTATCACTTGTTGCTTCCTCCCAGTGCTTCTGCATAGCTCAGGACCAACTGGTTCTGATGTTTCATTGGACAGAACTTCTTGCTCCTCATCTACAATGAAGGTGCTGAATCTATTCTGTAGCTAGAGATCTGCAGGTGGACCAGGAGACTTCCTCCTGTTGCCAGAAGTCCTAAGTTTCCAGCCTTCACCATCAGAGGAATCTCCACTTCCAAACCTGTTAAGCACAGATTCCTCCTGGAGACTGTCCATCCTTTCTGTACAGTTGGTTATTTAGGCTCTTGTACCTTCAGGATCTTGGAGATCAGTCTCTTCCTCATGTTCCTGATGCTGCGCAGTCTGCAAACCTCCTACAGGAGCTCCTTTACTTGTTGACAGAGATCTTCCACCAGTTCCACACCTCCTGCAGGCAAGGAGGCAACCTCCCACTTCCCAGTCTCAGCAAGAGGCCCTAGGTACTCCCTACACTCCCTGAGACTTACATCAGGAGCTTAATCTGATTTGAGGTCTCTGATGCATCTTCAATATTTCTCTTAGGTCTCCTTTCCACTAAATTGTTCCTCTGTCTTCTTCCATTCTTGGATTGAATTTCTGAATGCTACATTGGCAAGATGTAACTGGTGGATAGAAATTGTCTGGTTATGTATATG
This sequence comes from Actenoides hombroni, assembly GCA_024336885.1. NCBI lineage: Eukaryota > Metazoa > Chordata > Aves > Coraciiformes > Alcedinidae > Actenoides > Actenoides hombroni. Next base: position 35,294,675 of record WUAM01000359.1, read on the forward strand.
CTTCAGAACAATTACTAGAGTAGTGGAAATAGATACAGTTTGCTATGTTTTTTCTGAAAAGTGTCACCAATTTCATGTTGTTGACTTTTTCGCATCCATCCTCATGGGTCATGTAAATGTAACATATTAGTGTCTTCTTTAGAACTGGTCTACAGTCAAATTTTGATGGTAAATATGGTCCACTGTCTATTTTTATTTCTTTCCAGGACTGTATTTACTGAAGGCTATTGGGCTATATATTCCCATTAACACAGCCTGTGCATTCAAGTACTATGCCAGGAGTCAAGGAATTAATTGGCTTATCATGTCAGTTGAATCGCTGTTCTGCTGGCACTATGCAAAAGAACAAAAGACCTAACTTAGCAATAACATAGTTTCCATGTGTGGTTGGGTTAGTTTGCAGCCCTCATAAGTGCACTAAATTGATGCACTCATGAAGATCACCACTGTACAGAGAGCTAATATAAGCTTTCCGGAGAACTCATATGTAACTAGCTAGCTAGGACAAAGGTTTTTGAGTACAGGTCTCTAGGGAAGTAGATGATATCTTTGGCACTTAACCAGATTAAACAAGGCAAGAGGAATATAATAATGAGCAAGTGGGAGAGGGATAAATAACTAATAAATCACATCATGATGATGATGTAATAATTGCTGAAATAAAAATAACTATTACCTCATGAATTCCAAAGTGAGCATAGGAATCAAAGTAATAATCCCTGGATGTCATCTCTTCTGGATTGATGAGCTTTGCCATCTTGCCTCGGCCTGGACAGCTTGGTTGCAATGGGACATGTATGACAGATTGAGCTGGCTTTGGAACAACAGTAGGCTGAGGAGGCTGGGATGGGATGGGGCAAACCTAGGACAATATGGAATATTGTTAAGAGGCATCGTTAAAAGAAAACATTTCTCCCTGTGTCTGGCATAGTGATATTGTTATAACTACCTATGAGATAGTAAAACCAAAGACACCTGGGGTCTCATAAGTGAAATTTATGCTGCCTTCCATTCCTGGCTCTTTAACTTACTTTCTCTGTCTTGGAAAAAATCCTTAATGGCTTTTTCCTTGATGTTCCTCTGCAGATACCTATATCAGTGCAAAGTAACAGTGAAATATTGGTGTTGGCTGAAGTGGGTAACTCCAAATAATGACACAAGGCAGTCAAGAGCTAGGTTGTCTCCTTTAGTGTCCTTTTCTGTCAAACTGCCACAGCTTTGTGAGACACAATTTGCAATAAATAAAAAGTTCCCCTGCAAGGAATCACTCATAATCAACAGACTTTAGACAAAGTGTTCTCAAGAAGAAGGACAGGATTCACAATCAATTCTTAATGGTAAAGTAATGCACCTGGCTTTATTGATGAGGCAAATCTGAGAATTCTCACAATACCTGAAAGTCCCTGACACTATCTGAAAGTCTCTCAGCATGTCCAGAAAGGACTGTAGGGAGCTATGTGGGAAACGTGATTCCCTTGATTTAGTTTCCTGGTTTTGGGAGATTCAGGAGTTATGTGTTACCAGTAACACCAAAATTTTAATAGAGACAGAATGCTCATATGCCCTTGATGCAGGTTTCACATCTGTAGCATCTAAGAAAGTATTTTTCTCAAATATGAGACACAGACCATGGTCTGGCCCATAAGTGCATCCACATCTTTCATCCTTAATATGAAGCAAAATGCTGAAAACTGAGAAAGACTGCGCAAGATGCTACAGCTTCACATATGCACTAAGTCACCTGTAAACTATAGGTCAACAACTTCATATATTAGGAAGGTCAATCCTACTTAAAATATGTCACCTCCTCTTGTATTTTTTTGCATTTTCAGATTTAGTAGTTGCCCAATGGGGATCAGATTTGCCTGTGTCTTTCTGAGATGCTTTCATAAAGTGCAGTCTATCTTTTATAGCTTCAAAGTGTGAGACATGAATCCTTTATACTCTCTCTGAATAGCACCAATTAGCCTAGTTCAGTTTATTTCAATACATAAAAAAAAACAACCAAACCACCATATTATTTTTCCCTTGTTCATTTGAATGTGTCATCTTTTGATGGTTTCTTTGGCCTATCTGTGAAAAACGAATGCTAGCAGTTCATGTACCTGTAACACGTGTGCTATGGGTATCATAGCTTCATGCAGAAGGAGTAACAGAAAAATGAGTAGGGGTGGTGATCTTTTCAATCAATAGCATTCTGTTACAGGGACCTTAAATCAGCTGCTTTATATCTGGTTTAGGCATATTAACACAACACAGGCCTTTCAAATTAAAATGATGTATTTCTTTTGCAGCATCTGTAATATCCACTGCTATAATGTCTGTGTGTAGCATTGAAATTCCAAAATTCCAAGTGAAGTTCATGATTACAAGAATAATTTTGTGAGTGGGGCTCAGGAAATCCCTCTGTCATAGATTTGCTAAAGACACTGAACAATTTCAGTCAAGAATACCAGGGGAACTTACATAAACACAGTGGAAAATTACAAAATAAAGAAATATAAGGAGAGATATTATTTGTAACAGAAACGACTTCAAGTGTACAGCTTTGTGTTTGCTACACTACTGTACTTGCTAAACCAGAAACAACTAAGCTTTTAGAGATGTGGTATAACCGCTATAAGAGATGTCCTGGGCTCAGCTAGGATAGGGTTAATTTTCACAAGCAGCTGAGGGGGCCACAGCTGGGATAAATAACATAACAAACCAGCCAATGGGAGGAAAGAGTGTCTTGGGTACCCTTAGAGTCTCTCTGTTTGTCTCACTTGCTTTATCTGTTATGTCATCAGTATTATTGTTATTAGTGTTTTCTTCTCTGTGTTGTTCTGAAGAGAATCAGAACTTTCCAGAACTGAAAAGAAGCCTTGATATGATTTACACCCTACCTGTCAGAAACAACTTATCTTCTGATTAACTCTTGCAAAGGGAAAGAACTTGAGCTGGGAGTAAACCTCACATCAATGAAAATAATCTAACAGATTCATTTATTACAGATTTATTACAGAGTCAAGCTAGCTTCACACAGTTCTAGATGAAGTTTAACAATTCGTGCAGCTGCCTCAGAATCCATTCACCACTGTGCTAAATGTGCAGCCTTCTATTCTGCCATCTCCCATTTGCTAGGGAAAATAAAGAGTTGGAGATTCTGAAGGATCTGAGAAACAATCATTTTGTACCATTGCTATGAGACTTAGGTCCTGCTGCTCTGTAGCATTTCTACACTTGAGTCAAAGGAAATAAGGGAAATAATTTCCTACTTTAAAAAAAAACAACCTTTCTTTCCTCTTTGTGGACAAGGTTAGTAGATTACGATGCATCAAAGGCATTTGCACAGGACCGTTTTTTGAAATGCTTTGAAACGATTTCTCAAAATCACATCTGAACATCTTGACATAGGTTTCTAAAACACATATAGGCACTTCAGTGGCAGGTGTCAATTTCAGACATATGGAGTTGCCCATGTGCATCAATAGAAACTTGTCTTCTTTCTTGAAAACTGGACCTAAGTCAACATGGACTTATGAGGCTATTTCGATGTGAAACTCCCATAATACAAAAGAGAACTGGGTATTCAAAAATCACAGGCTATTTTGAAAATTTGAGCCTTTGAGATATATCCGTCTGCCTGCAGAGAGGCAAGATGGTAAAATATGCATAAAAGCTGAGATGTGTAGAGCAAAATTAAATTAAATTTCAGTGTTAATTTTTTGATTTTACAATGGAGACACAGGACTGGAGGTTAAAATTCCAATCCTTGTAAAACTGTTGTTAAAGCTGCAGTGTCTATTCCTTCACAAATTCTTAGTTATTTATGGCATATTTATGGCATTAAAGAGGTTAACAGTCTGTTCTGTCTGGAAATGCCTACACTTTTATTAGGAACCTACGCTCATTTAGAACAGAATTATTGATTAATATGATTCAGTTTCAGCATTCTCTTCTTTTAAAACAAATTGTTTTATCATATCTAAATGTTGATGATACTTACTTCTTGTGCCAGATAGCTTTTTGTGTCAGAACTACTAGAACAGAATATATTTAGCACAATTTTCATTAGTCTGGATTTAATAATCTACACCTTTTAGACTGCAAGAGATTATGATATGCAGTCACTATAGCAGTTCCAACAATACAGCTTCTTCCTGCTGCAGATATAAAGGCACAGACAAATAGAAGTATTTGGTATCCTCCTGACAAAATTTAGGTTTACGTCAACAGCTTCTTGGAAGTCATTACACAATGGTAGAGGCTAAAACCTCCCTTGACTCTTTTACCTTGTATTGTTTTGAAATCTTTTCCCCCTAGTTTGTGGAAGCATATCTTAAGTGATCTTTGGCCTGAACAAATAATCTGGTATGAGAAGTTTTAATCTGATTTTCTGAGGAAATGAAACCGACACATTATCTTGTCTGTGTCTCACATTGATAACTTTTGAGATTATCCAATCCAGTCTAATTTGAAAGAAGAGTAGAAATATCCAGTACATTCATATTCCTCTATGTTTCTTGAAAATCAGAAATTAGGTAGAAGGGTATTAAGTTTGATGATCCAGTGAAATTGAAGAAGTCAGTTTTAACTTGTCATTCTTTCTACTTGCTGTAGGTTTATTAAGCTAATTGGCTTGTGTTACATGTGTAATGTGTAGTCTCCAGACTAACCATACTGCATGATCAGTAATGAAGATGTAGGAAGAAATCTAGACAGAGATCAGAACTAAGTTGGGAGATGAGGGGATAAAGAGCGCATACCTACAGAAAACAAGGTTTCATTAGCTTTCCTACTCATGGAAAAACCTTTCCATGCTAAGGATGTGAAGTTCACAAGATGTGCAAAATGGCCACAAATCAAGGGGTTCCGACAGAGATGAGATGAGACAAACATTCAACTGCCGACCAACATTACTGCTTGGAAACAAGGATGTTACATACACATGCATTAGATACATGTTTTCATGAAGTAGAGCCTTCAAAGACTACTAAAGACTGTTTTTCTTTCATTGTGGATTTTATTTTTCTTATAGCCAGTTTCTCAGCAGCCATAAATCCACTTTCTGCTTGATAAAAATTAGGCTCAGTTGATTTTAAGTGGCAGATAAGTTCACTGCAACTGCAAATCTCTCTACACTCTAAAACTGCAAATCTAGCCAGACAGAATGTATGAAAACTTGGGAGAAAAAAATGATTCTTAAAACTGCTTGCTTTGAGACTACTCCTTTTTCAGTCACTTCAAAGTCAAGCACTACTGTGAACTTTCTACATGGAGTATCTGAAATGCCAGATCAACCTGTCATAGACAAACCTGTCCATTTATTATAAGCGGGAAATTCATTGTCCTTTACAGACAACTATAGCTTAGACTACATTACAGATGCTATATTATACTCCTAAGGTAATCATGACAGAAAAAATACCTTGGAAACACTGAGTGATCTGAAATCCAAGGATCTATCGTTTGCTTTAGAATAAAGCCTCTGTCCAGAACAACTGAGACTGAGCAGTCAGTCATACAAGGAACTTGATTATACAGTAAGTGTCCAAATCTTCAAAAAGTCAGAGAGGCAAGCAGGTCTTCAGTATGATATAGGCATGGCTGGCATATTTAGGCTGCAGCAAGGGTAATAACAAATAGCAAGAAGGAATGCAAAGCTCACAAAGGTTTGCAGATCTGTTATTTATTGTTTGAAAGCTAAAAAGGAATTTAGATATCTAATGTAAGTACAAGATAGGAACTGGAAATACCTTTGTGGATCTGATCCAGTGCTATATACTGTCAAGATTCTTAATGGGGAAAAGCCAGCATCTTCTTATTGACAGGTCACAAACTAAGTAAGCAAATTTTCAGTTGGGTATAAGGGAAAAATTCTGCCCCTAACAGAGGTTAAGTGATGAAGCAAATGCTTAGAGGGTCTGTAGAGTCTCCAACCTTGTAGATTGCAAAACTCAGCTGGAGAAGGTCCTTAGAAGATCTTTTATCTGGCTAGGCTGCTGGACCAAATGACCTCCAGAGGTCGCTTCCACCCATATTACTCTATGATAGTAAGACATGGACAGTTATATTTGTACAATGCAGGAGATACAAGTGGCAATGATAGGATAAACTTATAAACTTGAGCCTGGTGTAGATTATAAATTTGGGGTTACAAATTTGTATACACATAGGAACAGAACGTGTTTTCATGAGATTAAAGAATGAGCACTAGGAGAAAACACACAAAGACATGACTCTCTGGAATGAAAAGCTTTTGAAGCTGTATGTAACAGAATTGGACTGTAATGATAGGAAAAGAGATGACAGAATGTAAGGATGGGAGTGATAAAAGTCTGAGCAGTTCTAGACCATTCGGCAAGCCAGTGCAAGTAATAAAATTACTTCTCATCCAGCCTGCCCTCTGGACTGCTTATTGAACATTACAATGCAGCTTGGGTACAGTAGCAAGAAACAGGTGACAAATTATAGTTATAGATGTTGACATTAAGTTGTGTTCTTTTTTAGAAAACTAGAGATTTTGCAATGCATGTAGAGTAGAAGAAGGTGCAGTGCAGGGCATCAGCAGTCCTAGTTCAGCATAGAATAGAAGGAAATATGAGAGAGTGTATTACAGAATCACTGAATGTTAAGGATTGGAAGGGACCTCAAAAGATCATCTAGTCAAACCCTAAATGCCTTGTGCTTTCACCTATGCTCTGTTGTGTAGAGCACATGGTCTATTATTAGACTGTTGCCCATCTTTTTGTTTTAAGCCCCTCAAGCCTCATGAGGAGTGAGCTAAATTGCATGGTGAGGAGTTTCTCAAGCACTGGCTAAAGTCTCAAACCTGCTTCCACTGAACTCAGAGTTTCCAAGCTTCAGCTCAGTAGGCAATCATGTTTTAGAACAGTAGCCCGCTGGTGGATAATATTAACAGCTGGCAGATGGCTAAATTCATTCTTCATTTTATGGGGTAGAGACTAAGTTATAGCAGTCAATAATCTGGAAACAAATCTCCACATATAACCATGCTGTTCCCTCCAAATATACAGTATATGGATTGGTTACAGTACAATGGTCTCTGTCACATGAGTCAAGAATCTGAAAGGGGGAGAATTTTTAGTAGGGAATTTTAAAACTCATGAAGGAGGCAAGCTATGACGTTCTGTGGCTAGATGTTCTGTGGTTTTGTCTCCATTCTTCAGTGTAATCAGGAATGGAAGAGGTGGATATACTCAAGCATGCCAGTTATTTTCACACAAGAATGACACCTGTAAGTAAATCTGGCAGGGTTAGAAACAAAGGCTAGACCATCAGGGCTATGGTGTTTCTGACAGACATTCCAGACTTCTCAGCATCAGACTTGTCTGTCTCGGTACCATATACCAGGACTGTTGGTAACAGCATGCTTTCTGATCCAGCTCTTCTGAATTTGGTGCCTTGCTAAGAAGTATGGGCTTTGTGTTTGTTGTATGTTATATTAACCCTTCTCCTGTTCCAGAATCCAGTCTGAAAAGTTGACTCTGGCATGTAGATCACAGAACAGCACAAACTGAAACCAGCAGCCTCACAAGGCTCTCACAAGTTGCAGCTTCTGGTCTTGTACAGATTTACAGCTACGTCTGGCATGGTAATACTGCAAGTTCCTGCTTTCCACTGGGGCATCCCATCCACTTTAAGGATTCATAAAAGCCAAACAAAGGCAAATTATGAAAAAAAAAATAAATTAATTCCTACTTTCTTATTGTTTTAAGCCACTCCTTTTCTAGCTAAAGAAGATAAGAATTTCATTTAATTTCATCATTCTTCATTCATTTGGCAGAAGCTGGGCCATTACAGCAGTGAAAAAAGCAAAGTGCCTTAATGAGTCGTCCACAGCCTATCAGTGTTGACTAGGTGAAATTCTGATATCATCATTGGAATCTAAAATTAAAAACTGAGGTCAGCTGTGAGAGCTAAGAAAGTTATTGCCAGCCATATGTTACATAATTGGTGTTACTTCTTGAAGGGCACCTAATACCTAAAATAGCCATTAAAGGCCAGGGAGCACTTAAATTCATGGGATCATGATGGAATATTTTTCCCTCTCTCCATTCAATTATCCAGGAAAAAAACAAACAAACAAACAAACCAGTAAATAAAAACTATGTTTTCATGCAATAGATTTTCCTTCTGAGATTTTTGGTTTTCATGAGTTTTGACAGATCTCTTTTCTTTGCAGCACTACACCCAAAACTCTCTAGGACAAAAACAATCAGGATGCACAGATGTAAGAAGGGGAAAGAGTCTGTTGCTCTAAAATGGCTATTAGAGGCTTAGTTTCTGTGGTAGTTCAGAAGGAAAGCTTGAAGTGTAACTGTTGCCTGTCTATTGTTGAAATTGATGAAAGTAGAAAAGCTGATAGCACAATTTTCTGTTTGAATTAGGCTATAGCCTCTGGGAAATAAAGAGCTTTTCCAAGTTTAGTGTCATTTTATTTCTTGTTTGCAATTACTGCGTTAATAAAATCCATCAGGTCTTCCAGCTAATTTTAAAATATTGGTCACAAACTCAAGAAATCTAAAAATAAACTGTATTAATTTCATTCCTGGGCATTCACTGTAGAATCGTCTCTATATTTGGTAGTGACAATTGTTAACATTAAATACTTACTACTTGCACTGATACTGGTATTTTAATATCCCTTCTAGCCTGATCAGGTAAGCACTTCTATACAAACAAGTAACACTCAGCTACAGTGTGCTGGTTCAGGAAACAATCTCATACTACCACTTCCAACTCCCATTCAGGTTTGGCATGACAGAAAAGGTTGTGAAAGTGTCATATTACTAGAAGAGCACTGGCTTAAAGTATAGGTGTTACTCTTTCCCTTTCCCTTGTATTCTGTAATACAAGTGGTCAAATACCACCAGTCTTGCCTCATTTTTTGAGGTGGGATGGAAACCCTCAGATTTATGTGTGGCTATCTGAGTGGAGTCTTCAAGCCCTGTCAATCCAGCACCAGTTCTAGAGCACCTGGGTACTGCAAGACAGTAGCTGGAACAAGGGAATAGCTCTTCCTGTGTGCACATGAACATGGATAGTTCAAGGCAGTATTCTCTGCTGCTTGGGTAGATTTGGCACACTTTGCAGTCAAATAGGATGAAGAAAATGTTCCAGGCTATGTTTCCCTGAGAATACCTCAAAGCTCACATTGTTATTCAACAAGTCATAATTCAGTTCCTTTTCCTCCTGTAATGTGGGTCTCAGTAAATAATGAGGTAGTTTTCTAGGATTGCCTTTGCACAAACTTGTTGGACTAGCTATGTGGAGGATCTAGGTTTCTCACTGTTCTGCCCTTGTTGGCCCCTTCCCTATGTGCATGAGAGGAGACTCAAGTGTCACCTTAATTCTTCTTTTCTACAGTATAATTGTGTAATTACTGGGCGTAACGTAAAACTAAACTTATATTAAAGGCCTGGCATTGTTCGCACATGAAGGAAAGGTATAATACTGAAGAAGCTTCCTGGATGAGCACAGCTGCATCTGGTATGCAAGGAATCCATTCCACAGTGGTTCCATGGACCACATTGTCTGCAAAAACAGCACGGAGAGTTGACAGAAGTGAAGACTCCGCAGCCAGGCTCTGTGAATTATTGCAGAATATGGGAACTTTATGGTCCTATGGAACTGGTAAGCTATGTATTTGCCACCCTGGGCCAACAGCCTATCATTTTTTGATAAAATGCTGTCCTTTGTGTGAACTTTCCTCACTATAATCCCATTATAATATCAAAACACGCCTCCATCCCAAAGGCTACCCGCCTCCACGCAATCACCCCTCACTGAGCCTGTGCCCTGATTTTTCTTAATCTAGATCTTTGAAAGTGAAGCGAGCAATTTTACACTGATCACTCAAGCTCCACTTTGAAGATAAAAAATAATATAAAAATGGCTTAAGGAAGGGGGGAAAGTTAGGGAAGAAACCACCATGAACAAGTCAGGGAAGACACCATCACAGACCACCTCTAACTGCTGGGATCAGCTGATGGGCTGAGCCTCTCTTCCTGCCCATAAGGATGCCTTGGGGTAAGATCCAGAGTGTTCCAAGTGTTTACTCAGAGAAACTGAGAAATCTCTCAATAGAGTTTCTTTATGCTTTCGTATGCTGTATTCTTCATGATCTCAATACCTGCACGTGCTTTGCAGATGGTGTATTTATCATCGACATTCCATAAGCACCTGTACTGTTGTTTCTTCAATAAACTGCACTGTTCACACTGCCAGCCACAAATGTGTCTTACTGAGCTATGTCAACTCTTTACTGGCCATGTGAGACTGGAACACAGTTGGATGGAGTGTGCAGCACTATTAGTGCACCTCGAATTGTGAGAGTTCAACATGACCAGACTAATAGTGACAAATTAGGTACCACTAAGAGTCTAAACCCAGCCACCCTCAACCCCTCTGATATCTGACAACAAAATGGAATGCAAGAGGGTTTATTTTCTGCGAATTACTTTACCTTTTAATGCGACAACAGTTCACAATGTAGCTAGACTGAACTGGAGAAGCATAGATTCATAGAATCATAGAATGTTAGGGGTTGGAAGGGACCAAGAAAGATCATCTAGCCCAACCCCCCCTGCCAGAGCAGGATCACCTAGATCAAGTCACACAGGAACATGTCCAGGTGGGTTTTGAATGCCTCCAGAGAAGAAGACTCCACAACCTCCCTGGGCAGCCCGTTCCAGTGCTGTCACCCTCATTGTGAAAAAGTTTTTCCTTATGTTTACCCTAAACCTCTTTGTGTTCCAACTTACTCCCATTGTCGCTTGTCCTAACATTGGATGACAGTGAGAAGAGTCTGGCTCCATCCTCCTTACACTTGCCCTTAACATATTTATAGACATTAATGAGGTCCCCCCTCAGTCTCCTCTTCTCCAAGCTAAAGAGACCCAGCTCTCTCAGACTCTCCTCATAAGGGAGATACTCTACTCCCTTAATAATCTTGGTGGCCCTGCGCTGGACTCTCTCCAGTAGCTCTCTGTCCTTATTGAACTGGTGGTCCCAGAACTGGACACAATATTCCAGCTGGGGCCTCACCAGCACAGAGTAGAGCGGGAGGAGAACCTCCCTTGACTTGCTGGACACAGTCTTCTTAATGCATCCCACGATGCCGTTCACTACCACTCTCTGGGCCTGGCCATCCAACCAGTTTTTAACCCAGCAAAGGGTGCACCTGTCCAAGCTGTGGACTGCCAGCTTTTCCAGGAGGATGCTGTGGGAGACTGTGTCAAAGCCGTTGCTGAAGTTGAGGTAAACCACATCCACAGCCTTCCTCTTGTCCACTAGGTGGGCCGCCCAGTCATAGAAGGAGATGAGATTGGTCAGGCAGGACCTTCCTTTCCTAAATCCACATTGGCTAGGCCTGGTCACTTGTTTGGCTTCTAACATATAATAAAGTTTTATGCATTAATCCTAGTTTCTTTCATATGATAAAAACATTTCCAAGGTTATTTGGGAATATTTGTATCCATTTTTAAAAGTACTTCATTGGGAATTTGAGAAAATATCAGAAAATATCAGGATACTGTATTATTGACAAGCCACTGTGTCAGAAATACTTCACATGTACATGGTAGCAGGTCTATTTTACAGAAAATTTACTGCTGATAAATATTCAATGTCAGGAAAGTTCTTGAAGCTCAAATTTCTGGTGGGTAGTTAAGTTTTCCAAGAAAGTGTTAAAAACTCTGCTTTCCAGAGCACTCTTCTCCTGCATGATTTCAAATACAGGATAGTAGCCCTGTTGGAATGTTACCTTGACAGCATGACCAGTTTTCTGTTCCTCTTTAAGGTTGACACTTGCTTTCTTTTTATACACAACAAGAAACAAATCTGAAAGCAATCCAATCCATCCGCTGTTGCATTTGTGCCACACATACAAATCTATGACTTCTTATTAGTTTTCTGCTCAGCTGTCTGGGAATTGTTTGTATGGATACCATGTATTAAAGCTTTTCTTCCCTGACTTTTTTTTTTTTTAACATTCTTTGGATTTGTTCCCAGGTTTGAGCTACTGTGTTTTAAACCTCAGTATGTGCTATTACTCTTGAGTACTAATACTTGCATTATTTTATACATAAATATATATAGATGCATTTCCCTATAACATCTGATGATGTAATCTCAATTTAAATAGGTCAACAGTATTATAATAAAGCTAACATTTCTCAGCAACTTTTTTTCTTTTACAAGTCTTACAGCTAATGTATTGGCCTGAGACTTAGTCAGGTCTAATACTGTTATTAGTCACTCTGAATTTTATGCCCAGCTATGATGATATATCTCCAAGTGACTTTTAGGAAAGTAATTCTCTTCAGAAGTCTGCTTTATTGTTAATTTGTGTTTAAAATTATATTCTCAGTCTAAATATGAAAACTCTGAAAAGCATACAGGTATATGAAGCAGGATCTGAAGAACTACCTAGATGATAATTAGTATAAAAATGAAGAATATCTCTGCTCTGGGACATGAGATTGTGTGTGGCTTACAAGATCTGATCAAGACATATTAGGAATTCTAAAAAACTAATGTGCAAGAGGAATACAGTGTGTTAACAAAATTGCAAGAAATCTTCAGTATGGACCTCACTCTCAAAAGAAAATACACAATGCAAACAGAAAACGAAACCCACTGTGAGTGATGAACGTTCTGTCTTTAGGAAAATAAATAGCCATGGCTAAACCTTTTATTGCATTTTCAGACATAGGTCATTATAGTGCAACATTTAATTTGCTTGGTTTGCAAAGACCTCATATGTGTGTGGGAAATGAGATGAGCAGTCAGCAGAGCAGCAATACAGATCTGTTGATCTTAAAACCATGGGAAAGAACTTTGTAGAGGTAAACTGTAACTGCAGAAGCTCAACAGCCTTGAGTTAGAGATAGGGATAATGTTGAGTTGCAATGCTAAAAACAGAAGCTAGAACAGAGGTATATAAGCTTGCTTGTCTGTAAAATAAAGATCTTCATTTCTGCACCAAAACTGAGTCCGTGAATTAATCCCCAATATGTGCACAAAAGAAGCTTCAGCAGATTTTTCTTTTTTTTTTTATTCCTAGGTAAAGTACCTCCTTTACCTCTGTCAGCTCCTTTAGTACACCAAGGGTACTAAAGGACCTGGCAGGAGGGCTCACCAAGCCACTTTTCATTATTTATCAACAGTCCTGGCTAAACGGGGAGGTCCCAGTTGACTAGAAGCTAGCAAATGTGACACCCATGTACAGGAAGGGCTGAAAGCATGATCCTGGGAACTACAGACCTCTCAGTCTGACTTTGGTGCTAGGGAAGGTTATGGAGCAGGTCATCTTGAGTGCCATCATACAGCACATACAAGACAATCAGGTGATCAGTCCCAGTCAGCATGGGTTTATGAAAGGCAGGTCCTGCCTGACTAACCTGATCTCCTTCTACAACAAGGTGACCTGTCTAGTGGATTAGGGAAGAGCTGTGGACATTGTCTACCTAGATGTTAGTAAAGCCTTTGACACTGTCTCCCACAGCACTTTCTTTCAGAGACTTATGACACAAGTCTTGGATAAATACACTCTGTGCTGGATAAAAAACTGTCTGGATGGCTGGGCCGAAAGAGTGGTAGTGAATGG
>WUAM01000359.1:35308389-35321199 GCA_024336885.1 Actenoides hombroni
TGCCTGGCTGTGTAGCTTTCCCAACAAATGTCAGGGTAATTGAAGTCCCCCATGACAACCAGAGCCTGTGATTTCAAGGCTACTTCCAGCTGCCTGTAGAAGGCCTCATCAGCTTCCTCATCCTGATCAGGTGGCCTGTAGTAAGCACCTACTACAATGTCTTCCATACTAGTCTCCCCCTTAATCCTGATCCACAAGCTTTCAACCTGCTCCTCATTGCCCCCCAGGGAGAGCTTGATACATTCTAATTGCTCTCTCACATAGAGAGCAACTCCACCACCTCGCCTTGTCAGCCTGAATAAAAAGACTGCCCTTTCACTTCTCTGCAGAGTCCAACATTCAGTGTGAATGGCCCTATAAAAGAAGCCTCCATAATTTGTGTTGGGTCACCCAGATAAGCTGACCTAACTCCACATTAATTCTGAATTACAGACTATTTATTATCATTGCTATGAAGCCAAGAATGCTGCATAGGGATCTATAGTGAGAATGTTAGGGGCCTGTTAACAGCTGGTAGTTAGTTGTGTTTTAAGGATAACAAGGCAAATCAACTATTTTTGTAAAGAAACAAAAAAAAATTAAAAATTTGAAGGACAAGGTCATTTTCTGGAGCATGGAACCCTAGCTTTGTTAGCAGTTGTTTTCACTTTGTGATCAACTATAAGCCAGGGAAGATGTGCTACTCTTATGTGCCAGCAGTGAGCAAAAATGTAAACGTGACTGATGGGTTTTTTTATTCACCTACAAGTGAAGAGAGATATTCACGTGCCAGATTAAAATGCTTCACATCACAAGGCACAGCTTGTTGCAGAAATAGCAACACAAGTTACAGAAGCCTGTACTGAAAATACCAAAGTTGAACACAGTGAATAGGAAGGGTTTGTGGCCGAGCATTGCATAAAGAGTTAGGAAGCTACAAAGCCAGAAGTGTGAACTCTCCGTTGTGATTTTCATACTGGTTGCTAGTATCATTGCTGCTGCGTAAGTACCTGCCTTGCTGAACAGAATCATGGTTCCAGTGATGTACAAATAAATAAAAAGTGTTAAACTCCCTTATGAGAAACTCCTCAAGATGGACACTAAATGGAAAGGAAACAAAAAAATCTTGGTACTTTAAAGCTACTGTAGAACACACTGGCAAATGCATGAAAACCTTTTGAGAAAAGGAGTAGGGGGGAAGGGGAAGCTACAGCCCACATTAGCAATGTTTATGGTGTGTTTCTTGTAGGGCTGTTTTGTACCTTTTTGTATTCAACAGACAAGGATTAGCTTAAACACTAACCACATCCTGGAAGATTCAGTAACAGGGCAAGCAGCTGTACCACTGGACAGCTTCTCAGCAGCCCCATCATCACCTTGACTGACTCTCTAGTGACAAGGAACAAGAACCAGAAAGTGCTAATCAACTATAAAATGGGTTATTTTTAGGCCCTTTCCTCAGTATCAGACAGTAAGCTGAAATTCACATGAAAAAGTAGAGCTCTGCTATTTTTAGAGGCTAATTATTAACAGAAATAACCAGAGTATTCTATCTGTACAAATTGTTTTCTTAAATTAGCAGAAAATTTAATGTAAGTCCTCCTCTGCTGAGCAAATTTCTAATGCACGGATTCCTGAAAGTCACTTTGCACCTGATATCCCAACCATTGCCCTCCCCTCTCACTAAGCTTCAGGTATTTCACAACACTTCTAGGAAGACTAGGATATTCTGGAGACTTTGCTGAGCTTTAGAACGGGGGAGGAGAAAAAAAAATTCCAATTTATCACCTACTCCATGTTCTAGCCAAGCTTTTGATCTACACTTCACTGTAGTTTCAGATGTTGTTCAGCTCTTGAGGAGGTCTCTGCCTAAGAAGTATCCACATTTATCCATTATTCCTTTCAAACATTTGCAGGATAAATGAGGACACAAAGAAGAACAAGACTGAGAAATGTCAGTTCCCGAGATGATGTGTCAAAAAGAATCGACATACTGATTTATACAGTTCAGTGCTGCTTCAGAACTACCAGGAAGCAGGCACCAACATTGAATAGAAGTCCCACATTTGGCACTTTCATTTGTCAATTAGCAAAAACCAGTGTGTTTCCATGCACAGAGCAAAGACTGTGGAGGATCTAGGTTTCTCACTGTTCTGCCCTTGTTGGCTCCTTCCCTATGTGCATGAGAGGAGACTCAAGTGTCACCTTAATACTTCTGCCCTGCCACTGCCTTTGGAGTTGTAGCTCACTGTGTCTTACTGACAGCGATATATAACTAGGCTGGCAGATTTTTTGTCCTCTGTGTTGATTTTAAGTCCATTTCACTGGGTGACTTGGAAGGACCCAGCCATCAGTTAGTGCAGGCTATCAGAGTTACCATCCTCTTGTGACCAACTAAACCACCAGAGGTAGAGTGTGACTATCTGAATCAAACCCTTAAATGGAAGAAGGCTCACTGGAGATGGTCAAAGTCAACGTGCCCATGAAACTCAGAGAATAATGGAGGGTGTGACCAACCACAGATGCTGCAAAGAAGCAGAATTTATCTCAACACAAAGGTGTGGCCTTTGTTTAAAATAAGCATCTATTAACAGTTGAGTGGATCAACTAGTGGTTTAAATGTTTTTTCCATTAAAAGACTTCATTAAAAGACTGCAAATGTTTCCCTGAGTTGGCCAGACTTGCATGGGGGAAGTGACTACATGACTCAGCCCAACATGAAGTATAAAAATTGAAAAACTAACAGAGTAATTTCATTGACAGTATGGTCCTCAAAGTAAACTATCACAATAAAATAACAAAAGATAACAGAGGGATGAGCTAATGCCAACAAAACCTGAATCACTTCTTGACCAGGGAGATGGGAGAGGGGGAAGTGGGATGGTCTGGAGATAGCCTAAAGTAACCTAAGACTAATTAGCATGGTAAAAATCACACCCTGGGGGGAAGACCTAACGTGTTAATGTCAGGCTGCCTTTGTATAATGAACTACCCACTATTGGGAGCACACAGAGAAGGTCATTAGTTATTTAACTGAAAGGTGGCCAATGAACAAGTATTGCATAAATTTATTTGTCATAATCTGTATACAAGTCCTCTGAAGAGGTGTGCTAGCTTTGCAAAATATTGCTTGGCACCCCATTCTGTACATTAAAGGTTAGAAGATGTATTCAACTCTGCGTGCTCATTGGCTCTTGTGAATGGGTCATAAACCTAAACCCAGACTGAGGGACAGCAAGATCAATGGGTTTGAGCTGTCTTCTACCTTCCTGGGGACTGGGGACACTCAGCACCATGACAGTGAGCATATTACAAAAACTAATAATGGGAATCACACTGGTATTATGATTGAGCTGCAACTGCAATTCCAATCTTTTTCTAAGTGTAACTCACATTTGTATTTTGTTTTCAGTGTATTTTGTATCACTCTACTAAATCAGAAATTCCATGCAACATCAACTGTCTTCAAATACGATACTAATAAGACATTTGATACTTAACATTACATCCTGCATGCACAGAATATCTAAAAGAAACTGGTCAAGAGAGTATTGGATTCTTAACACTTATCTTCAACTAGTATTTTCATTTGTAATCATTAGAATAAAATGCTTGTGAGAACATTCAAAGTTTTATTTTTAAAAGCTGTAAAGGGCCCGACTGTAACAAATCCTTGGGGAGAAAAACAGGAGAAAGCCTTTAACTGGTTCTCGGGACCCTCAGTTGCTAAAAGCCTCACAAGCATGGTTAAGTGTATGGTGGGAGGAAAGTCCTGAGTGTTCTCTCTTGGGCACCTGAAAGTTCAGCAGCACACTTCCCCTCGAGATTTGCAATGAAGAGTGCATCTTCCATTCCCTCTCCAGGCTAACTTGGGAGTGAGAAAGTATGAATTTTATACTGAGTGCTTTCAGGTTAGTTAAAATCTGATCTACCTACAAATGATCTACCTTCAACCGCTTCCGTTGTTATTTATCAAGGGGCTGTCTCCATGCTGGCTTTTGCTGTTCTTTGTATTTGCCTTCTGTTTCTTGCTGTTTCTATTTCATAAGAAATTGTTGGGTGTTTTGTCTCAACACTTCCACTGATGCTGATTCATAATGAGCATACGTTATTCTGCGCTGAGAGCAGGCACACACTTCGCTAAGACTGAATAGAAATCCTTGCCTGTTTTATGGACAAAATGTAGAATGCTTTGTCCACAGAATCCGACCTGTGTCTGTACTTGACACTTGTCAGTGCCTCTTTGCAACAAGCAATTGCTACTTGCATCACAGTGTCAGCTGAAGCTGAATCCTTCCTGCAGGTCTCAGGCATACAAGGGCAGCCTGCATTCTGTTACTCCATTTCTGCAGCTGCCACATAGCCTTTCATGCTTTTCTGTTGCCTTCCTGTGTGGGTCCTGGTTTTTCCTTCTTGTTGTGAAAAGCTTTGGCTCTACCTAAAGCATTCACACAAGCACATGGGCTGCAACACTTGAATATATGTACGAGTGGGTCATCTTTCCCTTTACTTATGCAGTAATAGAGAGGGTAATTCAAATGATTGCTGTAGAATCACTACAGACTGAAGAGGTGTCTTCACTTAGGTGAATGATAGAGAAAAAAAAGAAATTACTAGAGACAATGTGAGCAGAAAGTGTAGCTGACAGTGGAAATATATTAACTGGGCTTCTGTTCATATAGTTTTGTATTGATGATGTGTAAATAGGTTGATCTGCATGAAGAGCAATATTATTTTATTAAAGTGCTTCTGACCTGTGATTTTCACTGATTCATGGGACTTTTCTCAACATGAAAAGCTTAGAGAGTGAATCTCAGTTTTGGGTTTTTACTACTCACAGTTGTGAAGAAACCTTGAAAACACTGAGTAAAGTTTCCAGCCTATAAAAGGAATGCATTGATGCAAATTCAGTGGGCTTTTTTAGCCAGTCTTATCACCTTTCCACATACAAGCTTGACATTATTGTTCTTTAGCCACAGTATGGGCACAGCATAATGTACAAAATTCTTTATTGCACCAACCCCATCTATGTTCCAGTAGAGGAACTGGCCTTCAGCTTCTCTCATCTTTTGACGTGCTGGGGGATGGGAAAAAAAAAATAAAATATCCATCAAAATCTGTGTATTGTCTAAGCTGACTGTGAGTCAAATGATAGGACTGAAAGTTTCACTTGCTAGTTTTCTGAATATTAACATGATTTAAGAAACAGAAAAAACCAAAGCCAAAAACAAACAAAAAACCCCCAACCAAACAAAAAACCCAAACAAAATGAAAACAGAAACAAAACAGAAGTAAGAAAAATAATAGAAGCAAAAATAGTGTTTCCCTATAGGCTGCTGTTGGCCATGTCACTGATTTCAGATCTGCCAAACCTGATTTACCTTTTTCATGGATCTCATGACCACAAGAACAGCATTTGTCTCTCTCTAGTACTCCTCACACCTCATTCGCAAGAAAGAAATTTTAATCCCAGTTTCTAGTGGTGATTGTTGGAAGCTACAACAAATTAACATGGAGAGCAAGAGAATTTCAAGGTGATTCAAGCTTTTACTGACAGGGAAGAGTGCTTTATTTTTACTTTTTGGAACATACCAAGCTTCTTGAGATCCTGTTTCTTTAATATTTCCTCTGTTCATAGAATGATTAGCAGCTGAGTGGGATAAAGGAGAAGAAGCATTGTCTCTCACTTCTGAACTGGATGAACATTCACAATTAATGGGGAGAGAGAGCTTTCTGACAGGAAGGTGATTCTGAAAATGTGAAAAACACAGAAAAAAAATGGGATTTTCCATAGGGGAATATGTTTTCAATACTGTCATATATGAAAAAACTCCGTGTTTGGTCTGTTAATATAATTGCACATTGTCAGCCAAGCTACCCTAGGCTCTATCTAGGACCAATAGAAGAAAGAGGCTTCTTTAAAGTATGCTTGATGTTCGAGGAGGGCAGAGTTGCCATTCAGAGGTGTTTGTCTCTGTTGATTAGACATAATAACTCACACACCTTGAACTTATGTGACCAGAATTCAGATCCTAGTTCACCTATTTAAAGTAAAATAATAATAGAAAATAATGAAGATTTGTTAATCCAATGATACAGAACATCAGGACCCTAACTGATGAGTTGTGTGTATTTGTTAAAATAGCATAGTAAACAAATTACTTTCATCAAGATCCCAAAAGAGTGACTTGAATAACTCAAACCTTTCCAAGAACTTAAGCATTGCAAAAGGCTTGCAAAAATGTTTTTTTCTTGATACACTGAATCACTGAAGGTAAAATCTTTCAGTGTCAAACAAAAAAACAGGAATTATTCTTTTACTGACAACACAGTGATTCTCAGTGGAATTAAAAAGCACAAGTCAGAGGAATGTGAGGAATGCACTATTCTGCTCCCATCAGCAAAACTAACACAAATCATATATCACAAGCAGAAAGGTTTCTTTTGAAGACCATACCATGAAGAAGGATCTAAATAACTAAAAAAAACAGAGGAAGATCACAGGAAACTGAGAAGAGCATCTCCCATACCTCCTTAAAATGGTCCAAATAAATCATACCATCTTTATTCAAGACAGGATTTCTCACTGCATACTGTACAATTCAGTGACTGTAATAAATCATGAGTCCTTTTCATTTTATGAAGACCTTAGTTTGTCAGATGTAAAAAAAACCCCATAGTCAATAGAAATGTGAACATACTCAGCATTTCTCAGGAAATGTTTTTTGAGGTAACCTAGGGACTGTGTTCCTTTATTACAGACTCCTAAATTCACTGGATTTTTTACACATCAGACAAGGTAAAAAAAAAGAATGCAATGCATTATACATATATATATATGAAGTTCTTAGATTTCCAATTTTATTTATATCTTGTGTTTGATTTCACAGAATCACATAACAAGTTGAGATTAGAAGGCATCTTTGGAGGTCATCTGGTCCAATGCCTCTGCTCAAGCAGGCCTGCCTCAAGCCAGTTGCCCAGGGCTATGTCCATATGGCTTTTGAATATCTCCAGGGAGGTAGGTGCCACAACCTCCCAGGGCAACCTGTGCCAGTGCTTTGTTGTCTTTGCACTAAAAAACTATTTCCTGATACTCAGATAGAACCTCCTGTGTTTCAGTTTGTGCACATTGGCTCTTGTCCTGTCTCTGGGCACCACAGAAAAGAGCCTGGCTTCATCCTCTTTGCAACCTTCCTTCACTTATTTATATACATTAATAAGATCACCTTGAGCCTTCTTGTCTTTAGGCTAAACTGTCCCAGCCCTCTCAGCCTTTCCTCATACGAAAAATACTCCAGTCCCTTAATTATCTTCATGGCCCTTTGTTGGACTCTCTTGATGTCCATGTGTCTCTTGTACTGAGGAGCCCAGAACTGGACACAGCACTGCAGTTGAGGCTTCACCAGAGCTGAACAAGGGGAAGGATCATTTTCCTCAACCTGCTGCCAAGATTCTGTCTAATGCAGCCAAGGATACCATTCGCTTTCTTTGCACCCAGGGTACATTGCTGGGTCCTGGTCAACCTGGTGTCTACCAGGTTTCCCAGGTCCTTTTTTGCCAAGCTGCTTTCAAGCTAGGGTGGCCCCCAGCATATAATCTTGCACAGGTTCATTCCTCCCCAGGTGCAGGACTTTGCACTTCCCCTTGTTGAACTTTGTGAGATTACTGTCAGCCCATTTCTTCAGCCTTGATTTTTCCTCATGGTTTGAGTTCACCAAAAAAGGATGGAAACAGGAATCACATACCAGACTTCCTCTTTTTGGCAAAAATATTAATTCTCTGTTGTTATTCTTCCTATATACGTATAACTCACAATCCACTTAGTGGAGCTCTAAGTAGTAGTGGCTTTTAAGAGAAACTCTGACCCCCAGTAACCTCTGTGTTTTTAATAGGGATTAGACTTTCACACCTCTGAAAAGTCTGCAAGTGATGCAGAAAGTCAGATGCAGTCAAGAGGCTCTAAATATAACATACAGCACAGAAAATACAAATGGTGCTTTATAGAATATGATTAATATTGATGTTCATTATCACCAGATGTAGGAGAATGTATTGCTAATGACTTAGGAGAAACTAGCTGCTGGACAACTGTTCTCATTCCTATACAAAAGATACTCTGTCTACACAGTACAACTCAAAACCCTTTTGAAAATTTTCACTGTGATCAGGTTCTTGCAGGATTTATTTCTGTCCTTGTAAGACTGTAGTGGTCATGGATTTACGTAGGGATGTAACTTTGGCTTCCAAGAAAGGTCTTGATCATACATAATGATGAGCATAACAGTGAGTTCATAATTACTATTACATTGAGATTCTAAATGAAGCAAACCAGACATCTTATTTTTTAAGACTTTAAGGACTTAATATATTATCTGTATTTGGCACAGTTAATCTACAAGGTATATCTGATTTTGTGATTCATTCCCTTAGTGGATCTATAGTTATCTGAAGTATTTCAGTATGGTTTAGAGTCTTATGCCACTTAAGGCTAACTTGTCTATGATTGGACAGAAATAGGTTACATTCCAGGAAACGTCAGAAAACTTCTGTTTTCTGCTCACAGACAATTGAGGTTTGTACGTGATAAATCCAGTGCACCTGTGAGTCATCAAACTTAATGTACAATATGCACAGTAAGTCCCAGACTTGGTTTAAATAAACTACAGACTTGGTTTAAATTATACTACAAGTTTAAATTATATTACAAGTTCCAAAGTTGGTTTAAATTGTACAAATGTGTGTGGTGTGCAGAACAATAATCATTCAAAATTACAGGATTTATTTGGTCATTCCAGTTGTAGGGGTTTTTTTACCACCCCAGGTAAAACTCTCAAAATCTCTAAGTTTAACCTATACAAAATACCTGTGCAGAACTGGAATAAATGTCTAAGCAAGTACAGGCATACAGTATAGCTAGGATGAAGGCCAGGATTTCAAAGGTATGTGGAAAAGTCTGTGGAAAGACAGTGTTGCCCCTATAAGGACCTTTTCCAGTGTAACAGGGACAATAAAAAAAGGAGGAAGCCATGAATAAGAACATACAGGGACATAAACCTGACTAACATGATAAGGGAGGCAGTGATGAGAACTAAACCTGGTCAGTCACAGCAATTGATAAGGGCATGTGAGAGTGTGAGAATGTTTATTCCAGCAAGGTTATTTACGTGGGGACTAGCCAGCTGGGAAACTAAAGGGAAAAGTGGGAAATACAAAACAAAATACATAGAGACACAGACCTGACAAAACAAATGTGGAGACAATGGCAAGAAACAAATGTCACCACTCACATTAACTGATAGGATATCAAGAAATCACAGGTGCCACTTTCAGGAAGAATAACCTGGATTTGCAACTGATAGTATTGCATACAAGGGGGACCCCTCATACATGGTGTGGGGGATGCACAGGAGAAGGGGGAGCAGGGGAAAATAAAGGACCGTAGACAGAAGGGGGTGGAAGTGGGGCCAATCTGATGTAAAATGGGGCTGGTCACTACACTTGTCTGGCTGAGCCCTGTGCCTAATCACTACAGTCCATCCTGGCTTCTTATATCTTCTTCTGGAATCTTTTCTTAAGCACCTGTGTATGTTCACTATGTCCCCTGTGAATCTGTGCTGCAAGGACTTGGTGCCAGCTACTGGTGCGACCTCTGTGTGCCTGAGGGTAATTTGGTGCCAGTTCCTGGGGTCAGACCAGGGGTGGGTGCCCCTGGTGTGAGTTTGGTCTCTATGTCAGCTACTGTAGCCAGTGGGGGGGTCTTGAATCCCCAGCCACTGAGCAGAAATGATGTCTGCTCCTAAAACCAACTGCTGGAAAAAAACTTAGAGATTTTGGAAGCTTTACATGGGATGGTAAAAAAAACCCCTACAACTGGAATGACCAGTGTGAGCAAGGTGAACAAGAAGCTCAGCCCTACTGGAGTGGGATTGTGGGTCATTGCCCATGTGTCTGCTGCTACCTGTGGGGTGAGCATGTGTCTTTCCCGAGTCTGGTGTGCTTGGGGCATGTGTGTGTATTCAACAGCAAACCTTAAACTGGACTAGCCAGTGACTAGGGGTGCTCAGGGCAGGGGTTCCCTGAGCAGAGGGTCCATACTATTACAGGTGGGAGGACTTGTGGAATACATGAGGGAGGAGCATGTGAGTGTTGCATATTTGCAGCAAGCACCAAGCTGGATCAGCCAGCAAGTTGGGGACCCTGTGGGGCAAGTAAGGGGGCCCAGGATACAGGTGGGGGTGCTGGTTGGGCAGAGGGGCCACATCAGTGATCAAGAGATCTGCAAATGTGTGTACTTGTGAACCTGGAGAGGGGAGTGTTCATGTGTGCCTGCTCTAGTGACCTTCTGTCTCTGTCCGTTGGAGAGGAGGCAGGGCCTGTGGATCGTCTTTTACCCAAGTCCTATATGCAGGTACTGTTGAAAGCAGCTCCTTGCCTACAGCAGCCTGCATGACTGGACACGTCGGTGCTCTCTGCGCATGCTTGTGTATGTGTGTGCCTAGGACCCCTGCACAGCCTTGTCATTGGTTGAGCCTACACGAAGGAAAGTGTAAGCCGTGTCCTTTGGTGGCCAGACAGGAGAGGTCCTGGGCTGAAGTAGCTGGACAGTGTGGGCCAAGCTTCCTACATCACTTAAGAGTATGTCGGTAGAAAAGTATTCAGAAATTTACACCTGTGGTTTTCAGAGGTACCCGTTCAGCTCAGTGTCTTCCTAGTTGCTGTATCCCACTTTTGATCACCTCCAACACTCTCCTTCTAGGGGTTCAAGGCCTAGCAATGATCAACTCCACAGATGTGTAATACTGGCCCAGACTCCTGAGAAAAATCCTAAATTGTAAAAGATATTTGACAAAGCCTGTAGCATAGTGCCATGAAAGACAAAATAGGGTGAAATACAAATTTAAAGTTCAAGGATTCAGGAAGAAACATGGTAATGTGAAGAGAGATAACATGCTAAAGGAGTCTAAAGATGGCAACAGCAACGTGAAGCATGGACACTCCCAGCAGCTGCAGAATCTGACCCTTCATCACCTCCTTCATGATTACATGGCCATCAAAGACTCTTTGCGTGTCTTATGTTGGGATTGATAAGCATATGAGTGCTTTGCCTAGTAGCTTGTTAATCCTAACTGCCTTTGATAGGTTAGACAATAAATAACTTCTTTGTACTTTTGAGTTGAATATATTCTGCCTACAAGTTTCTCTGGGCATGGTGAAAGGTGCTGGAACAGAGGGACTGAGAGGGAATGATAGTAACAGTGTCTAAATTTGTGAAGAGGTTTTGAAGAAAAAGTATTTTTAAGAAGCTGGCTTTTACATATTTCTCAATGTATTCTTACTTGAAAAAAAATGTTCAAATCAATGACCTCTGTGAAAGCAACTAAACTGAGTTTTATGCATTTTAATTTAGTTGGTCTGCCTTGTAAGTGTGCTATTTTATTCTCGGACATCTGAGATGTGTAGGTGTTACAGAATTTAAGAAAACAAGACCAGTTATATTTAATTGCTGAATCAAAGGTGTGAATGCTTGGAAGTGAGCTAAACTGAAACAGACAAATACTTTAAATGCTCCATTTCTGAATTGGGTGTCTGTATTCCTAACAGTTCACCAAGTTAGCTGAATTTAAACTTACTTGAGAGCTTCATTAGCACTATATCTGAAATGTGAGCTTGTTATTTCAAATTTAAATGGAAAGCTGTATCTTCCTGTAATTCTCCACACTAAACTGAATTTTGTCAGAACACCCATACAGAGGAAGACAGTGAATATAAAGG
This sequence comes from Actenoides hombroni, assembly GCA_024336885.1. Classification (NCBI taxonomy): domain Eukaryota; kingdom Metazoa; phylum Chordata; class Aves; order Coraciiformes; family Alcedinidae; genus Actenoides; species Actenoides hombroni. Next base: position 35,320,144 of record WUAM01000359.1, read on the forward strand.
ATGTTACCAAATGAAAAGCTAGGACTTTCATGGGAAACTGCTTTTTTAAACACAGTTTCTCTGTCAACAGTTTATTTATAAGACTTTAATCAGGATTTTATCATTTTACAGTATATGAGCCCACATCAGCACTGTAGTGTCTTCTCTGAAATAATTTTAATAACACTCACAGCCTGGGTGCACAAAAAAATGAAAGTCACAGCGTAACACATAGTTTGAATTTATGTACATATAAAACATTGTGTGTACAAATATATGTATAAAGACATATATACATGATAAGTAATTTTGTAAATAAGCATATTCACGTGTTTAAGGACCTGCATACTTTTCTGTGTGGCTGAAACAATAAATGCCAACAATGTTAAGGCAGTTATTGAATTATTAAGTAGCATAGTCTTGCTCATTCAAAACTATTGTTGTGTATTGCGTTTGCATTTTAGTTCTAAGATGGGGAGTAGAGCAACTCTCTGAATTTGAAATAGTGCTAGAGTAGAAACTGTTGTGTCAGTGTGACTCAATATCTTGTTGGTAATTCATTATCAGACTCTGGAACTCCGTTGTATGATTTTTTTTTTAACGATGATGGTATCTTGTAACCACATCGAAGGAGCTAATTAAACTTAAATCTCAAGTTAAAAAAAAAAACTAGTAAAGGAAGGCTTCTCCTAAGTCTGCTTAGTAATGGACAAAGAAATATTAATCTTCAGACTGTAGAGGCAACCATGTGTTCTTCTGAGACTGACAAGTACTCAAGTACTCACTTATAGCAAGGATGACAAATACATTCTTAAGCACTCTGTAAATTTACCTTAATGAAGTACACTTGCTCATATTTGGCCATTAAACGTTATTTGGTTTTGGTTTACCTAGTCTGAGAAATTTCTTTTAAGAGACTGAGATTAATAACTCATCAACTCCAGGCTTGGGTAGCATATGAAGTCCCCACTGACTGGAAAAGGGGAAATATAACCCCCAGATTCAAAAAGGGAAAGGTGGATGAACCTGGGAACTATAGGCCAGTCAGTCTCACTTCTGTGCCTGGTAAGATCATGG
>WUAM01000359.1:35332183-35344234 GCA_024336885.1 Actenoides hombroni
TTTCCCCCTCCCCAAGTCTAAAACCGCATGTGGGATCTCTTATCTCACTGGTTTTTAGTGGTATTTTTTTGGGGGAGGGGTGGTGCTGGTAGTGGTGTTTGTTTGTTTTTAAATAAAACTTTGCTCCACTTCTATCCTGTCCTTTATTCTAAGTGAATTCCTCAGTTTTTAATCTGTGTTGCTTTCTCGGTACTTGATGACCTGTAATTTGAGATTTTTTGATTTTGAGATGTGTTTTTGTAAGCATCTGGTAGTGATGCTCAGTTTCTGCCCCCAGCCCGGGTTTGCCTGCTGATTGTGCAAGTGTCCTTGGTGGAAGGCAGACAGTGCAGTTAGTTAGAAGAACTGAGCTGAAAAGTAAAATTACTGAACAGAATTAGTTCTGTTCTCACTCAAATCAGGACATTCCCTGTGGAATTAATTCCTGTGTGGGTTGTAAGGAAAATGGGAGAGTAATTTCCTCTTAAATTGGTGGCATTTTCTTCCTTATAGTGAGAGCAGTGCAGGGAACATCTAGTAGAAAATAAGTGAAAAATAAAACAAAATATTCAGTAGTGAACAATAATGTTATCTTCCTGAACTCTATTCAATAAATGAAATTTAGCATCTTGCCATTTTAATGTAAGCAACAAAGGATTCTGTTTCAAAAAGGTATATCTTTTCAAGACATCTTCCTTGTGGGAGCAAAAATGCCACATTTGGCCTCTGAGATTTTGATATTATTTCTGTGCTTGAAAGGTATACTAAAAAATTTTATTCATCTAGGCAAAGGAAAGCTCTGACCTTTTTTCAGATGAAGTACCTGAACAATATGGTGATGAGGACCACATAAAGAACTATAATGTGAATCTTCACTTTCCCTGAGGGAAGAAGCTGATCTCACAGGTTACCTATTCCGGATCAGAAGCTGAAATAAGATAAAATCTCTTCCAGTTCTACTGTGTATTTAGCTCTCTCTGCTGTAGTTTATGCTGTTAAATAAAACTTTTAACCTGAAGATTTACTTTTGGTCTTTACTTACTATATAAGATTCCATGTAGCAGAATTTTGAATAAACCTGTAATAGTAAAATTTTAATCCTTATTCGAAACTTCACTGTGCATGGAAAATGCTTAAACAATTTAGTTAGTATTTTACAAAGGTGTGCAATAAAACCCCAACAACCTGTATTTGCTAAATGTTTCCTAACTGCTGATACTATATTTTGGATGTAAGTAAATACATTACATTCATTGAATCATTCTCTAGATATGTGTCAAAATCAATTTTATGCCATTAATCCTTTACGCGACTACAAGAAAACAATATATTATTATGGAAATACTTCTATTTCACTTTTCAATAATGCTTTTCAAAAAATAATTAGATTATCAAATATTTGGTCAACTGTATGTAATAAGGATATAACGTATTTTCTTATTTAAAATAAAATAAAATAAGACTGTTACAGGTATGAAGTATAAGTGCATTTCTGGTAAATAGATTTAAAGTTAAACCTGCAATGTCCTTACAGTTCCTCTTATTAAAATGTTCTAAAATGGATAAAGTGGTTATTGATTTTCTTCTTTCTAAATTTCAGTTATACCTTCTACTGTGTTTCTATTATGTGTAGCTTATAATATTTTAATAAATTGTTAGTGGGAAGTATGTCATTATCATGAGGTACAAATGGCTACAGACACTCTAGGAAAATATATGTGGGATACTTACAGGCAATGATTAAAGCAATTTATTGATGTTTTGGGTTCTATTACTTTCCCGTTACTGTTCTGAGAGTAAACACTTATTAGCTATTTGTTATTTATAAACTAGATCTAAATACACCTTTAATGGATTCCAGGACCATCTATAAAATACTTTATTACTTAGTATTAACAACTCTTCCCCAATTCTCAGAAATGTGGTTCTTAGTGCCTCATCATCCATGTAATCTACAGTGGAATTAATTTCAGGAACTCTGAAGCAATGCACAGTGGCATTCGCTGCAGTGACAGCCACTACTGTGGTTAGTAATGCCAGCTGGCCAGTCTCACAGTGGGCATCTATTCCTGTTAAATAATCATCCTATGAACTAAGGAGGCTTGCCATGCTGCTCTCAGTGATTCAGCAGCCTGTAAGTGACAATAAATACATTAAAAAAAAGCATTTAAAATCTTTGTATCACTTTGGTCATGGAAGGGAAATTTGACTCATTAAAAGCAGTGACATTGATTGCATTGGTATGTCTGAATTTTGTTCAAGGTCTTCCCAAATTCCCTTTGGCTATGTTGGCTCATAGCATAAAAACAAAACAAAACAAAACAAAACAAAAAGATGAAAATTCAAAAGAAGGTCAAATTATATTTATGGTAAAATTTGATTCTACCTGCTTCATCTGGATGTAAATTACCCAGAAATAAATTAAAACACTTATTTTCTTAGTGAGAGATGTGAAGAAAATCAGTGCTTTCTTCTGGCATTCTTCAGGATTCTTTCTTCATTTGTTAGTCCAACATGATCAAAGTTTATACTTTTTTTTTTTTTTTTTTTCTTAATCATTAGCTATCAGGCCATGGGAGCATTATAAATAAGTGTGTAAGTTAGTAGGAAATAATATTTATAAATATTAGAAACACATATTTTGTAATTAATAGATCTACCTTTTAGAAGTCATAGCAGACTGTAAACATAATTAACAAAGCATTTGATTTATATGGTAGTTTATATTTTAAGTGTTGTAGAAAAAAAAAGAAAATTTCTCACTCATCTGCAGAGGTAGCAGTAAAGATCTGCAGTATGTAGAGTCCTGACTGATAATAAGAGAGAAAAAAAAAAAAAAAAAGGGTTAAAAAAAAATCATGTATTAAATTGCCATAGACAAAAGATGATTGTCTCATTAAAATAACTGAACTCTCAAATGTAATGTCCATGGACATTAAATGTGTTAAGTGCTAAGAAGATAATTAAATTCTTGATCCTGTACATATGTGGAGTAAAGAGATAGTCCAAGCCCAGGAATCCTGCTAATTCTTAAATTAACTCTATATTATTGTTCTAGTGTATTTGAACAGTACAGAGAGAAGCAGAGATCAAAAAGACTTCTTGTGCTGTCTTCTCTCTTTACACTTTCTTGGAACAGTTTATCACGACTGAGTCATAAAGGGAACAGATAATAATATAGTCTTGGAAAAAATGCATTGACCTTGGGAGAAAGTCTTGTGAAAGAGAACTCAGCTTAGTGTATAACACAGAAATAATCATAGGGTGAGGTTGGGGTTTTTTTTCCTACAACAGAGCAATCAAGTAATATCTTCCAATTAATTTAGCTAATTTGAATTTGACTTTAAAAAAGATATTAAAAAAATTAACTTATTTCTGCTCTCATGAAAGCAAATATTCTGTTTGCCTACTGGAAAATAATCTGTCAGATAAGTAAAAATATTAAACTTGTATTCCTGAACTAGTTACTAATGCAGATTTTACTCCAAATGAACATAAAATATATGTATATATACTTCCATACCAGTTCTGAAGTAAGAAAAGAGAAAGAAAATTATTTATTTAGCACATTAGTTGTGATTAAGGACTGTGCAAATGCTCATCTTCAATCAGTTGTTTCAAAATTAAACCAAAAGCAAAATAACCCAGAGAGCTGCCCTGAAAATCTCTCATTACAGTGGCATTTACAAATGAGATTTCCAGCCAAACTCCGATTGTGTTTAGTTAAACAAGCTGTCAGATTGCAATTGGTACTTTCAAGATGAAAGTTATTCAAGAGTAACATTCTGAACATATGTAACAATTACGAGAAGTAATTATATGTGATACATTAATTTAGTTTCCATTACATAAAAAGCAAACTGGAACTACTGACTGCAGTAAACGAAGGCGTTTGACTTTTCTGGTTTTGGTCATTTGTCATTTGAAGAAAAGAATACACTGGGTACTCTTGATCTTTAAGTCACTGACTATCAGTGTAAATGCCTCTTGGTTTTAGGAATCCACTGCTGCAGAAGATCAAACTATGTATCATTCTCACGGGAGAAAACACATGTTTTACTACAACAGTATCTATGTCAAAATTGGAATACCTCTCTTCTCCTAGGTGTGCAAAAACATCTGAATTTATAATTTCCTATTTCTTTCACTCTTATCAGAATTTTAGAGTATATATGGATTATCTCATAAATGATTAATACTTTAAAATACCAGTTATCTAAATGACAGTATTTTGAAAGCAGATTTACCTACTCAGCTACTGATGAAAAAACATTGCATAATAATAATTAGAACAATAATAATAATGATAATGACAATAATAATAGTAATAATAATAAAAAAAAAATTATGTCTTCAAAAACCAAGAATGTAAGCCCAATATTTTTCTTAGTGTTTACATTCCAAAATGGAACTAATGGTCTTTGTAAAACTTTTATTTTAAATAAGAATATTCTTAAATGCTTATTCATAAGAAAGAAACAAAAAAAGAGTTTCTCTGAGTTGTTTTGATTATCAGTGTTATTGTTTGGGTTTTTTTCCACTGTGTAATGCAGGTGGTTTCAATTTCTAGGTGAAATAAAACAAAGGTGAAAAAAAAATATATATTTGTAATTAGTGTAGCTGTATGTTGCAATTTTTGTAAGTTTAGTGTGGAAATCTCAACTAATTTATGCATTTTTCAAAAATACGTAGTAACATTTCCTGTTGCCTTGGCAATATTCTCAGCCTTTCAGGGAAGAGCTTCTTAGAAATTGTCCCTAAATCACTGAAAGAACTATCAGCTGGACTTTCATGGGTTTTAACTGAAAGTTTCTGTATTTTCTTGTTAATTTCCTTTTCACCTGTATTTTTCCATAGGATTACACTATTACACTACATTACTGCATTGTATTAGCTATAGCATTACACATATAATGGTCTTTCTAGTTAAAAATTATGACCTTCAATATTAAACACTTAATGAAATACAATACCTAAAACCTAGTGTTTCCCTCTATTTTTAGTGGGTGTGGGGTTTTTGTTTGTTTGGGTTTGTAGTTTGTTTGTTTGTGGTTTTGTTTGTTTTGGTTTTGGTTGGTTGGAGTGTTTTTGATCTGAAGTCAGTGGTATTCAGTTAAAGCTTTGAACATTCCAGGTGACAAGTAGAATTATTCAGGCAGCAGATATTTCTCACACATTTTTTGCTGCGGAGACTGGCTTCAGGGCAAGTAAGTCTGCTCTGTGGAAGGGACCTGAAGCCACAAGGGCCGTCGAAAAGCATTCTGGGGGCTTTTTAGAAGCCGAGAAAAGTGGTTTGCCTTTGCCAGCCCCTGGGCTGGCTGCTTGTGGGCAGGCTGCTGAGCTAGCGTGAACAGATCCAGCACCACCCACCGTTTATTAGGCTATAAAAAGCCTCGGAGAACTTGCCCAGGGTGAACAAATAGCGATTGTGTGGGGCCAGGGCCGTTTGCAGCTCGCTGGGCAGTTACAGCTACAGGAGGTGCTGCAATTTTTTTAAGGAGTGGTGGTGGCTACTTGGAGGAGGAAGACTGTGTTCCCAGCACCTACAAAAATGGATATTGGTATCTAGGCCACAGGCTGTGAGGAATGCCACAGACTTCAACTGGCAACGGGGGGCAACACTGACTATTTGTGCGGTGTGAGTAGGTTGATGACCTGCTCAGCCGGGTGGTACAGCTCCACGATGAAGTGATGGAGCTCAGGGAAGAGGTGAGTAGATTGAGAAGCATCAGGGAGTGACAGGGAAATTGACTACTTCCATAAACTGATTTATACAATAATGGAATGGGAGGTAACTTTTAGTGGAGCGGAGGATTCCATATCCTTTCATCAGCAAGTATCCCAGCCTTCCTGTAGTAACCTGCATGAGCAGGGTCAATGGAAACAAGTCTCTGCCCAACGAAACAAGCGAAACAAATGCCTACAGTGCCCTTGCAGAACAGGTATGGGGATCTGCAGGAGGAACTGATTGCGAACAAGGACAAGGGCTCATGAAGGCCAGAAGCGCCACTAAGGCCAACTCGCCTCAGGCCGGCCATCAAAACTGACCCTGAAAAGAAATATCGAAGGGTCATTGCTGTAGGTGACTCCCTGCTGAGGGTAGCAAAGGACCCAATATTCAGACAGAACCTGCTTCATAGAGAGGTCTGCTGTCTCCCTGGTGCATGGGTAAAGGACATCATAGGCAAACTTTCCACCCTTGTGAGTCCTTCAGATTATTACCTGCTTCTGGTCTTTCAGGTGGGTAGGGATGATGTAGCAATGAGAGGCTCACAATCAATTAAAAGAGATTTCAAGGCCTTGGGGCAACTGGTAAAGGGATCAGGAGCTCAAGTTGTGTTCTCCATCCCTCTGACATCAGAGATAGATGAGGGAATATATAGGAAGAACCAACAGGTCAATTCGTGGCTCCGGGACTGGTGTCGTCGACAGAACTTTGGTTTTTATGATCATGGCTCAGTTTACAAAGCATTGGAGCTGTGAGCACCTAAAGGGATGCACTTGTCCCAGAGGGGGAAAAGGATTCTGGGGCAGGAGATGGCAGGGCTCATTGATAGGGCTTTAAATGAGATTTGAAGGGAGTGGGGGGCAGTAATCTTAAATCTGCCTTGAGCAGATGCCAGAGAAGGTTGATACCTTCTAGAGGGGATGCCAGCAGGAATGTGGCCTTCCCACCAACCCCAGCAGGTGCTTCATTCACCTCCTCCTATCCTTCCCATGGCCCTGGGGCTTGGGACAGGGCTCCCAGCGTGATCTGGGCTTTTCTCTGCACACAGATTTGTAGTTCTGACCGCTCTGCTGTCTTGGATATGAGGACGTGGTGTTTCAAGTCAAATGTAAGTATGCCTGGGACACACTCCTCAATGCTGAGCCCCACCACTGTGTGGGTCTGCTGGCCAGGTGAAAGCCCCTTTCTCCTCGCTTCCCCTGCCATTTTTTTCTCTGCAGAGGGAGTACACACCCCTTGTTTGTGGGTGAGAGGGGCTTGTCACCAGGCCTCTGTGAATCAGTGTCAGGAGAGGTTTGCCCACGCTGCTCAGGGTCAATGGTGCCTTCTGTCCCCTGCCAGAGAGACGCCCAGTACCTTGAAGAGATCGTGTTACTGGATTGGTCTCTACCTGGCTGAGCTGCTGAGCAAGCAGCCATGCTAGCAGGTCATCCCCATGGTGGTCCTTGCTGAGGTGAGCCTGATGGCGAGCGCTGCCTCGCTGAGCTACCTCCCATCCCTCTGCCCTGGCGTAGCCACAGCTGCCAGGGGAGCCCGGTCGGTGGAGCTGGGGCAGAGAGTGGGCTCTGCTGCGTGCCCTTGGCTCCATGCTGCTGGGATGACACTTGTCCCCACCTGTGTCTCATACCCCTTGTGCTAGCTGTTGCTTTTCCATCCTGGCTTCTCAAGGGCTGAGGAATCAGAGGCTGCCAAGGTCTGGGGGACACAGTGGAGCAGGCGAGTGCCCTGTACCCTGTGCCCTGTGGTGCCGGGCAGGGATCCCAGGGACTCTCTGCAGCTCCTGCTGCCTTTTGGCTTGGCTGCCTGGGATGGTGCCCACACCCTGGGCTGCTGACTGCACCCGGCCCTTCATGGCGCTGGAGCCCTGCCAGCCAGGCATTAACCTAACACTGACAAATCCTTGATTAAACCATATCCCTAAGCATCTACATGACTCTTAAATACCTCCAGGGATGGGGACTCCACCACTGCCCTGGGCAAGCCGTTCCAGTGCAAACGTACTAAGGGTGCAGTGAATCTACTCATCCAGATCATTGATAAAAATGTGAACCAGGACTGGCCCCAGTACTGAGCCCTGGGGAACACCCCTTCTTACTGGCCACCAGCTGGATTTAACTCCACTCACCACCACTCTTTGCACCTGGCCATCCAGCCAGTTTTTTACACCCATTTACACCATAAGTATACAGTTTCTCCAGGAGAATTCTGCGGGAAGTGGTGTTAAAGACTTTACTAAAGTCCAGCTAGACAACATGCACAGCCTTTCCCTCATCCACTGAGCAGGTGACCATGTTGTAGAAGGAGATCAGGTTAGTCAGGCAGGACCTACCATTCATAAACGTATGCCGACTGGGCCTGATCATCTGGTAGTCCTGCATGTACTGCGTGATGGTACTCAGGATCATCTGGTCCATCAGCTTCCCTGGCACTGAAGTTGAACTGATAGACTTGTAGTTTACTGGATCCTCCTTCCAGCCCTTCTTGTAGATGGGTGTCACATTTGCTAACTTCCAAACTGCTGCGACCTCCACGGTCAGAGAGGAAAAAGGCCAAAAAAAGGGTTTATTTTGCTCTCTTCCATGCTCTTCCAATAGTGAACGTAGCTCCCAAACACATCTCATAGCAAACAGTGTAGGATGAACTAAGCAGGACTGCCCTGAAGAGAGCACCATTCCCCTTCAGTGGTACTTGAACCCCGCTGGTACCATTGAATGCTCCTCATACTGTCTGTCTGTCTTTGATCTCAACAGTTCTTGCATTAGAGCTTTTAAGAGGCAAGAAGAACACAATTAGAAAGTTAAGGTGAAAAGAAACTGTACCTTTTCAAATCATATAATTTCCATGTATTTCAATATAATTAAGTCAGGAAATGTTTTGTAACTGGGTCATACACGCTGTGAAGAAGAGCGCTAGTTTACACTGTCAATGTCTGTAAGGAAGTTGTGACTGGTGATCCAGTTTGTGATACTGTTCCCATATCAATATATGGTTTACTATCTTTTCCCGTTTTGCTTTTCAAAGGAACTGTTTCACCCTTGAGGATTTTGAAAGCTTTATTGAGCAAGAGAAGCCAGAAGCATAGACCTGAAATTTTTTATTCATTCTCCCAGAGATAATCAGAACATTTATATCTCTTAACATACATATGCAAAAGTATCTAAGTGTGTTCTTTGTAGTGGCCCAGAAGAGAGAAAAAAAAAAAAAAAGAAAAAGACGACAAGAGTTTACATGATTAGTGCACAGCTTCCTACTATTGATTAGATTAAGCTTCCAGTTTTAATTAAAAGGATCCACAAAAATCAGACTTTATGACCTGGTAAAAAGGAAATTGATATAACTACCTACCTGCTCTGTGGATATCTAACTTTAACATATAAAGTTTGCCTTAGTATATAATCTTTAAATGAAATGCACAGCTGTGATAAATCCTCATAAATAGTAAGGTCAGTGGAATTTTAATAACTTTATTTCATCTGAGCCACTTATAACTATTAAATCTACATGAAATAAAAAATTTCAGCACTAGCATTTTTTAACTCATAGCATTTAAATCCCTGAAAAATTAATAAAATTTATTAATAATTACCATCAACACTAACACAATTAGATCTTCCAAAAATGAACAAATGGTTGTTAAAATACAGATTAAGATGACTAATTAACAAAATGTTATTAAATATTCAATCCCTAAAATAGTTTGTGACTGTTTTCTCATTAGTGAAATTATATTTACAGATTTTGAAGTTAGGAAAAGAGATTTGAAGATATTATTGCAGACTGTCTAATAGGAAGCATCATGAATTAAAAGAAATATTTTAAGAGACCTTAGATTCAGTAAACTTCCTATGGAACTTAAGCTTGCCAAACAGATTTCTGATTTATTTTTTTTTATATAGTTTCCTTATGTGGGTCTTCCTGAATCAATGAAGAATTAGGATTTAGAAGTCACAAGAGATTCCAGGTTGGACCTCAAAGATCTGAAGTTCTCCAACAGGTTTGGGAATCCTTTGGAAGGGACTTAAAAAGACTTGAAAAGCTGAAAGGATACTGCATTGCAAACTGAAACTGTGGAATTCCCCTCATTCAGTAATAGGGGAAAAAATGCCTTCAAAACATCAAAGTTTTCAGTAACTTTTGGAATAACTCCTGCAATGGTACAAACAAACATTCAGAGATCCACTGAAATTGATCCAGCTCCAATGAGGTTGGGGTGAGGGCTGGCAGCTGTTTTATAAACATGTTATTTTCTTGGCACACAATACAATCTCTGACATGACCCTGTCTCAGACACAGTTCAGTCTAGAAGAGGCTGTGAAAACTTGGTTTCCTAACTACTGGAATTTCAGATATAGGGTATGTCAGTCTTATTTTGCTTGCTACAGCATGCCACACCAATGTTGTGGGCCATCAGAACAGAAACAGTGTGCAACATAGCTGCAAAACTACACAAACACGATGAACAAATGACTTAGTAAATCATAGGAGCTTTCTGGACTCAGCTCCTAGCTTTTTCCTCATCAAACCCACAGAACAAAATCATTGTTTGTTTACCACCTAAGGCCTTTCCTCTGCAGTCACAGTGACACTGTTACCTCTGTCAGGCTGCAAATGTAATGACCGCCACACTTTTTGGCAATCAGACATTTATTTTCTTAGGAATACTAGGAAGTTACAATGCTTTGACTAAAATCAGTACCCTGTGGAACCCCCAAGGGCCAAATCGTCCAACTTTGAACAATAAGCAAGTGACTCTGTAGAAAGAAGTCTCAAAGGGATTCATAGGAACTGAATCATTCTTCTGTCTGGGAACAGGGAAAGAATTCTTCCCCATTATTTTACACCTGGGAACACTTCGCTCACACAGATGATACAAAGCTAGCTTTCTTTATCAAAGTACAGCAGCAGATGAGAAGGTAAGCATAAGTCATTCAAGTTTTGGCATATTTCTATGGAATAAACACCTTGAGATTTTTTTTCTGACAGATGTCCAAATTGTTCTTCAAAAACTCCAGTGAAGTTCCCAGCAACCTGAAGTCACCAGTTCCAGGATTCCAGTACATCTTGCAACACAGGACTTTTTTGTAATATACAGCCTAAACATTCTTTAAACATATTAAATAATTTTATACTTCCTTCAGTGCATAGACAGAATAACTTAAAACTGTGTGTATAGTAAATTTATTTTGATTTTCTAATTCAACATTCATGTCTTGCAATTCAAGGCTGCTGTGTGGGAGAAAGTGGCGTCTTACACTCTCAGCCTTTACTTTGGGATCTCCAGGTTCAGCTCCTTCCCAGGCTGCTTGAAGCCTTTGTGGTGCAGCACCCCTAGCACTCACTGCATCACTTCAGCAGCCCACCTCTGGTCTACTTTCTCTTTCTTTCTTCCTTTCAGAAGACATTTTTCTCTCCTCATAATTATCTCTAATAATAATAAACGAACTCCTTTCTTCCAATCTTTTTAGTGACCCTCTTAGAAATCTCCTTCAGATCTTCTCCTCTTGGTCTGGATTATTGTTAAAGTGTGCTGCCCAGAGCTGAACAGAATCCACCTGAGGCATAACTGTTGCCAAATAGAGTGGAATAATTATCCTTTGGTTTTTTTCTTAATACAATACAGAATTGTTTGCCTCTTTTTATAACAGTGTTTTTGTAATGCTCTGGAACCTCTTCTTACTTTCCAGCAAATATAGCCTTCTTATACAGGTGCTTCAGCAGTTATTTTTCACATTATATTTATGAACTTAATTGATTCTCCTTTTTAAGTATAACATCGTTGCATTTGTCCTTTTAAAAAGAAAACTAGTTTAATCCTCTGTATTGGATCTGTCCCTGTTGGATATTTATTACTCACATAATTTAAGCATCTGGTCCCAATAAACTTAGAAAACCCACAGAATCACTCACCTCCACCGCTGAATCACACACCTCCACCGCCGAAACACTGAACCACAGAATGGTAGGAGTTGGAAGAGACCTTGAAAGATCATCTAGTTCAACTCCTCCTGCCAGAGCAGGATCACCTAGATGAGGACACACAAGAACACCTCCAAGTGGGCTTTCAATGTCTCCGGAGAAGGAGACTCCACAACCTCCCAGGGTAGCCTGTTCCAGTGCTCTGTCACCCTCACCATGAAGAAGTTTCTCCTTATGTTTACATAGAGCATCCTATGTTCCAGTTTGCACATGTTGTCCTTTGTCCTATCATTTGACATCACTGAGAAGAGCCTGGCTCCATCCTCCTGACACTCACCCTTTACAGATTTCTAAACATTAATGAGGTCATTCCTCAGTCTCTTCCAAGCTAAAGAGACCCAGCTCCCCCAGCCTTTCATCATAAGGGA
>WUAM01000359.1:35344334-35381702 GCA_024336885.1 Actenoides hombroni
GATACACAGCACAGCCTAAAAATATTGGGTGTTCTGATTTCATTTTTCCCTAAGGTGTCTGCCCAGCTCTTTGGCAATCAGTGAGTAGAAGACCATGCGTGAGTTGTGACTTCTGACTATAAAACACAAGAAACCATTTTCAGTCAAAAACACAGCCTGTGCACATACAGAGTAAAAACATTGCCAGTCCACTAAGTATTCTTGTCTCGGGAGTTTCCAGCAAGGAGTCTGGCTTCTGCCAGAGCAAGTTAGGAATTCTTAAGGAGACTCAAATGAGGAGTGAGCTGTGGGTTCTATTTTGTCTTCCTTCCCTGTCTTGCCTTCTACCTCCAGGAGATAGAATTTCTGTCTTCAGGAGTCTCCTCAATGTGCATTTACCATGTGATGGGGCACATTGGCAGAGAGCATGGACAGGAGAGGACTACTGGTACTCCAGAATCACAGGATCATAGAACTGTGAGGGTTGGAAGGGACCTTAAAGATCATGGATATCACCAAGTTTCAGTAATAGCCACTATGTCCTGGCTTTCCAGCAGCACCGTGGCCCTTAATTCATCCTGTGTATTGCCCAAGCTGCGTGCATTTGCATAGAGGCCCTTCAGCTGGGCTGGCTGGATCACCCTCTTGTGCCAATCCCCTTTGACTCCTATGGGGTGTCCCAGTGCATCCTCACTGCCTTTCCTCAGGGTAACAAGGTTGAGAGCCCTTACTAGGATTCCATTCCTCAACCCCTGATGTTCTGCCCCACTGTACATCACAAGCAATTGAAAATGTAAGATTAGTGACCCCCTCCCCCTTCAGATCTAGTTTAAAGCCCTATTAATGAGCCCTGTCAACTCCTGTCCCAGAATCCTTTTCTCCCTCTGGGACAAGTGCATCCCTTTAGGTGCTCGCAGCTCCAATGCTTTGTATACTGAGCCATGATCATAAAAACCAAAGTCCTGTAGACGACACCAGTCCCGGAGTCATGAATTGACCTGTTGGCTCTTCCTATATATTCCCTCATCCATAGCCGATGTCAGAGGGATGGAGGAGAGCACAACTTGAGCTCCTGATCCCTTTACCAGCTGCCCCAAAGCCCTGAAATCTCTTTTAATTGATTGTGAGCCTCTGATTGCTACATCCTCACTTCCCACCTGAAAGACCTGAAGTGGGCAGTGACAATGTAGCAATTATTAACGCTTAACTAAAATTTTAACAGGAAAGATTTTTTGCCTCCATCAGTGTCACTTTACCTGAGGCACTGAAAACAAGTGGTCTTGTTCGTGAGTACTGGAACAATTATTCCAGTGTTTTTAGGGAATGTTTAAAGGGGAAAATAAGTATATTTGGGAATAACTTTAGTCCAGGGTTAAGTTGTTTGCATGAGTTTCAAAAATAATGCTCATTTGATACCAATATGCAGCAAACCAAATGCAGGCCTTAAACACAACTGTTGGACTTACATTTCTAGTTGAAGGGGTGTCTCTTATCTTCTTGGGGGTGGAGGCAATTTGTAGAAATATTTTGTAGAATTTCACAGTTTAAAACTTGAAATGCAGTGTGCTTGCACATATCCATCTTGCAATCTCTGGTATTTTTACATACAGAATTCAAGTAGTTTAAATGGAAATGGACCCCTACAAAAGAGGATCCAAGTACCGTTAGCGTCACCCTAAGAGACAAAGACAAACCAAGAAGATGAAAAGAACCTGAACTCCTTTCAAAAGAAAGTCCGTTGTACATGAAAGGGTGTCCTGAGAGCAAAGAGAAATTAAGGCAAACTTCCTCTGTGAAGTCTGACATGGAATGTAGTTCTAAAAAATTTGCATCACTAGATATTACAGATAAATGCCAAGATACAAAGGGCGTTTCGAATAACTATGCAGAGGTACCACATGTTAATGACTCTACTATTAGAAAGCTGGATGAAGTTTTGGAGAGTCAATTTGCTAGAGAAAATGAGGGACTGAGTAATAAGAAAGAAGATAAACAGAGGAAAAATATATAAGAATCAAATACATGACTATAAAAAAGGTGACAAAGAGCACTACCAAAAGAAGAGAGAAAACTCAGGCACTGAACAGAAGGAGAAGCAAACCAGAAGTAAACCAGATGATCATTCCTACAAGAGGAGGTGCTGTCATAGTGTGGAAACAAACAAGCAAAATCGTTATAAGCTGGAGTATCACAAGGAAAGCAAGTACAGATCTTCCCATAAGGAAAGAAAGAGTCCAAATAATGGCAAAAGCTCCAGAAAATCCCTTCGTTATAGATCCCGAAGCAGAGAAAGGCCAGAACAAGACAGGAATAGGTACTGTCCTTACAAAGGAGAGAGAACTTGGAGCAGAGAAAGATACCATCAAGGTGAACCACAGAGATGGGAAAAATGCAGATACTACAATGATTATTACTCCTCTCACGCAACAAGAGATGGTAGCGAGAGAAAGTCTTCTCAGTGTGAAAAATACTTTGACAAATCGAGTCAAGCTTCCAGCAGGTCACATAAGGATGATCATTGCAAAAGCAGATGGCCTCACAATGCACCCTCTGATGTACATCACTCAGCAGCAATCCAAAATATGGTCTCATGAAAAGTATGCACTTCCACCTGCATCAGCACGGTCACATGTCAAGGACTCTTCCTGGGAAAATGAAAAAGAAAAACTAAGAAATGGCAAGAGAAAATATACCCACCCAGAAGACAGCAGGAGCGAAAGTAAAAATAAATGCTGAAGGACATGTGACCAAAGAATGAAAAACTATAAAAAGGTCAAGAAGTAAAAGAAGTCTAAAGATAAACATTGAGAGAAGGATTAAAAGTAAGCAAGGGTTTGGGCATAAGGATCAGTTTTTTCCTAGTTCTTTTCTGGGTGTTTCTCATGTCTGCCTTTTTTCCATTGTTTCCAAGTTATTTGTATAGCACAATCTGATCATGTCATTAGGTCAGTGAAGGGAAGATGGATGGGAAAGAGAGTGCTGAACTGTTAGAAGACTAGATCTGTAGCACGTAGTCAGAGTCACATCTGCACACCGTTCTTGATTAGGTCGCAACAAGATTTTATTTTAGTCCCACATATTCTACAACTAACCCTTCTAGACGATTGGTGTACAAACCAGGACCTGTTGTCCCTCAGTCCAAGGGCTTAAGTTTGCTGCATCTAACCTAAGGGAGATGTTCAAAAATTAGCACAAAATAGCTGACATGCTGCGAGTCATCAGCTGGGGTAAAATAAGTAACGTTTCATGTACGCTTCAAATGCCACATCTGTTTTTCTTATTTTAACTGGCATGTTGCCTCCAGACATTGTGAGCTGGATGTCTCTGCCATTGTCCAAGTGGAGCACAATCACAAAGATGAGGAAAAGAAGAAAAAGAAGATGCCAGACATCAGGAAACTGGGACTTCTTGGAACATTTAGATCCTCATTTCGAGAAGAAAATGCATAAGGAGGAGGAAGAATACAGTTCTCCAGGCAGCTACTTCAGTGAGCTGTACAGAGACCAGGGCAGTGAACAACCTGCGAGGAAGGGAAGCCTTCCAGTGCAGGTGAAAGCAAGAAATACAGCTCCATCCCTTCCAGCGAGGATGTTAAAGGTAAGGGGCCACAGCATGTTTGCAGGACTCCTGTTTATTCACATAAGGACCAGTTTAAATTAGAGCTGAGGAAACAGCTCTTTCCCAATTTTTAACAGGGAAAAAAACCCAGTCAGTTTGGTGCTTCTTATAAAAAGCCTGAAGATAGACTTGAGTGCCTGCCTGAATTTATACTGAACTCTCTGCTCTTGCTTGTCATAGCTCTGACTTGGGCTCTCAGTGGGAAATACAGTTTCAATTAACTATCCCTAGAAGTACGCAGTGAAGAAGTTTGCACACTGCAACAAACTCAGTTGATCTGTAATCAATTTCCCATTCTGTTTTTCTGAACAAAAGTGTTTATTGTAAAATTAAAGCCTTCTAAAATGCCCATTATCTGACACAAAGCCAGTCCCAGTTATTCGGATGTTTTAAGAAACAATGCCCCCCAGCCATCTATTTTACAGATAACTGCAGTGCTCCCTGAAGAAGGCAGCTCACTATCCAAGAGCAAGTTTTATTTTTACATTTTCTACATTTTCTAGCTACCCACAACTTAAGAATTGGGCTACTAGTCAGTGATGATCCCGTTCATTCATAGCCCAGTGTAGAAAATGTTATTCTGGCACAGGAAACAAAGGAATTAATCTTCCTGCATTACAGCTGAATGCATTTCACAGCTGGGGGAGGTTTAATCTGGGAAGAGATTTTAATATTCAAAAATGTCATGTGGTTTCCACACTGAGGTCAGTAGCTTCTCGCACTGAGGAGTTTGCCTAATGCAAAGAGGAAGCGCAGGAGTGGAAAAATGACAACTGTATTTTATGACACAGACAACCAAAACTTCTGTTCTGAAAATGCAGTATGGAGGGAAGGTGGATGGTTCACACGTTATTCTTGTCATCTTTAATTTTACATTTCTCTCTTTAACAAGGAAAACTGAAGGAGGACTGAACTGAGGTCTTTCAAATACTAGGGCTGTAAAAATAATCCTTCTTGCACTAAAAATGTCTCTGTTCTAGCGGATAAATCAGTACCCAAACAGAAAAAAAAATGCATTTGCTCTAATACTCGTTTGGGTTTAGTGACTTCTTCGGCCAACAGATGCTAAACTCGTTTTTCTCTAAACCAGTGAGAAGTGTGGTAAGAAAGTGAATGTCTTGCATCTCATTACACAAGTCAGGGGCGTGCCGATTACTGGGCTCTAGGTGAAAGAGATGTTCACTGATTAATACGACAACAGTAGCCCACTTTGATACACTGCTTGCAACATGAATGGGATAGGAGGTCTGTGAAAAACATTTTTTTAAGTCTTGAGAACTTTAGAAGTTCCTTGAGGCTTCCGGGTTTTTTTTGTGGGTAAGATCTGGTCAGCTTAACCACA
Source organism: Actenoides hombroni (assembly GCA_024336885.1). Taxonomy (NCBI): domain Eukaryota; kingdom Metazoa; phylum Chordata; class Aves; order Coraciiformes; family Alcedinidae; genus Actenoides; species Actenoides hombroni. The sequence continues at coordinate 35,349,274 of WUAM01000359.1, forward strand.
AGATTCTTAGTAAGACAAGGATGCAGTGCTGTCTAGGCAGAAGGTCTAGCTAAATGAAATTTCCCTGAGGTCTCCTGTTTGCTACTCAAGCAGTTACCTCTGTCCTAATACTCTGTACAGTTCAGCAACCTCAGCACAGAACTGAAACGCCATCAGTTTAAACACGAGGGAGGCACCTTCTTGAGTCAGCTGGATACTGTTCATCCGAATAATCTGTCTGGTTTATACAAGCAGTGTTGTTCAGAGATGCCTAAAGTTTGATCTTCATTTTTTTTAAAGATGAAAAGCGCTTGCCCCACCATAAATATACAGCACGTGCAATTTATATAGTATGTAAATACAGCAAAGTTAAAATGGATTTTTACTTGAGTTTTACATGAGTTCTTTCTTTATCATGCACCACGTCCTGTGAATCGACCACTTCCCAGGGATTTGATACTCCAGAAACAGGCTCTTCCTTGCAGTGGCAGGTGAGCAGATGCTTCTCTGGGTGTGACCCACGGAAGAGAAGCCATTTGGGACTTCAGCTGCTTAAACAAGAATGCAGGCGGCTTTCTCCTTTCACGTTAAAAGCTTCCAGGCTTCAGGCAATAGGCTGGAAGCTCAGGATTAGCTTTCTACCGTGTGTGCCATTAAGGAAAAAACAAAAAGGAGCAAGGTTCTTGTTTTATGACATACTTAAAAGTAATAACGTGGTAGACAGAGAACACCATAAAGCTAAACCGCAAGTGTACCCTGCATAATGCTCCTATGGCAACAGTTACCTGAAGTTACTTACACGAAGCACCGTGACAAAGAAATCACCTACCTTTTCTGTGTCTAGCTTTTCTTTTTTTTCTTCCTCTCTTTTATCCTCTGGCTCCAAGCTTTGGCGCCTTGTCTTTTGCCTGATGAATAACTCCAACATAACTGTATAAAAGGAGTTTGAATGTTGACCGCTGCACCTCTGTTGAGAGCTTCGGGAGCAACAACCGCCAGAACCAGCTAACAAGTAGTAGATGGAGGGAGGGCAGCTGCTGACATCTGGGTATCCAACGGTGATGCGCTCGCTATTCGCTGGTGCTGCGGATAGTAGGGGAACCTGTATTAAATATATCTCAGCTCTTCTATGCGGTTGACTTCACAGCCTACCCCGCCGGGGCACCGGCCGGGCTCTGGGCCGCTTCCCACACGGCTGGAGGGCAGCAGGGGGGGCTGGGACACGCGGGCGGGGCGGTGTCCGTCGCGATGCCTCCGCCGTCAGGCGCCGGGGTCCCGACACCGCCCACTCGCCACCTCCCCCTTGCCCCTTCTTCGCTTTCTTCCTCTCCCTCCTCCTTCTGCCGGCGGGGGACTCGGCGCTGCATCCCCGCGTCACGGTGCGGGCGGGAGGGCGCCCGGGAACCCCTTTCGCCGAGTCCCGCGCCGTGAGAGCCGCCGCTCCCCGCGAGGAGAGGCGAGGCGGTGGCTCCCGCCCGGCGGCTCTAGCTGACCCCGCCTCAGGCCCCCCTGTACCCGCTGGCCTCGAGTCCCGGCTCGGGCGGGCCCCCGCGCCTTGCCGTGGGCACGAAGTCGCCGTTGGCCGATGCTCTGCCGCGGTCCTGCCTCCGGACGATGGGTAAAGGCGCGGGCTCGGGCCCGCAAAGGTGAAGGCGGAGCGGGGCGGGCGGGCGCTGAGACGTCGCTGGGCCCGCCCCCAGCTGGGCGGGGAGCCGCGGGGCTGGGGGACGGGTTGGCCGCTGCAGGGCCGGGACCGGGGCGGTGGGTCTGCCAGAGGGAGAAGGTAGAGGCGAGGCGGGGGCTCCCTCATAACCGTTCCTCGGCCCCTCTCGCCTGCGTGTCGGGGTCGGGTTTCGTTCGGGCCGTGTTCGAGCTCTTGCCGAGGGCGGCGATGCTGCGGATGGGCTGTGCCCTGCACTGAGAGCACCATTTTATCGTGGCGGGTCTCAGCGCTTTCAGGGGCCAAAACCCGCCAGGAAGGCAGAGCAGGGGGTGACGAGGCGGTGCTTCAAGGCCAGCACTGGCACTAAACGGGCGTCGGAGGCGGAGGGTTTGATTTTAAACAGGAGTACGATGACGGTTCGGAGCCCGCCCGAACAAGCCATGGGCCTGGAGGAGAAGCTGAGGTGGGCACCGGGGCTGCCCTCGCTGCTCCGGCTTCCGGACGCCCGCGGTCTCCCAACCCGGTGCTGCCCCGAGAAACGCCGGCGCCAAGGAACTCGCTGCTGGCCCCGGGACACCGGGGCAAGGAACATCCAAAGTTCCTCTGTGCTTCACGTGCTTAACGGGCTTCCAAGTGAGGGTAAAGTGATAATCCGTTTCGCCTTTCCTGGCTTGGTGGCTCGGGTTTTGTTTTAACGAAAGTTTCGTTGTTTAACGTGGCGTGTGAATGTTGGGGGTGTTCCTTAATTTCCTTTCTTGTTTTTTGCTTATAGTAGCGTTGCAAAAAGTGTTTAGATCTGACTTGTAACTGATGTGTTTTGTGGTGAGACTGCTGAAAAAAATATAAACTGGGCTGATGCAAAACTCCAAATGGGAGGAAAGTAACTGTCCATTTTACTTTTCAGAATGCTACTGGGAGAAATCCGTTAGAACATATGTGTGGGGAAATAATTGTCAATATGCAATGTAAATGTACGCTTGGCGGTGGTGCAGGAGCGGAATCCGTATGTATATTGAACCACACGCGGGAGAGGGGAACTATCAGTCTTTGGTTTTGTACTCCTTTGTCAAAGAGGTGTTCTGTCCAAATTAAAAAATTCCACTGACATGTGCTGGAAAAGTGGTGGTTCTGATTTACTTTTACCAGCGTTGCTGTTTGCTGTTGTATAGTGCTTGAACTCTGGTCATGTGTCACTCAGTTGTCAACAATAAATGGAAAAATCCCAGAGGCTTACCTTGGTCAGTAGAACACTCACGCGTCTGCCTTTCAGTGCAGTCTTGATTCTGGTTTTTGTCCTGCAAATATGTTTTCAATACATCATTGAAACACTTTCCCTATTTTTTTTCCCGTATTCCTCACTCAGCAAAACTGTATCTCTGATTGTGAAAGATACCACACATCCTCTGTTTCTGATTCCTCATTGAAACGCTATCCCTAGAATTACACAGTGAAGATGTTTGCACGCTAGCAAGACAGAAGAATTATAGGCAGCATGTGTATGAGTGATAATGGCTCTTTTTTCCCAAGTCTGCTACCATCCTGTCAATGCTCAAATGCATGGCTCCTGGCAGGGAGTACTGCCTGATCTTTGTAGCTCTGGACTGGGGCAGTTATAGACACCTCTCAGAAACTGGCAGTTTTAGGCTCATCTTTGTCAGACCCTAAAGCACTGGTATTAGCAGCACCAATCTGTCCTTTGGCACAGGTCAGTTTCTTCCTTCCAGGGAGACAGGAAGCGATTTTTGTTGTGGCACATTCTCTTAATATTTCATTGATTCCTGTGAATTTATTTTTCCAGCAACAAGGTTTTATATTCAGGTCCTCAGCAGTTTTTCTACTGATTACTGACATCTGTGCTCCTGTATCTATTAAGAAACGTACACAACTTCTCCATGTCCCTACTGGAATAGAAATAGTGGGCTCAGGACATTTGCTAGAGTGCCATTGTAGTGCTGATAGCCACCAAGGAGGGTTAGTCGCTGCCTTCCTCAGGAATGCAAGTGTTTCTGTCAGCTTGTTTAGATCAGTCAAGTCCGGCTGTGGGGCTGAAGATACAGTCCTGGCAGGAGCATGTTTGTGCCCAGACAAATGGCCTGGTGTGTCTCGGTCTGACTTTTAATAATTGTGCTAAAGTCCTGGAGGTTAGCTGTGGTCATACCATGTGTAAGTTGGTGTGGTGCTCCCAAAGCAAAAGCTTTGTGCCACAGGCCATTTCATTCTGAATCAAACTGTGGCTTAGGTTCTGGCCTGCTTGTGACAGTATTGGTTTGATGGACAGAGCTCGGAGGTTTGGGTGGCTTCCTGGGGGTTGCTTCAACCCATCCCATATACTGTTCGTAATTCACTATTACCTGGACAAATTCTCTCCATGTAGGAACGTGAATTTGCTCTTTAGGTGGTTGTGCTACTATTGCAGCAGCATTCAGAACATAATTCATGTGTATGCAATCTCAGGCATTCACTACATACATTTTTAGGCTATCTGGAAGGCCATGAATGAGATAAATTAATCTGGCTGGATCAATAGGAGCTAGCATTGGGGATTGCCTTAATACACCTCTCTTGTACACTGCTTGTAAGCAAGCTGCCTTTTGCACAGAGGGTGACAGATCTGAGAATCCTGAGGTCTTAATGGTAAAAGGGTCTCCTCTCTCCTGTGGGTCTATGCCCCCATCCGATAAGCAGCTCAGGTAGTCAATGAATAATTGTGGTCACCCAGTGTAGTCACCTTCTGTCTCTTCCTCACTCAGCAAAACTCTTGTCTCCACCTGTGAAAGAAACTTGCCACACATACTCTGTTTCTGATTCCTCTGGACGCGTGGAATATTTTTCCTGCAATTTAGCTAGATCCGAAGGGGACCGGGGAATGGTACAGACAGTAATGTGAGCTTCTCTGTCCCCCTCATCAGCAGTTTCAGTTTCAATTAATGGTCAAACCTGCACTGGCTTGGTGGTAAGGTCATGGTCTTCCTCTAGGTCATTGTCATCATACCAAATCTCTCCGTCCCATGTTTTGGGATCCTCACAACATACCACCTTATGGATGTACTGGACCGAATTAAAAAGTGATCTGTGAGGGTTTCAAACAAGTAATTTATCTATTTTTTCCTGCAGATGATTCTCTCATCTCTCAGCCGCAGACAGTAGTTTTCTAACTGCTCATTTTTATGTAAAAGAGCATTTACTTGTGTTTTCATTTTCCCTCGTGTCTCCTTCTCAAAAGCCAGAGATGTTTTAAGTACCTCATTCTTTGACTTTAGATTTATATGTTCTACATTTGCAATCTTTGCAGGGGGTGGGGAGCTGTTGATATCTTTTTGTCTGCAAGATAAGCCCCCTAAACTGCACAGATAAATCCTTCACCTTTTCCGTTTCCCTTTTTTATTAGCTTTTGACTCCTACATTGCTCAATTCCTCTACTACCTTATCCTCATATCTCCAAAATTTCTGGGCCCGTTCTATCCCTGCCTGGGATTGTGCACACTTACCAAATTTATCACTGCATGCACCATTAAATTGGTGTAGTCATCGGGATTACCATGGATAAACTGCTGCAGAAACTAAGAGAGGAATCCCCTTGTGTCCTAGCTAGTCCTCAGAGATTAGAGGAGCTAGGGGTGGCTGGACCTACCTCTTAGTAGGTACACCAGTTTAAGTGTTTGTGGCTATAGGTCTGACACCAGATGTATGAACAGCCTGTCTGCTGTAGGTCTGTTTGCATTCAGAAGAAGCAGTCGGATGCACGAATAGTACGGTTTATTTACACTTGCAACAGATACAGATTCTTTAAGATTGCCAGTGATAAATGCACTAGGCTGCAGAATTGCTACATACAGCTCAAAGACACACAACTGTAATCATAATTGGGATCTCCCGGGGAAAACACTCAGTGTAGCTGAGGTTGCAAATCTTACCAAAAGGCATCCCTCCTGGGGAAGGTGAGCGGAACAAACCAGTTATCTGTCCCTACAACTTGGTGTCGAATACTCATCCCACAAATTAGGGCTGAAATAGGGATGATATTTATACCTTGTTCACTACTGTGAGCAAAGTGTGAGGGTGGGACAGTGGTTAGCCTTAGCTGTGGCATAAAACATTTATGGCTTCCTTGGTAGCTTCTGCAAGAAGCAGATACCTGCTGTGATAAGCATGAGAATGGCATAGACAGCCTTCACTACATTCCCCACTCCTCCTCAGTGCCTTGAGAACACAGACATCAGATCTTCACTCAGCCTCCATGTCTACTGTAGTCACCAGATGTTTATCAGCAGTGTTGAGCTCTGCAGTTTCAATTGTTTTGTACTTTCAACAAACAGCATGAGAAAAGAGCCAGGGAAGAAAATAGGTGTGAGTCCAACAGAGAGATATAACAGTTCACACAACAGATGTCTGAACCCCCACAGAGTCACACATTGATTTGAGGATAGCTCCAGACATGTTCTTTACCTGGGTTCTCTATCCCATCAAGCCTCCATTTCTTCATCTTCTGGGGTTCTCCCCTTTGCCCCAAGGGCTCAGGCTGCCATCTCCCCACAAGGCACAATCCCATGTAGCTCCCTCTGGAGTTTCCTGATGGTGATCCTTCTCACAGGACCCTTCTCTCCCCAGGCTCCAGAGGGGAATGGGACGATGAACTTCATTTTGCCCTTCTGAGTAACTGCATAGTAGGAACCTTTCCCAGAAACTGGGATGTGCTCCATTCACCTTCCTTTCCTGAAAACAAGAAAGCCAGCTCTGCAACAGTGCTAAACCCAACATGAACACTGCTTGTGGCATCACACAAGAGCCATGGGGCACATAAGAGATGTGGAGGTTTGCATGCCCTAGGAGAGGCAGGAGTAGCAGACACTGAAGAAAAGGGACTCATGTGGATGAAATTCAGGAATGGAGGGAAGCTCACACATTGCTTTGCTCTGCGTGGGAAGATGGGTCAAACTGGGGTGCTCTAGAGCCAGAACCTCTGACGAGAAACACAGGCTGAGCTCACAAACCATCCAAAGAGGAGTAAGAAGGCATCAGAATTGTGTGTGCATGTGCTGAATTTGGAGCTTTGGAGCCCTCAACACAAGAAGGAGGACGTGGACCTGATGGAGCAGGTCCAGAGGAAGTTCACAAAAATGATCAGCAGGCTGGAGCACCACTCCTGTGAAGACAGTCTGAGAGAGTTGGGGTTGTTCAGCCTGGGGAAGAGAAGGCTCTGGGGAGACCTTACAGTGGCCTTCCAGTACCTGAAGGGGGCTACAAGAAAGCTGGAGGGGGACTGTTTCCAAAGGCATGTAGTGATAAGATGAGGGGCAATGGTTTTAAACTAGAGAAGGGTAGATTTAGATTGGACATTAGGAAGAAGTTCTTTACTGTGAGGGTAATCATATCTTGGGCTGCATCAAAAGAAACATGACCAGTGGGTCAAGGGAGGTGATTCTGCCCCTTTGTTCTCATAAGACCCCACCTGGAGTAGTGCATCCAGCTCTGGAGCCCTCAACACAAGAAGGACATGGATCTACTGGAGCAGGTCAAGAGGATGGCTATGAAGACGATCAGAGGGCTGGAACACCTCTCCTAGGAGGACAGTCTGAAGGAGTTGGGGTTGTTCAACCTGGAGAAGAGAAGGCTCTGGGGACACCTCATTGTAGCCTATCAGTATCTGAAGGGGGACTACAAGAAAGCTGGGGAGGGACATTTTACAGAGGCCTGTAGTGACAGGACGAGGGATAATGGTTTGAAACTGGAAGAGGGTAGATTCAGATTGGGAATAAGAAGGAAATTCTTCACTCTGAGGGTGGTGAGACACTGAAACATGTTGCCCAGGGAAGTTGTGGATGCTCCATCACTGGATGTTTTCAAATACAGGTTGGATGGGACCTTGAGCAACTTGGTGTAGTGGAAGGTGTCCCTGCCCATGGCAGGGGGCTTGGAATTAGATGATCTTTAAGGTCCCTTCCAACCCAAACCATTCTATGATTTTAGGATGGTGGAACACTGGAACAGGTTGCCCAGGGAGGTGGTGGAGGCCCCATACCTGGAGACATTCAAGGTCAGTCTTGATGGGGTTCTGAGCAACCTGATCTAGTTGAAGATGTCCTTGCTTACTGCAGGAGGGTTGGACTAGATGACCTTTAGAGGTCACTTCCAACCTAATGCATTCTATGAATTTATCCCCTTCTACAGTACATGGCAGTTCTGATTGGGCAGGGCCAGCTCAGATCCTCCTGTGTTAACTAACCAAGGGGCTTTTTGCTAAATACACGTCCGGGTGTTTGAAGGTCACCAAAATAGTAACTAGCAGATCCCCAACAAAGCAGAAGTGACAGCCTGTCCACATGGCAACAGAGCAAGCAGTTCACGGTGAGACGGTGCTGTCGGCACAGCAGGAAAACACAGGGTCTGAGCACATGTGCAAGGACTTGGGTTGGCAGAAGCCATTGTCTGAGGGTCCACAGAGCCCACCCTGCCCTTCAGCAAAAGCAGAAATTCACCACTTTTTCTCCTTCACTCTGCGTCTCTCCTCTCTGACAAGCTCCCCTTCCACACTAAGCAAGCACGCTTCGAGCCACTTGTCTGAGGATCTCCCCCATCACTTCAGTCACAAGTTTCTCCACGGTGGCCTCCAAGGTGCTGTGCAGAAACAGCAACTCTCTTTACAAAGCCAGAAAGTTTCCATTCAAAGCCCCACCTCTGTGGTTTTCTCAAGCACAGTCTTGCTTCATTGTGGTGGGCAGACTCCAGCCACCAACCCGGGACCCACACTGCTACTGGCTCAGCCCCCTCCCCTCATTGGGACAGAGAAGAAAATAGGAAGAACAAAAACAAGAAAACTCATGGATGGAGACAAAGACACTGGTGAAGGGCAAAAAAACCCAACATTCCCCCCCCCGACCTCCCAAGCAAAGCACAGGCACCTCCCACAGACAGACCAATGCCCAAACAATCTCCAACCCATAGACACCCTGGAAGCCAGAACTCCAATCCAGTTTTAGTGCTGAGTGTGACATCCCTTGGTATGGACTCTGGTCAGTCCAGGCCTTCCATTAAAATGATCACAAAAGGAATTTACCCTGTAAGAAACCCCTAAGTCTAAGTCAGGTTAAACACTGAAGTACCAAAACCTAAGAGAACACAGCTGTGAGATACTTCATATTCAGTCTCGTGTAGCTAGATGTCCTTGTCGCCCTGTGTTTGCCTTTCCTTCCTTTACCTTTGGATGCTAGGTCAAGAGGGAATGACCTGAATGGAATCACTGTTTCCCAAGCCCATGCCTGAGATCAACTGAGGTGCAGTGCCTGGTCTCTGTGACATCCATCCTCAGTAGCATGAGCTGCTTATCCCAGTAGCAGAGTATTTCCAGTCAGCTGTGACCCTGTAACAATGGAAGACATTGCAGCAAAGCAGAAGCAACTGGGGTATAGGGGAGAAGAGGAAGAAGAGAGAATCACTGTCTGTGAGTGCATCAGGAGAGTAAATCCACAGGAGAACCACAAACCCTGTCAACAGTGGGGATCTGTAGTTCCTCCCGCTGGAGGCAAAGGAAGCGAACTCATGTTTTTTAACAGGTCTGTTGCTCTGTTTGTAGGAGTTACACCATAATCTTTGCCAGTGACAGCAGGAAACAAATAAGACATAGAGGTGTCTCCATGTTTAGCCCTACAGTTAACTCATGGCAACTGTCAGAAGCCTGTCAATGAGGGAGGTCTAGAGAAAAATCAGGAGTGATGCCCTCAAGTATTCCTAACACACCTTCTCCATCAGACACAGGTAGGAAGAAGTACCAGTGTAACGCGATGTAAGGGCAGATGCAGTGATTCCTGTCAAAGTCGGTCTGGTTTAGCGTGTGAAATCCAAGAGTGGCTAAAATCAGATGTCTGGGGAGAAGCATAAGAAGAGTGCAGGTGTGTGTAATACTTCCCCAGCACGCTGTCACGCCTTCAGATCTGTGAGCCAAATGTGGGTTTCCTAAAAATTCTTACTTAAGCCTAAAATTCTTACTCTTGCTGCAAAACCGGTTCTTGTCTGTTCAGCATGCCTGGGTGCCTCGAGAGGTCCTGTTTTCCTGTTGCCAGAGATAGCCACTCCCTACAAGGCTAAAGGTGACGACAGTGGATGAAGAGGCGCGATTTCCTTCTTGCTTCTTAAATCCACCAGATCCCAAGGCAGGGCAATCCTTTATCTTTGCAGTGACAATACAGGTATTTACAAACATACGTGTGTACACAGTGATGCACGTACACGTGCCCACAGCCCCTTTCATCTGGCAGTCTGCGTGAAAGCATCTGTTGCCCTGGCATTCTGTATTTGCCGGTGTTCTACCACTGCCTGCTGCTTTCAGAGTATGGTGGAAGAAGACACGTCCGTCGATGATCGAATAAGAACTGAAGTTCTGTGAGATGCAAGAATATCCACTGAGTACTACAATGGGTTTTCTCTCCACCGTCAAGGACAAACATCATGTGTTTTCTGTCTGCTCCTGCTCCTTTCCGCAGAGGAAGTTTTAAAGGCAGAGCGAAAGCCAAAGCACACCTGCGACTGTGTCCTCTGCACAGCCATCGCAGGAGCCTGCTGCGTTGTTTTGGGGTTTTTATTTCTTCAGTATGTTCTTGCTTAACCATCAAGTTCCCCGGCTGCCAGCACAGCCTTTCTGGCACAAGGTGGAGCCAGATCTCCAGATCTATGCTGGACCACAGCAGCTTTCTTCTGCGGCCAGCACTGGAGTAGGGTTTGTGCATACATGTAAAACCTTTCGAAACAACCTTGATCGTCTTGAAATTATGATAGTGTCTATCAATTACTGTCACCAGACATGGATGGCTGCTGAGAGAGCTGGGCAGTGAGGCAGGGGAGAGTCTCCCTCTTTTGATGGACAGTGTCCTGTGGGGAAGGAAAGGAGTAAAGCTTAACGTCTACCAGGCATTTCTATGGCTCTGCTGTGTGGTCTTGTAAAGCCTGGTGTTTCTTTTGAGATGTGATTAGTAGAAAGTCCCCATGCATTCATTTCTCCCCGCTATAAAGTTGAACCCAGAATGTTGCACCTCTTGCCTCCAGAACCATGGTGGCTGGCTTCTAGCATCCATCTCAGTTCCCACTGCCCTTGCAAAGTGAGTGCACTATGGACTGGCTGTGCTGCTCTGTCACTGTCTCTGGCCATTCCAGCATTTTCACATGACAGCCATTTTACATCATAGTGGCAGGGCCAGCTTCCACATTCCTGGGGCAGACAGCCAAGAGGGATGCATCATCTGGCTCCCCTCTGTGTTTCTCTCCAGGCTTCCTTCCTGGAGCAGTCCCACATCCACCAAACAGGTCACTGCAGACCACAGGGACCTCTTGGCTGTAGCAATGGGGCTTGGGAGGTGGCAAAGCCATGGCTGAGATGTAGCTGTTCGTACCAGACTCAGCTGATGGAGCATTTCTCTCTTGACTCTGAATTGTTGTTAGGGTCTGTTGGCATTTTTGGACTGAAGGGATGGAAGGGAATGTCTGTATCATGGTGAGGCAAAAGCTTTTCATCTCCCTTCCTCTTGCTCTTGCAGGTTGGAAGAGCATCTGATGCGTGTGGCAGGGCAATGGTGTGTGGGTATGTGCAGCTCCTGAAGGATTTCCTTAGCAATCTGGAAAATCTCATCCTCCAGGAAGAGGTCCATGATGTGACCACAAACTTCTGAACACTGGGCAACACAGGTTTGCTGGTCTCTTTTCAAAGGCACATCTAGTTAAAAATGACACAAACTAAGCCCTCTAGTGAGGTGGATGCTGTAGGAAATGCCAACACAAATAGCTGAGGTGCACACAGGGAAGACATTTAGCAAAGGGGAGGGATTTTCCACACTTCTACTCTATGCCCCTTCCAAATAAGGCCTGTAATCAATTAGAAGTCATTCCAGTTTTACACTGATCTGGATTTTCAAAGAAGGGTCTACAAGAGAGCCCACAATTGAGCCATAAGGTGGTCGGAAGAAAAACAAGCCCACAGGGCAGCCTTGTCCTAGACAAAGCCCACTGTACGATAAGGTACACTGACTCTTAGCTCTTTAGAAGAGTTTCTTGAAGATGACCTTGGAGAAGGCCAAGCAAGAAGCCCGCCACTCTTGGTAGCACCTGGTACCCGTGGTGGGGCTTACAAAGCCTTACATTGTCAAAGAGCAGCAGGAGCCTCTCAACCAGCTGCAGAGCCATGAGGTTGACAGTTGGGCTGTCCATGGCCCAAAGCACCTTCCTGATGACAAAGAGGGTCAGCCTGACCCTCTGCATCCCACCACCTGCCCATCTGCATCCTAAAGAAGCATTATGAGGCTTTCCAGCAGGAACTGCATTCTCCTGGCCTGTGTGGAAGACAATGCTGTGTTGAGAGGCCTTCTACGGCTGCATTGCCAAAATCACTCTGGTACTTCAAGCTCACTCTTCTGGCTTGGGGCCCAGAAGCCAAAGGCCTGCCCTGAAGAGGTTGGACAGGTGAATGGGGAAGCAGGATAGCTGGGAGCAGCTGCCACACCTCCCAAAGCCCAGCCAAGTTTCTGTGTTACCCAGCCCCTTACCCAGTCCCATGTGCCAGCCCCCTTCTCACTGCCACGGGTCCCCTGCAGAACACCATGAGGACTCTGAGCACCAGGTGACACACTGCTCTGCTCTTGCTGCACAGGAACCCCGAGACACAAAGGAGCCCACAGCTCTGGCAGGAGATGCCCAGGGTGCTCTGTGGGTCAGGCTAACAGCAGTGAGTACGGCAGCTGCTGCTGGTGGGTCATGCCTGAGAGAGCTGGGGCAGACCCTACCCCAGCCATCAGCCCGTTCCTGGGAAGAGCACAGGACTAGGAGTCCCACCACTCACTGCAGGCACTTCTGGGAAGCCCATGGAGACCACAGAGCTTAAGCCTCTTGTGGTCAGGGACAGTCATCTGCTGTGCACTGCAGAAGCAGGCAGGACAGGCCTGGAAAATGCCCCCACCTTCCAGGTGAATGGTTTCCCCACCTGCCTTTCCTGCCTTCAGCCACAATTATCCTGGTTTCATTGCACAAGGAAAAGCCTCCAGAGGAGATTGGTGCTCTCCCCTAAGTACCTACTGTTGGGTGTGGCATAACAGGTCCCTGAGCCAAGATGGTCCCAGCAGTTTTAATGTCACCTGACTGGACATAGCCCAGTGTCTCCAGGATGTGTCGAAACAGGAGCTTAGCAGGAAACATGTCTTGGCAGGAGCTGCTCTTGGGTCTGGCCCCTCTTGACACAGTGCCATGGGCTGAGCAGAAGGTGGAGGGGACAGAGGGCAGGTGCTAGGAGGAGGAATCACCCTGCTCACTGGCCTCATCTGCTGGAGGAGTGTCACCCCATTGTTTCATGGCAGCTCAGATGCCAGCTTCAGTCAGCTCACTCATGCTCATGGCAGTGGGTAAAAGTACTCAAAACTCGTGTCCTTCATCCATAACGTTACTGATTTTCTTGGTGAAACAGAAACAAACTGTGCCTTGGAGTAAACTGCCAGAAGTGGAGCGGGTGTGTTGTGCTGTGTCTGTACTAGCCCCCCTGCTTCACCTTCTCAGCAGTTCCCACCCATCACCATCCAATCTTTGGTTGTGGTGGTGCGGACCACGGCATGTGATTGCTGACAGTACCCATCAAGCCATCTTCTCAGAAACAATTTTCATGCTGATGGAGTTTCCTTTTGCATGTTCCTGGTCTTTGCTTTCCCTGTTGTCCTTAAAGAAAATCACAGAGCTTACACAGGAGCTTTCCCAAAAGACTGCATCACCTATGCAGCCATCTGCCATCTTGCTCCTTCTCCCAACCGATCGCTGAATTGATAAGCCAGGGAAGAACAAATACCAGCCTGAAACCCACCATCTGCATCAGTCCCACAGTAAAGTGCTGAACTGGCATTGACCCGTCTCCTTTTTATGATGAATGTTCTCCATACAGTTTCAGATGAAAAATGCCCAGATGACAGTTGGTTCTGTTGTCAAAATTCATGCTGGTTCGTGCAGGGAAAGCACCATCTCAGTGCCCCATGAGCTCTGCATCTGTTTCTGAAGGTCAGACTGCATGAAGAGGGGTCAGGGCGTCCCTGCCCTTCCCCAGCCATTGCTGCATCCCCTTATCTAAGAGGACATTTGTAAGGCTGGTCAACTGAGCAGACACCAGGATCTTCTACTCCTCTCCCGGGGCACTTCAAGCTGAGGGAATGTCCCAGGGCTCTGATGGAGGTTTCTGGATACTGCTGCAGAGTCATTCCTTCAGAAGGATGTGAGAGCAGCACATTTAGGGTCAGGCACTCCTGCTTTGCCAGGACAGGTCCCAGCTAAGGGTGAGCACCAGGCAGTTGGACTTTTGCCATTCCCAGCGCTGGAGAGCTGGGTTCCTCCCCCTCTTTGCTCCCCTCCCCTCTCCCACATTGTGGCCAGCAGTGACACCCTGTGTCACCCACCACATTGTACCCAGGCAGCGGGTTGGTGTCCCACAGGCAGGGAGGGCAGCTCCCACCTCCAGAGCTTCCCATTTCCAGCTGTGTGCTCTGGCTTCCTCTGCAAGGTTGTGCTGTGTGCTCCCAAGCATGCAATCCCTCCCTCCTTCCCTTTCTCTTTGCAGAAGCTGTGAATTCAGAGATCAAGTTGGCAGATTCTAAAATATACCCTCACCTTACTTCCTCACTAGCTCTTCAGGATGTAGACAAAACTACCATTTTAAGGACATGCACAATATTTTTGTGATGTTTCACTTAATTTTTTTTTCTGCTACTAGCAATATCAATACACAACAACAATGATGAAACTTAGCAATGATATAGCTCTTTATATTTTCAGAACTCTGTACAAACATTAAACAAAGCAAGGTAGTATGCAAAACAGTCATTGCTTAGAATAACTGACCGATGGGTTGTGCTTCAGCAGTGACACTGGGGTAGAAACAAGTGTGCTCTACGGAAAGCCACGTAACAGAGGAAAAATGAGGTCTCATCTTTAAAGTTGGGATTGTGAATGGAGAAACTAACTGTTGAGAACAGTATCTGAGAGTGTTCTTTAATAGCCTTGGACCAGGTGGGTAAAGCTAATGTATCTGCACTATCACACAGGAAGACTGGGGAAGAGTAACTCCTTAATTCAAACAATATACAGCAATATATATATATTATGTATGTATAAATATATATTCACACACACATTTGATCTTCAATTTGTTGAAGATGTCTCCGTCCAACTACAGCAAAAATAATATTGGTATGATAATGATGAAGATAATAAAAATGTAAAAAATACTCCAGTGATCTTGAGTGTGAATCTTTCCCGTCAGAGAACAGAAATTCTTTAAATCATTAGACCTGCCAAGACCAGCAGCCCTCAGTATTGACAGCAAACACAGCTCTTAATTTTTCTTTTCTGGAATGACTGAAGAAAACAAAACATAGCTGCCCATAAAACTCATTCCTGCACATGGAGCTGCTGTTGGCCCATTTATGAACAGGCAATGGGACAGACCTTTGCCTGCAAAGGTTCTGAAGAATACTGTACCTTAAGAAGATCCAAGGGGAAACTCAGGCCCTATCTGCTCTCCATCAGCTCTGACAGGTTCAGGATTTCGGCCACAGCTCATTTTCTCCAGCCTCTGCCAGTTTGCATTGTTCCTGTCAGTACCAGCTCAACAGAAACAATGAAAGCAGTTCTATCAGAAGCACCGTAACAGCTCAGGCACATGATGCTACCAGCTGTACTTCAGGGGACTTCTATCTGCCTGGGTGTTTTTTAGGCATGCACATCACCTGCCAAATGATGAAACACAACACATCCCACAGCTGTGAATACACAACCTGCCCGCCACAGTGACCCCTGCAACCTTCTTCCTCCAGGGCCAATCCGCAGTTGTTGCCAATACTCCAGACCCGTTTCCATAAAGTACCGTCAGCAAGCCCAGTACACTCCGAAAGCCTCAGACACAGCTGGAACCCACCTGTGCTGGGGTGGCTTTGGGAAAGGCAGTGGCTGGGAAGCACCTGCTGCTGAGCAGACAATTCAGGCTCCCTGTCTCCTGCCAAAGGGCCTCTCCGGCAGAAAGCAGGAGGGAGCGGAAATCCTATCCCATGCCATCATCTCTGCTTTAGGAACTAAAGAAGGCAGAAATTTCAATTCCACTCTCCTCCTCCTGCCTCAGTCAGATGCTGACTTGGCAACGGCTGTAGCACACCAGCCTAAGTCACCAGCAGGACAGGGACCAAGCCCAGGTCACCACACCCTGCACCATTCCCCTCTAGGCCTCAGGTCAGGTGTCCCTTCCAAAATCCAATCCTGTCCCTTTCAAAACCTGTGCTGCTGTTAGCTCTACATAACCCTGGGGTAAATGTCAACTTCTCTTCAAACAGGAACGCACCAAATGGAGATGCAATCTGTTAGACTCACATGAAATCACGTGGCATTGGGAAAAAACCCAAGCCAAAACACCACCACCACCAAAATAAAAAACACAACAAAAAAAACCCACACGGCAATTCTGAGACAGGATAATTATATCTTTTACATTTTATTTCTGTGGGTTCTTATGTTTTAAATAACATCAGACATTTTTGTTCTGACTGTGTACCTGAACAGCATCTCTTCTTCCTTGTCAGTGAACTTTGGGATAATTTTCACAGTGGATGTTTTATGATCATAAAAATGCAAAGAATTCAAAGCGCAGCTTCTCTGCAAGCGTGAGCCTCCCAAGTAGTAAAACCTAATTTAAGGAATGGCAATAATAATCTTCACTATTTAAAAAAAAATTGATATTTAGAAAAAATCTAAAAAAATCTCAATTATGTGGTGACCATGACTAGGCAATTCTTCGATTCCTGGTTGGTTATGTTTTAAAAAGACAGCTTGGTTTCAAAAGGCAGCATTACTCTTCCATCAGACACACGCTCTACTTTGTGCTGCCCAGCACTCCGAACCAACAGCTTTATTTTATGTATGGTTTCACTGAGAGAACAAGATGAGGCTTATTGTTTTCCCATGGGTCAATGGCACTCTTGGACATTACAGAACTGGATTGATGAAATGTAACAACTTCGAGCTCTTAGACTTCCATCTGCAAGGTATTTTTCGATTCAGAGGACATACAGAGTAACAGAACACAAAAATCTTCTGCTCCTGAGTTTCCTATGCAGTAACCAGCCACGAACAGATTTCTCTACGATGAGAAGGTCAGTATTGCCAACTGCACAGAAACCCTGCTGCTGAACATTCCTAAGCACACACGGTCACAATTACCATCACGAGCAACACAAAGGTGAGCGGGGACTGTGAGCACTACGTGGACACCCATGGCACCAGGGGAGGGCAAGTGCTACCAAGCTCCTACACACGATACGCTTCACACACAAGTGGTAATAAATACTCTATAGTTATTACCAGGTCCTGAGTACAGCCGTATTTCAAGTGTTAACCTTTAAGCCCAAATTTTCTTAAAACGATCCTGCTGAACATATATATATTTTTAAACATCTATATTTATAACTATTTTACTAACCTACAAACTTTATTATAGTTAGACTGTCATCTGGAGAAAACCAGCTTAAATTAGATTTCAAGTATTCATCGACGTTAAAGTTGGTACTCTTAAATTCCTTTTAAGATCCTGAGACAAACACTCACATTCGATCAAAAATAAGAAAATAATAATGAAAAGATTTGAAGCAGCTCCCAGAGCAGCATTGCAAGTCCCTGTGCAGCCCAGCTCCCATCCATCCAACCCAAGTTTTTCAGACAAGACTGCTTGGCCTCCCAGCCCTTTGCTGACGCTCACAGCTCCCAACAGAAAGGTAAGCTACAACATCTGGCAGCTGCTGGAAGCTGAGTTGTCTGATCTTTTTCAGTCACTGGAAACGATATACATCACTATCCATTCTCGCTCGGTGACGGTGATTTGTGGTGGATGTGGGAGCACCAGCAATTGCAACTATGCCTCCTAACTTCTTTCCACATATTGACTGCACAGAAATGAACAAGCAAGTGAAGGAAGCCAAGCAGTATTTTATTGACTCCCAGAAGACAGATGTGGATTGCATACAACCCTGGAAAACTTCTTACTTTTTAAAATCCCGTAACTACAAACAAGAGAACTCATCCCTCATAAATAACCTGACACCATTCCTTCATCAAAACGTTTTGGCATGGAACATATTTCCTTTACAGTTTAATTTTAATTGTTCATTCAAACAGCTTAAAAAACTATGTCTATAATAATACTTAAATATATTGCTCATATTTGTGACTTCATAAAAAAAATAGTTTGAGCTAATACTTTCCTAGTAATAAAAAAAAAATCCAAAGAGACTTTTGAATGAGCACTTCAGAAAGACGGGTAAAAATAATTTGCTGGAAATTATTAAAAGACTTCATTTATCAATAGACTGAACCCCTTAAAAATGTGTATTTCACGTAAGAGCAGTAATGATCTGAAGAAAATGCACATGGTGCAACTAGCTTTCTCTTGATCCTGCAGAAACATATGCATATACTCAACTACAGCCACAACAGAATATCTGCAACGTGAACAGGACAAGGTTGATCTCAAAGACAGATGCCCGAGTGCTTGAAAAATCTGACCACATACAATTAAATTCCTTTCAGAATAGGTTTTGCAGATGACAACCACAAAAGCTTTGCCAGGCTGGCAAAGGCCATGGGAGCATTTTTGGTTTCAGTGAGAAGTAGACAGGATGGCTTAAGTCACCAGTGAAGCTGAATTAACCCAGCCTGTCTACTGCAGCTTGCAACATTAGTTCCTCTGGCATCTAGAAAAGGCAGTAAACTCTGGAAGCATAATTTTTTTCTGAAGGGATCACGAGGCAACAGATGTCCTCACCTTCCCACAGCAGTGCTCATTCTTATCCACAATATCACCAAAAATGCATTATTTGCACCTGAATGTATTCCTTCCAAGACACTAACTCAGAAGCTTCAACTGATGCATAAATGATTTTCAGGCTCAATCATTTTTTAAAGTTGAAAATGGGCTCCTACTTGACCAATAATGGAGCAGTACATCTCCTTAGCATTTGTGATTGGCCAGAAGTGATTTTACATCACAGTCTTCAAGATTCCAAGTATTTTCTAACCCTCCAGAGATGCTGGTGCTGAGGTATGGTAACTCCAGGTACATATTCCTGCTATGAAGCTGACTGAAGAGATCTACACTCCACTTCACTGTCCCTTCAGATACACCAGCACAACTCCAAACTGGATCTCCGATCCAGTGAGGGTCTAAAAGCAACCCTTAACTCAACTTCAAAGCAAGGACCAGCCCACTGATCTGATGTTCTGTGCAGCACAGGCAAGGGGCAGTGGAGTGGAGTGACAGAAACCAACAGCTGGAGCAGTGGTGCACTGAATTGGTTTTGTCAGGCAACCTCCCATGTCACGAAGCATCACCTTCACCATTTGCAAAAGGAACACAGAGGATCTCTGAGATGCTCTTCAGAAAGCACGGGTGATACCAGGATAGGCAGGAGCCAATGAATGTGTCTGGACACAGGTGAGCAGAGAAGTGATACCAGACACTGTCTCATCCACTCAGAAATACCACATACTAAAAAGTGTTTTTAAAAATGCCTTCTGTACACCACTTAATAAAACTGATCTCACAATATTTGCCTTCTATCTTACATTTTTACATAAAGCAGAAGTGTCTACACCTTTAGGAAAAACACTTTTCTAAGTCATATTCAAAGCAATCGAAAGTGTGTTTGAGGACAACTTACCTAATTAGCTTCATGAAGCCAGTCACACATATAAAGCCAAAAGGCAGTGAAATCTCAGAGACACAACAGCTTGGGTGAAAGCAGATATAACACACAGGAAAGAAATTTCAACAACTTTCTGTTGATACAAGAGCCTTTTGTTTCCAAGAGGAGAGCAATTAATACTCAGCAAGTGACTGGTTTTGGCTATTCAGGCTTAGTGCCCTTAAAATGAGTTGGTTTTTTTTTTTTAAAGTTGTCATATTATTGTTACAGTTAGAATTGTATTCTGATGAGTTCCTGGGATATACAAATGACCTACCTCTAAACAGGTTTCTGCATGTTATAGACTACACTTCTTAACTTAAAAATGATTATTTTGCTATTTCCAGTTTACAATGGTATAAAAAATGAAGACTTCACAATGTGTGTAAATGGGAGGTAAATGTATTTTAAAAACCAGAATAATAAGCTGCATGTTAAAAACTGGGTCACAGACTAATAAATACATAGTCCAAAGACATGAAATTTTCAGCAGCTGGTTTTAAAGAGCAAGTGGGGAAAAACTAGCTGTCCAGACTCCATGCTGGCTCTGTGGTCTATATGCTAGAAACACCTGCAGTTCAAAAACAAGTTAACAAAGGAGTAGAATCAGCTTTGTCACCTATTTTCTTTTTAAAAAAATTAAAGCTACTTCCTAAAAGTGTGGTGTAAAACCTAGAGAAACTTTCATTTCTTCATGCACTTGATGACACTGAAATAAAAATAGAAATTATTTTAACCCAGAAAAAGTGAGTCATCGTATACTGTAAGGGCAGCCTTACTGCAAGTTTCTACAGTAATAGTATTTCTAGAAATACACCAGAAATTACTTTCCCATAACAAAATATACAATTATGTGTTAGATCATCATTGATTCTCAATACTCAGGCAAAATGGAAACAGTAACTATGAAATTTAAAAAAAAAACAAAACAAAACAAAGGAAAAACCCCGACTCCAAACAGTAAAAAGATGGTTTGATAGCTGTGGAGATGCCACAAAGCAATGCTGGACACCAGGAATTTCCAGAAGGACACCCTTTCCAAAGTGATGCGCAGTCTGTGAATTACACCGTGAGAGAAAACTGATCCTGTTCTATGGGCTTCTCCACCCAGGCTCCAAGTCCTGCCTTCAGGAATGCTTTAAACAAACACTCTTTGGCAGTTTGATACTCAGTGGCTCCTTGCTTGGTTTCATGGTACAGATTAGGCTTGAGGATCTTTGAATGCAAGCTGGAGGAAAGCTGTGTGGATTAAAAATGAGAAGAGGGACAAGAAACTATTAAGCCAGACTGAGAGTGATCAACTTATTAAAACAACTATTATTAAAACAAGGTAATAAACTACTAAACCAAATGTTCAGGCAAAGGCAGGTGAGTATACAGTTCTCCTCCCTCCAGACATCAACAGCTCCGTACCCAGCTTCATGGCAAGACAATGGCAAACTCTTGCAAAGTGACCCCTTCTGCAGCTCTGGGCCATGGCAGAGGTGCTGGTGGGACTCATCCCACCCCGGCTAGACTGCCTTTTGCTTTCTCTGGATTATCATCTTCCTTCCGTGGAAGAAATCAAAACACTGAAAAGCCACTGACAGATCCTTTCTACTAGTTTTTCTTTCTCAAGAGGACACAGCGAAACCTCAGTAGGTTCAACTGCAGTGAAACTGGTATTATCCTTTCAAATAAATTACAGTGAGAAGGCAAGGTCAAAGGAGATAGCACCCTCTGTTTACTTAGCTATGAAGCAAGGATGCAGGCATTTTGGACCAGACATCATAAAATTAAAGAATAAGCTTTATAAATAAAAGCACTGTTCTTTTCGATTACTACACGGAACAGCACCTAACATCAGGCTCAGCTTGAAACACACTCAGGAAGTGGCTTCTGAAGACAGAAAGCAGCATGCACGGATATCTTATTCAGAATTCAGAAGTGTAAAGCGTAGCACTCTGGCAGATCTACCTTGGCATGAATACGCATCCAGCGGCTGTAAAAAGCGTGTTTACAAAGGCGAGATGCACGACCCATTTCATCTTTACCCGTTGTAGCATTAATAACTTCAAGACCAGCATCTCCTACCGTCCAGTTCACGCTGAAGTTTGGTGCTTTCCCTGGCTGACGGGCTTCTGCATTGCTAATACCTGAAACAGAAGTGATTTTTAGTGGCAATAGTAAATACTAACTCTTGCTTTTTGTTTTTACGGGGGAGTCAGCAATACAGAAGAGCTACTAAAATCACATTGCTAAGCAGGATTACAAGTGGATCTTTTATTTTGAGGAATTTCTCCTGCAGATTTTTCACCAACTCACAGAGATACTGCCATGCACATCTCATTCTCATCCTGGCTAATCCATTCTCATCCTTCTGACCATCCCAGCACGGCGAGCGCGCATCGCTGGGGCTGTGAGAAACCAGCCTCTTCAGTGGAAAGGCTCACGGAGAGGTCTGTGGCAAGGGTCCAGTGGAGACAGGAACGTGCATGCTTTGCCACATCCATGTTCCATGACCAGAAGGATCTGGTCTTGTTTACAGGGCTAAACCAATGAACTAATTATTAACCTGCAAATAATTACGAAGCAGAAAACAAGTTGCTCCGCTCCTGCGTAAGAAACTGCTGCTCTCAGAGCCTGCTCAGAAGCAGGACAAGCCAAGTATAGGAAAGCACAGATACCATAAGGCTTTGACAACTGTAGATCTCCCATCAATTCCGTTCCATTCTGCTGTTGTAAAAATTCAGGTGCATATTGCTGATCTCATTTCAAAATGGGTGTGAAACTATGGACCCTGCTCATGTTTCAACACAATTACAATTCAGCTACCCCCTTTGGACTGCAGGCTTCTTTTGAGAGGTCATGCTTATTTAGAAGTGCCTACCAATGAATGAGCTTTTCCACTCTCCCTCATAAAAAGGGAGTGAGGTTAGATCAGTGTTACAAGAGGGCAGGATGCCTTGCAAACCAAGGTGTCCACATTTCAGTAGCTGTTGAGCATGTTTCGTTACAAGATACCCGTCTATTTCCTCCTCCTTATCATCGACACCAGGGCATGGCGTGACTAGCACAAGCAGCGACACCGATGCTGTGGGCATCCAAGTTGGACAAAGTGAGCCCCATCCTTGGCATCCTCTGCAGAAAGCCAAAACTGGCAGACATTTGAGTCTTTCAACATAAATCCGCCTGTGCTTCAGCTACCTCGACACTTGACATGCACACTGCTACTTACCATGCCCAGAAATGGCAAACTGCAGAACCCAAGAGAGCGCTCAGATCATTTTGCTTCGATGTTAAATTCATAGAATCATAAAATACCAAGTTGGAAAGGACCTCAAGGACCATGTGGCCCACCCTTTCTTGGCAAGACCACGGTCTTATCTAGACGGCCCATGGTCTTCTCTAGATGGCCCAGCACCCTGTTTGTGCAACACCTCTCAAACACGGCTTCATCTCTATCGAGATGCAAAGCCACCAGCAGTCTAAGCCCGGTGTAAAATGAGGCCAGATGCCTGCCCAGCCTGCCTAGGGCAGGATTTATCCCCCAACGCTGCAGAGGTGCACTGGATATAATGACTGCAGTACCATGCTTGAAGATCATGGCAGCAGCAGCTGGGGCCATGAGTTCAGGTTGTGCTGAGGAAAAGCTGAGAAGCACGTTGGTTTTGAGCCTGCAGACATTACAGGGGTGGCAAAATTCTACCTTTAAGATGTCTCAGTTGTCTCAACAGGAGAGAACAAAGGAACAAGGCAATTTTTTCTTTCTAAAAAGTAAAGATCCCATTTTTATTTTAACGCAACTTTCACTGAGTGCCTATTTCTCAACTACTCCAAAGTTATGCTGGGTCCTACAGTTTATAAAATCCAGTAAATTTATTTAAATTGAACATAGGTGTTGTAGCAGGATACACTTCTTACTAGAAACAAAGTTAAGCAAACCTCAGGCACCTGAGTGCAGGATGAGCTCACTTGGTCTGGGTCTCACAGCACCTCTGGGTACAGTACTCAGTGTGTGAGACCTATGAGGTCTGAACAACTCAGTGAAATTCAATTTGCTTTCTATAAACAATTCCTCATTTAATAAATAAAAAACTATTTTGAATTATCAATCAAATTGAAGTTCCTGAAGCTGTTGTATTTTTACACTTGGTTTATGTCAACCTGGTCACTATGACTGGTAACCAGTAATTAAGTGAATAAATAATAAAAAATAATCCTACCATTCCCCATTTTCTTAAAATATAAGTTGAAAAAAAATTGAGAATCAGAAGAAAAATTACCCGAAAAGCTCTTTTCTGATTTCTTTTAGGAGAGATGCAGCCAGGAGCTGAAATACAGCACAGTGCCATGAACCTACACCCACCGATCTGTGAACCAGTGAGCAGGGATGTGGGATTCACACACTGACCAACTGGGAGGGCAGACAGCAGTCCCTGCTAAGCAGGGACCATCAAGAATATCACACAAGCAGTAACTGTGGAAGACCCATAAAGAAGAGGGCTTTATGACGAGAGTCAAAAAGTCCTCATAACTTCTGTGGCTGGAGTCTCCAAAAGCATAGTCAGGCTGCTTTTGTGAAGCTTCTGTGAAGCAGACCCATGCTGACAAATCTCTTTATCAAAAATTGGTTTTACCAAAACTACTGAGGCAAGAGGGCTAAGAAATTGCCACCACATGACAAGTGAATCAGTCATATTTTTTCTTTCATGATACCTATACTATTCACCTTTGCTTTCCTTCCATACACTACTGAACAAGTACAAGGATCAGATGAGTATGAGTACTGCAAAACCTCAGCTGCTCCTTGAGCCTGCTTGTGCCCTATCAGCTACTCAGACACCTGGGATATCACAAGCATCTGCATAAGCAAATCAAATAAAGATGAGGACGTTGAACATTTCCATGGCAAATATACAGCTGCATTCCTTAGGTTATTTTTATTAATCAAATGAATTTTTAAAATCCCAGAATTTCATATAGACTTAAATAACAACACTCTGTTCAGCTGCTTAATTATCTGCACAAGCTCTAGAGAGATGGCAAAAGAGTCCCTGAAGGTGGATCACCAGTACCACAGACAGGAGATAAAGGTCATCTCAAAAGGAAAGCATCTAGATGAACATAGCACAATAAGCTGAAACAAGTAAAGGCAGAGAAAACTAGGACAGAAAGTAAAATATTTTATTCTCCTTTGAAAATTGATAGAACTAAGCTATTTAGGGAACATTGCTCAGAACTTACTGTTGAATATTATTATAATGGGCTATATAATAAGCAAAAGTCAAGGTCACAGCTCTTTGTGTCAGTGTTTATATAAATACTAAAGTTTGTTAGTTCTTTGAGGACAAAGCTCAAAAAAGCATCCTCAAAAAGGAGACAGAGAGCTGAAAAACACCAGTGTGAGCCGGAGGATAAGGCACCAAGGAAACAGCCAAAAATCACCAAAGGTTCAGCTGAAGGATTTCTTTTGGTTTAAAAAAAACACCCAAACAAACGTAGACAGCAGTCAGAGGAGTGCTGAGGCATGAACATTTATAAGAACCATGCTTGCTGGGGTGCTTGAAGTCTTCAGGTGTAAAAAAACCCCCACATTGATGTTTTGCAAAGTAGTGGGTGGGTTCCCAGGCCAGAGCCCCTCTTCACAGGCAATGTGCCAGAGGAGCCTTCTGAAATTGAGCTGCCAGTACAAGTAGTTGTAGAATATGTGTATGAAGTAAGCAAACACTGGTTACAGTACCCAGACAATATTCAACCACAGTCAAGGAAGCTAAAGACAAGGCAGCAAGAACAGCAGTCCTGGTACATAACCTCTCATCAGAAACCACACAAGTCCTCCAGGAGGAAAGGTGGCCAAAGCAACTCCAATTTTTAAGGAGTTTAGAGGTGTGCCAGGGAACTACCAGTCAATAAACATGCCATCTGCACCAGGAGGGCTGCAAGAACTACAATAACCCACCACCGGGCACAGATGGATATGCAACAATATTGGGAACAGCTCAACAAAGAACTGCCACAGTAACTAGACTGCTGGTTGTCAGCATGTCGCTAATTAGTGGAGAGCCAAGCGAGCAGAATGCCTGGCTGTTTGATGTCTACTTTAAAACCAGACTTCATGGCCATTTGAATGAAGATGGTCTCCTTGGGAAGAGCCAACACAGCTGGAGACCCTCAAATTCTGTGCACATCTGGAAAGGGGGTCTGTGTATGTGTGTGTGCAACGACAGCGGTGAATACCCCACCCCAAAATGTTGCTTTGAAGAATTGATTAAAAAAAAAAAAGCCAAATCAGGTAGAAACAGCCCATGCATCAGCTACTGTGTATTTGGTACTTTGTATTCAGTATTTGGTACTGTGAGTGTTGAAACTGTTACTTACATCCTAACATAAAGAAAAATATGTTACTTAACATTTTAATAGGTCCTCGTTCGGGGAATCCTTATTAATATCTTTCTTATCTAGAGAAATGCTGGTTGTTCAATGTGCTCTTTTCTTTGCTCCTTCCCGCAATCTATTTTAAAAATTCATTAAAACTTTAAACACACTTTAAAATACTGAGGTGTTGGTTTGTTTTTTTCTAGAAAATAAACAGACACATGCCAAAAGCCAAGCAATGCACACAACAAGAGGGAGGGCAAGAGATTTCAGTTTTAAAGCTTTCACAGCAGTACTGTAACAGTTTCAGAATTTAAGACACTTCAGAACTTTCTTTTGAGAGTCATGGCTCAATTAGAAGGTACAAGCTATTGATTCAAATGAATTCTAATACTAATTCAAATACTGCTATCCCTCTCAGCCCCGCTAGAGCACTAGGATCAGTGCAAAGCCAAAGAACAGTATCAACAGCAGCTGCAGAAGACAACCACTAACTGCACCAGCTGGGGCTTGCCATATTGCTGTCTGTCAGATATATTTAATGCTCTATTAAAAATATTCCCAAAGAATCTGCCCCCGGGCTCTGAATGCAGCGTTTGTGCATCAACCTACAGACTGGAAATTGAAATACTATGGTCATGAAAACAAGTTGGGTGTGATGCTCATTAAAGCTAATGCTGCATCCAACAGAGACTGATTATAAAAAGAAAATACAACCAATGGCAGCTGAGATGTTATCTCCCTCCATTTTTAGTTGGGTATTGATCTAGAAATTGTGAACCAAATGTGTCTACCTTGGCATATGGATTAATGACACAGCTACTCGACACAAGTCTGCAATGGCAAGAGAAGGAACAGTGAGAGCTAACACACTATTTCAAGGGTGGGAAGAGGCTTCCCTAATTGCTAGGGCATGCTCCAGACAATAATTATGTGAAACTGTATCCAAAGGTTCATACCCAAGTTCTTTCCACCTTTTAACTCATGAAGGGTCCTTGCTATGGCACTTCTGACCGAGTATCTATAGTAGGTTCAGACCGTAACTTCTCTGTTGTAACCAGAAAGCAGTTTACTCACAGTACATAATTTGCAAGGTTTTGAGAACTGCAAAATCACATTGCTACTGAACAGACTTAGTTACCAGCACAGCCTTCTCCATTAGATACTTGCCACTAAGTAAAGGTCTGTTGAGTGTATAAAGAGGTGGTAGATCTTCTATCTCTGCTATCCTCTGGTATACGGCTCTGGATAGATGATCCCCATGATATAAACTCCCCAAGATGATGCTAGAGAAGTAAATTGGCTCCACAAAGAGGCTAAGTAAGGCTCCTTGAATACCCAATACGTTCCACCTAAGAGGGAGGGAAAAACAAACAAAAAAAAAAGAAAAAAACAAACCAAAACCAAAACAAAACAAAAAACAAACAAAAAAAAAATGAAAGAAAGAAAGAAAAAAAGAAAAAAAATACTTTCTTTTTAATGGAACAAGTAACATCTGCCACACATAACAGCAGTCAATCACAATGGACCAGACTTTCCACCCTTCCTCTTGACCAGCACATGACTATGGCAGCATAGCTGTGACACCTGCCGGTATTTCAGGGACCACCTTATGGGGTGCTTAACAAAATCCTGAGTAAGATGACCTAAAGCAACAGGTCTACTGTCAGTACCCACTGCAGGAGAAGACTCTGTAACTTTATTTCCCCATTAGCACATCCAGTGATGCATTTTCCAGCACTCTAATGACACAGATGGACAGGATCACTCAATTGGAGAAAGCCAAACTATGAGATCTTTAGTCAGAAACAGTAGCTGATGCCTCCAAAAGACATCTGGTAGTGGGCAAACCATCCTTCCCGGAATGCAAGAAGGACTGTGTCTGTAAGACCTCAGCACCTCATCACCATAAGGCTTGTCCTTAACAGCCTAGCCAAACTATCCACATCCTGCTGCCATAAAGGACATGTGTAGCTACTTGCAATATTCATGGGCAGGGAGAAAACTGAATCTGAAAGCTGAAAATATGCAGAGTGCATAAAGTCTCTGCTCACTTCAGCTGCTTCACAGACTCCAACCATAAATCCCTGTCTGCACCAGTGTGACCTACACTGGATCAGGTTCAGTGGCAGGGATATAGCACGCATAGGAGCAAAATACCAAAGGGGTTTTTTGTAGCTGTGTTCATTTGATGGAAGTTTGGGCTCCCAATCTGTATGTAACAGTCATGCAAAGTACTTTTTACAATCTGTGAGTCTCCTGCAGAGTATTTTCAATGTCCTTGTCCCTGAGGTGCATTCGCAAACAGGAGCAAATGAAGTAGGGTACTAGTGGACAACTGCAACACCCTGACACAAGCAACAGAAAAGTTTCTTTTGCTGATTGAATAAAACAGATGACCACGATGGAAACTCCTGTGTTCATATGCTTGTCCTTATTGAAAGTCCCATCCTCAACTGGGCTGCAAGGTCCCTTAGTAAAACAAGAAACTCAGATGTTTTTAACAGTGTTTCTTGCATCTCGTGCTGCAATGGCATGGCTCCACATCATCAGCAGTTCTGGCTAGAAACTGAATAGCACAACAGCTTCATTGCTGCACACACTGAACTGCACCCTGGCTACAAGGACTGCAAAACGTTCTTAATAAAGGGTAAAACAAAAATTGCAACCAAGGAAATTATTTCTTTGCGTATGTTTACTGAGGATGAAAATGGAGGCAATGTGCATTAGCTTACCTGTCATTAACAAAGTTGGCCTTAATGAATGAGTGAAACTATTTTGCTAATAAAACATAAAGCGTATTTGACATTGAATAAAGGCATGTTTTGTATAACACAGAAAATGCAATCAGTAACCAAACATCAAAGATATCAAGTGAAAATTATTGCTTTCCAGGACCAAGATGCCTTTCTAAGGACCATATCGTGAGTATAATTTTGTAAGCACAGAAGTATTTCAAGTGCCAAATGAATCACAACAGTATTTTCTTGTTACGTGCAGTATTACCTGCATCAAGCATAGAGAAGCACACAGACTGCAACAGGCAGATAATATTATGGAAGAAACATCTGGATAGAATCCAAGACTAAGCCTTGCAAACTGGGGTCTTACAGTTTTATCTGAAACTGGCAGGCACACAAACTGAGCTTCCCACAGTGAGGCACGTCACGTTATCCTTTGTGTGAACAGGGACCACGTTGGGTCCTGAAATGGTAAAACTGCCTTGTCCTTCTAGGTTATGAGCACAAATTGTCAGAATGCCTGACAACAAATGCTGTCAATCTAGTGCTGAAGTTTATTGGAACCACAGCTTCTTTTTAAGTGAATGGGTCAGATCTCATACACGAACTGTGAGGTGCCAACTAGAAAAAGCAACATTTGTTATAGAAAACTTTATTAAAGTCAGTGCTTCCTTTCTAGTGAAACAATTCAGCAAAGGATCTTTTCTTCACATTAAAAATTGTTGGCTTATGGTAAACTTACTGTCTACCAGGACTCCAAGATCCTTATCCACAGGGCTGCTTTCTAGCAGGTCTACCCCTAAACTATATAGATCCATGGCATTGTGCCTCCCCAGGTGCAGGACCCTGTATTTGCCCTTGCTATACCTCATTAAGTTCTGCTCTGCCCAGCTCTCCAGCCCATCCAGGTCACACTGGATAGCAGCATAGCCCTCTGGTGTGTCAGCCACTCTTCCCAGTTCTGTCATCATCAGCAAACTGGCTGAGGATACGCTCTGTTCCCTCACCTAGGTCATCAATGAGTATGTTCAGTAAGACTGGACCCAGTACTGACCCCTAGGGAACACCACTGGCTACAGGCCTCCCACTCGACCCTGCACCATTGATCACGACCCTCTGAGCCCGGTCACTCAACTAGTTCTCAATCCACCTCACTGTCCACTCATCTAACCCATACTTCATGAGTTTCCTAATGAGGCTGTCAGGGAGACAGTGTCAAAAGCCTCGCTGAAGTCAAGGTAGATGACATCCATTGCTCTCCCCTCATCTGGCCAGACACTTATGACATCACAGAAGGTTATAGGATTGGTCAAGCATGATTTCCCCTTGGTGAATCCATGTTGACCTCTCCCAATAACTTTCTTTTTCTTCCACATGTTTTGAGATGACATCCAGAATGATTTGTTCCATCACCTTTCCAGGGATGGAGGTGAGACTAACTAGTCTGTAGTTTCCTGGGCCATCCTTCTTGCCCTTTTTAAAGGCTGGAGTGACATTGGCCTTCCTCTAGTCCTCAGGCACCTCTCCTGTTCTCCATGACCTTTCAAAGATGATGGAGAGTTGCACAGCAATAACATCAGCCAGCTCCCTCAGCACTCATGGGTGCATTCCATCAGGGCCCATGGATTTATGGATGTTCAGTTTGGCTAAGTGGTCCCTAACCTGGTT
The DNA here is from genome assembly GCA_024336885.1 of Actenoides hombroni. NCBI lineage: Eukaryota > Metazoa > Chordata > Aves > Coraciiformes > Alcedinidae > Actenoides > Actenoides hombroni. The sequence goes on from WUAM01000359.1 coordinate 35,379,414, forward strand.
CTCTTCTACCATGGGAAGGTCTTCCTCTCTCCAGACGTTTTCTCTTACCTCCAGGGTCCAGGATTCATAAGAGCTGTTTTGAGCAGTGGAGAATAGAAAGAAGGCATTCAATAACTGCCTTCTCTATGTCTTCCATCACTAGGGTGCCCACCTCATTCACCAGTGGGCCTTCATTTTCACTAGTCTTCCTTTTTCTATTGATATACTGAAAAAACCTTTCTTGTTGTCTTTGATGCCCCTTGCCAGATTCAATTCCAAGTAGGCCTTTGCTTTCCTTGTTGCATCCCTGCATTCTTTGACAACATTCCTATATTTCTTCCAAGTAACAATCTTGTTTTCCACATCCTGTAAATTTCCTTTTTCCATCTGAGGTTTTCTGGAAGACCCCATCCATGCAGGTCTCCTGCCCCCTCTGCTTGATTTCTTACTTATAGCGATGCACCAACCTTGAGCTTGGAAAAGGCAGTGTTTGAATACTGACCAGCTCTCATGGACATCCCAAACTTATAGATCCCTGATCAATGGTATTCCACTAAGGAGATCTCTGAAGGGGTTAAACTTAGCTCTTCTGAAGTCCAGAGCTGTGATCCTAGGTATTCTTTCACAGAGGATATTGAACTTCACCATCTCGTGGTCACTACAGCCAAGGTTGCCCCCAGCCTACACATCTCCAACAAATCCTTCTTTGTTAACACAAGATCCAGCAGTGCACATCTCCTCATAGGTTCTTCTACCACTCATATCAGAAAGTTATCCTGAATGCTCTGCATGTATCTCCTGGACTGAGTGTGTCCAGCTGTGTTACCTTGCCAGCAAATACCAGGGTGCGTGAAGTTACTCATCCTGAACTTTTGCTTCCGAGCTGCCTTTCGTGAGATGGAAGCCACCAGGCAGCTAGGCTCACTGAGGTGATGTTTAAGCCCTACCATGCTTGATGAGGCAACAAAATTTCTCAAGCTCTTCTAGCAATAATTAGGAAAGTACTTAAGTATGAGCAGGGAAACAAAAGCTGCAAATTGAAGCCCCAGCTCTCCTTTCTCCTCAGACAGCCCAGCTGACACACTGACACCTTACTAGCACCTGGATTAGGAGGTTCAGTGTTCCCAACACTACTCACACGAGCTACTGCTGCTCTTCTAGGACAAGGAAAAAGAAATTATAACTTTATCTGAGCAGCTCCAAAAAGGTTAAAAAGTGAGAATGACAGTCAAAGGATGCTGTAATTTGCTGCTGCTATAAAGTGTGAAGTTGCACCCCAGAATTTCCCAAAACCTAAGACTCTTCCACCCTGATCCTTGTAGGCCTGCTGATTTTATTGCTTGTACTGCTCTCCATAAAGTTAGCTCAGTGACATGATTCGATTAAAAAAAACCAAACCCAACAACAACAACAATAAAACCCCCAAAACCTGGCCTCGTATTTCAAAGAGGCAGTTTCTCTAGCCCAGGTTACAGCACAACTTCACAAAGAGCTGCAGGACCATGTCTGAGAAGTGGGGAGATTCAGCACACAGGAGGAGTGCAGCACCTGGGCATGGGTGCTAGGAGTCTCCTAGAACACCTTCTCCACCAGAATACACTACAGACAGCATATTCCCAAATCCAGATGAAACTTGGCTTTCTTCTAGAAAGGAAACAGGATGGACAAATGATGTTTTCTCCTGCAGAGAACCTCACTGATTTCAGTGGGGTCACTCTGCTGAGCAAAATCGTGCAAGATGGAGCAAACTGTGTGAGAAGCAACAAATTACATCTGGTCTGACCAACATATTATATGTATCCTTCTAGTAATATCTTATTATTCCTCTCTAAACTCATTATTATTTCATATATTCATATATTGACTGTTTGCTATGAGGAAGAAATAATGCATAACTACACACAGCTCCTCTATTTGGTATCAGGTTTATTTTTTGTTGAGAAATTTCCATCAAAGCTGTACCAGTACATAATCTTTTTTTCATGTATTATTTTTCTTATCTAGAAACTCTGCTCTTCATAGAGTATTTTGTTTAGCATGAAAAACTTAGCCATCTGAAAAATTTCAGGTGTGAACCAAAACCTAGGTCAATTCAGAAACACTGCTAAGCTATCTCCCTGCTAGTGTAGCTTGGGGTGCCTTGTATCCCCACTTTGCTTTAGAGTTCACAGTTCCCCATTCACATTTAGCTACAGTGACACCGTGTCCTGGTTTGAGTGAGAACAGAACTCACTCTGTTCAGTGATTTCACTTTTCAGGTCAGTTCTTCTAACTAACTGCACTGTCTGAAGGTAGCAGCCTGTTCTCACA
>WUAM01000359.1:35397057-35433334 GCA_024336885.1 Actenoides hombroni
TTATATTACAGATAATATATATAATATATATTATTTTGCTTGATTTAGCAGTGCTGAATCACAGAATCATGAAGGTTGGAAAAGACCTCTAAGATCAACAAGTCCAAGCATCTACCCAACATTATCACGACCTCTAAACCATGTCCTGAAGTGCCATGTCTACCTGTTTTTTGAACACCTCCAGGTATGGTGACTCCACTCCCTCCCTAGGCAGTCTGTTCCAGTGTCTCATGACTCTTTCAGTATATAAATTTTTCCTAATGTCCAAGTCAGAGTTTAAATACTGTGTCTAATGTTGGACATGGTGATTTAAGAGGGAAAGAAAGTCCAGAAAATAAAGATTAAAATGGTACATTTACGTATTTTAAGTTTTGAGGAATACTTGAAAGAACTGGTTTTCTTTAGTTAGTAGGTGGTAAAGAGAGGACAGACTAACGATCTTTAAATGAATGAAAAGATACAATCAAGAACAGGGTAGGCTTTTCTGTTTGAAAAGACTGGGCAAGAAGCATTTGACTTAGTGAGGGAGAGAAAAACCTGCTAAAAGCAAGAAAAAAAATCTTAATTACACAGTATGATAAAGGATGGAGCAGCTATCATTTAAAAACAATACAGAAAAGCAACTGTGATCAGCTTTGTAGAACTCTTGGATCTCTCCTCAGATACAAGAATGGGTTAGATAACCTGGTGAGGTCCATATCAGTACGACGCTTTTACCATGTCTTTTCTTGATTTTGATTCTTTATACCCTGAATTTTCATTACTATGATTTCTAAAACATAATATAAAAAGAAACAAACTGACACACCTGGAAATATCCAGAGATTATAAACTTTCATGCTCTGCTTTCACAGGGAGGAGTCTTTATCATTTCAGTCTTAGAAGAGTGTTTAAATTTATTAGAAGAGTTAAAAGGATAAAAAGTAAACATGCACACACACACAAATCACTAATGGCAAAGCACATATAATTTCCTTTCAATCAACTGTCTGCTTCTGCCAGTTGTAATGTTGCAAATTAACTCTTTTTAGTTTTTTTAGAGCTCTTTTTAGGCTGCTTGGTGGTTATAAGTATTGTAAAAATATCCTATCTGCTTTTGAAACTAAACATATGAATAAACCATATTTTACAAGGAGAGTTATTTCATGCCACTGCCATATAATAATGTGCAATATTGTTTTTTACTGTTATTTCTGAAAACAGTTATCCTAGTTTAACCCAAAATATACTTAATATTAAGTCTTCGTATGATTGAGTACACTATACTAATCATATACTATAATTATTCTTACCTTCTTATATGACAATGGCAAACCACTACTCTCTGCAAATGATGCTCATTTGTTTGCAGAGACGTTGCAGCAGCACCCAGAGTTCTCCGGAAGGTTTAATTACCAGCCTCATCTTAATGTGGCATTCTCAGCGCTACTGCTAATTTACTTGAGGTATAAAGGACCTCTCCTGCATTTGCTGTTACGTCAGGCAGGATTTGCCTGAGCAGAAGCAGAGGTGGTGGCTGTGCCACCCTGTCTGCTTGGCTGCAGCTCGCCCCAAGAAAAGCTGCACTGACAGTGATGAACCTGAGTCCAGCTGCTGTCAGGACAGAACGGTGTTGCTGGTGATGTCTGCTTGCCAGCTAGCTGCCAAGCTGGTTCCTTCTCAAATATTTCCACTTGAGACAATGTAATTAGATTAGCACTAGAAATCCTGACAACGTACAGACGTGGGTGTAAGAAAATATAATACATGAATTGGTTATTTAAAAAAAAAAAAAAAAAAGAAAAATAATTACCAATAAACCAACCCAAAATCCATTAAACTCAAATAAACATGGCATTCAATTTACATTTTGAGGTGGAGTAAGAAGTCAAAGTAGTAATTTATTTTAAAGTGACATATTATTTAACAAAATTGCCCTTATAAATGCTGTGATGTATTATCTTTTTAAAAGAAACTTCTTTGTTCTAAGCTTACCAGTTTCATGTTACTTTTCTGATGGTGCCAATTACACAAGCTTTTTCATGAAGAAATTTCCTAATTTTTCTCTTAGCACTGACTGGGGACAAACTCAGAATCCTGGCTGCGGGGTCAGAGGACATGGTAATACTACCAGGAAAAACAAATAAACAAAGCCCCTCAAGTGCTGACAAAGCAGGAGGTGACCAGAATCAGCCTCAGGAATCTGTTCTTATTGTCAGATCTAGTGTCCCTGCAGGATTTGCTCACTAAAACTCCCATTCTTCCTTAGAAGAGGAAAATTCATTGCGAATAAAAGGAAAGGCAACGCGTACTGTCCCCTGGTGACCTCTGCAGGGGTTTAAAACTTCCCCTCTACCTTGGCTCCGGACACTGACAGGCTTTCTGATGCGTAAAGAAAGCCTTGGCAACCCTGCCTTGCTCCTAGCATCCTCAGCTCTTTGGAGCACTGAGCATCCCCTGCTCCAATCTTTTTTTGTCTATGCAGAAATCTTTACATAGAGATGATGTGGGAGACCAGGAGGTTGGTACAAAATGGTTCATTCTGAGATCACAAACATGGATGATGGTTGCCATAAGGCACGGGAAACCCTGATAGCACAGATACAGGGGGGCAGCTAGGTCCAGCTCGTGACCTAGATCGTGCAAAGTCTGAGTCTGGGGGCAAAAGCCCACGCAGAGTAGAGCCCAACTTAAGGATCAGATGCATGAAAAGGTGCAAGGACAGAAAAAGGGCTGTTAGAGCATCAAGCTGCTTCCACTGCCGAGTTTCTTGGGAAGCGCGGTAGATGGAAGAGGACGGCTCCTATAAGCAGCCCTTCGTTCGCGCGGCACCAGCGGCGGCGGCTCCAGGGTGGGCAAAGGGAGCCGAGAGGCCACCGCCCCACGCCGGAGCCCGCCCCGGCCAGCCCCGCAGCGCGGCGCGGCAGCGGCCGGGTCAGCTTCCCCGCCGCCACCGCCCCCTGCACCCATTGGCTGTCTCCCGCGTCTGGGCAGTGCCGTGGCCGGCGGCCCGTTTGAAACGGGCCATCCAGCGCAGCCCGGCTGGCGGCCGCTGCCCCTCCCATTGGTGGCCGCCGGCGAGGGGCGGGCACTGGCGGGAGCGGACACAGCGGGCGCACTCCCTCTTTCGCTGTCAATTTCAGGAGCCAGTTAGGGGGAGCGGGCGGGTCTAGGTTAACGGCTGCTCTCGCTATTGGCTGGCGAGCCTGCTGGGTGCCGCGGGCCTCGCTGATTCCCGGGGAGTTTCCTCTCCTTCCCGGGGAGGTGGGACGGCCCTTGCTCTCTTATTGGCCAGCGCCGGCTGCCGCCGCGTTGCGATTGGCGGTGGAGCCGAGGCGGGCGGGCAGAAGGCGCTGGGGTGGCCATGACCGAAACTTCGGGGGCTCCTCCGGTGTGTTAACTAGCGCGCGGGGGGCCCGAGCTGGGCTTGGCCCGGTTCCCGCTTCTGAGGCCCCAGCTCGCCCGCCGCATGGACGCGGCGGCGGCGGAGGAGGAGGAGGTACGGAGGCAGCAACTAGAGGCTGGAAGGGCCGAGGGGAGGGGGTCTTGGCTTGAAGGGAGCCGCGCCCGCCCCGGCCTGGCCTTGGGTGTCCCCGGCTGGGCACCGAGCGGGGGGGGCCTGGCTGGGGGGAGGGGCGCTGGTTCCTGGAGCCATCGCCTTTGTCAGGCCGGGCTCCCCCGGCAAGGTGCGGGTGTGTTTCCCTGCTTGTGTGGCGGGGTCGGTGCCGCACCTGAAGCCTGAGTGTGCGGGCGGCGCAAGCGCTGAGGCGGTGCTGGCAGTTCCGAGCTGCTCAGGGCGATGAGAGCGGTTTGCCCTGGGCAGCGCGGCTCCGGCAGAAACAAACGTGCCCGGCCCTGCTCCCTGGTCGTTTCTCTGGTTGCTACAGAGATAAATAAACGTCTTCAGTGAACAAGGGGCAGCTTAAAGTAGTGTTAAAGTTATAGTTCTCTTCCCCCAGGCTCTGGTTTTTGTTTGCTTTTTTGTTTTCTATAATTCTTACATTTTTTACCTAAGATTGCAGTCAGTTGTTTGTGTAAATACTACATGTTCAAGTGGGAATCCCCAAGAGTAGGTGTTACATGTTTTATTACTTCAGTGACTGGTCTGCTTGCCTTGCATCTGTGGGTGAGTTCTTGGAGAACGGGGTCGGGTTGTTTCCAGTCATCCTGTTAGTGAACTTGGGCAGTTTCTGTCTTCGGTTATATGGAGTTTGATGGGACTGTGTAGGGAGCTTATATGATGTGACTTGATGTATAGAGGTAACGTTCTCTTCGTAATTGTCTGTGATTAAAATCATAGAATGGATGGGGTTGGAAGAGACCTCTGGAGATCATAGAGTCCAACCCTCCTGCTGCTGCAGGAACACCCAGGGCAGGCCACAAAGGAACAGAGCCAGGCTGGCCTTGAAAGTCTCTAGAGGAGACTCCACAGCCTCTCTGGGCAGCCTGTCCCAGGCTCTGTCACTCTCACAGTGAAGAAGTCTTTCCTCGTGTTGAGGTGGAACTTGCTGTGTTTCACCTTGCAACTGTTACCCCTCCTCCTATCCCAGGGCACCACTGAATAGAGACTGGCCCCTTCTCCTTGATACCCACCCTGCAGATATTTGTAAACATTAAGTTGATCCCCTCTCAGTCTTCTCTGAGACTTGTAATGCAAGTAGGGACTTGCATTACATTTCAAGTTATTTAACCAGAGCCAATGTTGCACTTTTTTTTTTTTAACTCTATGTGAAATACCTCATCTTACCATGTTTGAAAAGAAAATAATTGTTAGCAGCTTTATCAACATTGCTATTGCATGGTATCACATTCCTCTCCTTACAGTATACCAGGTAAGTGTTTTAAAAATGCAGAGAGATATGTAGTGCTCATTAGAATGTCCCAGAGATCCATTACTTAACGAGCAGATTGTGGGCACCAGACAATTTGCCAAAAGCACCCAAACAAATGAGTGGCAGCAATATCCACGGGGGCTTGTTAAACACCTAGGTAGGATGGTGGGATTTGGAAGGCTGTACGTGAGCTGCACATTCCTTGGTATGCTCACACCCAATTTCTATCATGTGTAGCTGTGTGCTTGCCCTGGTTTTAGTATCTTTACTCCTATACCTAAAGTTGTGGAGCTAACTTGTGGAACAGATGCATGTTGGTCTGATTACTGGAATAAGTGCACCTTTGCTCTTGGTGTAGGCCTTGCTGTGTTCTTAAGTCCCTAGGGGGATGGAGTTGTGCTGCTGGACTGCAGGAGTGTAACTTGCTTCAGAAACCTCTTTTGGGTAGCTTGTGTTTTTGAAGGCTTTTATGTCATAAAGCAGTAGGGAAATGTTTGTCTTTGTTGGTGTGGGTTTGGATTTTTTGTGGTTTTTTTTTTGTTTTGGGTTTTTTTGTTTTGTTGTTGGTTGTTTGGTTTTTTTTCCCTTTATGCTGCCCTCCTCATTAATGAAAGTACAATTTTGGAAGGGAGAAATGACTTGTAGAGTATTTCTTCACTGTGGTACAGGCCTAGAGTAGCTTAAGGTGATCCCATCTCTGAACTGGTACAAAAGTGTTGGGTGTTTATCCAGATCAGCTTCCTGAACCATCTCTGCACCCCGCTGTGAGGTGCTGATGTTGGCAGGGGACGGGAGTGCGAGGCTAGTTGTGTTGCAGGGTTCTGTTGTAGCAACCTGTGCTGCCATGCTAACTGCTTCTAGCTGGAGTTGTGAACTGCTGCAAGGGCTTTTTTGCCCTCCCCGTGTCATTGTCCTGTCTGTGTTGTGTGTTTTTGTCCCCATCTGTGTCTAACATCCCCTCCCTGTCCCCTCCCCTTCACACCCACACGTAAAAAAAAAGGGGGGGGGGAATATATTTTTTGTCATCCTTTGATTTTAGTCTGCTAAATAATGTGAATGTTTCCTCTTTAAACCAATACTTGCATTATTCTGTTCCATAAAGGGATGAAACCTCCATTATTGAAACGCATTACAGTTATCGCCAAATAAAAATAATGATTCCAACTGTTGTTTTAATCAAAAGTGGTCATGATTTGCCAGTTAAGTACTGGCTGTATAGGGTACTTAAGATTTCCATTTTTAATAAAAGCAATACTGATAGCCAAGGTAGTAGCTGAGAAACAGAGCCATCCCCAAGTATTCAGTGATGCTCTTTTCCCCTCTGTTTTCTTCCCCCTCAAGGTAGCTAGTGTGGCTGTTGACCAGCTGTGCTGCTGGTTACAGAGCTGTGTGTGCCATGCCTCAGGTGTGAGAGCTGCTTGCTGTTCCTGTATTTCAGGTGGTAGGAGCTCAAAAAGTATGATGTTTTCAAGAGTGGTTTCCCACATCATCAGTTTGATGAAGCTCTAAAAAGTATTTCTGGATTGTATCCAAGAGGTGTCATTGCTTGTGTTTACTGCATCCAAGAGGTGCAATGAGGTTTATTTGAACAACCCGTTTCTGTTTGGTGCTGATGTGACTGCTCTACTCCGTTCCGTGTTCTATGGGTATTCTTTTGGTACTGATTTCTGAGGCATGTAAAGCAGTAAGTTGAGGTGTAAATTATGTGTGGGGTAGTCTGGGGAGAGCTGAACTTTGCTGCTTCTTGTCCTGTCTGCTGGCCCACGCCACGGGTGCCTGCGTGCAGTAACGTGGTGGGAGGATGTCAGCACAGCAGTTAACTGGGGGTGACGCAGAGACCATGCAACACAACCTGGAAGGCTTCTGCTTCTGTTTCTGGGAGGCTGATGTGGTGCTGGCCATACCAGTTCAGAGGTGCCTTGAGGTTGTCACTTTTAACTGAGTGGTTCTGGTGAAATGAAGTTGCAGTATATCGGCTCCTGCAGAAAGGCCGGGGGTTCTGGTACAGAGAGCTGCTTTGGATGCTGTGGTGGACAGTGCTGGTGGTTTTTCTGTGACATCTTGGCTAAAAGTGAAGTTTTCACCTTTGCACGTGCTGCCAGAAAGCAAACAGAGGATTAGATCCTTCAAAAGGGGCATGCTGGGATTTCACTGGTATGGGGAAGAGTCAGTGTTCTGTGCTTTCCTCATATTCACATGCACTATTTCATGTTGGGTGACTGGTTCTGGTGATACTCTTACAGTGATGCTTAAATTTATGTAGCTGATTAAAGGCTTTGGAAACCTGATACTACCCTAAACAGAGCTTTTCCTCATCCAGTGATTCTGTAAATCTGGAGAGTGTTTGGCTCCATACATTTTCACGAACCAAGGATTCCAGTAGTTCCATGAAATTTTGGTGTAATTGGATATTTTTTGCATGATATGTATTATGATTTTTTTGTGTGTAATAACACAATGGGACAAAGTAAGTTCTGCTTTCTTTGAGCTGTGCATTTAAAATTTTTTACTCCTTTGGGTGTTCAGTCATAGCAAGTCTTGGTATTTTAATGTCAGATATATGGACTCCCTTCATTAAATCACTAACTGCTCTCTATGAGGGCCTTTTTTTATTCCTTATCTTTTCTGATTGTTTCCCCCCCATTTCAGCAGCTTCCTCTACTCTCCATTTTTCTGCAGGTTCTCTGTCCCTCTTCCCCATGTTATCAGCTTAATTAGTGGAATAGCTTTTTTTGGCATCTATTACCATCAGTAAGAGCTGGAGTTAACACCTAATTTCCGAGAACAGCATTTGTCTCACTACAGCTTTATTTACTGCTCTGCTCATGTTGCTTATGAAAGGCAGCACAGCACCTGGCAGTCTTGGTTTAATCTGCCTTCAGTATTAATAATGAAGGAAAGTACAGAACCTGATCTTAAAGCTGTATGTACATAAACATCTGAACTGCTGGTGAGAAGCTGATGTCCTTCTGCAAAGTGTGTGTTTTACAGGAAACACCAAGCTGTCAAGCAGTGGATTTTTGCATGTATTGCAGGTAGAACTTGGCAGTGATGTTTACATCACATCATTTGACTATATTTTATCACATCACAAGGAAACATTAACAGTGCATTTGATGACCTATGGTTGTAACCTTGGAGAAAGCTTTTTCCTTAGGAGAAGGATGTCTGGATTTATGCTGTGAGGGAGACGTTACTTAAAAATGCTGTCTAATCACAATACTAGAGTTGAAAATACAATAATCCTTTTTAAGCTGTTTAAGGTGCTAAGGAAACTTGGGTAATCAATTCTGCCAGTGACATTTTTTACAAGTCTCTGGTGCTTTGCAGAGCTGTAATAGTCTGATAAAGTAGAGCATCTGATTCTTCAACAAAAGAAATTAAAATGACCTGGCTTAATTGATTTTTCTATTTATGTACTGTAGGCTGCTTTCTGGCTAGGAAGTTTTGTTCTATTCTCTTAAGAGGGTGGCGGGGAAGGAGCACGAGGATTCAATTCTGTTAAATTTAATCTTAAAGCTTATGCTGCAAAGATCTATTTAGCTACATTAGTGTGGGGTTATTGTTTTTGCTGCTCTTGTAGAAAGACCGCTCAATTATTTTTTTTCTAGCATGGCTCTTGTTCCTTTGCTAATCTCTTTTGCTGTAATTCTGGATTGTCATTGACACACAAAGTTTAACTGAGTAAAATCCGATTCTTATATTGAAATGAGTCTTTAGCACTGGTGTGAGAGTTCTTGCTTAACTGCAAGAATCAAGCATGTTCTGAATGTGTAGAAAGTAAGATAAAGCAGTTTTTCTGCAGATGTATTTATTTTATCGAGACAGGATCTTCATCACCCATGCTCGTGCTCATCTTGTGGTCCTGCTACCTTTTCCTCACTTACCTCTCCCTCTACCTCTTCCAATCTTTCCTGCACAGTTTGCTTACTTCAGAGAAGGAGAGCCCCAAAGCGGTGTCCCACGGTCGCAGGAAAAGGCGTCGCAGAGGAAGGGCTCGGCTGGCCACACGCGTGAGGGTCCGCAGGAAGAGTGCGCACTAGCGGGCAGAGACTGTAAGGCTGAAGACTCCAGCCTGCTAGAGACAGCAACAGAGACAGAGGTAAATCTCAGTGTTTCTTCTGCTTTGCTTCCCTCTGTCTGCAAGTGTTCCAGGAGATTGTTTTACTTAATCGGCTCTCTGGCACTGTTAACTCGCTGCCATTGAGAAGGAAGTTACTTGATGTATTTTCACTTGTCATAATTCTCTTACAAAGTAATGTAAATAACTGAAAAAGAAAATAAAAATAAAATTCTCCATTATATGGACTAGAGAGCTGGTATTGTCAAGGAGATGCCTGCTGTTTGCGTGCTAAATTAAGGTCTTTTACCTTTCACTGCCATGAACTTCAGCTTGGACAGACTTCTGGTTATGTGTCTGTGACTTGATGAAATGGCAAATCCAGACTGAGAAGCAGAGCAGGTGAGCAATAATGACCTTAATATGCACAGCATTGTCGGGGTTTCTATCACTTTGCTGGCTCAAAGGTGCTTAATGTTTACTGAAAAAATACAGTTTGTTCCAGCATGCTCTCAGTAGCCACTGTGAAGCCAGCATAGATATTAGGTTCTCTGACAGACTTGTTTAAAATGTGACACTGCTCATACATGATGTATCTCAGTCTGTTTGTACTGGTGACCCTCTACATCTAGTCATATCAATAAACAGAGAAACGTGGCTTGTGATCCAGCTCAAGTTTACTGGACATCTGCTAATAGATGTACTGGTCTGCTTGAATTAAGCAGTTTCTTTTTTGCTTCAGCTCACAAGCAAGATTTTTGTTTTTATATCAGCTGTGGATTAGACAGTCATGTAAATGCTTTCTCTTTCTGTCTATTATAAAAATAAGCAGAACATGATTTTGAACAATTCTTTTTTTATAGGAATCCAGCTTGCTACCAAAGTAGTTGCTTAAGGCTTTCACAAGCCTCAGAAGCTACAAGGCAACTCTCTGGCTACAACAAACTGTGCCTGGCTTGGTCTGGGTATTTCACAAAGCAATTTCCCAGTGCATTTCAGCAAGTTGTCTATGCAAAGATTGATGAGTTTTGGGGAGGCAGTACCTTCTGCACGAAAAACCTCTCCAGCTGTTGATGTGTTTTCACATTGTACAACAATAGCATCAAACTGGTATATTTGCAAACCTGCAAGAACAGAGGACAACAGTTAGATGTATTATCCAACTTTCTGTTGTGAGGATATCCCTGGTGCTTTCAAGAGATCCTGAGTGTAATGTTAGCATTGCAGAGGCTTTAGTGAAGCTACACTTTCTGTACTAATGAAAAGGCGTACAGCTTTTGTCACTCAGCTATATTAGTGTCCTTGTTACATTCATGGGAACTTCAATTGAAAAACAAACAAAAATCAGCGTATTTGAAAGAAGCTGTTTAGAAGCAATAAGCTGATTTGTAAAGCAAGTGGCATTGCTTTCTAGGTAGGAGAGGGTGCCTCTAGGGAGACGGTAGCGGTTGGAAACTACTTCAAAATAAAGGGAGGGCTGTGGGCTGCCTTTCCTAAATAGTGCTACAGTCATCTTTAGCTTGGGAATTTAGTGAGAGGTAAATATCTTTCCAGCTGCATTAAGTATACGTGTCAGAAGATAGTACTGCTTTCATAATGATCTGAATGGTTTTCGCATGTTTCTTAAATAATCTGTTAGTGTACTAATATTTAGCAGTAGATGAGAGTGCTCAGCTATATTATTTGCAAGTCACAAAAGCAGAAGATAAAGCATTAAATTTCAGTGGCTCTAAATTTTTGAGTAGACATTCATAACAATTTTTAAATGTTTTGTTTGTTTGTTTCCCTCATCATTCATTCATTTGACCTTCAGAGACCAGCTGAGTTTAGCACTAAAGTCAGTCTTTTTCAGTGGTATGTTGTTTCACAACATGGGCCTTTCTGGCTCATGGGCTCAGGGTATTTCCAGAATAGTTCAACTTCTCCTCCTGTATCTTTGAAATGGCTATGATTTACTGGTTTTCTTACTTGTTTATTTACCAGGAGTGTGCTGACTTGTCTGCCTGGGATGTACTGAATGATCTTATGGCTGAAGTAAGTGTGAAAGAATGTATCCTCAGTAAAAGATGCTGATATATGTGTGAAGGAAGAGTGTGGCAATTGGTTACTGAAGTGATTAGTTATTGAGCATTGTTATGGAATTTGATAAAAATGGTGCAATATCACTTCTGCAGTTTAAAACAGGTCCTTATCTGTGTGTACATGGACTGGCTGTGGAACTGTTTGCTAAGAGAACTGGTTTTAGTGAAATCATGGATGTTGTCCAGAGAAATTTTAGTGATGTTTTTAATTGAAAAGTAGGTGGTTTTTTCTTCATTTCATACGTTAAAACAAACAAACAAAATATTTAAAATAAAATAGTGTTTCCTCTGTGAGAATTGCAACTATTTCTCCTAAAAACTCATGGGATAGATTGGAACAGCTTCTCTCTGTGTTTCTCTTAAAGGCCATAGGAACTCAGAGCATTCTGAATATATATTTTCCGTACATGTTTACACGTCAATTTAATTAAGTTAAGAAATTTACATTATTATTTTTCTTATGGATGGACTGTTCTCCAGTCAGCAGTGATGGACATAACAACTTTGTTTAATTTTGGTACTATTTCCACCCGAGCATTGAGGTTTGTACCTGAAGGTATCATATAAAAATATATTATCTATGCATCTTATTTTTTTTTACTTTGTAAGAAGTAAGGATTTTGTATTTAATAGAAACATTATATATAGAGTCCCAGTGTGGAATTACTTTTAAACTAGAATTTGCCTGGAATGTAAGCTTGAAGCTGAATTTATCTTCTGAGTAATCACGTAGCGGAAGTGATAGATTGTTCTGGTGACAAAATACATTTTTATTTCTTTTATGAAGAAAGCTACAATAGGTTACATGGACCTGATGGAGCGGGTCCAGAGGAGGCCACAAAGATGCTCGGAGGGCTGGAACACTTCTCCTGTGAGGACAGGCTGAGGGAGCTGGGGTTGTTCAGCCTGGAGAAGAGAAGGCTCCAGGGAGACCTACCAGCGACCTTCCAGTACCTGAAGGGGCTACAGGAAGGCTGGGGAGGGGCTGGTTGCGAGGGCCTGGAGCGAAAGGCCGAGGGGTAACGGGTTGAAATTGAGAAGAGTAGATTCAGATTGGATATCAGGAAGAAGTTCTTTACATTGAGGGTGGTAGAACAGTGGAAAGGGCTGCCCAGGGAGGTGGTTGAGGCCCCATCCCTGGAGATATTCAAGGTGAGGTTGGACAAGGCTGTGAGCAGCCTGGTCTAGTTGAGGGTATCCCTGCTCACTGCAGGGGGGCTGGACTAGATGGTCTTCAGATATCCCTTCCAGCCCTGGCCATTCTATGATTCTAAGTAAACAGTTTGAGAAGATCTGGGAAATATCATTATAAAGCTTGTATGGAGATTTTCCCTACAGAAGCTCTCAATGGGCTAAAGAGGACACCTCCACAAGCAGCTTCCTACCATCAGATGGAAACCATTGTCACCTGCAATGCCAGCAGTCTGGACCAGCAGACTTCACTCTAAGTCACCAAGTGGTGACTGGTGGCAAAGAATGTGTTACTGGGACATAGACCATTTTACCAGAACACACACATGTGCAAAAGCCATGGACTTAAACTTCTTACGGATATTAAGTATTCTGAAACATGCAGTTTTCTTCTATGGAAAACAGTAAAACGTGAAGGACACCCATTTTAGAGCCCTTGTATGGCTTGTGGCTTATTGCAGAACACAGGCCACCTCCTTGCACCAAGTGGTGGGAAGTGAAGTGAGGAAGGCTATCAGTGCACAAAGCCCAGCTAACCACACAAACACCATCTTTGGTTTGGAGACATGAGTCCCTGTAATGCCAGACTGAAAACCTCTTCCATTTTAACACTTTTGCTGCCAAGGTGATGCAGAAGGGCTGATTTTTTCAGCAGGGCATTTTCATCCACTGAGGCACATGCTGAGTGACTTACTGGCTTTAACTCACTTTGCTAGCAAAGAAATTTTCCTCACCATATGCAACCTTGATTTATCCCTCACAAAAGGTCACGCTGTAAGCAAGCAGCTAAGCTTGCTTTGCAGAGACTGGTTTTAAATGTACTAAACCATAGAACCAGCAGCTCAGTAACCCCTGCTACAGACCATAAGATTATACCTGTGTCCATTTTATAAACTGAGTTCTGATGTCAACTGCCCTTCTGTACCATTTGATGGCTTGCACTTGTATTTCTGCATTTAATTTTCTCTGATGTGCCTGCAGCTGTCAGGAGGTGTGGGATCCCAGATAAACATTTCAGATGCTACTCAGGACTACCACTGGAGCAGAGACCATGTCTCTTTTCAACTCTTTCCACTGTATCTGGTTTTCTCACTAGGCACCATAAATGAACACACCAACTATAGTCAGATTTTGAATTTGCCAGCAGGCACTCAATTCCAACATCTTCATTAGCACAACCACACTGTACTTTTATTATTTCCACTAATATTTTGGTATTTGGATTTTTCCTTCCCTTGAATGTTTCCAGCATCCACTTTTTTTTCCAAATCAATCAGCATTTTATTTAGTCTCTGGGTTATAACAAATCCTAGCCTCACTTACATCATTCCTACACTATCCAATGTTTGCGACTCCATCCACTTTAGGGTTATCTACAAATTTAACATCTTTACACATCCTGAGCAAACACTCTGTGAAAAAAAAATAAAACAACTCACAGAGTTAAAAAAAGAAAGATAAATAAAGCAGGACTTGAAAACATCATAAATGCTAAAATCTCTTATTAACCATCAATACGTACCAGACCAAAATCACTAATAGGTAACAGACCTGGTATAATTCCAACAACTTGACATCCAGTTATAATTAAAAGAGAAGTAATACAACACAGAGAAGTGCAGAAAGGACAACGACGTCCTGATGACAAGCTGATCAAAAGCCTCTGAATCAATAACTGACTTTGTAATGGACCTACATGAGGCAGTACTAGCAACCTCCCCCTGCCCACCCAGCATACTGAGCATTACTCCTAAATCCCACCGAGTTCTCCTCCACCCTAGAGCAGCCTTTTCTGGTGCACACCTGTAAGACAGGTGAAACACACGCTAGCCCTGGGGCATGCTTTCTTGGATGCAATATGGGTATCGAGGTCAGTTTAGGAGCACTGGAAAAAATTAAAAATAGTGTTCACATGGGTTGCTTTTTTGTTATTTAACACCGTACCCTGGGCTCAAATGCCCTGATCATAAGCTGATCATGAGCTCTGGGTCAGGGACTCGGTCAAAACCTGACAAAGGCAAGTTGCTCAGAAAAATCCAGCACTGCCCAGTGGTCTGTTGAAGTCCCTTAAAGAAAAGAGGCTGTGTAAGTTGTTATACACTGGGCTGCTGGGAGTTGAAACAAATTTACATCTCTTTCACGTCTCAGCTTGTGCTCTTTCCTACTTTCCTATTCCAGTCCCAGTTATCACCATTTTACTGATTCAAAAACTAATAACACAGAAATTACTGGCAGTGATGTTTCTTTGGTGCCTGGGACAAATCTACTTTTAAAAGCACAGCAGAGAATATAGTCTGGAATTACTCAATCTACTGAAGAAATCATAACTACCTGAAATAGCACAATCCTAGATTTGAAAATTAAGGAAACTTTCACCAATAATGTAATAATGGTGCAACATTAGAAAATAAAGTAATTTCTAAACGATGCACATTGCCTACACATTTTGAGAAAACAACACACTTAGAAGTCACAGCATCTACTTATACTCTTCAACCCCACATTGTCAAATCAGACCAGTATCTTATAAAAAATTTTAATGAAATTGAAAACAATGTTTTTGAGATAGAAAAGGTCAAAGCCTTGAAATTCTCATAACAGACAGAAAGTTGCAAAAAAGTCACAGGCAAGAATCTGAATTTAGACATCATTAAAAAGACCCAAGAGATGCAGTAGAAAGAGGGTAGTCAATCTCTACTGTAGTTTGACTGTGGAGAAACACAAGCAAGCAAATAAGGGAGAATTTTTCTTCATTAAAAAAAGAATAAAAATTACTCCATTCTAGTAACTTTAAATTTCTGGTCCATGTCTCGTGTGTTTGATACTTTCCCTAGTTCTGGTTCATTAATAATTTGATTTAAACTATTTCTCACCCAGATTTACTTGTCCAAGTAAATTATATATACTTATTAACTAATTTGATTAGAGTACAATCCTTGAGATGACAGCTATTTAGCCCCATGTCTTGGATACATGCATTGCAACTGTGTTGTTCAGTTAGACCCTGGAGATACGTGGTGACTGCATTAGCATCTCCTCATCTGTCCTTAACTTCTATTAGGCAGCTCTGTTAACACCAGACTAAAGTTATCAGACTAATATCAGACTAATTTGACAGCCTTCTACGATGATGTGACTGCACAGGTAGATGCAGGGAGAGCAGTGGATGTTGTTTACCTTGACTTCAGCAAGGCTTTTGACACTGTCTCCCACAACATCCTCGTGGGTAAGCTCAGGAAGTGTGGGTTAGAAGAGTGGACAGTGAGATGGGTTGAGAACTGGCTGAACAATAGAGATCAGAGGGTTGGGATCAGTGGTGCAGAGTCCAGCTAGTAACCTGTGGTGTTCCCCAGGGGTCAGTTCTGGGTCCAGTCTTATTCAACTTCTTCATCAGCAACCTGGATGAAGGGACAGAGTGTGCCCTCAGCAAGTGCCTGATGATACGAAACTGGGAGGAGTGGCTGATACACCAGAAGGCTGTGCTGCCATCCAGCAAGATCTGGACAGGCTGGAGATCTGGGCAAAGGGGAACCTAATGAAGTTCAACAAGGATAAATGTAGAGTCCTGCACCGGGGGAGGAACAACACCATGTACCGGTATAGGTTAGGGGTAGACCCACTGGAAAGCAGCTCCATGGAGAAGACCATGGAGTCCTGGTGGACAATAAGTAGTCCACAGAACAGCAATGTGACCTTGTGGCCAAGAAGGCCAATGGTATCCTGGGGTGCATAAAGAAAAGTGTGTCCAGCAGGTTGAGGGAGGTTCTCCTCCTCCTCCACTCTGCACTAGTGAGATCACATTTGGAGTATTGTGTCCAGTTCTGGTCTCCCCAGTTCAAGAGGGACAGGGAAATACTAGAGAGAGTCCAACGGAGAGCTACAAAGATAGAGACAAAGGGACTGGAACATCTCTCTTATGAGGAAAGGCTGAGAGACATGAGGCTCTTTAGCCTGGAGAAGACTGAGAGAAGATCTTATTAATGTTTACAAATATCTGAAGAGTGGGTGTCAAGTAGAAGGGGCCAGTCTCTTTTCAATTGTGCCCTGTGATAGGAGAAGGGTAGCAAGGTGAAACACAGAAAGTTCCACCTCAACATGAGGAAAATCTTCTTCACTGTGAGAGTGACAGAGCCTGGAACAAGCTGCCCAGAGAGTTTGTGGAGTGTCTTTCTCGGGAGACTTTCAAGACCCATCTGGATCTGTTCCTGTGTGGCCTGCCCTAGGTGTTCCTGCATTGGCAGGGGGGTTGGACTCTATGATCTCCAGAGGTCCCTTTCAACCCCTACCATTCTATGATTCAGTTTACAGAAGAGAACAGTTTTCTTCTCTGCTGAAAAACCTATCAAAGAATAATTTATGTAAAGCAGTAATTCTGACTTGAACTCCATCCAAGACATGATTCAACCTTTCCTCGGGACAAACCATAATCCAAGCATAAGCCACAAAGCCTCCTCTCTGTCCAACAGAATACAAAGAGTTCATGCAATTGTCAGAAGCCGTAAGTGGGTAAATCACCTAATACATACATACATATATACATGAAGACACACATCTACAGAAGCAGAATATACAGTAGAAATGCTGTTCAAGCTGACTCAAATACACATGAATAGGCTACTCTTGGTCATACCCAAAGACATCAACAAACCCCAAAGGGCTTCTTACCTGTGGCAAGTGTAACTGGAGCCCCTCGCTGGGAATGGGCTGTCGAGATGGGGTCTGGTCCAGCTGCATGTTAAACAAGGATGCCAGGGCTGACTGAGCAGCTCGAGCTTTTGCCAGCTTTTTATTCCTTCCCGAGCCTTCAAAAGTCTGACCATCCACTGCCACGGCCATAACAAAGTTTTTAGCATGGCTTTCCCCACTCTCCGAGAGAAATTCATACTTCAAGCCCGGACGCAACTCATTGAGGATCATGACGGGATTCTTCCCACTGGCAGAGGGGTAGGGTGATGGTGCAGGGAGAGGTGACTGGGAAAGGCTGCTGACTACAGCTGATGATGGCAAACTGTAGTCCCCGCTAGAGCTAAAGGACCCGTCCCCGTTGGACCCTAGGTAAAAGGAAGCATCAGAAGGGACTGGCGTTTCAAACCCGTTGAAGAGGGTGTCAGGGAAGTCTGCTTGGTCAGAGGTGAAGTCCGTGTTGACCGACAGTGTCCTCCCCATTGCCAGGTGGGCTTCCGAGGCATTTGGAAACTGGACAAAAGACCGCAGGGCCTTTTCGGCGGCATGAAGCTTGGCTTTCTTTTTAGTCGGGCCAGACCCCTCGAATACCTGACCATTGACTTCGACCGCCATCATGAACATGGGGGCGTGGACCGGCCCTGTCTGCGAGAGGAGTTTGTACTGTAAACCGGGTTTAATCTCATTGAGTTGCATCAGGGCGTTCTTGGGCAGAACAGGGCCGGGTGTTTTCTTCCTCTTCTTCAGGCGAAATTTGGAGTGGCCATTGTTGCCCTCCTCCAAAGGCCGCTTCCTGCCGCTGCCGCCGCCACCGTTCGAGAGCTGCGTCCCCTCTCCGGCGCCTTGCCCGCCGCTGTCCTTGGGGGGAACGTTGTCCACGTTGCGGTTTTCTTTAACGTCGGTGCTGCTCGAACCTGCGGTGCCCAGAAAGAGTAACTTACAATGCCTTCGTTGCAGGATCTTGTAAATGTAAAATTTATAGATTCCTTTATCTCTCTTTGTAACTGGTTAAGTGATGTGTGCTCAGAGGTTGAATGGTTTGCAGCATAAGCAGAGATAATAACGCAACACAACCGCTCAATAATTCAAGAAGTGATTTTCAAACTCTGGATTTGATGCAATCAAGTCATAACAATAAAACACTGCATGTTTTTGTTGATTTTTTACTTTTCATTTAAATCATGCTGGAACAAGCTTTTACTCCTAAGTTCTGTCCGGCTTGAAAAATGCTTTAAACCAGAAATAAAAGTTATAGTAGCCTATAAAACAAAAAAACCTACCATTAGTGACATGAAAACAAATGCTAAAGACCAGTACTAGGAGATGGATATTTAATTCAACTTAGTTCTTGTCTCATTTCTGTTACTTTTTTTTTTCCTCAGGGATTTCAGTTGCTCAAATTGAGACTGATATAAAACCTGAGCCTTGAAAAATTATGCAGCTCTTTGGTAAGCACCTTGACTGAAGAGTGTTTGAATGAGGTTGTTTGTCTTCACCTATTATTCCATATTGTCCAAATTCAATTCTTTTTTATGCTTTTCCTAGACTTTCATTTCACCTCACCCCAGCTGGATCAGGAAGTACAGCTGCCTGCTGTGACAACATGACCACAGGACTATTTTATGTATTTACCCACAGCCCATTTCTGTTAAGAAACCTTTTATCTGTCATTTACAAGCTACTCTGCAAAGTAAGAAAACTGGTATGACAGAGTTACAACCCTCAAAATCATTGTAAAGATCCTCTCTTAAGAATACGCAGAATACAAGAAGTGTGACAAAAGTTGCACAATCACAGTATTTTAATGGGGGGAAAAAAGGCATTGTAATAAAAGCATAATGATGTGAAGTACAAAATTGGAGTACTCCAGTGTCAGAGGTGTATTTAAGGAATTGTATTGGATGTAACTGCAAAGACCTAATTTTTACCCTGATAAAGAAACTAAGAAAATTAATTATTTGTGTTTTATATTGGCATTTGTGAGTGAAAAGGCAAACTTAGTAGGACAAGTATTTCTAACTCTTCTGTTCCAAAACATCAGAATATCTGTATTACATCTACACTGATACTAGGGGATAAGTATTAATTGAACTGAGAGAAAAAAAAAAGGTGGAAGCCCTCTTTCACAGTTAAAATTTTCAGCCACACGTTCACTCTTCCCTAAGAGCCCCCTGCCATGCACACATCACTTCGCCCAGGTTACAAAGCTGATGGAATGGTTACTAAATTTTCATTTATAACATCCTCCAGCAAAAGCTCGATAGGTTACTCCTTTCGGTGCTCGAAGAGAAAAAAAGACAAAGAAAAAAAGATGAAAAGAAAAAGCCAAAGTAGGAACACGTTTTGTTAAATCACAGTAGCACAATAAAAGGACTGTACATTACTGAGCATTACATTGCAGTCCGTTAAATTCAGTCAAGAACGAAACACTCAATATTCTGAAGCATTTCACTGCCACAAATTCCACTGTCTGCAGAATGTGTGCTATATGACCATAACTGTCAATATGCAGTGTTCAGGCATATATATTCTATATACATATATGGTGAAAGAATCTAAGAGTGAATCTTTAAATTGTTCCTTACAGGGAGTTTCTTACCTGAAGCTGTATTCTCCAAAAATTATGTCTCATCTAAACCACCATTTCTGGAACATTGTTCTTACGAGTGGCATTAAGGAATTTGCTATCAATCAATATAACTTCCACTCAAAACAGATATCATTTAGTCAACGTGCCTCTTTTTTTTACCTTTCTCTGGTTTTTATCTTTCTAAGGCTCTGTTTTTATCTTTCTTTTTACATGACTGCTACCAGTGCCCGTGGAAACTACACAAGTAAAATACGAGATGAATAGAGTCCAGATGAACATAAAAAAAAAGAACTTTGCATGGAAGTATGGCAGCTGGAGGAGCTCCTTAACCCACGTCATGACACAGGTAGGAGAAGCAATGCCCTGACAGAGAGGCGGACTTGTAGGAAGCAGGAAAGAAACTTGCACGCTTACCTTGTCTCAATAGGAAAGGGAAGAAAACTACTCCTTGCCTGAGTGCTACTAGGCTTGTTAGCTTTGTAGGATCTGCAGGGTGAAAGAAACTAGGAGAGAAAGCAAGCAAGGACCTAAGCAGCCTGAGTCAAATCCAGAGACCATGAAAGTAGGCAAGTTTCTACATCATGGAGGTGATGTAAATCCAAGCCTTGCACATGATGGAAAGAAAAAGACTCTCCATGTAAACCAGAAGGACCCAGGTTTCTTTCACCCACAGAGTCACTGGACTGAAAGAAAAAGCAACTGCTTCTCAGGCTGAGGGTGAAGATGTGCTTTTGGTCCTTTTCTCTGCCCAGCAGTGGTGAGGTCCTCTAAATACCTCAGGGCTGGAGAAGAGCTGACAGGTTAGTTAAAATGGAAGATTAGCTATCACTACCTGTTGAAGTCAGAGAAGCCATCTCATTTAATCTTGTCGATGGAGTAACTCCTTGAGCCCAGCCTCTCCCCGCTGTTCAGAAACAGCTGTCCCTTATCCAGGCATCCCACCTCATTAGAGAAGTTACAGATGGCCTTACTAGCTCCTCCTCACCTTGACCATCTCCCTGCCTGCGACAGAGCCACCAGCAGTGCCCAAGAGAGGGTATCAAACCACAGCAAAAACAGAACAGCCCTTCTTCAGGGCAGCCTCTCAGCTTGAAAGGAGCCACAGCTCTGGGCTCTCACAGAAAGCCCATCAGAAAGTCTTCAATAAGTTTTTTCCCCCACCCCCAAATTTTTTCTAACTGCTTTTCAAGCCCCCATAAATCACTGGTATTCAAAATGTCCTGGGCAATGCGTTTGACAATTTCATTACACCTTGCATGAAAACATCTCCCATTGCTTGCTTTGAATCCCCATCTGCTAATCTCACTTAATGCATCTATTGCTTTTACATGCTATCTTTTCAACTTGAGGATTCTAATATTAAACACCCTATGCATAATTTTACAGAGATCTCTAGTATTTTCAACCTTCTCATCCTGCCTCTACACCACAAGGCTCTAACAGTCCCTAGTCCTGAGGTTATCCTCTTCTTCTCAGAGAAGCTCCTTATTTCCCCTGCATGCTTTCTGACAGGGGAGGAGCAGACCCACGGCTGGATGTGCTCTTCTGGCTTTATTCTACAGTCTTTTTCATTCTGGAAATATGCTGGTTTAGAGATTGTTACGACTTTGGGGAGTCTCTCAATCAAAGTGAGAATGAGAAGTGAATGAGGGAGAGCATCTACACTCCCCCAAAAGCTCTGGCTGATTCAGGCTCCAATCATAGCTCAAGCTGGAAGCATCAGCACTCAAAATGAGCAAAATTTTGTTGCTCTAAAGCAAAAGTTATTGCATACTTGGACCACCACTCCGTGAATGTTTCAAAAAACCAGTTTAGATGATTTCAAAGTCTATTGGTCTGATTTGGAAAAGAGTATTAAGCTTTGGGCTGCTGGCATTACAGCTAAAATAAGGCAGGAAGATGAGAAATGTGAATGATAGAACACTCCTAGAAAGGCTAAAGCATAGGAGAGAGCTGGCAAGAGAAAAAAAATACCATTTGAATTATAAAAACATCTCTGTGTTCAGTAATGGACATTTTTCATTATACTTTTATTCATTTTTATTAAACTTTTATTAGGGTTGACAAGTGGCCATATGTTAACGTTACACATCTTGACCCGGAAAGGTTACACAGTCTTGGTGGACCTCCTAACATACCGCAAAACCAAAAGGCTTAAAACCAGCGTATCCTAGAGATGCATTTTCAAGTCAATGCATTTTCCAGTCTTTAAATAGGCTGCCAAGGAATGAATGTTTTACAGAGCCCTTTGACATCCATCATGGCTGCTGGGTATTCAACACTTTGAAATACCATTAATACAGATATAAACACTTGATAATGGGATCCTGTTTTCTTAAACATTAATACTACCCATGATTTAAGAATAAGGTATTTTTCATAAGGCTAGCTTATTTTCTAGTCACTAAAAATAGTTGGCAGCTTTGACTAGAGATGTCACTGACATCTGTAGAAGCTGCCTAGGTAAAAATCATAGTTGACAATATCACATGCCAACAACTTCAGTGGAAGAAAAATCTTGCATGGGAAATTTTCATGCCAGTAAAGAAAGAAATCTTCCATCCAAGTATGTTTGTTTAGTTTTGGTTTTATTCCTTGTAATGAAAAAGTGTCTGTAATTAAGATGCTTTATCCATTGGGGAGCTTCCATCACCTGCTTGCTGAGAGACAACACTCTCTCTGCTCTCCTTGATCTGGAGCACACTTAATTAAATTTAGATGACTCTTAGCTGAACTGAAATATGTTTCTAGCTACCCCTTACACTGCTGCTCTGATTTACTAGCCTGGGGAAATTCTAAATAAACCATTTTCTTTGCAGAAAAAAAACCCCATGTTATCTCTTCTGAGCATCTTTTTAGAAAAAAAAATGGGGAAAATGATTAAAAAGAAAGGTCAGGACAGCCACATGCTAGTGTTACAATTGTTCTGCAAAATGCCCCACTTCTCCCTTGCCCATAACACAAATGATAAGTATAGGCAACAGGGTAAATTTACACCCAGCAAAATATTTATTTCTATTGCATTAATGTTTCTACAGGGCTTTATGACTTGATGCTGAGATAACGTGCAAATGGGCTTCTAGCACAGCTTCCTAGGGCATTCAGAGTGCTGCAGACATACCCTCCAGGCAAAGCAAGAGAAAAGAAAATGAAAACATTCTAAAAAAAAGAAAAATCTTTCCTCAAGTCTCTTGTAACATCTTCTTTATGTTCAATGGATAAAGGAGGAAGATCTTAAAACCTGAAGTCTGAAATACTGTATTTTCTCAGGGACATTCATGTCACCTCATCACTATCTTACCTTTCAGCTGAACTAATAACATTTTAACTCTGCCTTCTGCAGAGCAATTCTAGTTATGCAACTGAAAGATGCAAGTATTGCATATGCCCACCTTCCTTTCCTGTAGGATACTTCCCTCAAAAGGACTTACTGAATCAAGGTGAAGAACTTCAGAATTTGAACTATGATTTTCCCCCCGACCCCAAGTCTGATGATCTAACATTTCAAATTCGTGATGCCTGTGTGGGCATACGGATGCAGAAAGGTCTTCTTGCACCTTCTGCTACCTGGGCTCAAAGACATGGTACAGATGACATCTCAAAATGTATTTTCGGGAGACAACTGCAGTTATACAAACGCATGCCCCAAACCTACAACAACTCCATGAAGCAAG
Organism: Actenoides hombroni; assembly: GCA_024336885.1. NCBI lineage: Eukaryota > Metazoa > Chordata > Aves > Coraciiformes > Alcedinidae > Actenoides > Actenoides hombroni. Next base: position 35,420,148 of record WUAM01000359.1, read on the forward strand.
TCTCTTGAGAAGACAAAAAGTTCAGTGAGTGGTTTCCTACACTGATGCACTGACACACAAAAAAACTGCAGCAGCAGACAAAAATTGAGTATTTTTTCTTAAGGACACTTAGAGAATGCACCTGTAAAAAGATGGTATTTTCTCCAGCTGTAGAAGGCACTTCTTATCATGCTCAGATATAGTCCTTATTGAGATAACGGGATATTTTATCCTTATGTGAATTATCCAAATACAGCTTTTATTTTTTTGAAGTCCTCCTTAGAGAGACTACTTTTAGAAACAGCTAAAGCATCCATCTGAAGTAATTTCTTTTATACCAAGGAAAACAAAGGGTTAGTAAGAATAGTCCAGTTGAGCTCACAGATTCAGCCGAAGTTAAAAAAAGATGCATTCTATCCCAGATAATATTTGTAGGGTTGGGGTGTTTGTTTGTTGCTGTGTTTTAAACACAATGATCTAGCTTCTTTATCTCACAATAAAAATGTCTTGCAACTCCTTCAGACTGAACTACAGCTCTTCTGTGTCAAAGCCTCCTACACTCCCAGGCTTTGTCAGCTTTGCCAGAGATGTGTCGTTTAGCCATTGTCACTTAAGAGAAAAAGAAGCATATTTGTTACTACATCACACACAATTATTTACAGTCAGGCAGAGCACATCAGTGTAGCAGCAACAGATCATTTCTCTTATTCACACACACAAAAAAAAAGATAGTTGAAAGGCCAATAGCAGTATTTTTACAACGTTTTAATGAGCACATTTTCCTCCACAGGTTATCAGATCCTAGTTATACCACAGCTAGAAACCTTGGAGAACTTTGCCAGTGTATGTATCAAGATGATCACTATATTTGACTGGTTTTGTACTTAAACACACTTTAAGAATTCAGTAGCTCAGGGGTGGAACAATCAGCATTTAGTGAGAATAATCAGGATGATCTGCAGGGAGCTCTACTAGCTCTTCCTTTCGCTTTTCCTTCCTCCATTTCTGCATACCCTCATTTATTTTATACACTTCAACTCCATCTCCTTTGTCTCACCCCTCCCTTCTGACTGGTCCGTCAACCTCAGCACCGACACTATGGGTATTCTCCCTCTCTTCTTCATTGCTGGTTCAAAACAGGAAAAGATTTTGTTTGATTAGTCAGTTGTTGGAAGGAAAATATAAGACACAAGGTATAACTAGGCTCGCATATAACCATGTGTACTTAAATATCTTTTAATGCAAAAGCTCCAATTCACTATTCTATATTGTACTTCAAAACAAGAAATAATCTGGGCTTCCAAAGTTTCTTCACACTCTTCCTCATGCTTGTGAGAAAAAGTCAAGTTCAGAAATTATTATCTAGTTTATTGCTGTGTAAACAAGCACATCTTACTCATGTTTTCTTCATCATCTACATCCATTGTGAAATACTTTTGCTGGTTTCTTGACTGGCGGTGACTGCTTCTGTCTGGAAAACAGAGAGTGAGATATTTAAGCTTTAAGGTACTGTAGGCAGGAGACAGGATGTCTGGTGGAGTTTCACTAATCTTTGAACAAGCAACAACAATAAATGGGTAGTTGCATAGTAGGGACGTACTGTGAAATTCATAACCTCATAGATAGTGATTATCTCCAGGAACAGGACAACAAGACATCTCGAGGTGCCCGAGCATGCTGAACAGACAAGAACTGGTTTTGTGGCAAGAATAAGGATTTTAGGCTTTAGGTCACTAAAAGAACACAGTGATGAAGAAGAGAAGATGAAGCAAATGGCCACCAGAGATCACAGAAGACCACCAAGGGGAGAAAAGACCCTAACTCTGATTTTATTACGCATGCTCAGACTATGTAAATGAATCCCAGGAATCCATTAGCATATGACTGCCCTGTCTAGGAAATATAATGAGTCTGTATGTTCAGTCTGCATATAAACTCTGTACCCAGCTTGCATCAGTACACACATTTGGAGGAGTGATCCCCTGTGCATCCAGCACTGAAAAATAAAGAGTGCCTGCTTAATAACTTCGGTTATTGAGTTTTTCACTGCAGCAGTACCAACATACAAGGTGAAGCATTAATTCTCATTTAAAAGCAGTAGCCTGTGCACTGGGCTGTCCATGGTTTTTGTTCAATTTTCACATAGTATTTCCTCAAAGTCCCTGTCTCTACAGCTGAGGTGCACTCTGCAGGGTTGCAAATTCGACACGGTTTGCAAGAATTTTTATTTTTGTATTATGAGCTACAATGTTTTTTTATCCAAAAGTATGTAAACTGCTTTATTTCACTACTGTTTAGTTGTTTGGGGTTTTTTTTAAAACTTCAAAATAAAGTCAAATCCACTCTGCAGATTACCACAAGCAGTCAAAATACTGAAGAGGCAGGTTTTTTTACCTAGCACCAAACTGATGAACATCTGTTTGGTTAAATCCTGACCCAAGATCCCTCCTAAAACTGAAATGCTCATTTGAGACTGAAAGATGTAGTCCCATATCAGGCAAAGGACAGAGTGGGTAATGTAACCCTTTCTCCTACATGTCAATTTTCTTACTAACTGAAATGTCCAGAAAATAATACATACAGGTTATTTGGCTGTAGGAAAACGGATTTTATTAAACACAGGGGCTTCTGTTTCAAGAGGGACTGATCTAAAGGTGAATAGAAGAACCTCACACGAAGAATATATAATCTACCTAGCATTTGTTTGAAACAAGGCAACAGTTTTACCCAAACGAAAAGCACTCATTTAAGGGCGATGGGGTTTGTGGTTTGGTTTGGGGTTTCTTATTAGAACAGTTCATTTTTCCACGAAAGCTAATCAAGTACATAATATCAGTTGCTTTCTAAGTAATTGCTCAAATCTCATAACGCCGTGAGTACTCCAACAGCAAGCACTGAAACCCAAAGCCACACAGGGACTCCTACTTTGAACAAAGTTATTATTACATGGAGGAAAAAGCAGTGGAGCATTAACAGGCTTTGCATTCTTACACTGCAGTGGATCAAGCCATGGAAAATTGTCTTGCATTTGCCAATCTGTTGAATTCTGTGCATCTGTTGAATTCTGTGCATCTGCCTCTTAGATTTTCTCATGCATTGCTCTTTCTATATTTTGTGATGCATTTTCTTTTTTTAATATAACACATTCATTTTGTGCTGATTCTTTACCACAGTTAGAAGTTTGGAAAGTACCCGAAGAGAGTAAAATCTAATACAAATGCAAAATCGTTCTGTGACAATCTAGTCTTATGTAGCACCAGTAAATTTAGATTCTTTTTGATGACAATCAGACTAAATTAAGATTTAAGTCCTGCTTTTAAGTGTGTATTTGATCCTACTCCAGAACTATGGTGAATAGTCTACAGAAATCACAGGGCAAAACTTCAACCTTCTTCTGTTATTTCCAGTGCTACAATTATGTCCCAGCAGAGTTTCAGTCTTTTACTTAGCTTTACTTTTACCACAGACAGAATCAATTCTAATGATCTGTGGACATTTTACTGCACATATCTTAAAAGTTAACAACTGCTTTTGAGTAAGCGTTCAGGATAATGAGGACTCGGCAGAGCAAGCGATACCCAATTCAGCCCGAGGCTGGGTCACGTGCACCAGTTCAGATGAGGGAACTGATTCTCACATCGTTGCTGGTACCAGTAAAAATACCTGGGTGCTGTTGCTGGGAAGAGAGGCACAGTGATGTCTTACAAGGATACTGCCAGAAACAGTAATGCCTTGCAAAACCAAGGGGTGAGGCTGCAACTGGAAAGCAGAGGCTGTTTGAGCCATCAAAAGCCTGGGAACACTGGAAGGCAGGTGGCATAAAAGATGCTTCTTGGTTTCATGCTGCTGTATGGGCTGGCAAAATTTATACCACTGAAGTATTTGTTCTGTTTTATTATGTTTTGTCCTTCCCTCAGTGAGGACATTTCTGTGTGTCTCCAATCCAGCTGCCAACACCAGGAACTTCAATGCTTTGAGACTTTAAGTGCCAGCACTGGTGGAAATTAGACAACAGAGTCAAAAGTTATTGAGAGGAGGAACCATAGAAAGCTACATGGATACTTGATAAGGTTGACACAATAAAATCAACACTTGTTTTAACACAGCCACATGCCTGCTCCCTAATAATTAATTTATTCCATCTCTCTTCCCACCTCTTGTCAGAAAATCTAGCTTTAATTCCACTCTACATTAAACCTGTCGTCAGCTTTAGCTAGAAAATAAAAGACAGAACTTTGGTCTTTTTAATGCATAGATTACATACTATAGTAATCTGAGTGCATAATATGTAATTACCAAGTTTTGCAAAAAGAAATAAGCCATTCCACCCTTACTTATTATTTTAGTAGGCACTTAGAATCATAGAATCATTTAGGCTGGAAGAGACCTTTTAAGGTCATCAAGTCCAACCATTAAATCATCAAGTCCAACCTTTAACCTAACCTTTTGCATAGCATGCAAAAGCACGGTGCAAATCCAGAGTCCAGGTCAAAACACCAAGCCTAATGAACTGCACTGTTGTTTTGTTCTTTAAGTCAAGTTGGTTTTATCTTTGCTAACATAATAAGAAAAAAAAATCCCACTTAAACTGCCATCCAAGAATGAAAGATAAGTAGAGATCCAGAAAACAAATAATATGGCTCGACAGTGGCGTAACCCACAGGCATGATGCACGGGCAGCTCTTCTCCAGCACCCCAGCCACAGAAGCAGCACTAATCACCCCCTTAGTCCAAACAGCAGGGCTGACCTTACTACTGACTTACTATTGATCTTACAGTAGTGATCAACACACTCAAACTTCATTGCTGATCTGCCAGGAGATCACTCAAGGACAGGATCACTGCATGACTTGCCCAGTGAAACTGTCACTTCAAAACCAGGTTGTTGTAAAAGGGTAACTACTGGTGCATAGGTGATTAAAATAGAAATGGTAAAAGTGTATTATTAGAAACATCAATAAACTTGTAGTCCAAAAATAAGTATCAGATACTGAGAAATTAACAATGACATTAAAATATACATATAGATGTGTAAGTTTGCAAGTCTAACATCCATACTAAATACTGTTATTCAGTAATTTAAAACAATTGATTCTGTTTAGCCTCAACTAAACAAATCCTCAGCACACTACTATTTGCAATCTTCACAGCAGGAGCTAAGCAGCCCTTACTGAAAATGTAAAATGTGCCTTTAGCAATCATTACACTCATTAATGCTATGCCTCTAAGAGTAGCATGAGAAAGAAAAACAGCTCTACGTTTGTCACCGTTTCACAGAGTTGCAAAAACAGAGCCCACACACCTGCTGATACCCTGAATGTCTTACCACCACCACCAAATGTTTATGATCATCCCAATTTGTGACCTGAACGAGTATCTGCTCGGGCAAAATGATTCCTTTTAACTCCCCAACCTCATCTGGAGAAGACAGTGGTTTAAACAATTAAGAGAATTCTGCACAAGCGGGGAGGAGAGGTAGTGACAAAGGATGCAAAACCACACTTCTGAGCACAATGAAGCTGTTCAGATTCCCCATTAGCCAGACAGCAGAAACTCAAGGAGATTGTACAAGTATGACAAGTAAGTCAAGCAGTAAAACTCCTCACTAATTTTGTCACTGGCAGTGCAGAACTTCAACGGGCACAGAGCTAAAATAGTTGACCCATACATATTACTTCTCCCGAGACTCCCAGCAGCACCTAAAACAAATCACAGAATTATTTCTTTGTTTAATCCAAAGACTATGTACAAAATTGCTGTGTAAACTCCATCTTACATGCATCACAGCTTTAGGTAAACCGTGGGTTTCGGAGTGGCCATTTCTCTCCCGTGCCCCTGTCATCTCGTGTACTACAACCCCTCTGCTGGTCCCTAACAAATCCTGTTCTCCAGGTAATGTGCATATTCAAAGTGCTTCTTAGACCACCACTTCCAGTCTGCTTATACACACCCACACTCATCTTCTATGCAGCAGGTTGCTCTTCTTCCTCCATCCCTTTTGCTTCACATAAAACCTGTGTGGCTCATCACCCCCACCCCAGCTCCATCACCACTCCCAAACGGCTAAGACCAATTTGACATTCATGCTATAAAGGCATCAGCCCTAACTGTCCCACCAGGCTTCTGTGTGAGCTTTATCACACCAGGAATGAACTCCAAAGCAAGTACCCAAAAAGCTATCATATTATCCTCTGCAATCTTACCCTAAAGCTCTCTCCTGCTACAACGCCCAACAGTCCTACAAATTGCTCCCCAGGAGCAGGTCTGTGAGCCCACATTTAACTGCAATACAATCCAATGTAACATCTATAGAATCACAGAATTGTCTTGGTTGGAAAAGACCTTCAAGATCATCGAGTCCAACCATTAACCTAACACTGCCAACCCAACCACTAAACCATGTCCCTAAGCACCTCATCTGTATGTCTTTTAAATACCTCTAGGGATGGTGACTCTACCACCTGCCTGGGCAGCCTGATCCACTGCTTAACAGCCCTTTCAGGGAAGAATTGTTTTCTCATACCCAACCTAAACCTTCCCTGGTGCAACTTGAGGTCATTGCCTCATATCACTTGTTACCTGGGTGAAGAGACTGACCCCAGCCTCATTGCAACCTCCTTTCAGGTAGATGTATAGACTGAGAAGATCTCCCTTGAGACTCCTTTTCTCCAGGCTGAACAATCCCAGTTTCCTCAGCTGCTCCTCACAAGACTTGTGCTCTAGACCCTTCCTCAGCTTCACTGCCCCTCTCTGGACATGCTCCAGTACCACAATGTCTTTCTTGTGGTGAGGGGCCCAAAACTGACCACAATGTAACCTGGGATGCATTAAGAAGAGTGTGGCCGGCAGGTCGAGGGACGTTCTCCTCCCCCTCTACTCTGGTGAGGCCCCACCTGGAATACTGTGTCCAGTTCTGGGCACCCCAGGTCTAGAAAGATAGGGAGCCACTAGGATGATGAAGGGAGTGGAGCATCTCCCTTCTGAGGAGAGGCTGAAAGAGCTGGGGCTCTTTAGCCTGCAGAAAAGGAGACTGAGGGGTCACCTTGTTAATGTCTATAAATAAGTAAAGGGCAAGTGTTGGAAGGATGGAGTCAGGCTCTTCTTAATGACATCCAGTGATAGGACAAGGGGTAATGGGTACAAGCTGAAGCATAGGAGGTTTTGGGTAAACAAGGAAAAATGTTTTTCACGGTGGGGATCACAGAGCACTGGAACAGGCTGCCCAGAGAGGTTGTGGAGTCTCCTTCTCTGGAGACATTCCAAACCTGCCTGGATGTGTTCCTGTGTGACCTGCTCTAGGTGACCCTGCTCTGGCAGGGGGGTTGGGCTAGATGACCTTTCAAGGTCCTTTCCAACTCCTAACATTCTGTGATCTCCCACACTTCACGTCACCATCTTTGCTAAAGCTGATGGATTGAATGAGGGGAGAGGATCATGCAAATCACATAAGCCTTTTACCCTTGAAGAGATTAGAAATTCAAGCAGAACTTTTGCTAAAAGGGCCGCTTTTATTTGTTCTATAGAAGCTGCTTATATTAGCTTTCTTATTACCACAGAGAAAGCCTGATTCCAATCCTAATTAACTGTACTATCAATAAGGCTGTAACTCCTGGCATACTAACATATACATAATAGATATCTGGTTGATGTTAATTATGAACAGTATCATGCACAATTACCTATAGCAGTTGAGGAAACACTAACAGAAGCAGCAACACTCGTTCTGTGTAGATGTGCAGCTCAGATACCATAGTCAATATATATTCAAACACCAGCTATGCTAGAAAAGTGTAAAAACTGTGTCTGTAAAAGGTGAATCTTCTTATAGGCTACAAACAGCAATGGCTATGCACTGTCATGAGAGCACTGGTGTTTTATTTTATGATGATAATGCATATTTCATTACAACCTAGCATGGACCAATGAGGAATTCTGGAACCAGAATCAAATTCCAAAATCTCCCCAGTGTTAGAGGCCTGTTGTGTGCCATACTGAATTTGGGAAAGGAATGCACACAGGTTTTCAAACTACCCCTGCTCATGCCATATCCTGTATGTGTGTACACAGTATGTCATGTAAACTATATGTACTTACCACATCTGGGGGTTTAAAACATACAACTGAAGCCAGTGTGAAGACCTAAATACACTTTCCCTTGAATTGACTGGCAAAGACAACAAAACCAATGTGATAAATAATAATTTTACTATTAATTGAAACCAAATTTATCTGTCACTTAAATAGCAAGCATTTCAAATATGTTTGAAAAAAAGTCGAGTTGCTTTTAAAAGTACTACATTCCAAAAGGTATTATGTTTCCTAAGCTTGTGAGTATCAGTGCAGAAAATAAGTGAATTATTAGAGAAAGGATCTGGATTGTTGCTGAAAATTTAATTTTCCTTTCGAGTAAAGACTCTTCAGAATTATTTATTTCCATGTGTATGAAACAGTAAAATACTCCCAAGACAATAAAATGCTTTAAAGGCTTTTGGCAGTCAAGGTATTCCTAAAGACCACTGGTAGCTTAACATCCATTTTAAAAAGTCCACCCCCCCACCACGTGTATGTAATTTAGTAAATATTAAAAGCATGATCAGGTGTCTGGGAAATTCTTATGTGACCAGAGTCAAGTGCAAGTATCACTGTCCCAGGCCAGAAAGATTTTGGGAGTGATTGCTGATGCAAGTATCAGGTCCAAGCCTAAATTAGAAGGAAAAAAAAAAAAAGATATAAGCTCTTTCTATTAATTTATCACCCCCTGAAGCGTGATACCCAGCAGTGTTCACATCTCTCCCAGCCCAGATGGAACATCACATCACCACTGTCCTGACAAAGTGGCTTTTCAAAACTCCCATTTGCTGCTGCCCAAACTGAGAGGAAGGGTACAGCAGTGCAAGCTGGGCAGGGGGCAGAGCAGCTGCCTCTGCTCTGTGCTGGTACTCAGATGTTGCTGAAGTATTTATTAAGATACGCTGTTCCATGGCTTTGGACTCTAAACCCAAGTCTTGGTGTTTTGCTAGGTAGGCTCGGACCTGGCTAAATTTTTCCAGTAGTTTTAGCTTTGGTGACTACTCTTAAAGCACAGTAGAAAGAGTCTTTTTTTTTTTTCCCTTCCTAGGAAAAAAACAACAAACAAATAACTGAAGTCCTTACTGAAGTACCAGAGCTGCTAAGGAACCATTTTACTGTACTGCTACCCTTGCATTATACAGTGTCAGCACCACTCCAGTATCACAAGAGGAAATTAGTTGACTGTAATCAATAGGACTTGTAAGTAATGGTTACCTCGTTTAGCATATCAAACTGTCTCCAGTTACTTCTCTAACACCCCTGTGTGCCCAAGGACAAAAGACTTAGACAATTACCACTTGAATTAGCACAGAGGTGATCAATGAGCTACCTGAGCCAAGCCAGAAGAGAGAAATGCTGTACAGGTGTCTCATGCTGCCCCCCCCACAGCTAAATCCTCCTGAGGAGCTGAGTTACCACACTGGGCTCAGCACCACATGCCTGTAGTGAACACCCTATTCCTCCAGCCTGAAGCAAAGGAAAAGCAAGCTCCTGCCTGCTGAAAGCACAGCTAAACAGGAACTCCAGTCGTATAAATATTGGTGTAAATTACTGTAGGCTGTTCAGGGCATTGCTGCAGTTTATAAGAGTCAGAATTTACAAAATCAATTTTTTTTTCCCTTTTTTTTTTTTTTTTTGGTAACATAAATAGTGTGCTAAACAGATTTTGATACAGAGCCAGGAAGAAGGACAGTTGACAGAAGAGCTGTAAGGCACATTGGAGAAGGGGTGCTAGAGTAATAAATAATGCAGCCAAATGACAATAAATTGTCTGTCCACATTTTCTTGTGATGTGTTTGAGTCCTTTTAAGGTTTAACCATATGTGTTTGAGAGTTAGACTAAATATATTCCTGGCGTATAATGAATGACCACATTTCTTCTCAATCCTTTCCTTAGAAAAAAATACACTTGAGAAAAGTTAGCATTTTCCTCCAACATTCAGGACTGCAACAGCAGATTACTTCTACATTGTTCTCCTCAGTGACCTGCTCTTTTGCAGAAGACACCTAGCACAGATCCCAGACTAGTGCTTTCCCATGCTTTGGTTCCCTAGGTGTTGTGCAGAAGGCACCAAAACTCACCCAGCGTGGAGCAGAAAGGGTTCAGGAGAACTTCTCAAGCTGGACTGTGCCACCTCTGTGATCCCATCACTACATTCCAACTCAACAACACGCATTCCCACTGTGTACAAAGCCATGTGCACACCATCTTCCCATGCAGGGAAGAGCTAGAAAAAAAAAATACTAACATATATATAAAATGTTAGTATACTAACAGATACAGATTCTTGGTCCACAGACTGCACAAGCATTCACAAACTCTCCCTTTGCTTGGCAAACAACTGCTCAGCTGATCTGCACTGATCCTACTTGACCTTATTCTCAAACTGTCCTACCAAGGCTAGGATGTGACTTTTATGCCTAAAGCAAGGAGCAAAGTGCACTTGAAGGCTCTTTTAGAGCACCTTGGGTGGGAAGCTCTGCTGGGAGCTGTGTATTTTTCATTATCATTCCTCTGTCCCAAGTACATCACTAGAGCAAGAAGACTGTGTGCATTTTATAGAAGTACCACATCCCTGACTTCCATTACAACTAACTTCTAACAACCACTCCCTTAAAGTCAAAAATACTTGGAAGAGAATTAATTAAATATACTTATTAATAAGTCCAAATGACATCTACTTTTCCTAGTGAATAACATTCAAACAGTTCATATTATGTGTAGGAGACAGTACTTTTCTGGGGCAGAGGGAATGAACTTCTCAGCACTATTTATACATCTATTAATTAGAAGACTAATCCTCCATACTTGTTCCCATGGTAGACTATGGATTTTTTTTTATTTTTATATGACTTTCAGGCTTAGGTAATCAAAAAATACTTTTCAAACCCTTTCAATAAAATGTGACTCACATATGGCTTCAGAAATGGCGGGGGGGGGGATTTTTTTCAGAAAGAGTATTCAGAAGACAGGCTGCTCACAACAGAAAAGAGCTTCCTCTCCTGCCAAGGCACGATTGATTGGGTATTTCTGGAATCATTAAGAATTCAGTTATTGTTTCACTTTGAAGAAGGAACAGTACTTTTGACTTCTTTGACCTTCCCAACTTTTATTTGGGCAGCTTTCCTAATGCAGGAAAACTGCACTAATAACCTGGTTCAGTGCCTGTACATTGAGCAACACGTGGCCAGAAACTTTGCAGGTCCCGCAGGCACAGGGTCTCTTCACTGCTTCAGTATCCAGGCTGTGCAATTGTCAGGGGTATCTGAGCAAGGACAGCTTCAAAAAGGACTCCACTGAAGCTCTGCATTGGCAGGTGAGAGTCAACTCTCAGGTTTTGTTCCTAAAAAGCTGCTCTGGGATGAGACACAACTAGAGGAACGCTCTCCAACAGAACTGGAAAAACTTTTACTTAGGGTAAAAAAAAAAAGGAAGAATAAAGGAAAAAGCTTAAACGTTGCTCAGATATTTAAAGAGCTTCCAAAAATAACAATAAAGAAAAACTGACATATTAGTTAACTGATTTGAGTCAGTGCATATACAGCATGTATATGGATCAGCAGAACAGACTAGGGGTTGCAGCCACCCTTTAATTCTGCTTGTAGGTTAAACCTTGAAGGACAAAAATCATCTTCCAGTAGGGGATGTTTGCAGGTGCAAGCTCCACTGTTTCTGCAGTGTGTTACTAGAGTGAAGGGAATTCTTTGGCAAGTCGCCTCCACCTGCTCTCAGACCTTCACTTCTTCTATACCTCTCCTTGGCCCTTTGGAAGACATCTCATGATCACGAGATAAAACTCTGGACTTAGATGAATCATCGTATTTTGACAACTACCCAGGCTGGCATTCTTTGAAAAACACTGCCACTGAGCACCATTTGTGCTCAGTTTACACAATTCAAAAAGAAGAACTTGAGATGGTTGAACACGCCATCAGTGTCATAGTCATGCTATCATGTGTTCGCCACCATCAAGAAGCCCAGAAATGAAACAGTCCCATCACACTGCAGTGCCCAAAATTGAATACTACTCAAGCTGTGGACTCACCAGTGCCAAGTACAGGAGCACAATCACTTCCCTGCTCCTGATGGACATACTATTTTTGATCCAGGCCAGGATGCCATTGGCCTTCTTGGCCACCCGGGCACACTGCTGGCTCATGTTCAGCCAGCTGTCAGTCAATGCTCCCAAGTCCTTTTCTGTCTGGCAACTTTCCAGCCACTCCTCCCCAGGCCTGTAGCGTTGCCTGGGGTTGCTGTGAACCAAGTGCAGGACCTGGCACTTGGCCTTGTTAGACCTCATACCACTGGGCTTGGTTCATCAATCCAACCTGTCCAGATCCCTCTGCAGAGCCTTCCTGCCCTCAAGCAGATCACTACTATCACGGACCGTCGCAGGGAAGCGGCACACACTCTGTTTTTTGGTGGCTGCCCGACCTGTATCACTGCACCGATGACTGATCTGACGCCACACAGTGAAGACATTAGAAAATAATAACAATAATATGTTCTTTTGGTAACAACCATGTCCACAATCCTCACCATTGAATGGAGTTCTAAAATCGGGTGCAGTCAGATGAGCATAGTGGGGAGCAGTATAACTGCCTGAGATAAAAACAAAAGTATTCCTAGTAATGAAACCCACTGTGTAATGCCCGTAGTGCAGAGACGTGCTCGCTGCCCAATTCAGTGCAACATGAATCAGAGACAAACACCACAGGAAAGCAGCGGCTTTTGCCCAGCGCCCAAACCCAAGAGCTTTCAGATAAACAGTGAGAACAAGCAAACAACAGCATAATGCACATGGCACGTAAGGGAACAGTATAGCATTTAACTCTGAAAGAAATGCTAAAAGGACATGATCTGACACTGCTCTCAGAAACGACATCATTTAGGCAGTCTGCTTTAGTTTCCACTTCTTAAAGACATTCAGGAAAAAAGTGATACTCTCTGAAGCAAGCAAACTGGGATTTGAACTATTGGGGCAATCTATCAGAGCTCTGATCGAGCCCCATGTTGGGCACCAATAAATCTGCCACAGTTTAGGGTCAGGGCAGCCCCTCAGACCTATAACAGACGCTCTCTGTTAACCCCCCTCCCTCCCCAGAGGGGAAGAGAAAGGGAATAAGGGAGAGAGACT
>WUAM01000359.1:35433434-35443863 GCA_024336885.1 Actenoides hombroni
TCTCACTGCTGGAAGCAGACACTGTCTGTGAGAACAGGCTGCTACCTTCAGACAGTGCAGTTAGTTAGAAGAACTGACCTGAAAAGTGAAATCACTGAACAGAATTTGTTCTGTTCTCACCCAAACCAGGACAAATACTCCCGCTCAATTTGGTGTGCAAACTTACCAAGCGTACATTCGATCCCCTAATCCAGATCACTGATAAAGATATTAAACAAGACTGGCCCCAAAACTGTGCCCTGAGGAACATCTAAGTCTACACAGTCATGGCCAGATGAAGGTAGATATCAAGGAACCCCAGCGAAGCCCACAGCTCCACTGTCAGCACAGGCACTGGCTACACTTTGGCTCGGTGCTTTCCCTTCTAACCAGATCTAACTCAAGACTGCAGCTCTCCACCTCTATTCTGCCCTAGTGAGGCCACATCTAGAGTGCTGTGTCCAGTTCTGGGCTCCCCAGTGCAAGACAGATAAAGAACTACTGAAGAGAGTCCAGTGGACAGCTATGAAGATGATGACCTGGGGCTGTTTAGCCTGGAAGAGGGGATCTCCTAAGTATCTAAATGCTTATCAATATCTAAAGGGTGGCGTGAAGAAAATGGAGCCAGACTCTTTCCAGTAATGTCCAGTGACAGGACAAAAGGCAATGGGCACAAACTGGAACACAGGGAGTTCCACCTGAACATGAGGAATAACTTCTTTCTTTCCAGGGTGAATGAGCCCTGGAACAGGCTGTCCAGAGAGGTTGTGGAGAGATTCCAAACCTGCTGGGCATGATCCTGGGCAACCTGCTGTAGACAAACTTGCTTTAGCAGGGGGGTCAGATGAGATGCTCTCCAGAGGTCCCTTTCAATCCCTCCCATTCTGTGATTCTGTCTGTACCCAGCAGGTCCAGGGAGGTTCTCCTTCTCCCTCTACTCTGCCCTAGTTAGACCACACCTGGAATACTGTGTCCTGTTTTGGGCTCCCCAGTTTAAGAGAGACAGGGATCTACTGGAAAGAGTCCAATAGAGAGCCGTGAGGATGACTGAGGGACTTGAGCATCTCCTCTATGAAAAAAGACTGAGGGAACTGGGACTGTTTAGTCTTGAGAGGAGACCTTATTAATGTCTACAAATATCTGAAGGGTGGGCATCAAATGGAAGGGGCCAGTCTCTTTTCTATAGTGCCCAGCAGTAGGACAAGGAACAATGGCTATAAACTTGAGCATAAAAGGTTCCATCTCAACATGAGGAAGAACTTCTTTACTGTGAGGGTGATGGAGCACTGGAGAGGTTGTGGAGTCTCCTTCTCTAGAGACTTTCAAAACCCGTCTGGATCTGTTCCTGTGCAACATGCCCTAGGTGATCTTGCTTTGGCATGGGGGTCAAACTCCATGATCTCTAGAAGTCCCTTCCAACCCCTAACATTCTATGATTCTATGTCTCATTAATTAACAGTTTCAGGCCAAGTTTGCCATTTCAATCCACATTAAGCTGTGCTTGACAGGGAAAGGACAAGGAGGGTGAGGTATCTAAATCTACACAGCCTTGAAGGAAAAGCACCATTGATACACAGAGAGAAAAAGGGGAAAAAACACTCCTTCACTTTGCTCCTTTCAGCAAACTGCATGCATTTTATGAAGCAAAGAAGCAGCCTGTGAAACAACTGAGCTCTTTACCATAATTATTCCAGCTGTTGAGACTTTCACTGCCTTGCTCTCACCCCAGATGAGGAAGATGTACGTAACAACTTTTATCTTTCCTTCCCTTTCAGGGAAGAGTTGCTGCATTAGGTATTGAAAGTTCCAAAGTGATTTTGCCTTCAATAATTACCTGCCCTAACCTGTCATCACAGGAGCTGGCGTAAAGACAGAAAAAAAAGCCTCCTCCAGGACACCCCTCTATCTCTCCTCTGCAAAGCAGCTCCTACACTACTGACAACTGCTCCCCAAGGCAGTGACTCTGGGCTACAGGAATCAGCAAGCAGATCTGAGATAATTTTAGCTTGAAGGATGACAGCTTTCAGTAGAGAAAAAAGCCTCTAAAACCTGACTACTGACTAAGGTACTGACACAGTGCACTCAGGAGAGAAACTTAGTGACCCTCTGCATTCACTTAACACACATTAATGCACATTAACAAGAGTTTTAGGAAAAAATCTGTAATATACATGAGATTAAATATACAATATCCATAAATATATTGCGAAGTCTACATGATTAGAACAAAGCAGGTTAAAACTTAAGTGCAAGGAGGTAATTTGCCATACACCAGAACAAAAATGCAACGTTCAGTTTTAATGTGTACATTGGAAGCAGTAAATCCCATAGCAGCTTGTATTTCAAAGATTCAACACCTACTGAAGCATCATGTTGAAACTGGACTATCCTCTCTCCAGAGAAAAAGCACTTCCCAGGGGAATTCAGTCGTGTACCTACACATCTTAAATATCCTTCCATCTCACCAGCATCACTGAATTAGGAACGCAGAGATGCTAAACAACTGAGATGTCCTCCATCAAAATTCCACGGGTAAATGAAACCAAACAAGACCAGGAACTACACATCAAGACTGGGGGAAAAGCTCAGTAGCTCCTCAATTCTCCCCTCTACCACCTAGATCACCTGAACAGTGCCAGTCTAGGTTTCTGTGGATTTATGGCCTGTGCTAGATGGGGTTTTCTGGCTAAGTATTTGTGAGTTCAACCTGAAGACCCTGCAGCTCTGGCATCTAGAATTCCTCCCTGTTTAGGCTCCCAAGCACCAGGAGGCTTGAGGCCATGGTGCAGCCCTTCCGCTAGACACAGCACTTAGCCAATGTCTCCTTCACCCAGCACTCTTCACAGAACTCACAGGAATAATCTGTTATCTTTAGGTATCCACCAGACCCGCCTCAATTCACTGAAGTTGAAAAGCTGCTGAGGAAAGGAGAAAGAGGACAAAAAAAAAGTTTGATCACCGAACACAGAAGCAACTCGCTACTTTTTTTTACTATATTACATGAAAATCTCTATTCACCAGAAACATCTCATTTACTTACAGATTTGGTCACCCTTTGAAGATTAGTTGGCCACCACAATTTGTAACCACATTTAGTGATCGTTTTCTCATGCATGCAAACAATGTCTCTTTCAAGCATGAAGATGGCATTACAGGCCACCAGCGAGTGTTGTGTATTGCAGCAAGAACGAATACAAATTAGCAGCAACGGGTAGCTCTGTATTGGCTAATTACAGCCCGAGCATTTGCTCTGCACAGCAAATCTCGAAACACAAAGCTTCTGGCTGCACCCCAGGAACCCTGAGAGCTGTAAGACCATCTGCCTCAGCTTGCAGTTCAGCTCCTCAGGTGACCACATCCACTCCAACAGCACCATCTACTGTTACATTATATAAGTGACTGATTTTGCGGCTACTGCTCCCTCCATCAAGGAAGTCTAGAGCCCAGCTCCATATTAAAAATAACTCGCAGTATTTGCAGATTTATTCTGCAGTGAACTATTCTGGAACACAGACTTATTACGAAGTTCTGTGTCCTTTGTCCGTATCCTCCTTACTGGCTTACTTTGAGGACTGAACATCTAATTTTTAACATACATTCTTTTTCAAGGGCTCTTCAAATACCCATGCCTGTCAGCAATGTATTTTCTGTACCATGCACATCAATTTGATACAGTTACATATTTCTTAACAATATTTTCTCTATTTTCAAACTGTACTGACCCAGTATCTTTGAAGGGACTTCATAGACAAACATAAATAATGGTTACATACAAGATAATAAGTAAAGTTTTAAATGACTTCTAAAATACATTAAGATGAATTCTCCTCTCCAGTTACGATCCGAATGCATCAACAGGAAAACAAAGAATGTTGCAACATATATGCAAATGTGGTGCACTTACCTTTTTAGCTATTAGAGACACATGCTGATTTTGTGACCTGCAAAAGGAGGAAGCACAGTTAGTATTTTTTTCTTTAACAAATGTAAGTGCAATACAAATGGCAACTTCTGACCTTAAAAGGGACACATTTCTGGTTCTGTAAGAATAAATAGTATATACTACACATCCACAGTCACAGAGACAACTCCCTTGTAAGGGAGAGGAAACAATTCTGGACATTCCTGGCTAGTGGTGGGGAATCAAGGCTGAAGATGCTTAGTACCTGGGGCCAGAAGAAACATCCTGGAGGTACAAGCAGCTATTTAGCAAAACTCAATCTGGTATCTTTGTACCTTCTAGCAGAAAGGGTCAGTAAAAAAAATGGCCAAATTTGGCTTAAAACTAAAATCAACTTGAGTGTCATCACAGCCAACTTACCCTGAAAGCAAATCTAAAACTGCTGCCTCCTTAGACATTTTATTTTTTTTAAATTTGGATTTTTAAATTTATTTTTAGTGGTTGATTTTAGTCCTTATAAACAACACCTCACACTACAATCCTCTTTTCAAATACCAGTTTCTTGATACTGGCACATGCTGGCATTCTCCCAAAGTGCCTGCAAAACTGGAAAATCCCTCAGCTCCCAGCAGCAGGATGGGAGAGAAATGGCAGATGTAGGGTAAGAAGGATACAGAATAATGGGAAAGCCTAATGCTGCAAGAAACTTTCTTTTATTTCCATGAATACATATAAACTGCACAGCTGTTCAGTCAAGAGCATCTTTATTTTTACAGATCATCTCCTAGTTGTAACCAAATACTTATGTGACTTTATCAGTGTGATGATACACTCTTCTAAAATGCTTCAGGGAATCACAGCAGCTTTTTCCAAAGCAATCAAGTATTTCATTCCCGCAGCTACATTCTGTAAGAACACACACTCAGTTCCACAGGTGATCAGACTGGGGACACTACCTGGACCTGTAAAGGCCTGAGATTTGTACCTTTAAAAGACAGAAAGTCTCTGCTGTTACACTGCCCACAAGAGGGTACTGGCAGCCTACTAAAACTTTCACTACATTTCAGTTAGGCAGCAGGCACAGCACAGTTATGGACAATACAAACTGATGGATGCATCCAGCATATTTTAAACTTGTTTTAGTCAAGTTAGAAAAGAAAGGATCTGACATAATATTTTAAAATCCATTAATTCAATCTTTTTTTTTTTTTCTTCTTTTTTTTGCAAAGACGTTTCAATTTCCCAGCGCTGCATGGTGGCATTTTGCAGTAATCCAGAAAAATCGCCAGCAATATCTTGGTCCTTGCATGAAGCAGTAGCAATGTCTATAAAAGCTCAATTCAGTGTCAACTGACTGGTTGTGGAGCTTCCTTCTCCGAAGACATTCCAAACTTGCCTGGACATGATCCTGGGCAGTGCTCTGGGTGACCCTGCTTTAGCAGGCGAGTTGCACAACATCTCCAGAGGTCCCTTCCAACACCCACCATGTTGGGATTCTGGGATTGTGTGAAGTCAGCTTCCCACACTGCAACGGACTATACTCAAAGCCCACCAAATGGGGACATTTACAGCATGATGATTATCATTTACTTTAATATTTTCCCAACTTAGAAGCTTCATACCCACAAAGAAAACTCTTCCAAACCCTTAGAACATGAGCTATACTCTGCGTGTGATGTGAAATTCCAGTATTTGTGGCAACTTCCACCAAAAAAAAAAAAAGCTTATTTTTTGAGGCTTTCATAATCCTCTTTCTACATGAACTTTGCTTTAAATAAAGTTATAATTAATCCCAAGACAACACATGCTAGTAGTTTTTAACTAAGTTTTCACATTAATATAAGCTCTAGATTCTAAATTGTATTCCTTATATGGCATATCACCCTAGCCTGTAATTCCCCCAGTTTCAAACAAACTAAACAAACGTATTCATGAGTCTTGGGACTTAAAATTTTTCAGTTTACCACTAAGTACAAAAAAATCATTATATATTGACAGCTGCAGACAGTTTTACAGGGTAAGAACCAGCCCACAGGCGTGACACATAAGGAACAGTTTTACTGCACTGCTTAAAAATATATCTACAGTGAAAATCCAAATGTTTACTTTCTAACTCTCACTTTTCTAGCTGGCGAACAGCAGCAGTTCAAATCCACGCTGAAGGTGAGCAGCAGCTGGCAGGGTGGGCAGGCAGGATGGGTGCTGTGTGCTTGCCCAGACAGGGCTAAGTGCCTTTGCTCACCCCTCTGTCTCTACACTCATCTGCTCAACACCAGGAAAAAATGCTTGTTTTATTTTTACTGTTTTTAAACCCACTTCTGGTTTATTCTCAGTCAAACTGGGCACACCATGCTGTTCTTATTGGGTTTTCACAGCAGGCACAGCCACATACACAAACACAGACACCTGCTCCAGGCTCTCGGGGCCTTGCTCAGCAGACAATCGCTCTGCCCTCAAGTTTTGTGGCTCCGGCACCAATGTCAGAAGAAAAGGCCCCTGCAAGGCAGCCTCCAGCCCTGAGCCCGCGGTCTGGCACTAACCCCCCTCATCAGCCCACACGAGCTGAGGAAACCAGTTTTGCTGCTGAAGGACTATGAGCAGTAAAGATGGGTAGAGGCAAAAACTGAGACTTGTAATGCCTTAAAACAGTAAAGACACTAAATGGGAAAGAAAAGGAGATATATCGCTGTGTTATAAAAACCAGGAACAAACCTCTCACCTTCTTCGTGCCCTATCTTTCTCTGCCCAGTGGCAGATGGATCCTTCAGGCCTTGCTCAAGTCACACCATGCTTCCCCACCACCTTTTGCAGGGAAACTGGTGTTTGCCTGTCAGAAGCGGCTCCTCTGGGAGCTCAGCACCTCCCCACAGCATCTCCGCATTGTTACTCCTGTCCACAGACGAGAGCAAGCCTGAGAAGGCTTCTTCTTTTTCATCACATGGGTGGAATAACAGCTAAAAATCAGAACACGAGTGACTTTCCAAACATGACTAGTGAGTTTATTTACTAAAACATTCAGAAACACATCCAACATGATTTCTCCCAGGGCAGCAAAGGATACTTGAAGCCCATCTGAAAAATATGTCACGCTGGACTTTTAGGACTTTCAGAACTTTCTGAAAATACTAACTTTTTAAAACTCTACTGAAAACGTTTCTGGGCAATAAGAATGAAAACAGACATCTGGTAACTAACCTCACTGCACAGCCTGCATCTCACACGTATGAAACAGCAATTCTGCTTTCTTAGAGGTAATCTGCCAGCCCTTTGAAAACTTCTTTAGGAGAAAGGCAGAAAAGTGCATCCTGCTAAAATATTGAGGTCTTCACTGGTCAACAGTCCTAAAATACTTGAGAAACCAGAAAGATTTCAAGGCTCTCCTTAAGCAATGAAGATCTCCTTCCTTGAAGGGCAATTATGGTCTCCTTGGCTGAGCAGGGGTCTTGTGAGTCCCAACTCTACAGCTGTCACTGTCACCTTGCCCAAACAACACCCTACCCCATCCCAGGAGCCATCAGCTCATCCTAGGCCCATCTTCCCCAGCAAAGAGGAGCACACCACAAGGAAGGAAATCCACGTTACAGGGTCACAGGATTGGACACCCCATCCGGGTTCTTCCATGGGAAGCCGCAACCCCAGGTCCCAGGCATAATACCAGGGGAGGAGTAACGGGGACCAGGCGCCCTTCTGTTGGGCACACACACAAACGCATCTGTGTTCTCCTCTAGTAACACACAGTGATTTTCTAACATATTTAAAACTTGCAAGAAGACAAAAGCATCAGTTTTGCGTGGTTTTGGGGAAGAAAGAACGGCCAGTCACAGAGACCTCCAAAGCACTCGCCCACGAGGGACAGGAGTTCCCACCTTAAGACACCAATCTGCAAGAATGACCCAAATGCGAGGCACTCGCTATCAGCTGTGTGGGCAGGATATAAAACACTACTCCCAATCTTTACGTACTTGCATTCCTATTTATTTTATGTTTCTACTGTTGAAAATCACAGGTGAGCTGCTGAAGCACCTCAACTGCATGCATCCACGTGACAAAAAAACACAGGTATATTAAATCTGGTGTCCTATCCCTTTCGTAAGTCTGCTCTAGAGAAGGCAGCTACAGCAGAAGGGCCGACGAAGAGCTCTGTTGGGGGGCTTTCTGAAGCCAAGAAAAGCCCCTAGCCTCTGCTGGGGGTCGGTCAGCTGGCGGGCGGGCTGCTGAGGAATGCGCGGGAGGAGCCAGCGGCGGGAGGGGCCAGCGGAGCCAGTGGCGGGAGGGGTCAGCGGCACCCACTGTTAATCGGGCTGCAAGAAGGCTACGGTGGGGCTGTGATCCACACAGCACAGGGTGAGCAAGCCGGTTCCCAAGGTGAGTTCACTGGTCAGGGTGAGCAGCTCCTGTGTGTCACGCTGCCCAGGCCAGGGCGATACTCAGTTTCGGGCAGAGAGCTGCTCTGCAGAACACAGCCAGCAGCGTGCGCTGGGGCAAAAAAACCCACAAACAACAAAAACAAAACAAACCAACAACAAAAAAAAAACCAAAAACCTGAGGGAGAGGTGTCCAAGGACAATGGTCTCCCCCCGACAGAGGAGGAAGGTGCTTTCGATGCCAGCCAGACTGGAGGTGGGTACCCAGGCAGGGTGCCCACAGGCGCAGCCCTGACACAGCCTGCAAGCTGCAGAGAACGGCTCTGCCTCTCTCTCGTAGCAGGGCACCGTGTAAGGTGTCAGCAGGTACGTTTTCTGCTCAGCCAGGCAGCACAGCTGCCAGCAGAGGTTGAAAAATGACAGGATGAAGTCGAAAGACTCGGAAATATCAGGGAGGCTGAAAAGGAGATTGACTGGTGGTGCCAGGCTCTGCCTGCCCTGACGAAGAGTCAGGGACACCCGTCCACGAGCCAAGGGCAGCAGGCGGTGGTGGCACAAGCAGCAGGTGATCCCATGCCCTCCTGTCACCCCGAGAGATAAAGAGAGATGGGCGAAGGGGAGGAATGGCAACAGATCCCTCTCTGGCCAGGCAGGAGAGGCAGGCGAGTCCCTTTCCAATCCCCCCAGTCTTCCCAGTTGCCCACACGCAACAGGTATGAGGCCCCTGTAACAGAGGGCCTGACGAATGAGGATGGAGACGAATCCCCCTGGGCACAGCCACCCAAGACTTGTCACCAGTCCCACGACTGAGAACTAAAAAAAGAAAGGTGGCAGTGGTAGGGGATTCCCTTCTCAGGGGAGCCGAGGGTCCGATGTGCAGGCCAGACCCATCCCACAGGGAGGTCTGCTGCTTGCCTGGGGCACGGGTTAGGGACGTTTGTAGGAGGCTTCCCAGTCTGGTGCGGCCATCAGACTGTTACCCACTACGGGTTATTCAGGCTGGGAGTGATGAGGCGATGCATAGGAATATAAAAACAATGAAAAAAAGACTTCAGGGCTTTGGGGAGATTACTTGAGGGCTCGGGAGCACAAGTGGTTTCTCCTCAATCCCTCCAGTGACAGGTAGAGCTATGGAAGGAAGGAAGGAAAAAATTCCATGTGATTAACACATAGCTTAGAGGTTGGTGCCGCCAACAGAACTTTGTTTTTTCTGACCATGGGGAAGTTTTCTGGGCACCGGGTCTAGTGGCAACAGCTGGAGTTCCTCTGTCCCAGAAAAGGAGAAGAATCCTTGCCCATGAGTTGGCTGGGCTCATTGACAAGGCTTTAAACTGGCTGGGACGGGGGACGGGGGTGTAGCCAGCCTTGTCAGCAAGAATCCTGGGGGTAGTAGCCCAACACTTGAGGAGCAGGGGGTTGGCATTTTAGAGAACCAGAGGGTCTACCCCCCATTCAAAGCTGAAAACTAGATCCTCGACTCCATCCCTGAAATGTTTCTACACCAATGCACACAGTGTGGGGAATAAACAGGAGGAGTTAGAAATCCATGTGCGATCAACAGGGTTATGACCTGGTGGCAGTTACAGAGACATGGTGGGACAGCTCACATGGCTGGAATGTGGCCATGGATGGCCTCTGGCCTTTGCAGGAAAGACAGGTCATCAAGGCGAGGTGGTGGAGTTGCTCTTTATGTGAGGGAGCAACTGGAATGTCCAGGGGTGGATGAGGGGCGAGTTGAGAGCTTGTGGGTACGAATCAAGGGGCAGGCTAGCATGGGTGATACTGGTGTGGGTGTCTATCACAGGCCACCTGATCAGGAAGCTGAGGAGGCCTTCTCCAGGCAGCTAACAGCAGCCTCGCAATCACAGACCCTGGTTCTCATGCGGGGTTTTAACTACCCAGATCTTTGCTGGAAGGGCTCTTCAGCCAGCCAGCCATGGTCCATGAGGTTCCTCCAGTGCATTGATGATAACTTCTTGATGCAAATGGTGGAGGAGCCAACTAGAAGGGAAGAAATGCTGGATCTTATCCTCACCAACGGGGAGGGTCTGGCTGAAGCAGTGAAGGTTGAGGGCAGCCTCGGCCTTAGCGATCATGAGATGGTGGAGTTCAAGATCTTGTCTGGCAGGAACAGGGTATCAAGCAGGACTACAGCCCTGGATTCCAGGAGGGCCAACTTTGGCCT
>WUAM01000359.1:35443963-35465447 GCA_024336885.1 Actenoides hombroni
AGCCAGGCTCTTCTTGGTGATGCCCGATGACAGGACAAGGGGCAGTGGGTGGAAGCTGAGGCACAGGAAGTTTCATGTAAACACGAGGAAAAACTTCTTCACAGTGAGGGTGACGGACACTGGAATGGGCTGCCCAGGGGGGTTGTGGAGTCTCCTGCTCTGGAGAGATTCAAACCCCACCTGGACGCGTTCCTGGGTGACCTGCTCTAGGTGACTCTGCTCTGGCAGGGGGGTTGGACTAGATGATCTTTTGAGGTCCCTTCCAGCCCCTGACATTCTGTTTAAAAAACAAAACAAAACCAAAAACAAAACCCAACGGAAACCCCCCAGTTTAGGAGGAAAGGGTATATATGCTGCTAGTGGAAAAAGCAGTAAGCACACTTACACAAGACAAAGCTGTCAAATGTGCCTCCTTCCCTCGGCATAAACCAGTTTTTCTGAACCTCTGTATAGAAAGTATCTGTTTGTAAGACACTGAAACTAAGTTCACTGACACTTCAAAAGCTATGCAAATTCAGCAGCTATTAAGCAGCAGCAATCAGATTAGCATCCACAGGAAAGAAGAGATGCTACTCCATGAAGTAATATCCAAGTTACTACTGCAATAAAACAACAAAACATTTTCTTGACACTCCTCCTTTCAAAAGGACCATGACATCCCATGTGTAAGAGCAGTTACCTTAGAAAAGGATGTGACTGAAGCCAAAGGAATTATTCACATGAGCAAAATTCAGGGGAATCTAGGCTTTAATCTTGTTGTTCATGATTTCACTGTAGCTAGTGTTTAAACATTTACACTACTCATTTAGCTGTTTTAGACAGCAGATTAAATTGAAATAGTATAATAGTAAAATCTCAAGACTAAGCAGCAACTTTTGAAAGACAAAGGAATTTAAGCAATCAATTTAACATAATCCCACTGTTCTGTATTAGTACTTTTTAGGTAACAGCTATAGAAAAAGATTACCCTGGACTACAGACAGATTGCAGCGGAGAATTTCTGCTAGAGGACCAGTGGGGGTAAGACAACCCGCTTGGGACAACCCGCCCATCCCAACCACACCGACCAGTTCTGGCACTAGAAGATGCTCCAGTAAGATGTGGATGTTCCTGCACCAACTGAGAAAGCTGCTCAGCTGTTGTCTCTGCTACAGTGAACAACTGGGAACCCCCGGATTAACACATCCTGAAAAAAAACACCTATAAAATCTGCTGCATGCTTTTTCTGTGTATGTGAAGCATATACTAGAGGAGTGAAAATCTTTCTTCATGTGAAAACCAGTGATATTTTTAAGACTTCAGAACAAGGCAGACCTTGCTTCCTCCCTGGAGCAAAGATAAAGTACACATGAGAATTTTACGCCTTAACGTTACACTTCAGAAAAATGCATCAGAAATCAGTGTTTAGTAAAATGATGGGAAATATTTGTCACTCTATTTAATAGTGTTCAAAACCATGAGATTATGTCCTGCATTAAGGATGTATAAAAAGATCTTCTCTAGCCTTCACTGCAGGATGTCACTCCCCACAGCCCTTAAAGTTTACTGCTTTAGGACCTCAGAAACAATGCTTACTCACAGACTTCTACTTTTAAATGCAGGACAGGCTGGCTGAGCCACTGCCAAGCAGCAAAGCAAACTGCTGCTGTCAGCTGCCTCCAGCCTCCCCGTTTAACAAGAAGGGAGGCAGCTCAGTGATTAGCAAAGGTGGGATGAAGTATGCCCACATCAAGCAGCACCTGGTAACAAGAAACACTTCACTAGGACCTCCCACTTCTACAGCCTGAAGAATCAACATGATTGCTGGATTTAAAAGAGCATTGAGTGAGACTAGGATTACCTATCTGGACTCAACAGAGGACAAGTGACACGAGGCAGATTAAAACCCCACCTCCTGTTGACAAGATCCAAGGGGCACAGGCGTACACACACACACAAATGACTGCAGGAGAACACATCTTAAGCAGCCCAGCCCAGGAACTTCATTAATTTTATCAGCGAGAAGATTAGAAGGCAACTTGATTGCAGTTTATAGCCTATCACCTATACAAAGATAAAACAGCAGAAGAGGGTGCTGCAACTTCAGTACAAAGATTACACCAAGATAAAACACACAGGCTGGAAACAGGGCTTAACAAAGATACTATTTGTGCACATTTCCGACTTAGCCTTTGGTACCAATCAGGCTGCTAACCATCCTGCATCAGCCTGCAGCTCACCAACAGCTTCGCCCTCTGGGAGACACAAACAGCACCAGGCTGCATCCATTGTGCACAGAAAGTCAGAAAGCACAAGCTAAACCAGGGAAACAAACCCAGTGGATTGCACGTGTGGAGGTAAAGCAAGGGCACCCGCAGCAGCAGTGAGTACTCCTCCACCTCAGCAAAGGCCCTGCTCAAGCAGATAGGTTGTGATAAAGCATGCCACTGCAGGCTTTATTTTAATTTTTTTTAAAATAAATGTTATGTATTTAGTGTGAGAGAGTTTCAGAGCTCTTTAATCCTTTGGCTTTAACTTGCACATTACAGGAACTCCATGCACATGGAACTTAAAGGACCAGGGAAGAAAGGCAAAGCACGCTGTTTTCCCAAACAAAGGATCCTGGAGTGATCATCTGGAAATCACATTTCTGGGTCAGTTGTTCTCTCGCTGCTTGCCCAGTTCTGCATACATACCCATTCTGTGCTCTGGACAGAGCTGGGGTTTGCAGGAGAACAATGCAGGGACAGGAAAGGGGCCAAACTCCAAGGGACCTGGAAAGGCAAAAAGTTGCCAAAGCTGGTTGCCAAAGGCTACACAGAGCAGTACCTTTTGTCCCTCTTGCACATGGATCCCTCGGGTACCAGCACACAAAGCTCTCCCCCCTGCAGCAGCCCAGTCACAGCTGCTGTCACAGCCCAGCCCTGGGGCTGGACCATGAGAAAGGGCTCTGACCTACCTGCAGGCACCTGGTGGTCCTCATCCTGCTGCACAAGGCAAGGAAAGGGGGATCACAAGCTCCCAGAGTGCAGCAGGGAGCCGAAAACCCAGCCCCTCCAATTCCAACTGTTGGGTTTTTTCCCCTCAGAGAGGCCTGCTTTCAGGCCATTGCAGTATGCAGGGAGATCACACAGCAGCAGCCTCAGCAACCTGGACTCAAAGCAGCCCATGTTCGTAACTCAAGTCTTGCCAACAATCTGCATTTCCATGGTGGCAGCTCCCAGGATTTGTGTGCATCTCATCATTGCAATGTTGCTGAAGGAACCAGCTGCTGCCCTTCTAAGAATACTAAAAGTGTTAACTTTCACTTCTAAAATTCACTTCTGCCTTTCCCCCACTACAAATATATGCAGATTTGAAGAGCTCCAAACTAACTTTTGAGAGAGCTTGACTCCCAGTCAACCTTCTAAGTTTCTGGAAGGCTTCCTCAGGACCCAGCAGTTGCAGCTGACTATCAGGGATCTCTCTAACACAAGACAGACTCAAACTGTACCTTCCAGAGTAGCTCTTTTTGTTATTCAATATTAAATATCTGCATGTTAAAAATAAAATAAAAATCCACCAACCTCACTTACAGTGCAAAATCTGACTTCCCATCACCACTCTGGTGTGTGGGCAGAGTGTTTGCCATCACAGAACATTAGACATTTTACAGCCACGTTGTGCAAAAATGGTACTTAACACCTTCTTACTCAAGAAATTGTAATACAGCAAGGGAGACACCTCCGAGGGTTTGGAGAGGGCAGGAGGAGAACGAGAGAAAGGGAGGACACTGGCATGACCTGGACACAGGTCAGTATGGTATGTCCAGAACCAACCCTTGGCTTGCATTTACTTGCATAAAGAAAAAACTTTCAAAAAGTCTTGTACGTTGCAATTCTTGAGCAGAAACCACAGCTGAAGACAACTGGACCCAAACTTAAAAGTGCGTCAAGACAGAGACTCAAAACTACAGCAGATAATTTTTATGCATCACCCCCACAGGCTGAGTGGTCAGTAGGCAATTGATATACTCATTCCCATCAGCCTTTTTCTGTCCAGATAAAGTTTGATAAATACCTTCTCGGATATATTATACCTCATGCTGAGTAAGAGCAGTTGCTTCTGATGGCCAAAGCAAATGAGGCTAATGAAAGCAGAAATATGTATGTCTACTGCATCTCCTAACTAAAGTATACAAAGTGGCCCCAATAAATCTCCTAGCAAGACAAATCTGAAACTACATATATTCACAAAGGAGAGTGGCAGAAGTTCCAGACACAGAGCATGTATTTTCTTCACTTTTGTATGTTTGAAAAGTTCCATTTAAAAAAAGTTGAATACTAGGGCTGAAAATTTTTGGTTAAAGGACTGTAATCTTGAATAGAAACATGGAAATTCAAAATGCAGCAAGCCGAAATAATTCCATTCACTGCTCCATAAGAAATACAAAAAGCTTCTTCCAACTGACACCTAAAAGCCCACCTTGCCCTGTGTTTGTGGGCTGTTGAGTCAATGTCCGGAGCTGTGTGGCTTCCCAGAGCACGGGAATTCCTGTACCCCCTGTGCTTTTTTACAGGAGCATCCCAACTAGCTCAGCTTTACCCAGCTACAATGTCTGCCATATCAGGAGCCTGCCCATGTCTTGAGCTGCTGCAGCTCTAAGCACAGGCACAGCTGGGCTGGCACTCAGCAGGCACTCCCCGTGCTGACCCAAGTAGCAATGCAGTGCCCTTAACCACCAGGCTGTGCTTTGCCCTTCCAGGGGGAGCAAAGGCTGCCTGATGTATAAAAATATTCAGGTCAATCCAACAGAACCAGAAAGAAACATGAAATACAGCACTTAAGATTTAATACAGAGCTCAGCACATGCTCAAGCTGAGTTACTGCTGAGGGCTTGCAGATTGCTGTCTACAACATTCAGCACAAGACCCTGAATACAGGATGCATATAATCCCAGCAATCAAAACAATGAAATGGCAGGGCGTGGAGGTGTTTCTCCACAAAAGCTGGGTTATTTGTTTCTCCAAAGTAACACTCTTATAACCTCAAGGGAACTTTGGGGTTAACTCTCCCCTTGATCAGCAGAGAAAATACCACTTTTCTGACTTAATTACCTCAGGTCACAGCCAATGCCATTTTCCTCTGTAAACTGGTTCCTATCTGTCTAATCTCTTGTTTCTTAGGCCAAAAACTGGACCCTTCCATTTTTTATATTTTTTTTTTGAGGGGTGGTTTCTCCACCCTTTGTGCATTTATGAGTCCTTTCCAAATTCACTAGTTTTCCTTGAAAGCAGGGGATTAGAGTTACTTCTATGGTGGTTGTTCACAACACTACACTCTGGTAGTAACGGCTACTAGCGGTCATGTTAGAAAAAAGGGGTGAAGAAATTTCTGTCTTAAAAAAGGGGATAAAAATGTAAGTCATATGGGTTCTTTTTACCCCCATGAGTTAATCAAATTGCAGTCTAATGGGTGAGAAAAATGGTATTTCAGTTACATATATTGAGCTTCAGATACTATTTTTAATATAATTTAGTGTAATTACAACATCTTGGTTGTTTGGGTTTTTTTGTCGCTCCCCCATTCGTTCCTCAACTTCAGTACTTCTCTGCTCACTGTCAATATCTGGATTCCCCAGGGAATGTCAAGTCTGTGCTGCTGCTACTGCCAC
The DNA here is from genome assembly GCA_024336885.1 of Actenoides hombroni. Lineage (NCBI taxonomy): Eukaryota > Metazoa > Chordata > Aves > Coraciiformes > Alcedinidae > Actenoides > Actenoides hombroni. The sequence continues at coordinate 35,449,596 of WUAM01000359.1, forward strand.
TCACTGTGATGGGACTTCATTTTGAACCCACAAGAGTGTTCTGCAGAGTCGTAAGCAATGCAGCCTTATAACTCTGAGAACTGGGAAAGCTGGAGAAATATTTATGGTGGAAGATGCAAATATTATTTTTAGATGAAAAAACCCAAACATTTTGCATGAGAATAAATTCCTCTGCATATTAGTGGAGGCAACTGTTGAGTAAGGTTGGCCAAAAAGACTGCCTTGCTGAGCAATGGCAGGAGGAGCTTCAGAGAGGACAGCGTTGGACCCTAGCGGTCAATCTCTGTGTTATCAGTTACGGGAGATGTCGAGTGCATCTGGGACACAGTTGGAATCAGGCGTACTGACCTCACACAGGCTTTGAAATGGCTTTTGCTAGTGTTCCCCACACAAGAAACTGCACATCATTTGTAACAGTCACCACCACCAATCAGATGGGGAAATGGCAGAGTTAAGAGTTAATACCATTTGTATCAGTAAAAATAAATCAATATTGTATTTGATAGAACACCGTAATAATTACCTGGTTCTGCAGAGATGATGGTGGCTTCCAGAATGAGAGGGCTTAAAAGGACAGAGGACAAAGTTCTGCCAGGGGGGACATTTTGTGGGGGAAAATTTACCAATACAAGTGAACTGCTTATGTTAGGAATTTGTCATTGCACAAGGCATGGCAAAATTGCATCCAGGACCCTGCCATCGCTGCCATTTCTGGCAAATGGCTATCATTTCAAAGCAGAAGGCAAACAGGGAAGAACTACAAGGTGATATGTGGCACACGGATTCCAAAGGAAGTCTCCCAAAAGCTGCTTAGTCTAACAGAACAAACCAGAGTATGACTCCGGCAAATACAGGGGGGAGAGGAAACAAGGGAATAAATTATCTGTCCTGGAAGGGAGATCTGTACAGAACCAAATGAGGCTTGTTCTATGAAGGCAAGAAATAACTGATGCTTTTCATGCAGAATTGATACAAACTGCAGATGATGGCAGAGCAAGAACTATACTGGGTTAGCCAGGAGCACCTTCATTTTACTGCAACCTCTCAGAAAGCATTTCCAGACAGCCCCTGGAGGAGAGAAAGAGCTGCCAGCCTCCCACCCGTGCTGTGGGAGAGGAGCAGCTGAGCGGCAGCTAGCCGCTGCCCAGCCCGGAGCCCCCATGGAAGGAAGGAAGGGAGGAAGGATCAAAAAGCTGAGGGCAGCCAGCCTTCACCTGGGGACAAGGGGCACCAGCCCGGGATTTTGCTGGAAACCAGAGTCGTGCCTCTTCTCCTCCGATCTAGATCTCTAGAGCTCCACAGTACTGCAGTGCCATCCGAGCTGCCTGCTGTGGTAGAGGATGCTCCTGCCATCCTCCCCACCTCGCAGGGCACGTACATACCTGTACCTCCACCCCATCCCTCCTCCAGCTCTGACGCTTCCCCCACATACACCAACACACAGATAAGGTGTAAAGATCACCCTGTCACAGGTCCCCAAGAATTTAAAAACAGTAAAAGATTAACAGAGGGACAAGCACTACATCTGTTCCCACAACAGGGTGGAAATTCCCCATTCCTCTGGCAATACAGGGGAGCAAATAACTCAAGATATAAAATTTGTTTCAGGTTTGCTGCTACAGAGTGAAAGAGACATTTAATGCAATCAAGACTACCTAAGAGATCTCAGCCACTGAAACAAGGATTACACTAGTTCACGTGCAAAGAAAACATGTTATTGAGTAGAATTTAGATTATGCCAATTTAGAGCCTTTTCAGTGTAACTAAGTTATTTTTAGACTGATTTTGGACAATGTACTGAACATTAAACAGATTATACATATGCATGTGTTTCATATACATGCATGTATTGCACACATTTTCTATGAAGAGGAAGCTATTGCTTCAGAAGTATACAAAGTTAGCTGTCCTCTGAAGGATAACCGAAGAATGTGAACATGCCCTATACAAAATTCAAGACTTTAGCTCTGTCGGGTGAAAAAAGTCCAATAAGAACACCAGCAATCTCCTAACACAGATCTAAAAGGCATTTGTTCAAAACTATCCCACTGCACCCACATTAAAGTAGTATTCAGTACCAGAACGATGTACACTGTTGGAGCAAAAGGAGTCTGCATGCATTGTAAGAACCAGCAGATGCAAAAGTCCACAATTACATTCACTTGCCCAGACTTCCACACATCTAGGGCTCAGAGGGATGTGCTGTTTCCAAGTTTCACAGGACAGTCACCATATCTCCGTATCAGAAGATCCTATACAAGTCTCAGAAGCATCAACATCAAGCTGCCCTGACGCTCCACAGGCAAAGAGCTTGTTTTAGGTACAGTTAAGATTTACACAAGATGATGGTTACGCCTCAACAGCAAGAGCAGCAAATACTTTACAGTGCCAGTGCAGTATTCCATTTTAAACAATGCACTGACATTTTGTCAGAACAGTCCACTGTCTAGTTGTTCTTCTGTGTCTCCTAACCAGAGCAAGTCTGCAGCCAAATGCACAGCTCTTCCCAGGCAAAGGGACTATCCTGTCCCAATTACTAGGCTTCTTTTACAATTCGTGTCCCATTTGGACTATAGCAATGTAGTGAACCAAGGCAAGAAAGCACTAGAAGCTGGCAAGAAAGGTATGCAGGCCAGGGAGCAGCATGAATACCAAATCCACAACATTAGCTAATGCTGAGGAGCTATGTTACACTGAAAGCTACCAGGAAAACAATTCCCTTCCCTACTTTCTACCACTGCGCTATAAAAGCTATGAACTTCAAAATACTGGCTTTTTTTTTTTCTTAAGATCCAAAGCAGTCTGTTTCATCCAAGCAGTCTTATCAGGTGACATTCTGGCACGAGAATCACAGTGAATAGCCATATTCCTCAACAGAGCTTTTATTGCAAGAATCAAACCTTGTATTTCTAGTCTCTTCCACATTCACGTAATCAAGAGCAACTCTTTAAAAAATGTTCTCAGCTATCAGGGCAGCTTTCTTAAGACTGGAAAGTCAACTTGCATTTAAAGTAAACTTCTTGAGTTACTGAGGAAAGAACAGATGAAAAGCAGGACAAAGGACAACTCTGAATTTGAAGCAGGCTTATGCTGAAAGAGCCAACGAAGACACGACTGATGCCGAGAGAAGCCATGGATGTGTTCATAACAGGGCTGGCAAAACTGGCCTCAGAGGTATCGTGGTTCACCTTTGCCCAAGAGCTCACCTGATGGCCATGAAACCCTACATGAAAAACAGTCAGATTTGCCTAAGGACGCCGAAAGACAAGGAAAACAGCAGAGCTGGAAATGCTGTCTAATAGTGCTGAGTATTATCTGGGCTATACAAGAGCCAGCCATCACGGCCTGACACGCAGTAATGGAAGAAGGGGGGTTGAGAAGAATGTACGGAGTTCTAGGCACACTAGCTATATTTATTGAAGCTATATTTAATCCGTCTCCAGGAAACGTGACCATGGGCTAACACTCACAGTTGTCATTTCCAGCGTGACGAAGCTCTCGGCAGAGTGAGAGGCAGATCCGCTGACACAGCAGCCACGCAAACCCCGTACCCTTGGCGAACCGGGGCTGAGCAGCCTGCAACCAAAGCAGCAGATGGCACAGACTCGACCCTGGAATGCCGAAAGCAGCAGGGCGGGCTGAGGCCTCTGGGCGGCTGACACGGCCCCTCACCGGCCCGCCCGCCCGCCTTTCGGCGGAGGGTCGGGGCAGCCCCCTGCCCCTCTCGGCCCGGCCCCCTGCCCCTCTCGGCCCGGCTCGGCACCACGGAGAGCTCCCTCCCTCCCTCGGTCCCCACCCGCCCCCGCGGAGCTGCGGCAGGCCCGCCCTGTGCCCATGGCCTGAGGGGAGGAGGGAGACGCTCCTGCACCCACAGCTGCCAATCGCCACCCCGGGCATTCTCAAGTCAATCAACCTTCCTAAAAGGGAAAATAGAAAGTTTGCCACCAGCCAAGTCAGTTCACTTTCAAAGCAGGAAAAAAACCCGTTTCACAGATGGCATCTAAGGAATCTGTACACAGAAAAATTACTCTTGACAGCACCGAAGAAAACAAACGGGAACGGCACAGCACAAGAAGTTGTGTGCATGAAGAATTATGCTATCTCCAAAAAATATAAATAAATTATCATCTTGGCAATAAATGTGAGCCAAAGCCTGAAAGAACTATTTTACTTCCAGGCGAGTTCATTCATATATCTTATCAACTGTGAACCCGGTTCCTTTACAAACTCAGAAGCAGCAGTAGGAAAAGTATATAAGAAGATTACATTAATACTATATTTAAGCATATGTAAGGACAGTGAATGAAATACTGATTATTCACTCAATTCAAAAAAACCAACCACTTCCTAAGAATAGATTCTCAGAGAAGAGAAGAGAAGAGAAGAGAAGAGAAGAGAAGAGAAGAGAAGAGAAGAGAAGAGAAGAGAAGAGAAGAGAAGAAACTAGGCTGCACCAGAGGAGAAAACCCAAAACACCAGACACGGCTCCAGTAGTACTCCCCATCCCTCATCGTCCACATGCAGCAGCACTGAGGTCTATGGAGATCAACTTTGATATAAAAGCATCAACCAGGGATAAACTACCCAAAGGCTTTCAGACTAACGTGCCCTTTGCACGGATGAGAAGCATTTCCGACTCATTATCATCACCGTGGAAAAGAGCAGAGCTGGGTTTAAAGTCACTTCTCAGATGTTTACAGAGAGACTCAAAGACACAGGGGTGGTGGAGTCACCATCCCCACAAGCGTTCAAAAACCATGTAGACATGGCACTTCAGGACATGGTTTAGCGGTCATGATAATGCTAGGTAGATGGTTGGACTCCGTGATGTTGGGGGTCTTTTCCAACCTTAATGATTCTGTGATTAATTTCCAGCTCCACTTTGTCATCAAAACACAATATCATGTGACATGAAATTGCAGAATGCCATTTGGTACCACACCCTGGTACTTTCATTATCCCTAACTGGAAGCTTCTGTCGGGGCTGTCCACATTTACTTTCCAGCTAATCTGCATGTATGTGCAAACTTTATTAATAGAAACACAGGGCTGAGCATGCTCTTGAATGAAAGATTCTGCTATGCTCTTACCGGTAGTAATATAATGACATTTTTTTCTTCTTTGTTTCTTAAGTACTCAGTACATGTGCTCAATATTTGAGGTGAAAAATAAAAACTCATTTTGATTCAGAATGGGCTTTGTGAACAAAGTTTCATAAAATCTGCATATAAAGAAAGAAGTCAAAGATATTTTTTTCCCCATTAATAAGTTTCCCGGAAGACTGTGCCCAAATATTAGAGTATAATGAAGGCAGAGAGTATAAAAAAAGCAGGGAAAGTTCAAACTTAAAAGACTCATTTGCTAATAAAGATGTGGAGCTGAGTAAATGAAGCTAAATAAAAATCAAACTCATTTTAAAGGCACTGAATGCTTTCAGAAGCCCTTCAGAATGGAAGAGGCAGGTACTAATTATCACTGCAAATCTCAAAACTTAAAGTGATTAAACAGGAAAAAAAATACTTCTAGTTGAGACTGCCTCACAGTCACTATGTAAAAACTTCATTTTCACATGCTACATCTGACAAATGAAAGAAACTACTGCTTTCTATACCTGGCTTGTTCTCTTTTTGATCAAATCTTAAAGAGTTGATCTCTTCCCACAGCCAACATGACAGAAGTCATGGCAGGAAGGAGGAGGGAAAGCCACTGGGAAATGAAGAGTGCTAGCACATGTAGGGTCTGGAACGATACCCAACCGGCATCAGTACAGTCCTCGAGCCTGCTGTTACCAAAGGCCCAGCACAGCAGTCTTCACTGTGAGTTCAAGTATTGTAACAAAAAAAGCAACAGACAGCAAGGTAATCGAAGAGTACGTCCTGACATGCAGCACCACACTCATCACAAAATGAGGAAGATTTCTACTTTCATTTAAATCCAAAATGCAGCATATTCCTCACACATTTTGTCTGAAAGAGAATGCTCAGAATACTCAGCATCTTACCTGCAAGATACAAGACACAGGTCCAAGAGCTCTACTCTGTTCAAATCTCTTTAAACTACAAAAAAAACCCCAACAACAAAATATTTTCCTGTTTCACTATGCCTGACAAAGGAAAAGCCTCAGAGAACTGAATGGAAAAGAACATCAGTACGAATATCTTGAATTTGTCCTGGTGCAAACAGGAAGAAGGCAATACTCTTCAATCCCCCGAGCAGACCTTCCTTTTGCATCTCTGCCAAAAGCACTCTGCACAGAAAATTCCTGGCCTGTGTGGTTATGTGGCACCTATAAAAGGACATTTTCCCAGACAACTGCAAAAGCCTTTACAGTGAAATTTTAAATCTTCATTTATCTCCCTCCCGTCACTTAAACATCTACCTGGCTCTTAAACACTTCCAGGGATGGTGACTCCACCACCACCCTGGGCAGGTTATTCCAAAGCCTGACAACCCTTGCTGTAAAGAAACGCTTCCTGAGATCCAGGCTGAACCTCCCCTGAGTCAACTTCAGGCCATTTCCTCTTGTTCTATAGCTTGTCACCAGGGAGAACAGACCAACTCCCACCTCACTACAACTTCCCTTCAGGTAGCTGTAGAAGGCAGTAAGGTCTTCTCTCAGCCTTCTTAAGGCTAAACAGTCCCAGATTCTTCAGCCTTTCCTCATAAGACACATGCTCCAAACCCTTTACTGGCTTTGTAGCCCACCTCTGTACCCTCTCCAGCACCTCAACATCCCTCTTGTAGAGAGGGGCCCAAAACTGGACACAGTATTTGAGGTGCGGCCTTACCAAAGCCGAGCACAGAGGAATGATCACCTCCCTGCTCCTGCTGACTACACTATTCCTGATATAGGCCAGGATGCCACTGCCCTTCTTGGCCACCTGGGCACACTACTGGCTCATGTTCAGGTGGCTGTCAATCAACACCCCAAGGTCCTTCTCTGCCTGGCAGCTCTCCCGCCAATCCTCCCCAAGCTTGTAGCGCTGCTGGGGGTTGTTGTGGCCCAAGTGCAGGACCCGGCATTTGGCCTTATTGAAACTCATGGAATTGGCCTTGGCCCATCAATCCAACCTAGATCCCTTTGCAGATCTTCCCTACCCTCAAACAGGTCACCACTTCCACCTAGCTTGGTGTCATCTGAAAATTTAACAAGGGTACACTCTATCCCTTCGTCCAAAACATTGATGAAGATATTAAACAGAAGTGGCTCCAGTACTGAGCCCTGGGGGACACCACTCATGACTGACAGCCAACTGGATTTAACTCCATTGACCACAACTCTTTGGACTCATCCATCTAACCAGTTTTTCACCAGGTCCCTCCAGATGGCAACATAGCCTCTGGTGTATCAACCACATCTCACAGTTCCGTGTTGCCAGCAAACTTATTGAAATACACTCTGCCTCTTCATCTAGATCATGTAACAGTGTGTTTGATGAAGTTTTCAACCATTTGAACAATGTTTTTTGTTTAGATTTCTGACAAATATGATTTTTTAGATATTTGTTTTGAGACATACAAAAGACATTAAAAAAGGAAAGACAAGGACAATCTCACTGTTACTCCAAAAGCAACAGAGGGTGTTGTTCTTGACATGCAGAAATCAATGTGAAGTAAATGTAAAGTGGTTCCCTGATGACATGATGTATTCATGGTTCATCTTCACTACAGTGGATAATCCACCTTCTAAAACAAAGGTGTTAAAGTCATTTTTCTCATACAACAGCCTTTCTCTACATATACACAAATATTTCTCATTGTTGAAAGCATCCCTGAGAAAAAAAAAAAGGAAATTGAATCTGATGATTTTACACCTCTTTTTGATGCATTTTAAGGTCTTTATCATTATTATAGATGTGAAAATCTGGAAAGCACAGAAGACAGTTATAAGGAAAGAAATAGTAGAAAGTGAGACCTCTCTGAAAAGAATTTAGGGAGAGATAATAAGTACTGCTTTTAGATGAAAATAGGCTTGGGAAAAGAAATGAGAGAGGTGAACAGAAACAAGATGTATTATGAAAAGAGATGACATATTAGCAGCAAGAACGATAAACAGTCATGTGATGGTTAGTTTCTGATCCCAAGAGAAGATGGAAAAGGAAAGTCTAAAGACCTTTGTTCCCTGTAAGAGTAACTAATGGAATTCTGGAAATTTGTTCACCAGGATCAAAACTAGATCTTGATTTGATTTGATTTGATTTGATTTGATTTGATTTGATTTGATTTGATTTGATGTGACTTTCCTCAGAGGCCAAATTCACCGATACATTCCAGCTTTTCTTCTTGATGGGTAAAACCAGATATAAGAATAATTTTCATTATCATTGTAGGGCAGGCTTGTCAAAAAATACCACTGGTACCTTCATTATGATCATTCTTTTTGTGAAAAGGTGTACTGAAAACAATTTATGTAAATATTCAACATTCTTACCTTTTTCAAACTGAATATTAATCAATAGGACAAATTTAACACTCATCTACTCATATATAGCTCTATCAATCTTACCATCTTCAATGGGATATGCAGAATGCAAATCAGATACGATTTTGGCTTAATGGAGAAAATCTTATAATTCTTCAGAGAAAGTTCTAGTCCTTCATGTGGAAATGTTCTTTGCAAGCATGAAATGAGATGTGCAAGCCTTATAATCAGTAATACTTAAATTATTACATTTAAGTACTTTTTATTGTATGTACTCTATGTTTTGTTGAAGAATCTTTCAGAAGCTCCTACCAAGGGAAGAATCCTTTTTTTCTTTCTAGATATTGCAGAAATAATCACTCCTCTAGAATGTCTTCAGTCACAATAGACCTACATACAGACAACCAGCAAAGAAATGTCTTGAAAGAAGGTATTTTGTGTTTATTTTTATTCTTTTAAAAAATATTTCTACAAACAATTTCCTGCCATAACTTTCAGTGTAAGTACTTCACAGATGTAAAGAAAGAATCAGACATTAGATAATCTTAAAAGAAATCTTTCAAGGCACTGAAAATTTTACCATATTATCAGCAGGTCTTTTTGCTTTGAAAAACTATTTAAACTTCTTTCTTAGTTTTTCATCATCCAAATAATCCACTGATTATTTTAGATTGCATATTGTCATTTTACTCCTGTCTATTGAGGTTTACAGGGATTTTAAAAATCTTTAATAGCATTTAATTAAAATGACAAAGGTTAATTTAATTAGCATAAAGCTTAAAGTTCATGTATCAAAGGGGTATTAAAAACATCACATTTTAGTCTGAGCATTTACATTTAAATAAGAGGGACAAAACCCAATGTTCTAGTTTTCTCTCAGCTTGGAACACAGGCAGAGCTGATATTCCAAGACCTCAGGCAGGAATTCAGACTTTCTGTCAGACAACAAAGACATTCAAAAATAAAGAGGCCCTTACTTTGGTAAGTGCAAATGTTCTTGAAGACCATTAAAGATACATACTATTGCATTTATTTTTTTATTTTATTTTATTTTTTTTATTCTTCCTGAGAAGCCTATCTTACTTTCACACTCAATTGCAATCTATATTTAGTCACAGATTTTCTTTGCCATTGATTGCATCTCCAGCATAGCCTGAATCACTAGTCTTACTCTAAGCATGATGAACGCAAATATGATTGCACTGAAAGTCATTAAAACTAGAGATGGACACTCTTCTTTTTGCATAATAAGCTCCTGATTAAAGCATTTGCCCCTCAGTCAGAAAAGTGAATGCTTGTAGAACACAATATCTACCATGCCTCAGGAAATATCGGAAAGAAATATTTTCCTGCTGAAGTTACGTCTCTGTTTCACCAGGACTCCAGTATCCATAGAGCCAGAAGGAGAAAAGAGAAAAGGCAATAGGTTAGGGCCATAAGGCAAAAATATAGGAAAGGTCTTCTGTTTTGATTCCTCTTCTATAGTGATACTGATTCCTAACTATTGCATTCCTAACTATTCCTACCTCTTACTCTTAGGTAAGAGCTTGATGTTTGCCTACCAAAGCCTCAAGGACTTGCACTGAAGCAGTTTTGCAAAGTCAACATTTTCCTGTTTCAGAGCCCTGGTAAGGAATTCCACTGAGACAGTTTAAGAGATAAAAAATATATAGGTTCAATTTATTAAAGTGACAGATGCAAAAGATTTGGAATTGACATTGATAAATGCATCAGCTGCAAAACTGAGCTTGAATTAGTAATTCCTGGGTACCATCTGATAAAGTTGGAGATGCAAGACTTTGTAATAATGCTAATATAGACTAGTAATCCTAGGAAAAGTTATACTGTGTTGTAAAGGTGAAATTCATACCAAGAATGTGTCTCTGTCTTGGATGGAGGAAGAGGAGTACAGCCCGTTGACCATCTACTGGATCTTCAGTCTTCTCCCTCCCCAGAGAGGTATTCCCTTAGTGATTTTTTATATCCTGATCCCATCTGTCTCTGGTTTCTATGTGACATCTGGCATGATTTGGGGGGAGAGTTGAGTAACATAGTCATATATGTTTAGCATGTGCTCCATTAGGCTCACGACCATATTTAGGAGTGTGCACTTTAATATTAGTTTTGCTGTCAATTAGGCAAAATTATTCGCTCTGATACTATGGCCTTCAGGATCTGTGCATAGCGGCTTGATTTTGTTGTTTTAGCTGTAACAGGTTCATCTTCTCTTCAGAAGGCTCCTTCCTTCAGCTCTTTGGTGTGCCAGCTCAGCAGATCTCAGTCTCCAGAGATAGCATAAGATTCTCAAGGTCACAAGCATCTTAACCTTTCTCGTGAAGTGCACTAAATTAGCCTGAATCCCTGTTACATGGCAATCTGGGCCATTATCCCATACTAACCAGTGCTGGTCCATTGTGGGGTGTATAAAATGTTGTATGGTAGAACAGAACGGTTATAAAGAATCTCCTACTGTTCTGAAAATCAATAAAAAACACCTATCTAGTATAGATGTTTATTTTATAAAATGAAAATTCAAGTTATCTTTTTTTTTTACATTTTTCAGGTGCTTTCATGTTACATTATTTACAATTATTTAATATTATTTGTTTGTTTGCATAACTATTTTCTGTGCTCAGAATCCTCTAAAGAGTTTGGATATTATTCTATGACTCAGTATCACATACATGCACATGCACACAGATTCCTACCCAAACGACATGTATTAAGAACTAGAGAGGAGTCTTTGTATATACAGCCTACTTAAATACTTGTGTATATAGCATTGAGGTAGCCCAATTTGGTCAGCTACTGGAGCATCCAGTCCCATAGTGGGGAGTCCTCCTGTCACAGCCCCATAGATACAAGGTTGCTTTGGCTCCATGTGCCCAGGTGCAGTCAGTAGTGAGGCTAAGCACATATTCCCATGATTCTTTTTGGTGACTAACTCCAGGGACAATGGCCTAATCACTCTTCTTGATTCTCTTAGGAGTAATGGGGTCAGAATACTCTGTTCTTCACAGATTAGATTTCTTGGTTCCTCTGGCAAACATTGCTCATTTGATCCTCACAATGTCTTCCCAGTTAATTTGATTAGCTTTTTAATCAGATAGCCTATATAAATATATATATATATATATAAACCATATATGTACAATATGCACATACACGTAGATGCAAACCCTCAAAAACTCTCTGCAATGTTTTGGATTATGAGTTCAGGTCTGATCTTTCATCTCAAAAAGGATTTATCAGAAGTAAAAAGGTTAACAAAAATTATCATGTATATGCAATAGCTTCTTCAGAAGGAATAATTAAGTAAACAAAGAGTTTTCATCCTGGACAAACAGAGGACTATGAGGGCATATCTACAAAGTTATGAATGTCATGAAGAAGGTGAACAGAGAGAAATTGCTCACTTCCTTTAAAACAAGTAGTAGATATAATAATATGGCAGGTGTCAAGTTTAAAAGACACAGAAATGAGTACTTCCATGCACAATGTGTAGTTAAATTGCACAGCTCAGAGTTGTAGATATTAAAATGTTATCTGCATTTAGAAAGGAATTGGCAAAATCATGAAAAAAAGCCAACAGCTGTTGAATAAAAATATACTGAGCAGCTGGAGTCTGGAAATGTGTTCTGGGAAAAAAACAACCAATACTTGCCCTGCTCTTTTATACTTTTCTGATGTTCTTGCATTCTTCTACAAAGTACTCAAATTCTGCTACTGAGTACTGGCCTAGATGGGTATTTGATGTCACTCCGGTTACTGTTTCCATGTTTTTAAATGTATTTCAAAATAAAGGCATAAATTAACTTTACATGTTATATTGTTCTTGTGCACCATGAATATACACCTAAAAATATGAAACCAAATATTTCTAATTGATTCTTTTTATCTTAACCTAATTTTGTGTCACTGTGAGATTACAAGGAACGAGACTTCTACAATAACTTATCAAGTTGTATGAATATATATTCATCTAATATTTTAATATTTTGCATCATTTCACATAAATAAATCTACCAAATACCTTTCTTAAAAAACAATTTAAAGATGAGTGTTAAAATGCAATCTTATTTTAAGATTCAGGTTGGGTTATGTAGAAATGACATTAAAAAAATAGTTGTCAGGTGTCTGAAATATGATACGAATGCTCAAGAAATTAAAAAATGAGATGGAGGTGAAGTACTATGTTCCTGTTACACTAGTTTTTCCATTTTTCCCATTTTTCTGTTTCTTTCACACATATAAACATATAAAGCTGTTTACTCAGTTCTTGACCAGTCTCTACGATATCCCACCACTCCACTCCCCCAGCCCTGGACAGATGTTCTAGGAAAAAAAGCTAGAACAGATAGAACAAAAATACCATATGATGGTAAAAGTGAACTGTGAAATAAAAGGTACTGTTTGCCCCCCACTGTTATCTTGTTTTCTTTCTGTAAATGGTGACTGCCCTCTGTTAAATTGATGGAAGCTCTGATTATATACAATGCTGAGGCACAACAAAAAATGTTTAGTTGCAGAAGTTTATTGGAGTATGTTCAATGACCTACTGCGATTATATCTAAAGGTACGGATCACTCCCAAAGCTTTACTGAAAATATCTTAAAGCATAAATCATCTTGCAGTTTTGAAGGTCATTGTATATGATCCATGATTTCTAAATATATTTTTTTTTTTTTACTTTTTTTTTTTTTTTTTTTGTCTTTTGTTGTTGCTTTTTCTTGGGTTTTGTTTGTTTTTTTTTTCTTAAACATGCTTGTCTCCATGGAAAACTAAACAGTTAATGATGAAGTCAGAGTCTGTACACTGCTAACACTAATTTAGAGATTAAGCTTCCTGGTTTCACTGAAGGGAACACATAGTTTTATATCTGAAAATCTGAATCAATTAGGTAAATGTCTAGATTATTTACCTGTCTGCAAAGGATATTATCTTCTATTTTTCCTTTTTTCTGAACAGAACTGTACAGTTGTGTAAAGATTGCAAAGCATGCCCATGTTTTATCTGCAGTTTCTGAAAGACTTTATGTTCTGATGTGCAGACTAGACTAAAAATGTATTAAAACCTTCTTTATGGGAATAAAACTATTGTAGGAATCAACCTAGGAAGCTTGTTAGGCTAAAATCAGTGGCATTTCATGAGAATCTAATAACTATGAAAAGTTGGGAACTTCTGAGCCTTACCAAAAGTTCACTCTGGGATAAAATTTCAGTAGGGTTTTTTTTTTTTTTTTCTTAATTAAAGACAATTGTATTCGTGTCTTTCACTGTACACATATACAAGCTAGCGGTATATTATGGTCTTGGGTACAAATAATATAGATTAGGTAAGGAAGGCTGAAAGATCATATATCTCTTTTCTGGCTTCTTCTTTCAAATGCCAGGTAGTAAAAGTTGCTACTGTAGCTCATTGTAATTATATCTTTCCTAAGAAATGAAAAACTCTAGGAAAAATGATTAGAAGGAACCATTCTATTCTACTGATTGTTTTAACTGAATATGTGTCTGTGTGTTATACAAATTAAGGATCATTATGACAAGAATCTTGAGAAGAACAAGTCAGGACAAAATCACAGAATCACAGAATTACTGAGGCTGGAAAAGACCTCTGAGATCAAGTCCAGCCTATGACCCAACACCGCTACATCAGCTAGACCATAGCACTAAGTGCCACATCTAGCCTTTTTTTAAACACATCCAGGGACGGTGACTCCACCACCTCCCTGGACAGTCCTTTCCAATGTCTGATCATCCTCTCTGTCGGGAAGTGCTTCCTGATATCCAAACAAAACCTCCCCTGGCACAGCTTCAGGCCATTCCCTCTTGTCCTGTCACTAGTTGCCTGGGAGAAGAGCCCAACTCCCACCTGACTGCAACCTCCCTTCAGGTAGTTGTAGAGAGCAACAAGGTCCCCCCTGAGTCTCCTCTTCTCCAGGTTATACAACCCCAGCTCCCTTAGCCTCTCCTCATAAGACCTTCCTTCTAGTCCCTTCACCAGCCTTGTTGTTCTCCTCTGGACTTGATCTCCTCTGGACAGCTTAAACTTTAAACCAGAATTTTACTAAATAAATTAATTAATAACACCCTTGATGACAATAATTAAGTTTTCTATGTTATTAACTATGATTACTATGCTGATTATATTATTAGTATTTAACATCACAAATTACCTGTGAGTACAAATAGCCACAGAGGTGATACTGCATGGCTGGTGCTGATGACTGCAGTCCTTGGTGGTCCTTGGTCACCAAGGTCAGGGTGATCAGACTTGAGAACTCATTGATAAGTAAAGCCAGAACTGAAGTGGCCTTGCTTTCTTTCTTCTCTGCTTTTTCTTCCTTCTCTGCTTTTTCTTCCTTATGCCTGTTGTTTTTATGCTATTGTCACAGAATCACAGAATGTTAGTGTTTGGAAGGGACCTCAAAAGATCATCTAGTCCAACCCCCCTGCTAGAGCAGCATCACCTAGAGCAGGTCAGACAGGAATGCTTCCAGGCAGGCTTTGAATGTCTTCAGAGAAGGAGTCCCTGCCAACTGTGCCAAAAAAAAAAATAAAGGGAGCGCTCCTCTGCTTCTGATATTGCTTACCATGTTTGTAATTGTTAGTCAATATCCTAATGTATTTGGAAGGATATTCTGTTCATCCTCAGTCCCTTGTACTCGTTCCTTGTCTCCAATATTTTAACATTTGGGAGGGAACATTTTAAGAGCTGGTAGTCTCTTTCTTTTGACCACACACATCTTTCTTAGCCTCTTTAGCAATCAAGTCCCTCACATGCTTCTGCCAAATGCTTCTACGTTGTATCTGACTCTGCCATCACAAGTATTACTAAATATGTATGCACTCATGTTAGTTACACTATTCTAGTACACATATATATAGGTCCAAGACGAACTAATATTAATTATACCCCGATTAACACATAACATGTTTAAAATATAGAAGTGACACAGCCTCTGATCTGGTGATGTGATATTTTTGCATCTGTTCAACTTCCTTCTCAAGGTTCATCCAGGAAAATCAGTGTTTTAATCTATGTCAGGTGTATCTTGATGAAATGTGTATCCCAGTTCTTTCTGTTATTTTTCTGGTTTGGTTCACACAATGGGGCAGTCTAGCATGCATGAGCAGGTTTGCTTTTAGGCAAAACTAAACATAAAAATGCATTCCAGGAACACACCTAATGCACTGTGGTTAGAAATGGTCATTCAGTCCCTCAGACCTGGCTAGCATCATAGTATCACACAGGTTGGGGGGCACCTCTGGATGTCATCTATTCCAGAACCCTGTTCAAAGCAGAAGCAACTTAGACTAGGTTACTCAGTGCTTTGTTCAGTGAATATCTCAAAGGATGTAGATCACAATCTGTTTCCGTGTAGGACTACCTTTGCTGGGGGTGAGGGGGCTGGGGGGGGGGTCCCT
>WUAM01000359.1:35471006-35481896 GCA_024336885.1 Actenoides hombroni
GGCAGGAGGTGGGCCTGGGTCGGGGCGTCAGCCGGAGCCTAGGCCTAGGTCTGGGAGTGGCGTAGGGACCGTGGCGATGCTGTGCTGTGCCCATTTTCGCCCAGCGTGCCTCAGCGCGGCCCCTAGAACAGCACTGCCTGCACTGGCATGCCCCATCTGCCCCAGGGCTAAGCTGCGCCTACTGCTCCCCGGCCGAGCCCTGTGCCAGGCCCCAGCAGGCAGGTGACAGCAGGTTGGCCCGGACAGCTCTGCAATATCAGACAATAGAATCACGGAATTGTTTCAGTTAAGATCATCAAGTCCAACCATTAACCCAGCGCTGCCAGGTCACCCCTAAACCATGGCCGCCAGCACCACATCTACACAGCTTTTAAATCCCTCCACGGATGGTGACTCCACCACCTCCCTGGGTGGCCTGGTCCGCTGCTTAACAACCCTTTCAGTGAAGAAGTTTTTCCGAATGTAACAACCAAAGCTTTCCCTGTTGCAGCTTGAGGCCATTTCCTCTCGTCCTATCATTTGTTCCCTGAGAGAAGAGCCAGACCCCCACAATGTACTGGGCTGGGTGCCTGCATCAACTAGTGCAACATGATGGGTGCCAGCACCAGCCTCCACAGGGACAACTGGGGACAGTTCCTCATCCAGGCTGGGGCCTTCCCATGCTCCCTGCATGGCCTGGACAGCCTACAGGGATTAGACAGACTTCCACTGAGTGGAACTGGGGTTGGCTGTGAGTGAGATGCCTACAACAAACACCTGAAGGAAAGCAGAAACCAAAATACAGTTTAAGTTGTTAGCATGCCTTTAGCATGTGGAAGAGAACTTTGCAGTGTTAAAACAGTTCTACAGGGACCCTATGTAACATGCACGTGATTCCAAGCTTACGGCAGCACCTGTGATAGAGGACACCCAGATGTCACTCAGAGACCTGTTGAGATGGTCATCACCAGGAGCATGTGAGGTGATGAGGAGCTTCTCTCCCTTTGACTTCATTTGCCTTTTAGACCCAAACATCTTCATTTCATTTTTTAACAAAGTCACTTTGTCAAGAGGCACAGAAATGCCAACTTCAGTTCAAAAGAAGAAAAAAATGACCAACAAACAAGGACCCATGTCCTTTATGCTTAAGCCCAGAGACCTGCAACTGGCCTCAGAGCTAGCAGGGCCCAAAGACTGAGCGTCTGCATTTCTAAAGTCATCTTGGATGCCATATCCATGTCCAAGTGCATCCCACCACACCAAGATGAGAAGGTCAAAAACTGTTTTCCAGCAAACAGTGAGTGATATCCACTCAAACACCAGCCACAAAGTTCATCAGTGCTTCTACCATGTTTATGTCATGGCTCGTTATGTAAATTATGGCTTCAAGCTCTCACAGAATAGGGCACTCAAAAAGGTTGAAATAATTACTTTAAAGCCTGGCTGTCACATGGTCTGCCTGTGGCAGCAGGCTTAAAGTGAAAGCAGGCGGTTGCTTTGGGAGCAGGTTTTTGAGCAATGACTTCGTTTTGTTCTGAACATCTGCAGATATCAAACCAAGTTCATCCCACGGGATGCAGTGGGACACAGCAGGATTACAGCCTTGACTTCTTTCTTCCCATTGTTCATGTATTTTCAAGCTTACAGCCCAGCACCACTCCTCTCCTCTGTCCTTCAAAGAACTTCATTGTGTCCCAAAATCTAATTTCCGGCCACAGCTGACCACAGACATCAATTGGTCAAAAAGAAATCTTACTTTCTGCCCCTTTGAGGTTACCGAATGAACACAGAAAATTATTAAATAAGATATCAGCTTATTTAATTTGCCTTCAGGTAATATTTTTCTGTCTAAGAAGCCACATTATATACTATATACTGTAGCCTTTTTGCCTGGAGCACAGTTTCCAGAGCCGAGTGGTAGAGCAATCACCTATCACATGTAGAGGAGGGACAGTAGACACCCTCAGTCCCAGCTGCACATGATGGGAGATCTCAGGATGGGCCCATCCACAAAACCACCCATGCCCAGCAGCTGCCCAGAAGCGAAGGGTAAGCTGGCAGATTCAGCTCCACCACCATGAACACTCATGCCAGCCCTGCCACTCATGTCCCAGAGCACTTCTAGGATGTCCAGACAGCAGAGCTGTCCTCTTCATGGTAAAAAAGGTAATGTCTGTTCTTCAGTTGGGCATTTCTGGTGAGAAGAGCAAGGTGTTAAGCATAAAGTCAGTGAAATAGAGAAATTACGCTGGAAATGTCTTCAGAAGAAGCTTCCTCCAGGGGAGCAATGGGATACTTGCCTATGGGTTGCACCAGCCCCAGGATACTCTGCAATGGGTCAAAGCAGAGAAAAGATAGAGAGAATACCAGAGGTACTGACAGAAGCTGGAGCACTTCCTGCAGGCTGCCTCCCTAATGGAGCAGAGCTCGGTTTCCTCACCCAACAGAGTTTGACCATAGATGGAGCTCAAAACCCCTGGCTGCTGTTGACAGCAAGACAGAAGCAGAATCCAGGAACCATCAGCCTTTGCACGGAGGACAGAAATATCCAGAACTGCACCAGCCAACACTGAAACTAAAGAGCTGTGAAGTGAGGTTGGACCTTGCCTGCAGGAGCCCTCCTGGAAGACCACTTCTGACGTCCATCCTCCTGCAGCTGCCTACTGACCCATGGGTGACACCAGCTTGCTGGCTAACAGAAGAACAAACTGTTCATTGGATCCCCTTGAGGGATGTGGTGCATGCCCTGCCAGACCCATCATCTCTTCTGTCCTGTGCCAACCCCACAGAAAACTGCATCCCCAGGAAGCTTTAGCAGCAGATCCAGGCTTGGTAGTTTCCTCCCTGCTGCTGCCACATGATCCACAGTGGAGCGGTGGCCAAGCCTGGGGAACCTGCTTCCAAAGTGATGCTGCTAAAAGAAGGAGTGGGGAGGTTTAACCCAGACATTGCAGAGGGTGGCAAGCTGGCTATCCTTTGGAAGGGCAACAGCATCCTCACCAGGGTGGTAGCCACCTGCCCGAGGACACGTGGGAAGCACAGTTGCCTCCTCCAAGCTCTAGCTGCTTGCTCATAGCCATCCTTCTTCAAACGGAGACAGGGCTGGGGGAAATGCTGTGGTCTGCAGCTCCCCATTGAGCACTTCACCCAGATCCCTGCACCCCCACCATGTCCCATCCCTCCTGCCTGGGGCTCCAGATACCCTGAAGAGAAAATGTCCACCTATTTGGCCTGTCCATCTGCCCACGTGGAGCTTGCCACGCTCCCAGACCCTTCCCCACTGCAGTGCTCACTCCTACCCCGTGCCAGGAGAGCTCACACACATTAGCTGTGTGTTTCTGAGCAGAGGTCACTATGAAGAATGTGATTTAACATCTCCAACCTGGGGCTGCTAGAATGGTAACATCAGGCCAACTTCACACAGGCAGCAATGCTCCTGTCTCCTCACCCCTCCGGCAAGGACCCCTCCTAGGGCTGGGGCAGAGGAAGGGCTGGCTCTGGCTCCCTCTCACCCTCTGCCTGAGTTCGCATCCCTAGGCTGAGTGGCTGTGGGCATGAGGCTGTGGGATGCCACCCATGACAAAGTGTCTCTCATGGGGACACATGGGCAGGCATGGCCAGAAGCCATAGTGCAGGACTCCCTTCGGGGAGTCTCAGCAGTGTTCAGCTGTGAAGTAGCTCTTGAACCAAGCTGCTCAGTGACCAACACAAGTTACATTTTCAAATCATGAGGCTCTAGGGAAGTCTTGGTCCAAGCCCAACACTTGCACCAAGCAGATCTGCACAAAACACCCTAAAGAGCAGAAACAGCAGATGCATGGAATAACAAGACCCACAGGGAGACAGGGGACACAGCTACTGGTAGTCTGTACTTGCAGGAAAGGGAGATCAACTGATGGTGGCTACTTGGACACCTACAGGCATTCAACAGGGTTACACACCAGCTGCTCTAAGGATCCCAAAGTGCAGCAGGATAAGACAGAAGGTCTGCAGGAGTAAATTGCTGGTTACAAAGACAGGGAATGGTGGGTATAAGCAACAGGCAGGCAGTTCTCACTGGGGAGCCCCACAGGGATCTGTGATGTCAGCTGCATTCTTCAGCACAGCCATGGTCTGGAGAAGAGCGCAGTGAGGTGGCATGGTTCATTGTTCAAGCCTGAGCTGCAGAAACATAGAAGCATAGAATCATAGAATGGTAGGGGTTGGAAGGGAATTCTGGAGATCATCAAGTCCAACCCCCCTTGCCAGAGCAGGATCATCTAGTGCAGGCCACACAGGAACACATCCAGGTGGGTTTGGAAAGTATCTAGAGAAGGACACTCTGGGCAGCCTGTTCCAGGGCTCCATCATCCTCACAGTAAAGTTTTTCCTCACGTTGGGGCAGAATTTCCTGTGTTCCAGTTTGTATCTATTGCTGCTTGTCCTGTCACAGGGTACCACTGAAAACAGACTGGCCCCTTCTATTTGACACCCACCCTTCAGATATTTGTAAACATTAATAAAATCTTCTCTCAGTCTTCTCCAGGCTAAACAGCCCCAGGTCTCTCAGCCTTTCCTCATCAGTGAGATGTTCCAGTCCCTTAATCATCCTCATAGCCTCCATTGGACCCTCTCTAGTATTTACCTGTCCCTCTTGAACTGGGGAGACCAGAACTGGACACAATACTCCAGATGTGGTCTCACTAGGGCAGAGTAGAGGGGCAGGAGACCCTCCCTCGACCTGCTGGCCACACTCTTCTTTATGCACCCCAGGATGCCACTGGCCTTCTTGGCCACAACGGCACATTGCTGTCCCATGGATCACTTATTGTCCACCAGGACTTGAAGGCCCTCTCCATGGAGCTGCTTACAAGCAGATCAACCCCCAACCTGTACCGGTGCATGGGGTTATTCCTCCCAAGGTGTAGAACTTTACACTTATTCTTGTTGAACTTCATTAGGTTCCCCTTTGCCCAGATCTCCTCCAGTCTGTCCAGATCTTGCTGGATGGATGCACAGCCTTCTGGTGTATCAGCCACTCCTCTCGGCTTCATATCATCGGCAAACTTGCTGAGGGTGCACTCTATTCCCTTCCCAAGGTTGCTGATGAAGATGTTGAATAAGACTGGACCCAGTACTGACCCCTGGGGAACACCACTAGCTACAGGTTGCCAACTGGACTCTGTGCAACTGATCCCAACCCTCTGAGTGCTATCATTTAGACAGTTTTCTACCCATCTCACCGTCCCCTCTTCTAACCCACACTTCCTGAGCTTACCAACAAGGATGTTATGGAAGAGAGTGTTAGAAGCCTTGCTAAAGTCAAGGTAGACTACCCATTCAGTCACACCATAGTAGAAGGCTATCAGATTAGAATCATAGAATTGTCAGGGTTGGAAGGGACATTAAAGCTCATCCAGTTCCAACCCCCCCTGCCTTGGGCAGGGACACCTCCCACTAGAGCAGGGTGCTCAGAGCCCCATCCAGCCTGGGCTTAAAAAATTCCAAGGATGGCGCTTCCACCACCTCTCTGGGCAACCTGTTCCAGTGTCTCACCACCCTCATGGGGAAGAAATTCTTCCTACTGTCTAACCTGAATCGACCCATCTCTGGTTTTAATCCATTCCCTCTAGTTCTAATAACTACCTGACAGCCTAAAAAGTCTCTCCCCAAGCCTAAAAAGTCCCTCCCCAGCAAAGTTTTTGTGTGTCATTTATCTCCCAAATCACAGTTTTTCTTTACAGTCCACTTTTATACTAGCCAAGGAGTCCATGAGTTTTCCAGTTTGGATCTGCAAGGTGATTGTATTATCTTTGATGGTCTTTCTTTTTGAGATGGTTCCTTCTGTTTAAACAGCCTTGATACGTCTACTGGCACGGTGAGCAAAAATTCAGGCATTAGAAGCAAAAATTCAGGCATTAGAAGCAAAATTCTTCATGTCACACGTGTCATAAAGATACTCAGGGTAATCTCCTTTCATCAACCAGATTGTGAACTGCTACTGTGTTGTTCCCCTCAACTGTATATCCTGTTTTTCAGCACACTGTGTGATCTTAAAATGATGGTGCTTTATCTTTCCAGAACCCCGACCTTTTTTTTGGCTTTGGATGGTAATTTTAAAAGGTGGTTTTTCCTCTTAGACATATAAGTAGGTTCTAGATTACATTAAGATTTCCTGTATAATTAAATAAATGAACTTATGTCTTGAGTTTCCTTTAGCAGATACTGTCTGACTTGCCATCTGTGGTTTGTTTCACAGGAGTGTTTCTGAAACTGAGAGAATTTCTGGAGGTTCAGATGACTTCTAGTTAGTAATCTACACCAGTCTGATGTCAGCAAATGCCAGACAGCCTGATTTATGTTGGGTTCTTTTTTTTTAACCCACTTTTCTTCCCTCCTTTCTTAAAATTGCTAGCTTGTTTTTTCAGAGTGGGGGTTAAATTTTGGAGCTGCTTCTTCCCTTGTATGTACTTCAAAAGGAACGGGGGGGGGGGGGGGTTGGGGGGGGGGGGGGGAGAGCACTGTCCCAGCCTTCCCTGGACCTGTGGGTGGGCGATGGCCTCAGCCCTGCCTGGGGGAGGGTCCAGCCCCCTGGCTAGAGCAGATCAGGGGAGAGGGTCTGGTTCTCCAGCCCAGCTTCTTAATGACCCATGACATGTCCGTGGGCCAGGCCTAGTCTCCGTGCCTCAGTTTACCCCTCTGCCACTTCCCAGGGGCTGGGGTTTGTACTAGGGTGGCATTTGTGCCAGTGCTTTGCCCGCAGCGAGAGCTGCATCCTCCCTGGGGATGTTCTTCCATCACACCAGGCCTCCTTTTGGTAGCTGCCTGAGACTCTTCATTATGGTTTTGGCTTTTTTGCTTTGTGGATATGCTGGTTTGAAAGCAGGACAACATTCAGGCTCACTTGGCAGCACTTTAGACTTGCTGGTGTTGTGGATAAGTGACACCAAGGTGAGAGCATCTTCTAGCTGGGCTTTCCCAGCTCCCCCGTGAGGGATCAGGAGGAGCATCCCTCCATGCTGGAGTTTGGTCACGCATATGGGGTTGGGTGGTTGCATCCTCCACAGTGGTTTTGTAGACCCTTCCCAGTCTCATGGCAAGGAATCGTCCTCCTAAGGCAGGAACTCAGGCACGTCATCCTGGCTTTGACCTCAATACAACGGAGTGGACATCCCTGCTCCAGCCCATCATGGCTGGGAGAGAGGTCAGGAGGGGGACCGGAGCTGATGGGACTGGGGCAGGATGAAGAGCGAGACCAGCCCGGCATCTGGCAATGGTTAGGGGAGCACTGGGACCCCCGGGCCAGGCGTATAAATAGAAGAAGAGGGGCCAGCGCAGAGGTGGGAGGTCTGGCACCGTGCAGGGGGCTGCCAGGTCACATCTGGAGCCCCACGTGGCCCCGGGCCACGGAAACCTAAGGAACTGATCAAGGGGGAAAAAAGGAGAATGGTGTGAGCGTTGGTGGCTGCTGGGAGGGAGGGAGGGATGCGTGCCCACCAACACTGCGATGTGCAGATGCGTGTAATTATTATTTCCTCATCAACCCCCCTCCAAACCTCTCTTTATTGGGAAGAAAGGGGCATTTGAAAATGTCACTGTCAGCAGAGCTGCGTCGTGGTAATTTTCATGGTAGTTCCCTCCGTTGTCATCTATATTGTTTTAAGAAGCCAAGAATCTGTGCATGTGTTTTGTTGGGGTTTTTGTGTTTTTTTTGGTTTGGATTTTTTTTTTGTTGTTTTTTGGTTTGTTTTTTTTTTCCCCTCCTTTTCAGATCAAAGCAGTTTACTTCAGTCTTGGCACAGGATGGAAATTCATTGGCAGGGATTAAAAACAAACCTTAAACATCCTGGCCCCTCTGTCCTTACTTTTTTTTCCACACGCTTTGCCATTTCAGTGTTTCCAAGCTGTCCCTGCCCCCTCCTCCGTGGGAGCACCAGGCTTTGCAGACCCCGTTCCCCTCGTCCCCTGCGCTTCCCCCCACGGATGCGATTTTGCCCAGGCTTCTGTTTGCCAGATCTTCCAAGACTTTCAGTTTCTGTTTGGCCTAAAAAGCACTTGGCTTGAAGCAAAGCGTGTTTCAAATTGGAAGCAAGCTGAAAGAGAAGGGGCTGGAGGGGAGCGACTGTGCAAGGCTCAGATGGTGGCGGGGACCCTCACCCACCCCACCCCAAGTTTTTTTCCAGGGTGTGGGTCTGACTTGGTCTTGCAGCAGGAGAACTTTCTTCCTGGCTCTTCTGGTTTTCGGATTGACCTCCATGGAGTGGGGAAGGGACCCCTTGCAGGGTTGCCTCCTGTGATGATCCAGAGGAGGTTTGTCAGCTCAGTGATTGCTGGCAATAGTGCCCTGCCAGTCCCACCAGTTTATGTAGTGAGGGGGTTGAAGTGGCTCCATCCCCGAGCTCCTGGATTCACGGTTGCGGTGTGGATGGGAAGCGATGCAGGGTGTGAGCTGGCTGGGATGGGAGAGATGGGCAGCAGAGCTGGGGAAACAACTGGTTTGGTGGGGAGCAGGGTGGGAGATGATCTATGGGGAGGTTTCACCTGGGATGTTTAGTTCATATCTCAAAGATGATGCAGGAGAAATAAGGAAATACTGGGAAGAAGTGGGGAGCAGCAATCCTTTCTCCTCCAGGATAGGGACACCTGGAATCAGACTGCAAGGGAGAGGGGACAAAGCACATCTGTGCGATTGCTCTGCAGCAGATGTCTGACAGCACAAGTGCTAGTGACTCCCAACATTGCTTGGAGATCTTTCATAGATTTGTTGTGTTTCATTTGCAGTAGTGCTTTTGGGGGGGTTACAAATTATCCAGGAACTTACAGGCAGCTCTGGGAACTCGTTTCTCAGGATAGAGACCAAGCAGCCTTGAAGGGGTTGGGAGGACATGCAGATCTTCATTCGTGGTCTTTCTAATACTGTCTTGCTTGATGCTGCTCCAGGGTCATTTTTATTTCCTGGGGTTGGGTGTGAGGATCCCATAGTGTTGGCATCAGGGGCATTCGTGTGTTCCCTTTTCCGTCTGCTCAACGTGTCTGGCCCTGGTTGCTGCTGGAGGAGGGTCCTGCTGTCAAGACACCTGTGGACACCTCCATGAATGGTTCCCTGCCCTCTCTTATGTTACCTCATTTAGTTTGGTTTTGTGTGGTGGTTGGGGAAGTAAAACTGCAGAAGGATGGTTCATGGGGGCTGAGAGAACAGAGAACAGGGAAGGGATTCTCCAGGGACGGCTCCAGCACCAGCCCTGGCACCTGGGTCCATGGCCAAGGACCATCACTGGGTCTCCAGAAGTTGTCTGGTTTCTTGTGATCTTAGGTGGCTCAGGCTGGCTGTTCCTGTCCATGTCTTCTTGAGTGTGGATGGAGGATGCTGAAGGGCGTTCGGTGCAGGCAGGACACACTTGGGAGAGGTCCTGGTGTGAAGCGGTCTGTGGTGGGAGGCTTGAGAGTTAACAGAAGGCAAGAGGATGAAAGCAGAGTAGAGAGAGCTCCATAGAGCCAGCAACCTCCTGATGAAGGAGCAGCTTTGATGACCTGGCCCAGGTGCTTCCTTCCTGGAAACAACACAGCCCCTATTGTCTTCTGCAGGCGAGCTGCTGGGCTGGGATCGCTCGTACGCAGCGCAACGGGAGCGGCTTCGAGCGGCTCTGTCCTTTCTGCTTTTCCCCTGCTCCTCCATCTCTTGAGACCTAGCAAAGACGTTCACGTGGAAGATGTGTGCAAGAGCAGCGAGGGAAACGAGCTGGATTTTAAGTGGCATTTATCTAGTTCACAGGAGGCAGAGCGATACAGGCGCTTGCAGCAGCTGGACTTTCTCCTTCATGGCTTTGTGACCTGGGCTCTGTACTCATGGCCTCCAGCTTTGGCTGCAGGTCTTGGTGAAAGAAAAATTGTGCTCCTCTGTAGAACATCGATGCAGAAATCAAACACACACACCCCCCTTTTTTTTTTCCCCTTTCCTTTTGTGGTTTTTTTGTGGTTTTTTTCTTTTTATTTTTTTCTGGTGGAGTGGTTGAAATGAAGGTGGTGGGAGCTCTGCTGGAGTCCCCACAGGCAGCTGAGGAAGTGGCTGCAATGAAACAACCCGCATGTGGCATCCCAGCCCCATACCTGCCACCACCACCCTGTCCTGGTGGAGATGGGGCTGCTTTTAATTCTTCCCAGCCCTGCCCTGGGTCAGCGAGGACCACCAGTGGGCTGTGGGTTATGGGGTGGGTAGCACTGGGCACTAGGGCTCCTTTTCCTCTTGTGTAAAGGAATCTCCAGAAGCAGCAGCATCCCAGTAGCTGGCAAGTCCCTGTTCCCACTGAGAGTCCCATCGCTGCTGGGTGGCACTGGGGTATCCTGGCCTTGCCTGGTGGGATCTGACGTGGCAAAAACCTCGGTGACAGCTCGGCCAGGAGCAGGAGGATGGGAATCCAACGCGGCAACAAAACCGCTCCAAAAATGAAAGCACACTCCCCTCTTTTTTTTTTGGTTTTTTGTTTTTGCCCTTTCCCCGGCAGAAATCCTGCCTTCCTCTCTTGTTGACGTGACACCCGTGGGTTGCAGAAGGGCAGCGGCAGCTTCTGGCAGGGGAGGAAGGGACTTGGGGACCGGGGTGGGCTCTGCAAACTGGGATGCTGATTACCGGGGGCAGCAAATCGCTCGCAGCTGCCTCTGCCCGACACGCTTTTTGTGGCTCTTGCAGCCGCTCTTCGGGCGCAGCTATTTTTAATTTCCCCCAGAGCGCGCACGAAGCAAAGGGGGGTGGGAGATACCACCAGCATCCCCCCTTCTGCTCCCACCCTCTTCCCGGCCAGCTTCCCAGCTTCCTCTGGGGAGTGGGGGGGAGCTGAACCCCCTCTATTTTATTTATTTTTTTGGGTCGGTTTTGAGAGCCAGCCTTGGCTTTCCCTGCCCCCCCCCCCCAACCCCGCGCCAGTGTGTGCGGGG
>WUAM01000359.1:35481996-35496808 GCA_024336885.1 Actenoides hombroni
CCTGGGGCCCGGATACCCATTCCCATTGGGGTGGGTGCTGCGAGCACAGTTGGCCTTCTCCGAGTGGCCACCATCACTCCTTGAGCAAAGAAAGAGCTTTTAGTTGATTCCTCCTGCTCCGGATCCCTTCACCTGCAGCCCTACACTTCTGCTCTGCCACAACCCCTGCCCTGCTCACGCTTTGCAGTGAGCAAACGAGCTGGTTTCTCTCAGGCGACTGAGAGTCCTTGCAGCTTTACCCCTCTCATGCCCCCGCGTGCCAACCAGCGAAAAGAGAAGGCCGCTTTCCCGCTGCCCGCGGGCTGAGCGGCGCTGCCGGTTTCCCCGCGTCTCAATCTCCCGTGGTATCCCGGTCAGCGCCCACAGCACAGCCACGGCACCTTCCCGGCCTCTCCCGTGAGAAATGCCCAGCCTTCTAGAACTCTCCTTCCCCTCTCGGGCTTCCCTGAGATAGGGACCCCCCTGTCCGCCTCAAAAAAAGAAGGGAAAAAAGCTCTCCAGGCACGGAGTTTACCATTCCCAGCACTGCTTGCTCGCTGTCCACGGTCAGAAGTGACTTCCCTTTGGTAAATCCATGCTGGCTACTCTTGAGAACTTTCTTTTCCTCCACATGCTTAGAGATGACCACCAGAATGAGCTGGTCCATCACCTTTCCAGGGATTTAGGTGAGGCTGCCTGCTCTGTAATTCCCAGGGTCTTCCTTCTTGCCCTTTTTGAAGACTGGAGTGCCTTTGGCTTTCCTCCAGTCCTCAGGAACCTCTCCCATTCTCCGTGACCTTTCAAAAATGATGGAGAGGGGTAGACCAACCACATCAGCAGCTCCATCAGCACTCGTGGGTGCCTCCCATCGGGGCCTATGGATTTCTGTGTGCTCAGTTTACCCAAGTGATTTCTAACTCAATCCTCATCAACCCGCGGAGAGTCCTTCCTCTCTCCCTCCACATCTTCCAGGCTGACAGAGAAGGCAGATAAAATGCAGTGTAGGCTATGACAGAGTGCTGCACCAGGAGCACCCAGTTCTGCAGCCCTGGGCTGGCCATTACCACGCTGCTGCGAGGCCTTGGCACTATGATAGATGGAGATGACCTGTGAAGCTGTGCCAAGGAGAGGTCAAAAAAATAAGAAACCCAAAGCTAACATTGGGAATTAGGAGGAGGAAAAATTCAAAGTAAGATCCAGCAAGGGTTATTAGGTACAAGAACAACATATCTGACTCAAAAATCCCAAGACATGGACTGTGGGGGGTTGGAAAAAATGCATGAAAAAGCATTGCTTGAACTGCTTTAACACTTCTATTATGTTGGTCACCAGCAGCCAGAGCTCGCCTGAGCTCTATCCCACACTTATCTGAAGCAGTCTGCATTGCACACTATGCCATGCAGAGCATCCCAAGTGTTCACTTGGAATCTCCACTAATGTCAGGTATTGCAGGCAGGGGACCCCCTAAAGCAGCACAAGCTCTACCTTTATACGGAGGACCAAAAGGCATGTAGAGGAAGAGTAAGTGCTCTTCCCATAATAATACCTTCCTGTTCCCAAACCACCCTCAGATGGGTTCATGAGACAGGCAGTGGTTGTTTTACTCAGTGAAGTGGAAAATGTTTTGTTCAACCTTTGCATTGGTGAGCAGTGATTAAATATATCCTGGGCAGCTGTAAACGCACGCAGATTAAATGTATCCAAAATAGCTGTCAACACAGTAACATCCCCTCATCTTGGTGCACCAACACTGCTGCCACTGCCCACATCTCCAGGCCATGGCACCACTGATGCACTCATAAACCCCTCGAGCAGCATCCAGGCTTGCAGCCCTCTCAAGCTGTGGGAGGCATTGATCCCCTCATGGCCCCATTCTGGTGTGGGGCTCTGAGCAGCCCCCTCCTCCCTGCCTGCGGCGAGTGGAGAGCTGGGAGCAGCAACATCACCCAAGGCAGCAGCTCTACTTCTTGCATATTCCTTCCTATGTGTTGGATTCTGTCCCTCGGCACCTCAAATGGCTGGTGCCTGCTAAAACCGGGCAATAGTCAAATTCAAGTTTTCAGCCATGAGAACAGTGTGTCCTCATGGCTCCTTCTGCCGTCTGTCTGTCCATCCTCTTGGGCTGGCCAAGTGTGGGACAAATGGGTGTGTGTCCCCAGGCAGTTATCTCTTCCTCCATCTTCTTCTCCTGGGTGGATATTCTGGCATCATCTGCCTTCACCTACCGGGGCCCTGGCATTTGTTCCCTTCCCAGCAGCTTCCTCCCATTTCTTTGTCTCAGCTTCAGTGGCTTCAGTGCCACTGAAAACAAGGTGATTGTCCTGGAAGCACCATGCAAACAAGTTGTCACACACTATTTTTTGTGCTGTCAACATTCTCCGTGGCAAACTGTATCCCATGCACTTGTTGGGCCCTGCCAGCTCGCCACGCCAGGCAGCAAACCCACTACAGCAGCCTCGGTGCCACCGGAGACTCCACTGTGAAGCTGTGGTTGCCACCAGCCACGCTGACATCTTGATCCTTGTCTCCTGGGCCATGGCTCACGCAGTTGCAAAGAGAACCTGCACTAGATTAAACCACAGAAATTCTTACTTTATGAACACTGAGCACAGCGTCTGGATCCCAGCACCACAACCACCCACTCTCCTTGCCCCAGGGCAGCAGAGCACAGCACAGCAGCCCCTTCAGTGCCATGGGGGACAACCACAGCTCCCCACACATGCAGGGATAGTGAACCACACTGAGCAGATACAGGCAGACCCGTATGGTACTGGGATCTGGTCATGTGCAAACCACACAGAGTTCAAGCAGGGTCACCAACACACCCTGTCTGTCAGGAAACACCAATCGTTGACGCAGAGAGGAATCCTCAGATTATATATTATGGATCCTACTTGAAACCAAGTGATCTGGAAAATCCCAGAGCATTCAGATGCAAAGGTTTAAATTTTAACGACGCTGCTGGAAAGGCTTTGTGTTTTGTTTGTGCTATTTAACAGCTTCTTCATGAGGAAACAATTGACTCGGTTAAGGAAAAAAAAAAACCACCATAAAAATACTCGCCCTGCTGTTTAGCTGGTAGAGCTCCATCAGCAACATTGCTCTTGATGCTGGTCCCAGTTAGGGTTACTGGAGCTCCCGCACCCAGTGCGGCATCTGGACGGGTGGAAACAAAGCACAGAGCTGGACACTGAGACTCTGGCTGCTCAGGCGCCAGGAAGGGACCAGCCTCAGGGAACTGAAGGCAACTATTTATTTTTGCATGGTTTTGGAAACGCTTCTTTTAGCATATAATGCATTTTTCTCTCATCGGTATATCTCACCGCCCTCAAATATTTAGTTTCTTTACCACAAATTTAACTTGGTTACATAAATTTGTGCTTAGGAACTGTAACTTATTTGAACACTTTTTTCACTTGTTTTTTTCCTGGATGGAGGCACTGGTTTTTCACACATTCTGAGTGAGCAGCCCAGCCCTGACAACTAATACGCAACAAAATTGGTGGCCTGCCCGGCACTGTTGTTCACGTGCCCTCCCTTCGCTGCTGCGTGCAAGGCAGGGAAGATATCCCAGCAGCTCCAAGAAAACAGAGGAGTTGGGATTTGCAGGTCAAGGCATCTGCCTCTGCCCTTTGGCTGAGATGCTGGTGTCCTAGGCCAGGTCCCCAGAAGCCACCCCACCCTGGTGCTGCTTCCACCCTGCATTGCAGCTCCGTGGATCCCAGAGGGCAATGCCACCTTTCACAATGGCTGAACAGGTTTAAATTGATCATCAAAACAAAAGCACAAAGCCAGGTTTAATGCTGCACGCTGAAGCAAGCCATGGTTCAGAGCAGCATCAGCAGATGCCCAGATAATGATCACATTGGGAAGAGGTAGCATCGCAGGGCACGATTTTCCCCTGCAAGAAGTGGGAAGTATGGAGATGAGGGTGATCCAATTAACCAGGCTTTACACAGATTTCCCAATGGCATGTGGCAATGCTCTTTAGCACTTAAGGAATGTTCAAAAGCTCTTAAAGAAACTGAGCTGCCATGGGATAAGAGGTAAAGACCTCCTGAGATTAGTAACTGGTGAAAGGTCAGGAAGTGAAGATCAGGAACAGGACTGCATCTCTCAGGGGAGGGCACTGGTAGAGCCCCTGAGGTTTGACTCATCCTGCACCTCCCTGAGTGTTCTGGAAAAGGCCAGGACACAGCAATGTGACAACACATCCTAGCAGGACAGACACCAAGGGCAGTGAAAGCAACAGACAAAGGCTGTCCCCAAAAGACGGTGGTGAAATCCATGCGTCAGGGCAGGGACCCACGGCTCTGTGCTCAGAGGCAAAGGCTTGATAAGGTAATTCATCTCACCCCTCTCTTGAGCCACATGTGGAGGAGTTGCTGGTGCAAAGCTCAGCTGCTTCCAAACCCATCAAGCAGCTCAAATGTACATGTATTTCCTGGGGTTCCCTGCAGCTGCTCCTCCTACACCTGCAGCAACCCACCTTGGGCTGGTTTCAGATGCAGCCACGCTGTAGATAAAGGGCAAAAGGAACAGGTACAACTGTGTGAGCATTTGTAAAGCATGGGAAACATAAGGATCAGCCAGGGGAAAGGGCAGCTAGGGGAAGAAATCACCCACACAGGGAAAGGGCTCACTGCACTTGTGGGAGTGTGCGAGAGGGAGGAGTGGCAGAAAGTCACAAGTGCTGGGTGTCTGCTCTGCCAGCCACGTTTGGTTCTGCCTCTGTCCCTGCTGGGCTGGAAGGAGCAGGAGTCACTACAGCTTGAACTCTCTGGATCTAAGTGCTGGGCCAGCCATGGTCCCTGCAGTGGATCTGTTGAGGACCATCTTCATGGCTTGTTGTCCGGACCAGTCCCCAAGCTGAGCACTGCAGCCACTCCCTGGTAAGCTGCCCTGGGCAGAGGATGTAAGGGCACGGATAGAGGAAGGAAGTTCAGCACTACTTGCTGTTCAAAGGAAAAGTCTGGCTTCCTCATACCGCAGGATCTCCGTTTCCATGAGTCACTCCAGCTCCCCAGGAAGCTGAGCCATACACAGTGGGGCTGGATGGGTGCTCCAGGTCAGCAGGGAGGTGACCAGGACCCAGGCTGCAGCAAGGGTGAGTCGTAGCCACCAAGTCCCAGACAGACACTCCTATGGTGTGACTTAGCTCATGGAGTGGCTGCACAGTCCCTCCTAGTGACATGCAAGGTTAGGAAGGGTGAGGAGTTCAGGGAAACACCTTCTCATCCCCAGACAGCAAACCTACAGACACACCCCCAAATGACTCTGCAGATGTTCAAGGCTTGACATGGTCCTGGAGACAGACTGACCAGCAGCCACGATGACTGATTTGGGTTGGAAGGGACCTTAAAAGGTCATCCAGTTCCAAGCCCCTTGCCACGGACAGCAACATCTTCCACTAGAACAGACTGCTCGGAGCCCCATCCAACCTGGCCTTGAACACTGCTGTGGATAAGGCATCTGCAGCTTCCCTGGGCAACCTGTGCCAGTGTCTCATCACCCTCACAGGGAAGAATTTGTTCCTTACGTTTAATCTAAATCACCCCTCTTTCAGTTTAAAACCTTTACCCCCATTCTATCACTGCATTCCCTGATTGAGCCCCTCCATAGCTTTCCTTTAAGTACTGAATGACGACTATAAAGTCTCCCTCTGGGGAGCCTTGTCTTCTACAGGCTGAACAACCCCATGACATGGGAAAGGAGACAGTCCTGTGCATGCCATGACAGGGAGCACATAAAGCAAGCATCCTGCAGCAAAATCCCAATGCTCCCTACATTCCTACTGCTCCTCACCAGCTACCACTGACGCACCAAATAGTGGGTGAGGAGTATTACTGAGGGCTGGAATTGCACCAGACCAGGGCATGACCTAGGGACTGCTGCCAGATGGTGAAGAGGAGAACCTGGGAGTCATCTCAAGGAGTCCATGGCAGGCCCTGAGCCCCACTGCTCCCAGCCAACAGTCAGCATAAGCCATCCCAGAGCCTGGGGCAGATCACATGAATGCAGGATGACTGGGTTCACTCCAGGATGGCTCAGCCAGACGGTGCCTCCCATGGCGCAGACCACGTTGGAATCTGTTCCTGAGTCTGGCACAGCTGTGACGTGTGTCAGAACTGAGGATCAATCTCAGGAACCCACAGGATGAAGGGAGTTCTGCATGACTGGAAAACACCATCTGTGTCAGACATCCAGCTGTTTCTCCTCAGCCACACCAAGAGAGGGCTTCACTCCCATGACGGGTGATTGATTACACTGCACGGACGAAAGGGAGGGCAGTGGTTGGTTTTAGGGGTCTAAGTGCAGACAACCCACACAGCTAGCATCCTCCTGCCAGAGTCCTGAGATCTCTTCACTGGCTAAGCAAGATTCAGGAGAAAACAAATTAATCTGTCATGCTTCCATTCCTCTCCTCCACAAACTGGTGTTGGTATGGAGGTGGCGCTGATAGCAGTCGTTCTGTCATCCAAGGAAAGGTGCCAACAGTAGCTACAAATGCTTCCTCCCTGTACCCTGTGTGATGCTGCCCCTGGTTTCTCTAAGCCAGCCCAACATACCATCCCAGACATTTTACTGACAAAGCCAGCTGGACTAAAGCAGTATGGACTAGCTAGTTTTTGCAGCCCATTACAGACTAAAATTCCAAGGAAGGTTTGAGTCCCCCCACAGAGCAGGAGGGGATGCACTTCCAGGGAATGGGTTCCCAGTCACCAGCCACTGGACAACTTGCTGGTGCAACAAGAGGCTGCCAGCTGGGTGGCAGTTTGGCACCCAGCTTAGTGGAAAACCTAGGGGCAAAACCCCCACGTGTGAAATTGCCACAAACCTGTGAGCTCTGCCGGGCTCACGGGCCAGCCCCCAGCCCCCAGCCCCCCACAAGCTTTCCCTGGCAGCCCCAGAGGCAGTCAGCTCCACCCCAACAGTACCTGCAGTGCCGGCACATGTTTCGGTGCCAGAGCTGGCAGGGGTTATGCTGGCAAAAGCCATCCCATATGCTTAACTCTAGAAGAAAAGGCAAGCCATAGGGCCAGTGCAGCTCATAGCTTCAACCAAAGTGTAAGCAAAAGTAATCTCTACCCAGCATAAGTCATATTTTCCATGTGCAGATGGGATGGGGGGACTTGCTTGCACAAAGATTTGTAAGAAAAACTTCCCAGAGCAGACAAGCCAGAAAGTGGAAGTAAGGAGGAGGGAGACCATGTATTTACTCTAGGGACTTCCTAACTTGGGTTAGGCCAGGCCTGTGTGACTTACCATGCTCTTCTGAGACATGCCTGATGCAACCCCTGCTCCAGCAAAACCAAACCACAATGGGCCATCACCGTTACTGGGGAGAAACATGGGAGTTGCAAGAGCTGCTATAAAAAAATACCTCTTTACAACCTGCAAAACAAACACACCACCCATGAGCTGCTGGTACAGGAGAATCCCTTTCCACCCACCGCTTCGAGTGCTTTGTGTGTAGCAGAAAATATCTGCTGGTACCACCAGATGGGCAGGATACCCAGGCTTCTACTTGCAGACGTGGTTCTGTGAACAGCCTCCAACGGCGATCACCGACAAGAGGGAAAACAGCTGTGCAAGGTAGCCCCAGATTCTTCCAGGCCTGAGTTTGCGGTGCATTTGCTGCTTACGCACTTCTTGCTAAGTCTAGAGCTGCCGGGTTGGGCCCCTCCCCTCCCCTCCCCTCCCCTCCCGCACAACTACTCCTTACAGCTTGGAAGCTATTTTTTTTTTTCCCCACTCTGCTATCTAAAAACAAAACTAAAAAAAAAAAAAATTGGCGTGAAACCTTTTCTCATCCTGAAAACACGCCAAGTGCGAAGGCGACTCCGTGTCTCAAAATCTGCCAGGAAACAGGCGTCTAAGTCCTTTGCTCAACTGCTAGGATGGCGGGGGCAGGAGATGCCTGCAGCAGCAGGCTGTGAACTGTAGTTTCCAACAGTCACATGTTTAACTGCTGCTAAATACCCAGGAGACCCAACATTTTCAAACAGTGGGCTAAGAGCTAGACACACGGCACAGTGATGGTGCCGGCCCATCCAAGGGGAAGAAGAGGTGTGAGCGTGCTGCTTGTTGATGCTTTGTGTGGCAAGGAAGGGACACCAGCATGGGTACAGGACACCAGGCAGTACTGAGTGGGGTCACCTGGCTCAACAGCTCCACCTGGCCAGGCATCCCTTCGCTTCCCAGATAATGAGGCTTCAACTACATTGGCCCCCGGTGATTTGAAGGGAAAGGATGGGACCCAGCATCCCTAAGTTCTGGCTGATGCCACTGTTGGTGTCCAAATTTCCAGTGACCAGCTCTGGCCATAACAACAACAGTGGGCAACCTAAAGGCAAGAGGAAGTCCATGTGCAGGCTGAGAAATGGGGACAGACCCATGGCCTTGATGCCATCCTGGAAGAGCTACAGAAACCACAGAGCCTATCCCTCTGGTGATGCTTTTAGGGTCTCCCAAGTGCTCAGAGTTGGTTTTGCATGAATTCCTTTTCCACTCCAACCACAAACTACAGGGTCTTTTAGAAAAAAATTATACAGGATGAGAAAAGGACACAGTCCTGTCAGGCTTTACTCTTTTAGAAGTGGCACACAAACCACAGCAACATCTAACCTAGTACTTACCTGCTAGTAACTAGCACTTCTGCCAGCTGGGGATTTTCCCTAACATTGCAGCTCAGGCCATCCAAGCATTGATTCAATTCTAAGTTACTTAGAACTGCCTGCAAAAATAAAACTAAGTAATCTGGGAAGAGA
Source organism: Actenoides hombroni (assembly GCA_024336885.1). Classification (NCBI taxonomy): domain Eukaryota; kingdom Metazoa; phylum Chordata; class Aves; order Coraciiformes; family Alcedinidae; genus Actenoides; species Actenoides hombroni. The sequence goes on from WUAM01000359.1 coordinate 35,490,747, forward strand.
GGAATTGATAGCCTTTCAGATTTGTTTTTGCCCTAAGGAGAAGTTACTAAGAAGAAACTGGTCTGGAATGGAGGCGTGTGGGACAACCCAACTAACTCTCCAGAGGCTGTTGAGGCCCGTCTTGCTCTGTGCAAAATAGATGGTGCTCAGAAAACTGGTGCTTGTCAAATGAAACCACCACTCCTGCTGGATCTCTGCAAAGCACTGCCCGTGTCTCTGAGGAGTGTGGCACGATGTCACCCACAGCACACAGCCCGGAATGGCACTTTACAAACCTGCCCGTGTCTTCACTCCAGCTACCGTGCTGGTTTGTGCTGGTGCAGAGCAACACAGCACTGCTGCTGCAAAGGGAAGCACGAGGGCACCTACTGGCTGCTGCATGACCCACCTTACAAGGAGGCTGGGGCTCTCCTAGGCTGTCATCTATTATCTAAAAACTGCACGACACAAAGAGAGCTGCAAAGCTCCTGCAAAGCACAGAAGACAAGCAATACAAATCCTCCAACATGCCATGCGAGCTTACTTCTGTCCTTCCTGCCCTCCAGATACACTTGTCCATCCTCAAGTACCCTGTTCACTAACAAGAGGAGCAAACTTCATCTTTCTTTGTACTTAACTATCTTCACCTTTTTCATCTCTCACCTTCCCTCCATTTAAGCTCGAGCATGGTGCCTTTCTCAAGAGGCAGCTAGCTTACACGACACAGTAAAGGCTTACAGAGAAAAGCACCTGAAAAACCTCACCTTGGTCCAAGTCTTAGGCATATCTTGGGCCGTTGGGAGCCATGAGCAGCAAGAGCAGCTGCAGGCTGTAGGCAGGAGGTGCTGTGAGGGCACAGCCCCATCCAAGACCCAGCTCTCCGGTGTGGTGCCCAGGCACAGGCAGGAGAAGCATGTCTGCAGCTGGGGCTGGCACCCAGAGCTCAGAATCTGACACGGCCTGAAAGAACACAATCAGATACTGGTAAAAGAGCAAGCAGGAACCAACCAAGAGGTGGGGAGGTATTTTGAGCTGTTTAACCCCACCACAGCCCTCTGCTTCCCAGCCTAGGCCTTGCAGAGCATTATAGCATGCTGACTAACAGCGGAGAGGAGAGGAGAGGGAGAGGGAGAGGGGGAGGGCGAGGGAGAGGGAGAGGGCGAGGGAGAGCGAGGGGAGGCCGGGGGTGGGGGGGGGGGGGGGGGGGGGGGGGGGGGGGGGGGGGGGGGGGGGGGAGGGAGAGGGAGAGGGAGAGGAGAGTCCTGCCAGGCCTCTGTCAGTCTGAGAGCAGTAGGGTGGAGGATAGGACACACCCAGCATCTCTCTGTGGGCTCTGCCAGCAAGACTCTCCTGCCAGGCCGTGGGGAAGAAGGGGTGGCACGGTGACCTTTTTCTAACAACAAGCAGCATCAGTGACAGTACCTGCACTGCCAGGGCTGAGGCAGGCATTAGAAAAACTGTCTTTGTTCAACAGGGCCAGCCTAGAGGGAGGGAAAAAGTAGCACTACTAGTGATGCAAGAGACAGGTATGACCAAGATGCCTGCTGCTCCCACTGAAGCTGGTTTTAGGCACTAACTTGGGTAAGAGTCAGCTGCAGCTTCTATGTTCTTTAAGGGCATCAGCGTGAATTTCCTAAAGGTTTCAGATGCTCCTCAGAGTTGACCTGACATACATGAAAAAATTTTTGTACAATTCAAAAGACTGCACTGACATATTGGGGTGTCAAATCAGGATCATCTCAAATAGGAAACGACCCTCCCCTTGACTGTCTCCAAGAAAATTTACTAGAGTTTTGTGAAAATTGGTGTTTGATAGAAGGAAAGGCCTCCCCCTTGGTCCCAAAACCAAACCCATGAATGACCATCTGAAGATCCCAGCCTGCAGAGAGGACATGTTTTGGGATGCTTCCTATAGAGCAGGCTGACCAGGCAACACGACACACACCAAAAGGGATCAGCATCCCCCACAGAAAGCACACACTTTCAGGGGAGGAGGAAGGCAAGTCTAAGAGGTAGACATGGCTTCCACTGCATGCCACAGCATCAGTCTAGTGGTTCACTGTACACATGGAAAAAAACCCATTCTTTAAAGTCATTTTTCTAGTGATGGGAATAAGGCCATATTTCAGTTAATATTTACCAAAATAAGAACCAGGCAAACTCAGAACTGTGTGAAAGTGTGTTTATTATAAAGCTAAATTTTCCACATAAAACAATGTCTCTGAACATCAGCATTGGGGTCCTTACATGGATCTACAACAGCCTTCTGGGTTCCAGGGCTTGGGGTCTTGAACCACCTCAACAGAGAAGTAGGGAATTTCTTTTCAGAGTTATCAGAAAAGGGAAGCAAACAACAGAAAACAGATACATTGCCACTGGCACAATTCAAGAAATTGTGGCTGCTCACAAGAAGAGAAAAGGTGTCAAGCAGGGAGCTTAATGTCTGCAAAAAGATCTCGCAGAACACCCTGCTCTCTGCAGGCTGCTTGCCAAGGAGCAGCAGCCACTGTCAGCAGAGAACTGCATTATTCCTCCAGACAGAAACCAGGACTGTTGGATTTCATAATTTCATAATCTGCTGAACTGCTTCCAAGGACCAAAGCAGCTCAGAGGTCGTGTTAGTGATGTGCTCCCTTGCAGCCTGGAGCCCCTGCACCATCTCCAGTGTGCATCTTTGGTCCCAGCTGATGCCCTAGAGGAGTTTACCTTCTTCCTCTTGCCTCAGCCTCTTGGAGAGATGCTCACTGATAGCCATGAGGGGGTTGGCTCTGTACCTGGGATCGGTGATGACCTCATGAAACCGTGACACTTCCTCCTCTCTGAGGAAAAAACCAAACCACATGAATGTGAAGTGCCTCGTGCAAAAGGGACTCGGCAGATAAGAGCAGAACTCATAAAGCATTTCTATACAGACAGAGCGATCCCGAGTGGAAACCTCAGAAAGAAAAAGTGCAAGAAACAAACCCAATTTACACAAGGGCAAAGCTCAAATTGCTGCCAGCTTCACAGGAGCCAGACTTGATCTCATGCCACAGAGACAGAACAATCACAATCGTGTAACATCACTTGGAAATGTTTCTTTCAGAGCCTTTCCCTAGTATATCAGGAACAAGAGATTGGGTATCTGGTAAATCACTAAGAATGGAAACGACTGCAGACTGCACTAGTACAAAGGCAGATTCTGCTTTTGAGAGCTCATCTACTCACTTTATTGCTCAACATAGCAGCTTAGTAATCTTATGTGCCACACTAGTTAGGCTCCATGGGAGGAGCATGACAGAATTACCTCTGCAAGCTTGGTCACAGCTGGTTGCTGTGGAAATGGTCTTGTCTTAAAAAGCAAGCAAGCAGGGAGAACCAAGATCAGAGTAAGAGTGTAACAAACAAACCAGTGAGTTTTCACATAAGTCACAGCCTTTGTGGTCTCCCCATTTCCCTCAGATTGCAGGGCTCTCCACAGCCCAGCCAGACACACATCTCCACGTTCTCAGTAGTTGCTGCAGATCAGCAGCCTGCAGCATGCAGCTAGTTCCCTCCCTGTCCTTCCCTGCAATGTCAGCCCTGCACCTGCCAGAGGAACAGAGAAAGAAGCCAAACCTGAACCTTGGGTTGGGGCAGTTGGGGCAGCAAGGTGAGGCTTAGGGAATATCCAGTCCTAATGAATATCCTGGAAAATAAATCTCAAGACCATCCTCCAAACTTTATCCCCTTGAAAGAAGCACAGACTTCCCAGACCATCGTGGTAGGATATGTGCCACTACTCAATGCAGCTATCCAGTCTTGTGCAGTGAAGTGGGGGGTACACAGAAGATCATCAGTTTGCTTGATACAGAAGATTGTGGTTGCCTGTTCAGATTTAGACTGTAGACAAGTTCCTCCTCAAGCAGTGTTCCTCACCATGAGTTCCAGCACAATGACACACTCACTGGTGGCATGCAAGGCCACAGCCCTTGCAGTAAGCCAAGGAGGGACTCGTCCAGAAAGGCAGAACTGGGCAAGAATAGTCATCCCAGCACTGGCCGGATTCAGACAGAGAAAGGTATTCACAGAGCGTGCTGGAGGGCATTGCTGCGATCTGTAGACTGACTGGTTGTCCTCATCTTGAAGCTGAACAGACCAGAACTGACAGAAATCCTGGAAACAGTGACCACAGAAAGCAAACCCTGCCAGATCTCAGTGCACAGTCCCAGGAGAGCTGTGTTGTGATGAAACAAAGTTCCTGATGCCTGGTGGCAGTATAAAATATCCAACAGATTATAGAGAGGAATAAGGAGTTGCTAGACCAAGTCCAGGAATTACTCAAAATCATTTAGTGCTTCATTGTACAAGGAAAGGGCTGGCAGATGCCAACGGACAGCTGTCCTCATAAGGGATGTAAGACATGTAAGTTAGCATCCCAGAGGTGTTCTAACAGAGCAGCTGTAGCTCCTGATGCTACGCAGAGTGCCAGGAGCCCTACATAACTGCAAGAGGCTTTCCTGAAGGGTATCAGCTGGAGCTATGTGGGTCTGGTGTCATAAGAGACTCAGCCACCACTGGATGTTGCAGCTCCAGCTCAGCAAGTTGAGACAAGGGATGGTTGATAACCACATCATCCAGGACTCACAGGGGGACACAGTACAGACATACTCGTGTGGCACAGCCAGAAATGACAACTGTGGCCAGAAGGAATAAGATGAAAGTTGGTGGGGGTTTGTCCTGAAACCCCCCAGACCATACACAGGAGGTCCAAGTCACCACTTTCTTTTCAATGAGATGGGGAAGTGAGCAATTTCCTGCACTCTCTTCACTTCGATATTACATGAGACAGAAGTGGAAGCAAAGTGAATCCATTTAGAACTGACTGAGTCTGATAGGGACTAAGACAGAAGGACAGCCACAAACATCCTGTGCTGTCTAAAGGGGAATATCAAAGCTGCCACCTCTTCTAGGACCTTCAGGTGTGCAAGACTGAAACACTGGAACTGGTTGCCTAGAGAGGTTGTGTGATGCCATCCTTGGAGATACTCAAAAGCTGTGTGGACATGGTCCTAGGCAACCAGTTGTAGGTGACTCTGCTTGAGCAGAGGGGTTGGATAAGATTTCCTGCAGAGGTCCCTTCCCTTCCATTCCCAACCATTTACAGAATGCTCAGCAGGGACTGGACACTGTGATAACTGGGTACTTACAAAAGTCGGCGTTTCTGAGCTTGTTTCATCAGAGAGAAGTCTGCTGATTCTGTCTTTGCTTTCATGTGGCTGTGGAGAGAAGAAACGAAACAAGTGAGTGAGTGTACAGAGAAGCAGTAATTTAGCAAGTGCTGTGATGACGGAAAGGCATCTGCCTTCCCAGAAAGTATAGGTAAGCATCCTGTATGGAAACTGTCCTGAAAGGCAATTTTTTCCATAGCCAGGCAGTAATGGAGATGCAAACTTATTCTGCCACTTCTGACAACAGCTTAGAAGTCAGGAGGTAAACACAAATTGGATCACTTAAATCTAAAACTGGTCATGCCCAGATCACTGTCTGCTTATCACTGACCTCCAGGTCAAACCGATACTGTTGCTTAGAGAAAAGATCTCATTGAACTTCCCCTCACCAGCAGGCACGTGTCACCTCTGCACATCTCATGTTCCTTGCTAACACCGTAGAGCTCCAGCATGGGCAGACAGCAGTTACAGAAGGTTACTCAGCAGGCAGGAACTCTGTTTCTGATCCTGCAGCAGGATCCCGGGGGTATAAGAGAGCATATGGGTTAAGATTAAAGGGAAGTCAGGGGAAGGTGATGTTACAGTTGGGGTCTGCTACAGTCCCCCTGACCAGCAGAGCCAAGTGGCTGAGGCCCTCCATAGACAGATAGAAATGGTTTCACAGTCACAGGCCTTGGTCCTTGTAGGGGATTTTGCCACCCTGACATCTGCTGGAGAGATAACACAGCAAGGCACCAGCAATCCAGGATGTTCCTGAAGTGTGTAAATGACAACTTCCTCCTCCAAATGGTGGAGGAACCGACAAGGAAAGGGGCTGTGCTGGACCTTGTTTTGACCAACAGGGAAGGGCTGGTGTCTGATGTAAAACTTGGGGACAATCTTGGCTGTAGTGAT
>WUAM01000359.1:35496908-35507500 GCA_024336885.1 Actenoides hombroni
CCTGCTCTAGTGGGAGGTGTCCCTGCCCATGGCAGGGGGGTTGGAACAAGATGATCTTTAAGGTCCCTTCCAACCCTAACAAGTCTATGATTCTATGATTCTATATGGTGTCACTTATATTTTAAGATAAAGAATGGCAATATTCCTTTCTCCCTGTGAACACATTTCCTCTCCAAAGGCTTGCCAATTGAAGTCAGCTGCAATCAGATTAGCTAAAAGGAATGCACAACAACAGAGCTTCAGCTTTTGCCACCAAAATGTTTTTGCCACCACAGATGTTTTGAGAACCCATGAAGTTTACAGAAGATGGATTCATGGGAATGCAGAATGGTGGACTATGTGCAGCTGAGGCACAGTGGCAAGCATAGATCTGCACTCTCTGCACCCATTTCTTATTCCTGGGCAAAGTCCAAGGATACCAGAAGTGTAATCCCATCCTGCACAGGATGCTGGAAGTACTTGGTGCCCAAGTCCAAACAGCAGCAGATTTCCCACAAAGCCAAGTGCTGAGCCCAAGCAAGGGACACACGGGAAGGGCAGTGACTGCTGCTGGTGCACTTGCTGTGCACAAGGGGAGTTGCTGGTAGAACTGGACATGAAGGAAAGAAGCAGCTTCCATTCTTCAGGATTACACAGATACAGAGGTACACAGGAGAAGCAAGGGGGAAAGAGAGTCTGCCTCCACAGAGCAGGTCCCATCTGATTCACCCTGGGGCCGAGCCCCAGTACACAGCCCAAGGGAGGAAGAGGCTCTACCTCCCACCCCCGTCTTGGGGCAGGGCTCAAGAAGGAATCTTCCCTTATTGATGGGCGCTGAGAGCCAAGGCCTCCCCTATCTGATCTGCCCCAGAGCCTTTTAGCTTTCTCAAGGTTAGGAAACATGACAGTCCCTCACCTTCTCTTCAAGATGGCAGGATCTGGTCTCTAACTGTAGTGTTACAGTGATTTCCTATTTCCCTCCCTGACCTGCTACTTTCCATCCTTTAATTCGGCACTTTTTTTTCCTCTTTCTTCCTTTCCTTCTCCTCCCTTGCCCCATATTCCTTCACCCCACTCACTTTCATCACCCCTCTCTACAAAATCATCTCCTGCTCCTTGTCCTTATCACTCCCTCTCCCCTTCCTGGCCCATTTTCTTTTTCGTCAAGAGGGATCCTGGTGGACTCAAGCTGCTGAGCTACTCTCACCAATGCCCCAGTCACATCTGATTTACTCACAGCCCAGCACAGTGTGCCCCAGTGTCAAAGCTCCCTGCCAACTGAGACAAACCCAAACAGGGGGGATGCGTGTCAGCCAGCCTTTGCAGCACACAGCCCGTGCAGCAAAAGGCAGCCAAGCAGATCAATGCCTGCACACTGCTCCCGTACCCTTCAGTCCCTCTCAAGGTCACCTCAGTGCTGCCAGCATTACACAACAGCCCTGAAAGCTCACGAGGAACGTCAATCAGCAAGAGCAGACAAACAGCTACGAGGGTGTGAGCTGCTCCCATCACACTGCAGTGTCTACTGGTACTGCAACACACACAAGAAGAAGGAAGCCTCTCTGCTCTCCTCATGTCCATTCACTGCTTGTCACAGGAACAATCTCTTGTCCCAGTTTGCCTGGATCACTCGCAGAAGCACAGAGAAATCCCTTCTCAAGTTGGATTGGACTATTTTAAAGGGCTCGCTGCTTCTAAAGGCTTTTTAGTTCCACTCAACAGCTCTGCCCCACTGGTCTGGCAGGTTTGAAAGGCTGATGCCTGAATTTCCCCCACCAAACCACCAACACCCTGTCTGCTTACTTGGACCGTGCTAGTAGTCCTTTTCATTACACTTTATTACCTTCATTCATTATAAAACAGAATAAAAACCTCACTGTAATGCTCTCTTACCCAGCAGGACACCAGATTCCTGGAGAATCTAATCTTTTATTAATAATGCTGACAAATCACTAGAGTGTTACCTTTCATTTATGTAATGATTCAAATCCTACAAACGCCTCCTCTGATTATTTCAAACACTTAGGCACACACATCCTCATGCAGTCCAGGAAGCCACGAGCCAGCAAGAGGAGGAAGAGCTCTGTAGCTCCTCCATGACAGTTCCAAGGGGGACTGCTTTTTGGATGGTGTGTCACAGGCACTCTGGGTGACATCAGTCAGCACCAAGCTCCCACCTCCCTTGTGCTGACTGCAGATGGTGATGGCCAATTCCAAAACTCTCAACCAGGACTACGCTTCTCCACCCTGCTGTGCTACAGCCCCACTGGGCTTTCTAAGACACCAGAGCCTTGCAGCCAAAGCGAACACAGAGCCAGAGTACAACCTCAGGCTTCCAGGAGGAGAGAAGAGCGGCCACAGCTGCACAGAAGGTCTGGGTTTGGAGAGAGAGGGAGCTGACAGCGCATCTCTGAGGATGTCGGGCTAGAGATTCCTACAAGACCACTGAGCATTTCCAGATATGCCACACATCCTCTTCAGTAAAGCGTGCTACAGAAGAGAAGAGTGATTTCAATACCTGGAAGCACTGTTTTGGCCAATGTTTTGCCTTTAACCAGCCTGCAGCAGACGGCCAGAAAGACCAAGGCAAGAGTATAGCTACATCCTCTAGAGTATTTGCAGCTTGGAGACCTTGTGAGGGCTGCAGTTTATATACATGCAGTAACCCTCCAAGGAACTCTCCTCATTGGATTTGTCAGGTCTCACCTAAACCCACAGGCTTCCCTTAGCCATGACATCCTGCAGCAAGGACCTGTGCAGAGCAGTGAGCCTCCTGCTTGCACAGAACCAGCTACTCACTAGCTATGTTTGATGTCCTTTATTTCTCATACTGGAGGAGGATTAACTACTTCCTCACCACATCATACCTGATTTTATAGACTATTACATTTCCAAGCCTCTTTGCCTCTACCTCCTGCCCAGGCTGAGGATTCCCTAGTTCACTTAGTCACCCCTTGCACAGTAGCTGTGTCACATCCTCCACTGTCACCCTTGTCAGCTGTCTTTGAGCCTTTTCCAGTTCTACTCTGTCTTTTGAGCTGGTCCAGAATCGTAGGCTGCAGAAACACTGTTTCTTTGCACTAGATTATACAGCCAGCCAGGAAAGCAATCCCCAAAGAAGTGCCCTATCTGTCCTCCCTCCCCTATATGTACCTTCTGCAAGCCACTCTCATGGGTAGGAGGGGTTCAGCCATCATGGGGGCTGGGGGGAAAATGATGAAGGGGAATGACTCCTGAACACAGCATGGAGTCAGATGCCACGTATGGTTGTTGCAGATCATCACAGAAAGTGGGAAAAGCCACTGATTCAGGCCCAGGCTATGCCATGTCTCAGAATTCCATCCAACCAACCATCAGCGCACTGTGACACTTGAAGCTCTGTGTGTAATTTTCCTGTTCATTCCCACTGAAAGAGAGGGCAGGCTAACTGAATGGCTGCATAAAGACAAAAAAATCCTAAAAAACCGTGCTATTCAAAGAATGAGAAACCAAGTTAAGGAAGGAAGTATTTTCCCATGCTTAGATGCAAGGTTGATAGCTGCTGTTTGTCTGAGGAGTAGCTCTCCACAAGCACAGGGAACTGCCAACTCAGCCATTCTCTGTAGATGAGTGTCCCACCTGGGTGAGGGTTTATTTCTGGGCCATCCAACAAGTCACAAGAGGGTTCATGGTATATCCAGCCTTGATCTGCAACCAAAAAAGAGGGTGCTTTGCCAGACACCCTTCTTCTTGACTGTTCTATAATCCAAATGTTTTCTTATCATGGGCAAACCAAGTTTCTAGTTCTAACCTCTACTAAGAGGAGGGGAGACAAGCATTTGTGTAGCATCCAGAGCACTTTTATTCTTCACTGGAGGATGCAAAAGCAACTGCAATACTGTCTGGATGGTCAGACAGAGTGCTGCATTAAAAATGAGAAACCATCCCACCCTACGGTTGGCTGGGATGGTTGTCATGTGGGTGTCAGAGGATCAGAAATAGCCCTTCTCTTTCAGGACAATAAATGGAATGCAAACACTGTCTTTCTGTTCCTGCCCAAAGTTACACTGCAAGCCAATAGGGTGAACAAAGATTCTGTCCATAGCATAAAGCTCTGCTCAAAGGGCTTGAACTGCCTCAGGAGAAAGCCTGGAAGTCTGGAAGGACAGATGGCAGCCTGCAAGATCTCAAGTCAATTTTCAGGTGAGCTTAGCAGCATTACACTCTGGTGGACACTTCTGTGTCATTCCTGCAACTCCCAGGATATCTGGTTGCTTCCAGCACGTCTCATGCCAAGCTGTATCTGAGAAATACAGTTCCCCTCTTAGCTGTGGATTCAGAAGACACTTTAAAGTTTTTCTCTTGTGGTGAGTGAAGCAAGGGAAGGGCTGAAATGGAGCTGAGAACGAGGCCCTGTTTTTCTGACTGTTGGCACTGAGCTTGCATTGCCTGTAGCTACCAGCAGAGATGAAAAGCACTTAATCTTGCAGTAAGAAAGGAAGTCTACAACCCACCTCTGAATGGCACATACCTCTTGGGTGCCTTCCTGCCCTTGCCACCTGTGGTCAGGTTGCAGAGCTCAGGCAGGGCTTCCATCAGCGGCTGCATGTCTCCCACCACAGGTGTTGCTTTCCTCTTTGCTTCAGCTTTTTGCTTCTGCTTGGCCAGCTTCACACTTTCTATTTCTGAATCAGAAACAAGACATTACTGCAGGAAGTGTCTGCAAGAGATAAACCTTGAGCTAAGAACTTCATAGGCTGCTTCACCATCTGTAGGAACAACAAGCCAGAAGTGATGTAAACCAGGGAAAGAGTGAAAATATGCCTTATTTTCACTGGGCAGTTCCCTCCCTTGCTGTGTTTACTTCTAACAATATACATTTCTAATGACATTTGCAATGGGAAGGGAAACTGCCATTTTGTCTGAACTCTTTCCATCACTTGCACCACGGTGCGTGAAACTGTTCATTGCTCACAGGAACATGACACAGGAGTCCTGCAGCGGAAAAAAACACACTGACCTTGCATGGAATTGGAAGACAGAAACAAGAGGGGAAGAGACAAACCAAATACAGCCAGCTCCACACATGGCATTAAAAAAGTCACAGCAACATCTCTGCTTTGCTGTTAAGAGTGTCCCTCCATGGGCAAAAAAGATGGACTTAATTTCAGTTGTTTACTTAGCCTGGAGCAAGTCAAGGTCTCACCTTCATGACTCACGGTGGAGTCAGATGCTGGATAGACTGGGACCTTAGAAAAGCACTGCACCAAGTGGCAGACACAGAGGCAGATGGCTTTTCCTTGAGTTCATGTTTACCAGCCTCCCTGCAGCAGCAAGGCTGTGGGCACATAAGGCTCTACAGATATTATGTCTGTCTCCCTTCTTCACCATGGGAGGTGGACATTGAAAGCCACAGGCTTCTGTCCCAGTTCTCAAGGCTATCTGGTGTAGAAATAGGTCCCACGGCTGCACAAGCCTTAAAGAGCCAGCAGTTCCCAGAGCAAGCCCCAGCAGAAAAAGTTCTCCTCCAGGACAGCTCACAAAAGGCCAGCACTGTTACAAGCCTCCAGATGAGCTCCAAGGTGAGCCAACCTGTTCCAGAAGCCCCTTGACCAGAAACAACTACAGCTGAGGGGGAACCAATTCTGCCAATTAATCACAGGCCTGAAAACCCACTGCACTGCCTTGACACCCCCAGAAGATACCAGTGCTGCAGAGTACACAGTTAAGGACTCCACCTCCTTCCCGTGCACCCAGCAGAGGCTGCAGTAGAAGAGCAGACTTCTGATTATTACCATGGACAATGAAAGTATTGGAAGGACAAGACTCAGCACTGGGCTAGACACTGCCTGTCTAGACACGACTGAGCACAGTGCCAGCAGCTGTGGGGCAAGCTGGTGACACAGGGAGGCCAATGGCTTCCACTGCTGCCCAGCCACAAAGCAGGACTAAACCAGCACGAGTTATTTTTGGTGGGAACACAAAAGCAGTCAGTCCCACTCTACAGACCACAGGCAAGATGCCACTAGACGTTCTGGGTCTAATCCTGCTGCCATATTCAGGAAAGCAGAACTCAAATTCACTGGCTAGCCGTTGGCTCCTTTAATATCTTAGTCCTGTCCACTCCCAAACTTGGCTGAGTCAAAAAGCAACAGTTTTTCATGAGCTGCAATCTTGCTGTACATGGATGTTTGTGACAAATCTGGATTGTAAATGCTTCTCCTCACAACAATCCCTGCCAAGAACACAGCTTTCTGTTCTCCATCAAATCTTTTTTTGGTCTGGCTTTACGAAGCTGGCTACTTCAGTGCTTTCATAAACAGTATGTGCTCAAAATTTTCAGACACCTGATTCTGCACAAACATCCCAAATTCTTTTCTTATGAAGTCTTGCTTGTCTGAGGAGCCATGCAATATATGTATTTTTAAATGTGCATACTTCTAATGTCTGAAGCATTACATGATTTTTTTCCTTCTCTAGTCTCTTCTGAGATGATTTATTGGAAGGGAAGAAATCTCCAAGTTTTGCATTTGCACTACTGGGCTGAACTTTAGTTCCCAGGGTCTTGGCATTCAGTGTCACAAAAGCAGCCCTGGAACAAGCAGAAACAACAAACTCTTGGGAAGATTTAGGAAAACAGAGATGTCATGATAACAACTTCAGCAGTCCACATTGGGTTTGCTTTTGGGGGACAAAGACTGCAAAACCCACAACGAATTAGCAGTTATCTGCATCAGATAAAAATCAGCGTGTGGATTTTTTTGATCAACTGCAGCTCTTTAAGGTTACAATGTTAGAATGCCAAATTTCATTTTAAAATCTTTATCTCTAGGATTACCAGTTCATTTCGCTCAATCAGCTACTACTACTACTACTATTACTAATAGTATCAGTTTCTATATCGATGTTTATACAGACTCTTTCTGACTATTCCACTTTTCTCCATAACAAGCTGCACACCTAGTACTAACAGTTGCTGACTTTTGTTACAGAAATCCCTCGGTACTTGCTGCCCTTAGCAAAGCATTTACTAGAGAATGCTGGCATTTGCCAACTGGCCACAAGTTCAGAGGGGGAGCCAAGAGAGCTGGCAATTTAGGTACTTCTATATCTGTAAAGCACTTCTAATACCTAGAATCTTCTATAATTTGGCCTGAAGTTTTCTATCTTGGTGTTCTCCTCAAAGCAAAGACTCTGCAATTCATTTGTATTCCCTCAGCTTAGTAATTCCAGAGCCAAGACAGGAGGAAAGAGGCCATGGCAGGGCCAAAATAACATATGTGATCTTGAGAAAGACTGATGTTACAATGGCATATACACAAGAGGGCAGGATTAAGAGAGTGTAGAGATCCTGCTTCTGGGTTTTTCTGAAGTGACTGACCTTGTCTGTGGGAGCAATGCTGTCACCTGACTGCAGGAGTGTGTCCTCTGTTTCTTGCAGAAGACACGAGTCCCACATACCCTTTTTACTGTGGATTCTATCATAAAATCCTGCTGAGGACTTACTTTCCTTCACAGCACCTGGTACCAGTACCGGTATCAGACGAGAGAAAGTTCAGCTGTGCTCCAGCAGGCCCTTCCTCTGTTCCCACAATAGCATCAGACAAGAAGAGACCTTTAGGAGCACTGAAATTACAGCAGGCCAAACTTTAGGCCTAGCCTATGCTATCCATTTATCTTTGTGTCCAGCAGGTAGACCAAGGGCTGCAGATGTCAAAGGCACCTGAAAGCTGTTGGCTGGCGATAAGGAGTTTTCCTTCACGCTGATGGTGTCATCAGCTTTTTATGGAAGAGAAGCCAGAAACACCTTCACTGCAACCAGGGAAATCACAAGTTGATGGACTTGAGCTCAGAGCTCCGGAGCAAAGAGCATATGGTGCAACAGAAAGCCACATCCCTCAGCCCCAAACACAGTCTGTCAGCAACTCTGTTGGGCAGGAAGGTGTTAAGGGAAAAGCCTGTCCCAAGAACAGCTCCAGGTGGCAAGAGGAATCCCTCAGCTACACAAGTGTCTCTCACTGTGCTGAGACAGTCAAAGCAAAAATACAGACACTTCCCACAGGAACCAGAAGCATTTCTGCCATGGGCTGGTTTTGTTTAGCTCATATTTCACAGTCTCGAGAAAGGCCAGACTGCTTCATACATGGGTTCACTGACCTGTGGCATGTGGGCAAGAGCAGCCACACAACCAGCAGTATCCAGAGGCTTCCCTTACTGAAGGACAATGCTGCTACCCACACCCCATGTACAGAGATCCAGCAGAGCCACACTCTGTGATGCCCACAGTATCACTGTGTTTCAGAGGAGTACTTACTTTGCAGCCATCTTTCTTTCCTCAGCTTCATTTTTTCTTTTTTGGAAAGAACTGTTTTTTCTTCTAGACCTAGAGGAAAATAGAAGACATTGAGATGGAGCCTGGCTCCTGCACACAGATTCAGTGCTGGACACTTCCCAAAGATATCAGAATCCATAATATTTTGTACAACCCTTGATGCTTTTGAACTTGCTGGCAGATCAGGCAGGATGCAGGCAGACCTGGAGCTCAACTGCACCTCAACCTGCACCTCAACTTTTAGCTGAGGAAATCAAACCTGGCTTGCTGTTGGTTGAGAAATAAGAAACAGGCATCTAGATCAGTCCACCAGCAGCATAGGCCCTGTTTTCCCTGGCCAGGTACCTCTTTCAGAAAAGCTTTTTGAGACACCCATGCTGTAAAAGAATGTTATTACTAGGCCATTCGACAGAGTAACTTACTGAAAAGTTAGGATCCTGCAAGTTAATTTTAAACATTGTGTTTAAAATCAACTAGATTTGTTCCATCAGAGTAATATGTTTCCAATGATTTTCTTCAACTTCAGCTGAAGTTCACAATCCAGCCAAAATAGTCCTAGCTGTTGAAGACACTGATTAGAGATGCTTTAAACTAGAAAAAAAGGGGTCCTGCATTCTTGCATGATCCTGGTCTGGGAGCTGGCATTTTCTTCTGAAGATTAGCCACAAGTGATGGGAGGACTTATGGTTTCCAGAACTGGAAGCAAAAATCAAGTTTTAACCTGAAAATATGCAGGCCAATAAAGCTTGGAAGAAGGAAAACACAGTCTGCAGACATGTATGAGGGTAGAAGGAAAAATGGTGACCTGACATGGCTATCAGAATCTGCCTGCCCAAGCAACAGCCTCAACACCTGCCCAGAGAGCACGTGACAGGTAGGGGAAGAACCAAAAAGTCTGTAATATCCAGATCCATGGCAGTCCTATGAAGCAGATGATTACTATCAGCTTGCAAAAAAAGGCTAGTAGCTACTATATACCAAATTGAGCTGGGTAGCTGTTCATCACCGATATCCAGTATCAAGCAAAGTCAAGTCACAAATATTTTTCCTGCAGATCTCTTGCAGACTCTATAAAAATTTATCCAGTGTTTACAACAAAACTGACTTTAGTTGACTTTTTTCCTGAAATGTGCTGGGAATCCTGCTACAGGAATTTGACATGGAGAAAAAAGCTCCCCAAAGACCACTTCTCTTCCTCTCACCATAGGTTATTCTTAAGCTTGGAAAAGAAAAAAACACTCTTTTTTCTCCCCAAAAGAAACAGGAAAAAGGAATTTGATGCACCTCTAAAAACAACTCACTGAGGACAACCCTGAAGCTGCAAATCTTTTAAGATTATTTAAACAAAAGCAGAACCATAGTTTAGTAATTTCAGTGCTTTAAGATGAGAACAAGACTGCTGGGGCCAGGGGGACTTTTCTGTAAAGCCAACAACCACCATCACATTTTGAGTTTCTAGAGGACCTGGAGAACAAACCTGTAGCTTTCACTGCCTCAGGTTCCAGAAAAACCCATTACTGCAGTCAATGCACCCAAGAAATGAGAAATAAAACCATGCCTAGAAGCTATCATTTATTTACAAAGCTCAGGGATGTCTTGAAGGGTTTGTATGTGACTGATGCTGTTATCCATTTTCCCATCTCCTACATAAAGCACCGACACACGGGCATGCTGCTAGATCTGGTCAGCAGGACAGCCCCACTGGGACACAGGGCCAGGCAGTGACAGAGAAAAACAGTCAATCAAGTCAAAGGCACATTTCCTCAATTCATTTGCTGTGGCATCAAAGCAGATACTAACACAACTAATTGCATATTGCAATAACCAACTAACTCCCCCCACTCCTGATCACCCTGCGTTTCTGCAGTTTCAGAGAAAAAATGGATGACTGAGGAGAGGCCAAAATGCAGATCATGCCCCAGTGATCTCTCACGGATTGCCTGCAGGAGACATCTCCACCTTGCCTGCCCAGATTTCAGCAGTGGCAGTGCGCGGGAGATTTACCCCCTCACCTGAAAACAACTTCATTACTTCCATTGGGACAACAGTACCCAGCAGAATTTGTTAATAAAAATTAAAAAATAAAATGAAATTCAGCCAACTGGCCAGTTCTAGTAATAACAACAATTCAGACCCCCCTGCCCCCAAACAGCAGCGGAATATTGAAGGAAACACAAAAGCTGTTTTCTTGGCAGGGGCCCAACCTTGCTGCAGGCTGGGGATGGCAGTCAGCACCCATCACCCAGGCCGGCAGCTGCAGATTGCCAGAGGGGTGCCGGGGGGGGGGGGGGAGCGAGCCCTC